>CP139504.1:344654771-345299771 GCA_021014915.2 Artemisia tridentata subsp. tridentata
TTTGTGAACCAAACACATGCGGTAGAACAACTCTTGGCTAGGGACACCGAATTGGATCCATTTGAAGACCCTCTAGTTTTTAGGAAGATGATTGATTTCCTAGGAGTTTTGCCAATTAACCTAGGGATGAATAAGTGGACTTGTGAGGACGGTGATCATAAGTGGGATTGGGACAAACCACCCAAAGATGGAGATGGGTCATGCCATATTAAGATGACATTGTATGACCCGGATGGAGAGAAGTTTGAAAAGATATACTGTACTAAGCGGACCAATAGGAAACTTCAATCCAAGCTTAACCCTAAAGACGTCCTCGATGATGAACTCACTTACATAGGGTAGAAGGACTTTGAGTCTAGCTACAAAACTCGTTAATAAAGAAAAGCGCTTCTTGGGAGGCAACCCAAGCTTTATTTGTTTGTTTTTTTGTTTGTTTGTTTGTTTGTTTGATTTTATTTGTTTCCGTATGCAAGTTTAATTGATATTTTTTGTGCTCATGTTTCAAAGTAAATTGTGAAAATGCTTTATTTTGTTTTTAAATTCGTCTTAACTACATATAAAGGTATTTTGCAAAAGATAAGTGTAAGGGAATCCAAATTTGTTTACAAGAACAAGATTGAACATGAATCACAACAATATTAAATGAGCATGCATGCTAGTAATTGTTAGAGTCAAATGCTTGTATCGAGTCATAATGATGTTTTGCAGGATTTCCAGGAAGTAAGGTATCGGTTTTTCCAGAAATTTTCCGGAAACTTAACATGAGAATTCTGTCAGATCATTTCTGACGGCGTCAGGTTTTAATTTTCTGAAATTTTTGAAGGTTTTGTTTTCATAAAAAGTTTTTATAAAATCTCCAACTTATAAACTCCAGGAATCTGCAAAATTATCATTCCACAAGCATTATATCCTTATATAGAATTTATCCCGCCGATGTTATGCAGGTTTTCGTGTTTGTTTTCTCAGGTTTAACAGGTTATTTTGGACAAGGAGATGTATGTGGAATCTAGCTTTTGGCGATGCTTTAGTCTTGAAGCTTCTACATTCTCTTGGAAGAAGATGTAACCATGTTACCTCTTTATCCACCAAACGAATTAGGGGAGTATTTGATTTCATTCTTTTACCTTATTTACTTTTACATCTTGTTATTTGAACATTGGGGACAATGTTCATCTTAAGTGTAAGGGGGGGGGGGTAAAATACGATACTTTAGAGAATACAATTGCACTTGATTTTTGTTTGTTCGATGGTAGATGTGTAATAAAACTGAGATAAATACCTGTTAGGGCAATTTTAGTGCCAAATTTAAATTTTTTTACAACATATAGGAGTGAAACTTTGATCTTAATGAGCGTCTCACGGATAGGAGTTATATGACTAGCACAAAATCGTACCACTAAAAAAAATTTCCACCCCCAAATATGTGAGGTTCGCCCCTAGAATTGGTAGGAAAAGCATTTATGCTATGATGTGTGTACCGGTAGCACTTAGATTCTAGAACTTGCGTTAGGACCATTCCGAGGCCACAAGTGAGACTACATTCGTGTAGTTAGATTTACTACATGATAAGAGGCATTAGCATTAACCCATTGTTTTACACCTGTGTTTTTGTTATAATTACGTTGGCTATATTGGTCAAGTAATTCTCCCACACCCTTTGCGTTGTACTCATTTTTAGTACACGATACCCCTAGTACACCCCTCAGAACCTATCTTTTCGTTTCGACCTTTAAGCATTTTACTTAAAGGAAGAATTTGTTACACCCCACTTAAATGTACACCCAAATCGCCTTAGCCTACCTTGTATGCACTCATTTTTAGTGCATTATTGTGACAACATTTGTTTAAACCCTTAGTTAATTATCTAATTGATTACATGGTTGCTAAGTCGAGTCATATCCTTGTACATATTGTTTTGGGACGATTGGGACTCACGGGTAAAGTACTAGTGTAATGGAGTAATGGGGGAGAACAACATTATTACCCCCATATGTGCTAAATATTTTAAAAGTACTCCAAGTGTTTCGATTATCTTAATTCGAGTCATTAGAATAGTAATTGTAAAGTTATGTAAAAGTTCAAGTGTAAGGGGAATGCAACGCCCCTATGATGTATTATTTTGGATGGTAGGGCAAGAGTGTATGAAAAAAAAAATCAATCAAGAAAAATACAAAAAAATGAGAAAAAGAAAAGTAGAAAAAACATACGGACTACCATCCCGTTTCATTTTATGTTTATTTTATGTTTTTGTTATTTTGTTTTTAGCTTAAGTCGAGCCTAGTCTTGGCTTAGCAACGCCATATTGTACATGTAATTAATCAAGATCTTTAACTCGCCACCAGTAAAATATCCCTTATCCAACAAATCCGTGTTTATCATATCCCTACACCTAACGTTATAACCCGTTTAAAAGCCCTCTTTGATAGTTTATCTTAGGTGATTACGCCTAGTGGAGGAGGTTTTTGATCCTTTCCCAAGCCTATGGTAATCTATTTGCTATGACAGGTAGTGAGAGATATTATCCATTTTCATTTATGAGATTTATTTTGATGACACCTGAGAGATGTGAGTATCTAAACACTACTTGTGAGGTGCTAGTCTGTAATCTCCGTGCTTATTATGATTAAAGTAGAACGACTATTTGTTGTAATTACTTTTATATTAGCATTAAATGACCCCTAACTTGTATTTTGATTAGAATAAAAGCGCATTTGCTTGAGGACAAGCAAATCTCAAGTGTAAGGGTATTTGATGAAGCGAAAAGTGTACCGCTTTTAGGGGGTCATTTAAGCCCTAAATCGTATTTATTTGATCAAATATTGCCCTAAATCGTTCCTTTTGTCATTTTAGGTACTTTGGAGAAGAAATCTGGAAAAGGAAGCATTTTGGACGTTTTTGGAGCATAAAAGTGAAGAAAACGACAAAGTCTCAAAAATATGCTGGAAAGTACATGTGACGGCGTCAAGCTCTATTGTGACGCCGTCAGCCCTTGATAAGCCAGAGAAATTTTGGAAGATTAAAGGGGGACGGCGTCAAGAAGGTCGTCAAGCCTTGATAAGCCAGGGATGATTTTGGAGGATTAAAGAGGGACGGCGTCAGGAAGACCATCCGGGAACCCTAGCCACGGCGAGGTGACGGCGTCAAGATCTATAACGTGACGCCGTCAGCTACTAAGTTCTATATATAGTTTTGCAATTTTTTGTCATTAGTGCGCAACTTTGTGAGGAGAAACCCTAAGACGAATTTCTGCCATTTTTAAGGGTTTTCATACCCTTGGATCTCCCATGTTTAATTGAAGATAAGTAATCACTTAATCAATCAATATGTCTATGTGTTGTTTGATTATATCTTGTTCTTGTCTTTTAATTAACATGCTAGGCTAGATTTATCTTGTGTTTGCTTAGATCTAATGAAACCTAACTATTGATTATTAGTTGTTAGTGTGTTATTAATTGTATTGGATGATTGTTTATCGATGTTAGGCTTAAGAAAACTGGCTAACCTCCTATACGGTAACTTGCTTGAACGTCTTAAGAAACATGAACCAATGCGTACTAGGTTTATTTGGTTGTATTTAATGCATGAGCGAATTCTAGTGATCCCATGTTAGGAGCTTCTTAGCCGGCTCGACATAGGAGTGAAGTAGGAGCTTGTAGAGTTGGGGAAGTACGTACGCCACTCCACGATTGGTATTAAGGAATACACCCGTCATCCACGCAATTAATACACACTAATCAACCGGTAAAAGATAGTTAGGGAGTAAGGAAATCTAAGTAAACACATTTCTCTCCATATAAGTTTCACAACATTTTCATTTTCAGTTATTTTATTTTATTTGCATTTGTAGTTATTTGGGTTAGTTGACTAGCAACTAATTCCGCCCACTCTTTCAAACCCGAGATTTTACTTGCTTTTATAAAAAAATATAAAAATACAAAAAGAATCTTCTCTCACCCTTAGACCTATTAGAGTAGTTTTTCAATCCTAACGACACTATTCCCCTAGAGAACGATCAATCCCCCGGTATTTGCTACTTCACTATACTACATCGGTCAGGTACACTGCCTGGTGGGGATTGCAAGCCTCTTGAGATCCCTCGAGAGGTAAAACCTGTTGTAAGGTCGCAAAACCACGCATCAAGTTTTTGGCGCCGCTGCCGGGGAATAGTTATTGTTTAGGTTGAATTTTTATTTTATTAGGTCTACTCACTAGATTCCTTTCTAGTGAGACTTTTATTTTATTTTTCTAGATTTTCTTTAGTCTATCTTTTTTCTTCGTTTCTTTGTTCGTAACCAATACCATCCCACATCATGGAAGGTGGTAATATCCTTGATCCCAACAACCCACCACCACAACAACACCCACCTCCTAGAGCCCGTACCTTAGGAGACTACTCTCGTCCTAGCCACCATGGCTATCGAAACACCATTGAGCTCACTCAAGGAGCCAATGTCACTCCCTTGCGATCCGACACCATCCGGTTGGTGCAAAGCGGATGCGCATTCCATGGACTTCGTTCCGAAGATCCTAATCAACATCTCAAGGACTTTCTCAAAATCGTTGATTCTATAGACCTTGATGTTGCCACTCGAGAGACGACCCGACTGCGTCTCTTTCAATTCTCTCTGCGGGACCAAGCTAGTCAATGGCTAGAGCGTCTACCCGCAGGATCTATCACCTCTTGGGATGATCTCACCACTCGTTTCCTTGCTCAGTTTTTCCCACCAGGGAGAACTACCAAGCTAAGGAATGATATCTTGATGTTCCAACAACGTCAAGGCGAAACCCTCTACGAGGCATGGACTCGATTCAAGGACTTACTCCAAAAAGTCCCTCACCATGGCATAGAACTTTGGCTCCAAGTCCAAATCTTCTATGACCATATCAATCTCTCCACGAGGCAAACCATTGACCAATCGGCCGGTGGTAAGCTACGTGATCTAAGTTCGGAACAATCATGGGCTCTCCTAGAAGATCTTGCTCTTTATGACAACAAAAGTTGGAGTGATCCCCGTGATTTGAATAAAACGGTCAAGGCAATATCTTTGCCTTCGAACAATTCAAGCACTTCCGACCGTAGGATCATAGAACTTTAAGACCAAGTCAAGTTTCTTATGAAATCCTACGAGGCTCCTAAACCTTCAAGCCAAGTGAACAAAATCACTTCTTCATGTGAATTATGTAGTGGTCCCCACGACACTCGTGATTGCGTGGAACTCCCCGAACAAGCTTTTGCGGATTACGCATCCTCGCGTACCGATGGAGCGGGAGACAAGTGGTACACTTTCAAACCCGAGCCAAACCCCTACGGTGATTCATACAACCCCTCGTGGAAAAATCACCCAAACCTTAGGTGGAAACAAAACCAAAACGCACAACAAACCAGTTCTTCCAACCCACTTAATCGTTTCCAATCAAGCGGTTCCAACTCGAACCGTACTTTCAACAACAATCCTTCCAGCAATGGTAGTACCAATAACTTTGAAGGATTGATGTCCCAATTTATGGCATCTCAAGAAGCTCGTTTGGCCAAGTTTGAAGCCGATTTCAAATAAAAACAAAGCGAGATGACCAATAAGATCGACACTTTGTTGAAAGCCCTCAATGACCGAGAAATGGGAGCACTCCCTAGCAACACAGTCAAGAACCCGAAACTAAATGTCAACGCCATCTCGTCAGTTTCGTCTCCTAGTTCTTGTCCACAATATTATTCGGTCAATTCAATGAGCTCGTGTTTCAAACAAACCCAAGTCGTTCAAAATGACCAAGAAGTTATGATATCCAAATTGGTCAACAACATAGTTGAAACACCTCCCACTCAAAACCTTGACGAAGAATTCAAGGAGCTCCACCTTGAAAGTCCGGTTATTGATGTGTTTGATGAGAAGAATGTAACACCCCCGTTTTCGATATTCGCAGCAGAAATATAAGTTGGGGAGTTACTAAATAGTTCACAGTCATGATAATAGAAAACGACTCAAAAATGAGATGTTTTAGATAAAATTGTTATCATTCATTTATATCAGAGTTACAATATGTAGGTCCCAGCAGGAAGTTCTCAAAATATATTTATAAAAATATTATTGATTTGAATGATAACATAGTCCATAGCCAATCCCGTGCCAATCCATGCTTCCGATAACCTGAGAATACATGCTAAAACGTCAACACAAAGGTTGAGTGAATTCATAAAGTTTCTTAGATGAAAATAGTCCATTTCAGTTATTCAGAAATAAGCCAGTTTCTGATAAAAATGCTTTGTTCAGTTATAAATAAATAAGCCCTTTTCAATATTTAAGAAAATAAGCTCTTTTCATATTTCAGAAAAATAAGCCCTTCTTCAGTTATTCGGAAAATATGTCGTTCAGTTTAGTTTAAACCATTTAAACACAAGATTAGATGAAAGTAATTGCAACGCATACAATTACCATTAGGGAAAGATATATTTTATTGCACCAAGTCTCATGACACGCAAAACCTTAACAGAACATCAACAGTCATGAACTAATGATGTAATAATTACCCCATAATTAAATGTAGGTAACTTTGCCCCCGAGTAGGAGATAGTCACATCTCTTTATTCTTCTCAAATATAATGCTTTGTATTACGTTACGGCAATACAAAGGGGTTGTCAGCCCAATAGTACTATCTACGATATTCGCGCTCACCCTAAGTACAGGTGATTAGAGGTCCATGATTGAGGGTCTTTTTGACTTAAAGGTAACTTAGTTTAAGGCAATAAAATAAGAATAACATACTTGTGTTTAATATGGGAAAAAGTCCTTTAGCGATTCATAATTCATGTAAATGCAAACAGCGTTTGTCAATATTGCCAATTTAATTCATATCATATGAAAATAAGGGCTATGAAACTTATATCGATATATGAAAACTTAGAATTGCTTGCGAAAGTGAAAATAAATAATTGAGCATGTATCTCCCCCAAAAATAGTTCAAAACATGTAAAAATAGGGGTTATGAACTCACCTGACAATCTGGATGGAAAACAAATGAAAGAAAGTTGATAAACGTCTCCGGACAATGTAACCTGGGTTGTTATGCCAATATTTAGTAATCATTTCTAATGATTATATGTTCATTTTGTTTCGTTCTGTTTTGTTGTTTGGTTGATGGTTACATATTTTATTTGAACCAATATGTAGTTTCAAAAGTAAGATTTTATCTTATCTTTTATCTGTAAGTTTTGGGTTCGGTTTATTAAGCATATTATGTTAATATAGATTCGAGAAAATAAAATAGAAAGGATGAAAATATTGATTAGGAAAAGTTACGCTTTAATCCCTAAGGTTTGGTCAAATGACAGTTTATACCCTGGACTTTTGGAAAATGACAGTTTATACCCTCAAGTTTCAAAAATGACAATCTCACCTCTTTTTATTTGTTATTGACAGAAAATACCCTTGATAGTATTTATTTATAAAATTAACCCTAAAACTTTAATTTAACAAAAATCATACTTATGAAATTATTGGACTTGACAAGATCTTTGGATGTGAATAACTTAACGAATACTAAAAGTTTTTTCGTGTTCTCTGATTGCGTGGTTTTGTAACCTTACAACAGGTTTTACCTCTCGAGGGATCTCAAGAGGCTTACAACCCCACCAGGCAGTGTACCTGACCGATGTAGTATAGTGTAGTGGTAAGTACGGGGGATTGATCGTTCTCCACAGGGAATAGTGTTCGTTAGGTATGAAAGGCTACTCTAATTAGGTCTAAGGGTTGAGGAAGATTCTTTTTATGTTTTTATAATTTTATGAAAGCAAGTAAAATCTCGGGTTTGAAGGAGTGGGCGGAATTAGTTGCTAGTCAACTAACCCAAATGACTACGAATGCAAATAAAATAAAATAACAAAAATGAAAAGTGGTGAGAAACTTAGGTGTAGAGAAATGTGTTTACTTAGATTTCCTTACTCCCTAACTATCTTTTACCGGTTAATTAGTGTGTATTAGTTGCGTGGATGACGGGTGTATTCCTTAATACCATTCGTGGGGTGGCGTACTTACTTCCCCAACTCTACAAGCTCCTACTTCACTCCTATGTCGAGCCGGCTAGGAAGCTCCTAACATGGGATCACTAGAATTCGCTTGTGCATTAAATACAACCATAAAAACCTTTAGTACGCGTTTGGTTCATGTTTCTTAAGACGTTCAAGCAAGTTACCGAATAGGAAGTTAGCCAGTTTTCTTAAGCCTAACATAGATAAACAATCATCCAATACAACTAACAACACACTAACAACCAATAATCAATAGCTAGGTTTCATTAGATCTAAGCAAACACAAGATAAAATTAGCCTAACATGTTAAACAAAAGACAAGCATAAGATAGAATCAAACAACACATAGACATATTGAATGATTAATTGATAACTTATCTTTCAATGAAACATGGAAGATCTCAAGGCAAAAAGCCCTGAAAAAGTAGCTAAAATCGTCTTAGGGTTTTATCCCAAAATTCCACACACTAAGCTCTCTCTTTAATGACAAAAGATTAGAAAAGTATATATAGATTTTTAGATCTGACGGCGTCACCTTATGCATTGTGACGCCGTCACCTCGCCGCTTTTAGGGTTCCCGGGTGACCTTCTTGACGCCGTCCCTCTTTAGCTCTTCAAAAATCCATTCTGGCCTATCAAGGCTTGACGCCGTCGGATCATGAACGTGACGCCGTCCCCTTATGATTTAAGCCGTGACGCCCTTGATTTAGTTAAAGCGTAACGCCGTCAGAATTCTCATGCTAACTCACTGGCCCGTCATGAGTAAATTTCACGTCCAACTTTTCTTGCCAAGGCATGACGCCGTCCCATGTTAATTGTGACGCCGTCAAGAGTAACTTTTAGCCGATTCTTGAGACTTTGTCGTTTTCTTCACTTTAATGCTCCAAAAACGTCCAAAATGCCTCCTTTTCCAGATTTCTCCTCAAAAGTACCTAAAATGACAAAAGGAACGATTTAGGGCAATATTTGATCAAATAAATACGATTTCGGGCTTAAATGACCCCTTAAAAGCGGTACACTTTTCGCCTCATCAAATACCCTTACACTTGAGATTTGCTTGTCCTCAAGCAAATGCGCTTTTATTCTAATCAAAATACAAGTTAGGGGTCATTTAATGCAAACATAAAAGTAATTACAACAAATATTCGTTCCACTTCAATCATAATAAGCACGGAGATTACATACTAGCACCTCACAAGTAGTGTTTAGATACTCACATCTCTCAAGTGTCATCAAAATAAATCTCATAAATGAAAACGGAAAATATCTCTCACTACCTGTCATAGCAAATAGATTACCATAGGCTTGGGAAAGGATCGAAAACCTTCTCCACTAGGCGTAAGCACCTAAGATAAACTATCAAAGAGGGCTTTTAAAATGGGTTATAATGTTAGGTGTAGGGAAAAGGAAAAAACGGTTTTGTTGGATAAAGGATATTTTACTGGTGGCGAGTTAAAGATCTTGATCAATTACATGTACTATACAATGTTGCTAAGCTAAGACTAGACTCGATCTTAAGCTAAAAACGAAATAACAAAATAACAAAAATATAAAACAAACATAAAATGAAACGGGATGGTAGTCCGTATGTTTTTTCTACTTTTCATTTTCTCATTTTTTTTTTTGTGTTTTTCTTGATTTTTTTTTTTTTTTTTTTTTTTTTTTTTTTTTTTTTTTTTTTTTTTTTGCATACACTTTTACCCTACCATCCAAAATAATACATCATAGAGGCATTGCATTCCCCTTACACTTGAATTTTTACATAACTTTACAAATACTAATATAATGACTCGAATTAAGATAATTGAAAAACTTGGAGTACTTTTAAAACATTTAGCACATATGGGGGTAATAAATGATGTTCTTCCCCATTACTCCATTACACTAGTACTTTACCCATGAGTCCCAATCGTCCCAAAACAATATGTACAAGGATATGACTCGACTTAGCAACCATGTAATCAATTAGATAATTAACTTGGGTTTAAACAAATGTTGTAACAATAATGCACTAAAGATGAGTGCATACAAGGTAGGCTAAGGCGATTTGGGTGTACATTTAAGTGGGGTGTAACAAATTCTTCCTTTAAGTAAAATGCTTAAAGGTCGAAACGAAAAGATAGGCTCTGAGGGGTGTACTAGGGGTATCGTGTACTAAAAATGAGTACAACGCAAAGGGTGTGGGAGAATTACTTGACCAATGTAGCCAAAATAATTATAACAAAAACACAGGTGTAAAACAATGGGTTAATCCTAATGCCTCTTATCATGTAGTAAATCTAACTACACGAATGTAGTCTCACTTGTGGCCTTGGAATGGTCCTAACGCAAGTTCTAGAATCTAAGTGCTACCGGTACACACATCATAGCATAAATGCTTTTCCTACCAATTCTAAGGGCGAACCTCACATATTTGGGGGTGGAAATTTTTTTTAGTGGTACGGTTTTTTGTGCTAGTCATATAACTCCTATCCGTGAGACGCTCATTAAGATCAAAGTTTCACTCCTATATGTTGTAAAAAATTTTAAATTTGGCACTAAAATTACCTTAACAGGTATTTATCTCAGTTTTATTACACATCTACTATTAAACAAGCAAAAATCAAGCGCAATGGCATTCTCTAAAATCGTACTTTTACCCTCCCCTTACACTTAAGATGAACATTGTCCCCAATGTTCAAATAATAATAATGTAAAAGCAAAAAGTAAAAGAATGAAATCAAATACTCCCCTGATTCGCTCGGTGGATAATGAAATTACACGGTTAGATCTTCCTCCAAAGAGAATGTTGAAGCTCCATGACTAATGCATCGCCATAAGCTTGATTCCATAAACATCTCCTTGTCCAAAATAACCTGTTAAACCTGAGAAAACAAACACGAGAACCTGCATAACATCGGCGGGATAAAATCTATATATAAGGATATAATGCTTGTGGACTGATAATTTTGCAGATTCCTGGAGATTATAAGTTGGAGATTTTAATAAAAACTTTTTATGAAAACAAAACTTTCAAAAATTTCTGGAAATTAAATCTGACGCCGTCAGGTTATAAACCCTGACGCCGTCAGAAATGACCTGACAAAAATTTTCATTTTAAGTTTCCGGAAACTTTCTGGAAAAACCTTTACCTTACTTCCTGGAAATCCTGCAAAACATCATTATGACTCGATACAAGCATTTGACTCAAACAAATACGGATATGTATGTTAATTTATTATTATTACGATTCATGTTCATATGTGTTCTAATAAACCGATTTAGATTTCCCTTACACTTATCTTTTGCAAAATACCTTTATATGTAGTTAAGACGAAGTTAAAAACAAAATAAAGCATTTTCACAAATTACTTTTGAACATGAATCAATAATAATAAAAATTAAACATACATACGGAAGCAAATAAAATCAAACAAACAAATAAATAAACACACAAAGCAAATAAAACAAATAAAGCTTGGGTTGCCTCCCAAGAAGCGCTTTTCTTTATTAACGAGTCTTGTAGCTAGACTCAAAGTCACGTACATTACGTGACTTCTTCATCGAAAGTTATGTCTTCCTCATTGATCATTTCATTACCATTCTCTTGATAATGCTTGACTCGTTGAATATTCACAGTGAATTCTCTATCCTCGTCGTCAATTAATACAACGGCTCCGGTTTTAGAGGAGCTCCTTACGGTAAAAGGTCCATACCATCTAGATTTAAGTTTCCCAGGAAATAGCCTTAAGCGAGAATTATATAATAAGACCTTGTCTCCTTCTGAAAACTCCTTGGGTCTCTTAATCCGTTGGTCATGCCATCTTTTCGCCCTCTCTTTGTATGTGATGGAAGATTCATAAGCCTCTAATCTCAACTCATCAAGCTCTTGGAGCTGTAAGAATCTATTTGTTCCCGCAACTGTATAATCCAAATTACAAGCCTTAAGTGCCCAATATGCTTTGTGTTCCAGTTCTACTGGAAGGTGGCATGCCTTGCCATATACCATACGGAACGGGGTTGTCCCGATTGGTGTCTTATAGGCGGTTCGAAATGCCCACAAAGCCTCGTCGAGCTTAAAAGACCAATCTTTTCTGTTTTGATTAACCGTTTTCTCTAAAATTCTCTTTATGGCTCTATTAGTGTTCTCGACTTGACCGTTTGTTTGAGGATGGTAAGCGGTGGAGAATCGGTGAGAGACTCCATATCTTTTCATGACTTTCTCCATTTGTGAATTGCAAAAATGGGTTCCCCTGTCACTAATAAGAGCCTTCGGAATTCCGAACCTAGCGAACAATTTCTTTAAGAAATGAATGACTACCCTAGCGTCGTTAGTCCTAAGGGCTTGTGCTTCCACCCATTTCGAAACATAATCAATGGCCACCAAGATGTATTCATTCCCTCCAGAAGATGGGAATGGTCCCATGAAATCAATTCCCCAGACATAAAAAACCTCACAAACTTGTATATAATTCTGTGGGGCTTCATCCCTCCTAGAGATATTCCCAGCTCTTTGACATGCGTCACAAGTTTGTATCATTCCCTTCACATCACGAAATATTGTCGGCCAATAGAATCCCGCGTCGAAGACCTTTCGTGCAGTAGTGCTTATTCCGTGATGTCCTCCAGATGGACCTGCGTGACATTCTTTCATAATTCTGACAGCCTCTCTTTCCGAAACACAACGCCTGATTACCTGATCTGGACATCTTCGAAATAAGAAGGGTTCATCCCAAAAGTAGTACTTTAATTGATTAAAGAACCTCTTTTTTTCATGCCTGCTCATATGCTCAGGGATGACTCTACTTGCCAGGTAGTTAGCATAATCCGCATACCAAGGTTCAGAATCATTTATTAACATGAGCTGCTCTTCAGGAAATGTTTCCCGAATCTCACTCTTGTCAGATTCAGCGAGGCTGGGGTTTTCAAGACGAGAGAGATGATCAGCCGCAAGATTCTCTGCTCCTTTCTTATCACGAATTTCAACATCGAACTCTTGCAATAGTAGGATCCAACGAAGTAACCGTGGTTTAGCATCCTGTTTAGCGAAAAGATATCGAATAGCTGAATGATCCGTAAAAACAACCGTTTTAGAAAGGACAAGATACTGGCGAAATTTATCAAAAGCGAATACCACGGCTAGTAATTCCTTTTCAGTGGTAGTGTAGTTTTCTTGAGCAGGATTCATGGTTTTGCTAGCGTAGTATATTGGCTGAAAGTGTTTGTTAAGCCTTTGGCCTAATACTGCTCCAACAGCATAATCACTAGCATCGCACATGATTTCAAAGGGTAACTCCCAGTTAGGGGTAACCATAATTGGAGCTTGGGTAAGTTCCTGCTTCAATAGATCGAATGCGTCCTTGCACTCTTGAGAGAAGTCGAACGGGGCATCCTTCATGAGTAACTGAGTCATTGGTTTAGCTACCTTTGAGAAATCCTTAATGAATCTCCTATAGAAGCCAGCATGACCCTAAAAACTACGGATTGCCTTGACAGTTGTTGGATAGGGAAGTTTGGATATAGCTTCAATTTTTGCCCGGTCTACTTCGATTCCACTTCCTGAAATTTTGTGCCCCAGCACAATCCCTTCTTTTACCATAAAGTGGCACTTTTCCCAGTTTAGTACCAAGTTGGTCTCCTCACAACGTTTGAGCATTTTCTCAAGGTTAGCAAGACAGCGATCAAAAGAGTTCCCAAAGACTGAAAAATCATCCATAAAGACCTCCATGCTGTCTTCCATTAACTCATGGAAGATTGCCGTCATGCAGCGCTGGAAAGTGGCGGGGGCGTTACATAGTCCAAAGGGCATTCGCTTGTAGGCGAAGGTGCCATACGGGCATGTAAACGTGGTCTTTTCTTGGTCCTCAGGAGCGATAGGGATTTGGAAATACCCTGAGAACCCATCTAGGAAGCAGTAGTACTCATGCCCTGCTAACCTTTCCAACATTTGGTCGATAAATGGGAGAGGGAAATGATCTTTTCGGGTTGCATCATTCAACTTCCTATAATCGATGCACACACGCCATCCAGTTACTGTTCGTTGAGGTACTAACTCATCCTTATCGTTCTTCACCACCGTCATTCCTCCCTTTTTTGGTACAACCTGTACAGGACTTACCCATGGACTGTCCGAAATCGGGTAAATTAGTCCTGCATCTAGGAGCTTAATGACTTCCTTCTTTACGACTTCCTTTATGTTGGGATTTACTCGCCTTTGAGGTTGTACGCTGGGTTTATAATCCTCCTCCATGAGGATTTTATGCGTATAAAAGGTAGAGTCAATACCCTTGATATCGGCTACACTCCATGCTATAACTCCTTTATATTTTTTTAAAACTCCTAAGAGTTTATCCTTTTGTTCACTTTTCAAAGAAGAGCTTATGATTACCGGAAGTTGATCTTTCCCTTGGAGGAAAGCATATTCAAGGTTGGTTGGGAGTTCCTTGAGTTCAACCGCAGGTGGCTCGATGATGGAAGGTTTAAGTTTGTTCTCGGGCTTACGAAGCTCAAGCTGTTCGATTTCTTGTCTGGGATAGAAGGAGACTGCATTCACATCCATAGCCTTCTCCTCCTCTAAGATGGGTAAGAAAGCTTCATCTCGCAACCAACCAGCTTCCACCTGTTCATCTACACAATTATCAATCTCGTCGGATAATTCATCGATTTCTTCGATGAAATACAGTTGATTATCTGCTTCGAGAGAAAGATTCATTGTGTCCTTGATGTCGAAGGTTATGCTATCGGCCCCCACTCGTAAGGTTAGTTTGCCGTCATGAACATCAATAACAGCACGAGAAGTTGCAAGGAAGGGTCTTCCTAGAATGATGGGCACAAGATCATCTTCTTCCATTTCTAGGATGACGAAGTCAACTGGAAATTTAAACTTCCCTACCTTAACCATCACATTCTCGCATATTCCTAAGGGGTATTTGACTGATCTATCGGCCAGTTGGATGCTCATACGGGTTGGTTTCAACCCAGAATACCCTAGCTTGAGGAACAGGGAATGCGGCATAAGATTGATGCTTGCTCCTAAGTCGGCTAAAGCATTTTTGACTGAAAGAGATCCAATTGAACAGGGCAAGGTGAAACTACCTGGGTCGTCCACCTTCTTTGGTAGCCCTCGTTGGGTCACCACAGAACATTCTTCTCCTAAGGTTACAAGACCCTCGAGCCCTTTCCTGTTGGTGAGCAGCCTCTTGAAGTATGCACTATATTTGGGCATATGATAACACGCATCAAGAAGGGGTATGGTGACGACCGAATTCTTCAAATATGACAGGAATCTTTTATTATCACTTTCGACCTTTTGATTCTTGAGGCGAGATGGGTATGGGACTTTAAAGGGCTGTTTAGCAGGAGCATGTGGGGATGGAGTTACCGGAGGGGTTTGCTCGGGGTTTTCGTCGTTCACATTATCATTCTCCTCATGAGGGGTGTTGGGTTTCATGGCGTTAGATGGTTGAGCTGGGTAGGGTGGATCCTTAGTAGTTGTTCCAGCACGAGTGGTGATGGCGAGTAAAGGATCTCTTTGTGGTTCGCCAAGGCCGTCGAGAGTGGCGTTGAGTTCTGCGAATTTGGCCTTCACGTTGGTTTGTTGGCTATTGATAAAGTCGTCAAGACCATTTAGTTGCAGATTCTTTTCAAACGTGAAATGCCCGAGACCATCCTCAAAAGTGCTCCTAACCTGATAGTCAGGATATTCTCCTCCTCCCTCTTCTCTCACAAGATTTCCCCAAGGGGTGAAATCATTGTTTTGGTAGAAAGTTAAGAGCGAAGGATCATCGAAGATGTCGTGGCTTGACAAGCATGCTTGTTCGGTGGTGGTATCATCCTCGCATTCCTCTACTTCATGCGGGCCACCACATTGATCACAGATCAAGTATGGGTTTGATAACCGCTTAGTTGGTTGCGACTTGTCTAGATAAGATACCTGATCATTCAATCTACTCACCCGGCTAGCAAAAGGAGGCTCTTTCATGATCTTGGAAACGCTCATGATCGAATCGGGTTCATCCCAGGTATCGTCTTGATCATTCGCGTATTCCTCAATTCTATTCCATCCTTCCTCAACGCTTAATTTGGCTATTTTTCCTTTTGATGAATTATTAATGCCCAATTGGTCGTTTTTGGAGACACTGTCATAAAAGATTTGGACAAGAAGCCAGAGTTCAATGCCATGATGAGGGACCTGTCTAATTAGATCCTTGAATCTAACCCAAGATTTGTGAATAGGTTCTGCTGGTCCAACATGGAAGCGGAGGATTTCGTCTCTCAACTTTGAAGTTCTTCCTATGGGAAAGAATTTCTCATAGAATTTTGAGATAAGCTGTTCCCATGTGAAGATGGATTCGGAAGGAAGTTGGTTATACCAGTCTCCGGCTCTTTCATGAAGGGTAAGGGGAAAGAATCGCAACCGGGAGGTATCTCTAGTGGCTCCGTCCGTGTGGAGGGTATCCACTATTTTCAGGAAGTCCTTGATGTGTTGGATTGGATCTTCAGTTTTCAATCCGTGAAACTTGCATACACTTTGGACCAGCCAAATATCAGTTGCACGCAAGACCCCATCCGTGTGTTCATTTGGAAAAACGATAGCATTGGAGAAACCACGAGGGGTGGGAGAAGAGTAGTCCTTGAGACATTTGGGGATTGGGATTTCGGGAACTTCCATATCGTGATTGGGTTGAGGGCTAGGAGGTGTAGAATGATGATTGGATTCTTCCTCGGAGAGGGCATCATCAAAATTGATCGTGGATGGTTCAGCCGCTTGGTGGAGTCGCCTTAATCTATGCATTTCCCTTTCGGGTTCAGCATAGGGTGTGGCAAGAGTCTTTATCGAGCTTCGGCTCCTAGTGATTCTAAGATTAGGGGGGTCATCATCCAAGATTAGGGAATATCCTCCTAAAGTACGGGCTCTAGGAGGTGGTGGTGGGTTGTGTGGGTTAAGGATATTACCATCTTCCATGATGTCGGATGGTATGGTTACGAACAAAGACACGAAGAAAATAGATAGACTAAAGAAAACCTAGAAAAATAAAATAAAAATCTCACTAGAAAGGAATCTAGTGAGTAGACCTAATAGAAATAAAAATTTCAACCTAAACAATAACTATTCCCCGGCAGCGGCGCCAAAAACTTGATTGCGTGGTTTTGTAACCTTACAACAGGTTTTACCTCTCGAGGGATCTCAAGAGGCTTACAACCCCACCAGGCAGTGTACCTGACCGATGTAGTATAGTGTAGTGGTAAGTACGGGGGATTGATCGTTCTCCACAGGGAATAGTGTTCGTTAGGTATGAAAGGCTACTCTAATTAGGTCTAAGGGTTGAGGAAGATTCTTTTTATGTTTTTATAATTTTATGAAAGCAAGTAAAATCTCGGGTTTGAAGGAGTGGGCGGAATTAGTTGCTAGTCAACTAACCCAAATGACTACGAATGCAAATAAAATAAAATAACAAAAATGAAAAGTGGTGAGAAACTTATGTGTAGAGAAATGTGTTTACTTAGATTTCCTTACTCCCTAACTATCTTTTACCGGTTAATTAGTGTGTATTAGTTGCGTGGATGACGGGTGTATTCCTTAATACCATTCGTGGGGTGGCGTACTTACTTCCCCAACTCTACAAGCTCCTACTTCACTCCTATGTCGAGCCGGCTAGGAAGCTCCTAACATGGGATCACTAGAATTCGCTTGTGCATTAAATACAACCATAAAAACCTTTAGTACGCGTTTGGTTCATGTTTCTTAAGACGTTCAAGCAAGTTACCGAATAGGAAGTTAGCCAGTTTTCTTAAGCCTAACATAGATAAACAATCATCCAATACAACTAACAACACACTAACAACCAATAATCAATAGCTAGGTTTCATTAGATCTAAGCAAACACAAGATAAAATTAGCCTAACATGTTAAACAAAAGACAAGCATAAGATAGAATCAAACAACACATAGACATATTGAATGATTAATTGATAACTTATCTTTCAATGAAACATGGAAGATCTCAAGGCAAAAAGCCCTGAAAAAGTAGCTAAAATCGTCTTAGGGTTTTATCCCAAAATTCCACACACTAAGCTCTCTCTTTAATGACAAAAGATTAGAAAACTATATATAGATTTTTAGATCTGACGGCGTCACCTTATGCATTGTGACGCCGTCACCTCGCCGCTTTTAGGGTTCCCGGGTGACCTTCTTGACGCCGTCCCTCTTTAGCTCTTCAAAAATCCATTCTGGCCTATCAAGGCTTGACGCCGTCGGATCATGAACGTGACGCCGTCCCCTTATGATTTAAGCCGTGACGCCCTTGATTTAGTTAAAGCGTGACGCCGTCAGAATTCTCATGCTAACTCACTGGCCCGTCATGAGTAAATTTCACGTCCAACTTTTCTTGCCAAGGCATGACGCCGTCCCATGTTAATTGTGACGCCGTCAAGAGTAACTTTTAGCCGATTCTTGAGACTTTGTCGTTTTCTTCACTTTAATGCTCCAAAAACGTCCAAAATGCCTCCTTTTCCAGATTTCTCCTCAAAAGTACCTAAAATGACAAAAGGAACGATTTAGGGCAATATTTGATCAAATAAATACGATTTCGGGCTTAAATGACCCCTTAAAAGCGGTACACTTTTCGCCTCATCATTCTCAGTTTCTAATAAAAGGCAGCTAGGTCGACTCTAGACATGTCGAAAATCATAATTTATAAAGTTTGTTTGATATTCGAAAATCAGTCCAAAAGTCGAGTGATGAAACAAGTTTAAATATAAATTCTGAAAATTTGTTTTAAAGCTAGCGAGTGGCCAACTTTGGACTCATATAACTTTTGAACCACTTGACGGTTTTTTCAAATAGTTTCTTTCTAAAAATAGTTCACTATATGAACTTTAGTTTTCCAGAAATTTAGAATTTATAAAGATCTAACGAGGTTCGAAATCTAGGTCAGAAGTTGGGTGGTTGAGTCGAGTAAAACAGAAAAACAATAACTGTTAAATAAAATCCTAGTTCTAGCGATCTGAGGGCAATTTCAAGACTCGATATTTTATTCAAAACTTAACCTTTTTCAAAAAATTTAGTTTCTAAATAAAGATTGCTAGGTCGACTTTAACATACCAAAAAGTTAGAATTTTCAGAGATCATTTGGGGTTAGAAAAATAGGGCACAAGTTGGGTTCTTAGTCGATTAATATAGAAAAGTTCACAACTGGAAAAATTCATTTCCATGGTTAGCGATATACATCAGATTTTGGAACTCGATAACTCCATGGATACTTGATCATTTTTAGTGATTTTTGTTTCTAAATAGAGCTAGCTGGGTGAACTCTAGTAATACTGAAAAACCAGAATTTTTAAGGGTCGTTTGGATGTTGGTTTCGAGGTCAGAAGTAGGGCTTGTGGGGGTTGGGTTTTACTCGATATAGAACAGGAAAGGAAAACCCGATTAGGGTTTAATGTTTCTAGGGTTTTAGACTAAGGTTTTTAGATATGTTGTGATTATTTTAAGTATGTTTTAACATGTTTCTTATATCTTTGATTTGTTTTAGCAAGTATTCGAATACTATGAATACGTGTGATTTACTGATCAACAGAAACAAAAGAAATGAAATAAAACTTAATGTTTTTGTTTATGATTGTTATTATAGATTACATATTAATATTTTTAAGTAATACAAGGTAAGTAAAACTGAATTTAAATGAGAGTTAAGTGACTTACTTAGGGTTTGGCTCGTTTAGGGTTTAAGACTTGGAATGGTTCGAACTTGGGTTCCAGTGTTCCTCCTTGTTTCTGATCTTCTAGGATTTGTTTTGAGAGTGTATTTAAAGTTATGATTAGGGCAGAAGTGGTTTGGGATTGCTTCTGTTATTGGGTTCGATTGGGTGTGAATGGTGAAGTAGGGTTATGTTGCTATTTATAGAAGGATGAGTTTAGGGTTTAGTAGAAGATGATAGGGAGACAAAGTGTGCATACCAGGGCTGACAGGAACTAAGCATGGTGCCACTTGGATAGGAGGAGGAGGAGGGAGAAGAAAGTGGTGATGTGGCCGGTTTCATGTCATGGGTTCTATCTACAAATAGGGAAACTTCTTGATGGAGAAGATGTACAAGTGGAGGGTCTTAGGAGAGGGCTTGAAGAAGACTAGGTACATTGTATACTTAATAGGTAAGCTTAGTTAGGTTGTGGTTTCATTCGAACCAGGAAATTGGAGGAGAGGGCGTGTGAGCTTAGGAGAGTAGTACCATAGGTTTAGTAGCTTGTAAATTAGGGTTTAGAAATGATAACTAACTTAGTTCAAGAGTTTTATTACTTACAAAATATTTATGGTCTTTTATGTTTTTGTATAAATCGAATTTATTAAAGAAGTGAAAGGAAAATATGTTGAGCTTAGGATCATTGTAAAACATGCTTAATAGACTTGTACAATAGTTTAGGATTTAAGAAAAAATATAGTTTTAACATGTATTTAGTTTATAAAAATTATTTGTTAATTTTTATTATGTTAAAAGGTAATTAAATGGAATTTATGGTTTTTGTGCATTAGGCACTTGTACTCTAGGCTAAAAGACTTGTAAAAATATTTAAGGAGTTTAGAAAATATCATTTATAAAAGTTATGCATAAATGGTTTGTTAGTTATGCTTTGAAAGTAATATAATTTGGAATTTAAATAAAGATTTTGTAAATAAATGTTTCTACGCATAACACTTATGTGAAATTAGGGTTTTATCGGGAACAAAATAGAATTAGGGTTTTTGAGGCTTTAAGAACTTGTACATTAACTTAGATATGTTGTATTTTTATGTTATGATGTTTAGTTGTTCATATTTGGTGTTGTGGTAAATTTTAGGGTTTCCTAGAAACTCTATACAGATAGTGAATGTTTTGTTAAGAATTTTATCGTAAAGTGGTAAGTGGTATTCTGTAATATTTTTCTATCATGATGATTATAAAATAAACATTAGTTTTGTTAAGCAGGTCTTGTGGGAGCACGTTTATCAATGATGTGATCTACGTCACATAAGATAGGAGATACATTTAAATAAATAAAAAAAATTTCCGTGGAAAAAGGATAATAATTTAGTAAAGTAAATAGGAAATTTTATGAGTGGTTACAAAGAAGCTCAAGTTAGGCAAAAAAGGGACCGCCTTCGTTCAAAACAAGCTACCTAAGAAGTTAGATGATCCGGGCTTATTTGTTCTACCTTGCAAGATCGGTAATTCGGAGGCTTATGACACATTAGCCGATCTTGGATCAAGCCTTAACCTACTTCTGTTACCTCTCTACACCTCTCTAAAACTAGGAAAACTTGAAGAAACCGAGGTAATAATAGGCTTAGCGGATGGAAGTGTTGCTTACCCGATTGGAGTAGTCAAAGACGTGTTAGTACTCATTGCAAAACTAACCATTTTAGCCGATTTCCACGTCCTTGATATGGTTAGCGACCCTACATGCCCCTTGTTGATAGGTAGAGGATTTTTGGCGACCGCTAGTGCTATGATTGATTGTAAGGAATCTAAGATAGCGGTACGAGAAGGTGATACTTGGTTAGTCTATGATGTGAAGAAACATGCCTATGATACTAGTGAGGAACCAACACCCCATTGGTTAGAATTAAATAGGAGACCATCTAGATATGGACCTTGGATCGATAGAGACTTCATAGGACCCCAACGCCCATTTTACCTAGAAGAGAACTTTGTGAACCAAACACATGCGGTAGAACAACTCTTGGCTAGGGACACCGAATTGGATCCATTTGAAGACCCTCTAGTTTTTAGGAAGATGAATGATTTCCTAGGAGTTTTGCCAATTAACCTAGGGATGAATAAGTGGACTTGTGAGGACGATGATCATAAGTGGGATTGGGACAAACCACCCAAAGATGGAGATGGGTCATGGCATATTAAGATGACATTGTATGACCCAGATGGAGAGAAGTTTGAAAAGATATATTGTACTATGCGGACCAATAGGAAACTTCAATCCAATCTTAACCCTAAAGACGCCCTCGATGATGAACTCACTTACATAGGGTAGAAGGACTTTGAGTCTAGCTACAAGACTCGTTAATAAAGAAAACCGCTTCTTGGGAGGCAACCCAAGCTTTATTTGTTTGTTTTTTTGTTTTTTTGTTTGTTTGATTTTATTTGTTTCCGTATGCAAGTTTAATTGATATTGTTTGTGCTCATGTTTCAAAGTAAATTGTGAAAATGCTTTATTTTGTTTTTAACTTCGTCTTAACTACATATAAAGTTATTTTGCAAAAGATAAGTGTAAGGGAATCCAAATTTGTTTACAAGAACAAGATTGAACATGAATCACAACAATATTAAATGAGCATGCATGCTAGTAATTGTTAGAGTCAAATGCTTGTATCGAGTCATAATGATGTTTTGCAGGATTTCCAGGAAGTAAGGTATCGGTTTTTCCAGAAATTTTCCGGAAACTT
The DNA here is from genome assembly GCA_021014915.2 of Artemisia tridentata subsp. tridentata. Taxonomy (NCBI): domain Eukaryota; kingdom Viridiplantae; phylum Streptophyta; class Magnoliopsida; order Asterales; family Asteraceae; genus Artemisia; species Artemisia tridentata. The sequence goes on from CP139504.1 coordinate 344,677,210, forward strand.
AACATGAGAATTCTGTCAGATCATTTCTGACGGCGTCAGGACTTACAACCTGACAGCGTCAGGTTTTAATTTTCTGAAATTTTTGAAAGTTTTGTTTTCATAAAAAGTTTTTATTAAATCTTTAACTTATAAACTCCAGGAATCTGCAAAATTATCATTCCACAAGCATTATATCCTTATATAGAATTTATCCCGCCGATGTTATGCAGGTTTTCGTGTTTATTTTCTCAGGTTTAACAGGTTATTTTGGACAAGGAGATGTATGTGGAATCTAGCTTTTGGCGATGCTTTAGTCTTTAAGCTTCTACATTCTCTTGGAAGAAGATCTAACCATGTTACCTCTTTATCTACCAAACGAATCAGGGGAGTATTTGATTTCATTCTTTTACCTTATTTACTTTTACATCTTGTTATTTGAACATTTGGGACAATGTTCATCTTAAGTGTAAGGGGGGGGGGGGGTAAAATACGATACTTTAGAGAATACAATTGCACTTGATTTTTGTTTGTTTGATGGTAGATGTGTAATAAAACTGAGATAAATACCTGTTAGGGCAATTTTAGTGCCAAATTTAAATTTTTTTACAACATATAGGAGTGAAACTTTGATCTTAATGAGCGTCTCACGGATAGGAGTTATATGACTAGCACAAAACCGTACCACTAAAAAAAATTTCCACCCCCAAATATGTGAGGTTCGCCCCTAGAATTGGTAGGAAAAGCATTTATGCTATGATGTGTGTACCAGTAGCACTTAGATTCTAGAACTTGCGTTAGGACCATTCCGAGGCCACAAGTGAGACTACATTCGTGTAGTTAGATTTACTACATGATAAGAGGCATTAGGATTAACCCATTGTTTTACACCTGTGTTTTTGTTATAATTACGTTGGCTACATTGGTCAAGTAATTCTCCCACACCCTTTGCGTTGTACTCATTTTTAGTACACGATACCCCTAGTACGCCCCTCAGAGCCTATCTTTTCGTTTCGACCTTTAAGCATTTTACTTAAAGGAAGAATTTGTTACACCCCACTTAAATGTACACCCAAATCGCCTTAGCCTACCTTGTATGCACTCATTTTTAGTGCATTATTGTGACAACATTTGTTTAAACCCTTAGTTAATTATCTAATTGATTACATGGTTGCTAAGTCGAGTCATATCCTTGTACATATTGTTTTGGGACGATTGGGACTCATGGGTAAAGTACTAGTGTAATGGAGTAATGGGGGAGAACAACATTATTACCCCCATATGTGCTAAATATTTTAAAAGTACTCCAAGTGTTTCGATTATCTTAATTCGAGTCATTAGAATAGTAATTGTAAAGTTATGTAAAAGTTCAAGTGTAAGGGGAATGCAACGCCCCTATGATGTATTATTTTGGATGGTAGGGCAAGAGTGTATGAAAAAAAAAAAAAAAAAAAAAAAAAAAAAAAATCAATCAAGAAAAATACAAAAAAATGTGAAAAAGAAAAGTAGAAAAAACATATGGACTACCATCCCGTTTCATTTTATGTTTATTTTATGTTTTTGTTATTTTGTTTTTAGCTTAAGTCGAGCCTAGTCTTGGCTTAGCAACGCCATATTGTACATGTAATTAATCAAGATCTTTAACTCGCCACCAGTAAAATATCCCTTATCCAACAAATCCGTGTTTATCATATCCCTACACCTAACGTTATAACCCGTTTAAAAGCCCTCTTTGATAGTTTATCTTAGGTTATTACGCCTAGTGGAGGAGGTTTTTGATCCTTTCCCAAGCCTATGGTAATCTATTTGCTATGACAGGTAGTGAGAGATATTATCCATTTTCATTTATGAGATTTATTTTGATGACACCTGAGAGATGTGAGTATCTAAACACTACTTGTGAGGTGCTAGTCTGTAATCTCCGTGCTTATTATGATTAAAGTGGAACGACTATTTGTTGTAATTACTTTTATATTAGCATTAAATGACCCCTAACTGTATTTGATTAGAATAAAGCGCATTTGCTTGAGACAAGCAAATTCAAGTGTAAGGGTATTTGATGAAGCGAAAGTGTACCCTTAGGGTCATTTAAACCCTAAATCGTATTTATTTGATCAAATATTGCCCTAAATCGTTCCTTTTGTCATTTTAGGTACTTTGGAGAAGAAATCTGGAAAAGGAAGCATTTTGGACGTTTTTGGAGCATAAAAGTGAAGAAAACGACAAAGTCTCAAAAATATGCTGGAAAGTACATGTGACGGCGTCAAGCTCTATTGTGACGCCGTCAGCCCTTGATAAGCCAGAGAAATTTTGGAAGATTAAAGGGGGACGGCGTCAAGAAGGTCGTCAAGCCTTGATAAGCCAGGGATGATTTTGGAGGATTAAAGAGGGACGGCGTCAGGAAGACCATCCGGGAACCCTAGCCACGGCGAGGTGACGGCGTCAAGATCTATAACGTGACGCCGTCAGCTACTAAGTTCTATATATACTTTTGCAATTTTTTGTCATTAGTGTGCAACTTTGTGAGGAGAAACCCTAAGATGAATTTCTGCCATTTTTTAAGGGTTTTCATACCCTTGGATCTCCCATGTTTAATTGAAGATAAGTAATCACTTAATCAATCAATATGTCTATGTGTTGTTTGATTATATCTTGTTCTTGTCTTTTAATTAACATGCTAGGCTAGATTTATCTTGTGTTTGCTTAGATCTAATGAAACCTAACTATTGATTATTAGTTGTTAGTGTGTTATTAATTGTATTGGATGATTGTTTATCGATGTTAGGCTTAAGAAAACTGGCTAACCTCCTATACGGTAACTTGCTTGAACGTCTTAAGAAACATGAACCAATGCGTACTAGGTTTATTTGGTTGTATTTAATGCATGAGCGAATTCTAGTGATCCCATGTTAGGAGCTTCTTAGCCGGCTCGACATAGGAGTGAAGTAGGAGCTTGTAGAGTTGGGGAAGTACGTACGCCACCCCACGATTGGTATTAAGGAATACACCCGTCATCCACGCAATTAATACACACTAATCAACCGGTAAAAGATAGTTAGGGAGTAAGGAAATCTAAGTAAACACATTTCTCTCCATATAAGTTTCACAACCTTTTCATTTTCAGTTATTTTATTTTATTTGCATTTGTAGTTAGTTGGGTTAGTTGACTAGCAACTAATTCCGCCCACTCTTTCAAACCCGAGATTTTACTTGCTTTTATAAAAAAATATAAAAATACAAAAAGAATCTTCCCTCACCCTTAGACCTATTAGAGTAGTTTTTCAATCCTAACGACACTATTCCCCTAGAGAACGATAAATCCCCCGGTACTTGCCACTTCACTATACTACATCGGTCAGGTACATTGCCTGGTGGGGATTGCAAGCCTCTTGAGATCCCTCGAGAGGTAAAACCTGTTGTAAGGTCGCAAAACCACGTAGCACACACCTTATGTAACATTTTACACCACTCAACTCCTCACCCACCAAAGAATCATGGTGCCGAATTTCACTTTCTATCTCGAACGTTTGTTGCATAAATGGGACTCAAAGTAATTCCCTCTCGACCACATTTACAAGCACTTAAATATTTAACCCTTTTTCCAAATTCGGTTTTAACTTGATTCCACCCATGTCAATTATGTTCTAAGATCAATATTGAGTTCCAAAGTTCATTTCTCACCTCTTTCTTACAATGTTGCACGTTATATATATTTATGGACCCTTTGAATATATGTCGACACACATATATTTACCACTTGACATGTAACCAAAACACCTCCACTTGAACTTACACACAAGATTTCCTAGCAAATATTATTCCTTGTGTCCCCTCATCCTTTCCATTCGACTCCTAAACTATCCCAACTTGTTGAATAAAATCCTATATGTCGACCATGCATGCAAACATACCTATACGTTCACAAACATGTTCACACCAACTAGAAACTCATACTCAAGTATTAGATGTTTATAAATCCTTAAATCCTATCCAAAATCTCTTCCAATATCTTATCAAATCAACTTGCATCCATAATATACAATATCTATTGTATACGTGTATAAGTATACAACATTTTATTCACCCTTTCACACTTAGCTGAGTCTCTGTACATATATTTGATCACCCAACTTGTGCCAATATAAAACCTTTTTATATAGTACACATGCATGCATACATATCTTCGATTTATACACACACATAATTCTTGCATTCATACTCAGAATTTATCTCACATTCTCTCTAGTATTTCCCTTTTGTCGAGAGTCCCCAAGGAAGCAGAGAACCATTTTCTTCCTTTGTTCGAGTCCATTTCATGTCGAAGTAATTGCATTCGAAGCCTTTGTGATAAATCCCAACGTGATACGCGAGTTCCTTTCGAGTTCTAGTCCGTTTTATACGTTTAACACTCCACCTTTAAGGTGTGGTAAGCTTTATAAACTAATTTCAAATTCATTTCTTTGGTTTAAACCACTCCATGCATCGTTATATATTTTCTTTCGAACGTATTTTACTTACTATTAGTTTTTACGGGTTCTATTATATATTCTCACGTAAACATGATTTGCCTCCTATATATGGAAGGCTCGAAATCATTGTTACACCATCACACGACATCTACATATTCATTTTTATGCACTTCGAGCACCATCTATATTATATGTTCATCGTATAAAGTATAACACACAATATAAGTTATATTTCATTTTATACAACTCAATAATGTCGACAAGAAATGGTACTATAAGATAGAAACCATACATGCAACATGTAATTTTTAATACTCGACATGTTACTTTATAAGTTCATCTAATAAGCAACTGAAAAATCTCTTGATATTAAGCTCATATAATCCCTTTTTCAAGCCTCAACCTTTCGCTACTTAAAACTGCTCAAAACCCTTTATATTTTAATGATGGGCTTTTGAGCCCAAGAAGTGATTTTTTAAGCACTAGTGATAAGCTGGTCAAATAAGCAGTTTGGTAATCTTTTTAAGATCCTAAAATAAGCCCAAAACCAGGCCAAACTTCCCTTGAAACCCCTCAGCTCAAAAATCCTTAACGGGCCTTAAATTTTACTTGTTAAGCCCATTAAGCTTAAACATAAGTTCTTTGACCAATAAGCAGTTGACTTTGACTTAAATAAGCTTTATAAAGTTATTAAAACTTTCAGAAATCTTTTCACACTTTTTTTGTGATTTTTGGACTAAGTTTTCAAAACATTTCAACTTTAAGGGTTAAAACTGCCAACTTCACAAAACTTTGTTCAAAACTGTAAATTCAGTAAGTTAAGGGTAGAACATGAACATCCAATAAACTTGAAGCTCAAAAAGTTATTTTGGAACCTTTTTGGACTAAAAATGTAAATAAGGACTAACGGTGCAAAACTAAGGCCGTTAGGGTAAAAAGTGTAAAATTGGTATAAGTACAAGGACAAAATAGTAACTTTAACTCATATACATTTCTATTACACGCTTTACACTTTTTAACACAATCACGTGCATATTCACCATTTGTTTTAATATACTTAAACACGTTATGTTATATTTATATATAACGAATTTTAAACGATTTAACTTAACGTTTCGTTCAACCACTTTCGAGGAAACAATATTTATGAGTTCAAAGACATAAAAACAAGATAATATTATATATAATATTATTTTTGAACTTTAAGCAATTTAAGCATATCACACACTCACGTCACAAATCAGATCGTCATCCGTTACTCACTTTCACAATCACAAATCATATTAAGTCAAAACTATCAAAATCTCAGACTTCACTATTATTCAGGTCGTGTGTTGGAGTCATTCCCGTAACTCACTTGATTTCACAATTCACCTTGCCAGTTACACACAAGGTGAGTCATAGCCCCACTTTTACTCGTTTAATGACTTTATACTCTTTGGGGAAGATATATGCTAGTTTACTTACAACTTTTACTCATTTACTTTAAACGTGGTACAGGATTTATGACACACTCTATTCATTTATTGAAACATAATTCTTGCTTGCATTTACACAAGTACTATAAACTTTTAAACAAATCACTTATGCTATTACGTTGGATATCACCCAACGTAAGGCAAACGAATCACTTATGCGGTTACGTTGGATATCACCCAACGTAAGGCAAACAAATCACTTATGCGGTTACGTTGGATATCACCCAACGTAAGGTGCACAAATCATTTATGCGGTTAAGTTGGATATCACCCAACGTGAAGCAAACGAATCACTTATGCGGTTACGTTGGATATCACCCAACGTAGGGCAAACGAATTACTTATCCGGTTACGTTGGATATCACCCAACATAACCCACTACTTATTTCATCAATATTGGTATTTATTTCAATTATCACCTCACACTCAAAATTATTGAAATCAACTGTTTACTTATTGATGCGTGGTTTTGCGACCTTATAACAGGTTTTACCTCTCAAGGGATCTCAAGAGGCTTACAACCCCACCAGGCAGTGTACCTGACCGATGTAGTATAGTGTAGTGGTAAGTACGGGGGATTGATCGTTCTCCACAGGGAATAGTGTTCGTTAGGTATGAAAAACTACTCTAATAGGTCTAAAGGTTGAGGAAGATTCTTTTTATGTTTTTATATTTTTTTATGAAAGCAAGTAAAATCTCGGGTTTGAAGGAGTGGGCGGAATTAGTTGCTAGTCAACTAACTCAAATTACTACGAATGCAAATAAAATAAAATAACAAAAATGAAAAGTTTGGTGAGAAACTTATGTGTAGAGAAATGTGTTTACTTAGATTTCCTTACTCCCTAGCTATCTTTTACCGGTTGATTAGTGTGTATTAGTCGCGTGGATGACGGGTGTATTCCTTAATACCATTCGTGGGGTGGCGTACTTACTTCCCCAACTCTACAAGCTCCTACTTCACTCCTATGTCGAGCCGGCTAGGAAGCTCCTAACATGGGATCACTAGAATTCGCTTGTGCATTAAATACAACCATAAAAACCTTTAGTACGCATTTGGTTCATGTTTCTTAAGACGTTCAAGCAAGTTACCGAATAGGAAGTTAGCCAGTTTTCTTAAGCCTAACATAGATAAATAACCATCCAAACAACTAACAACACACTAATAACCAATAATCAATAGCTAGGTTTCATTAGATCTAAGCAAACACAAGATAAATCTAGCCTAACATGTTAAACAAAAGACAAGAATAAGATAGAATCAAACAACACATAGACATATTGAATGATTAATTGATAACTTATCTTTCAATGTAACATGGAAGATCTCAAGGCAAAAAGCCTTGAAAAAAGAAGCTAAAATCGTCTTAGGGTTTTCTCCCAAAATTCCACACACTAAGTTCCACACTTGACAAAAAATTAGAAAACTATATATAGATTTTTGGATCTGATGGCGTCACGTTATGGAGTGTGACGCCGTCACCTCGCCGCTTCTAGGGTTCCCGGATGACCTTCTTGACGCCGTCCCTCTTTAGCTCTTCAAAAATCCATTCTGGCTTATCAAGGCTTGACGCCGTCGAACCTTGAACGTGACGCCGTCCCTCTTTGATTTAAGCCGTGACGCCCTTGATCAAGTTAAAGCGTGACGCCGTCAGAATTCACATGCTATTTTCACTGGCTTATCATGAGTAAATTTCACGTCCACTTTTTCTTGCCAAGGCATGACGCCGTCTGGGGTTAATTGTGACGCCGTCATAGGTAACTTTTAGCCGATTTTTGAGACTTTGTCGTTTTCTTCACTTTTATGCTCCAAAAACGCCCAAAATGCCTCCTTTTCCAGATTTCTCCTCAAAAGTACCTAAAATGACAAAAGGAACGATTTAGGGCAATATTTGATCAAATAAATACGATTTAGGGCTTAAATGACCCCTTAAAAGCGGTACACTTTTCGCTTCATCAAATACCCTTACACTTGAGATTTGCTTGTCCTCAAGCAAATGCGCTTTTATTCTAATCAAAATACAAGTTAGGGGTCATTTAACGCAAACATAAAAGTAATTACAACAAATATTCGTTCCACTTCAATCATAATAAGCACGGAGATTACATACTAGCACCTCACAAGTAGTGTATAGATACTCACATCTCTCAAGTGTCATCAAAATAAATCTCATAAATGAAAACGGATAATATCTCTCACTACCTGTCATAGCAAATAGATTACCATAGGCTTGGGAAAGGATCGAAAACCTCCTCCACTAGGCGTAAGCACCTAAGATAAACTATCAAAGAGGGCTTTTAAATGGGTTATAACGTTAGGTGTAGGGAAAAGGAAAACACGGTTTTGTTGGATAAAGGATGTTTTACTGGTGGCGAGTTAAAGATCTTGATCAATTACATGTACTATACAATGTTGCTAAGCCAAGACTCGACTCGATCTTAAGCTAGAAATGAAATAACAAAATAACAAAAACATAAAACAAACATAAAATGAAACGGGATGGTAGTCCGTATGTTTTTTTTCTATTTTTCTTTTTCTCATTTTTTTTGTATTTTTCTTGATTTTTTTTTTTTTTTTTTTTTTTTTTTTTTTTTTTTTTTTTTTGCATACACTTTTGCCCTACCATCCAAAATAATACATCATAGGGGCATTGCATTCCCCTTACACTTGAACTTTTACATAACTTTACAAATACTAATCTAATGACTCGAATTAAGATAATTGAAAAACTTGGAGTACTTTTAAAACATTTAGCACATATGGGGGTAATAAATGATGTTCATCCCCATTACTCCATTATACTAGTACTTTACCCATGAGTCCCAATCGTCCCAAAACAATATGTACAAGGATATGACTCGACTTAGCAACCATGTAATCAACTAGATAATTAACTTGGGTTTAAACAAATGTTGTAACAATAATGCACTAAAAATGAGTGCATACAAGGTAGGCTAAGGCGATTTGGGTGTACATTTAAGTGGGGTGTAACAAATTCTTCCTTTAAGTAAAATGCTTAAAGGTCGAAATGAAAAGATAGGCTCTGAGGGGTGTACTAGGGGTATCGTGTACTAAAAATGGGTACAACGCAAAGGGTGTGGGAGAATTACTTGACCAATGTAGCCAATGTAATTATAACAAAAACACAGGTGTAAAACAATGGGTTAATCCTAATGCCTCTTATCACGTAGTAAATCTAACTACACGAATGTAGTCTCACTTGTGGCCTTGGAATGGTCCTAACGCAAGTTCTAGAATCTAAGTGCTACCGGTACACACATCATAGCATAAATGCTTTTCCTACCAATTCTAGGGGCGAACCTCACATATTTGGGGTGGAAAATTTTTTAGTGGTACGGTTTTTTGTGCTAGTCATATAACTCCTATCCGTGAGACGCTCATTAAGATCAAAGTTTCACTCCTATATGTTGTAAAAAATTTTAAATTTGGCACTAAAATTACCCTAACAGGTATTTCTCTCAGTTTTATTACACATCTACTATTAAACAAACAAAAATCAAGCGTAAGAGCATTCTCAAAAATCGTACTTTTACCCCCCCTTACACTTAAGATGAACATTGTCCCCAATGTTCAAATAACAAGATGTAAAAGAAAAAAGTAAAAGAATGAAATCAAATACTCCCCTGATTCGCTCGGTGGATAATGAAATAACACGGTTAAATCTTCTTCCAAAGTAATGTTGAAGCTCCATGACTAATGCATCGCCAAAAGCTTGATTCAAAACATTTCCTTGTCCAAAATAACCTGTTAAGCCTGAGAAAACAAACACGAAAACCTGCATAACATCGGCGGGATAAAATCTATATATAAGGATATAATGCTTGTGGAATGATAACTTTGCAGATTCCTGGAGATTATAAGTTGGAGATTTTACTAAAAACTTTTTAAAAACAAAACTTTCAAAAATTTCTGAAAATTAAATCTGACGCCGTCAGGTTATAAACCCTGACGCCGTCAGAAATGACCTGACAAAAATTTTCATTTTAAGTTTCCGGAAAATTTCTGGAAAAACCTTTACCTTACTTCCTGGAAATCCTGCAAAACATCACCATGACTCGATACAAGCATTTGACTCAAACAAATACGAATAGGTATGTTAATTTATTATTATTACGATTCATGTTCATTTGTGTTCTAATAAACCGATTTAGATTTCCCTTACACTTATCTTTTGCAAAATACCTTTATATGTAGTTAAGACGAAGTTAAAAACAACATAAAGCATTTTCACAATTTACTTTTGAACATGAATCAATACTAATAAAAATTAAACACACATACGGAAAATAAAATCAAACAAACAAATAAATAAACACACAAAGCAAATAAATAAAATAAAGCTTGGGTTGCCTCCCAAGAAGCGCTTTTCTTTATTAACGAGTCTTGTAGCCAGACTCAAAGTCACGTACATTACGTGATTCCATCATTCATAATGACGTATCCCTGATAGATGTGGTCCTTATTATCAGGGTGGTGGTGTCTCAATCGCTCGACATTCGCGGTCACTTCACCTCCTCCTTTGCTGGTCAAGCTTACTATCCCATCTTGGTGTAAACTTTTAATTGTGAATGGTCCGTACCACCAGGGACTTAGTTCATTGGTAGGTGCTTCTGTTTCTGAATGCCTTAGGAGCACTGAGTCTCCTTTTGTAAATTCAACGGGGTTATTGGGTTGCTCATCAGCCTCAATATAATCGTTATTTCCATCCTTACATTCTCTAATCTCATTTTCCATATAACTCTTAATCCTTGCCTCCCATGCAAGAATTTTCTCTCGAACATTACCACGGACTATATTAGTGTTAGCCTCCATCTTCTTCTGCAGAGCAACATCTCGTATATGTCGTGGGATCGTTGGGAAGTTTATTGTTTTCTTCCCCTTCTTCATTTGGATGGTGCTATTTTCGTAATTGATTTGTGCTCTAGTGGTAGCGAGAAAGGGTGCCCCAAGGATTATTGGCATATTCATATCATTTCTCTCAATGATCATGAAGTCGACCGGATACAGAATCCGGCAACGTTGACCAACACATCTTCTGCAATTCCTAACGGATACTCATAAGAATGCTTCGCAAAGGAGAGTTTAGTATGGGTGATGGATGGCAACTCATCGGTTAACTGAACATAAACGGATAAAGGCATCAAATTTACGTCGGAACCTTGGTCAGCTATCGCATCCAGATACTTGTGTTTTCCAATGCTGCATGGTATTTCAAAGATCCCGTAGAATTTCTGCTTTTCCACTAACTTTTGTCCTATGAGGCATTCATACAATTGCCCACCGGGTAATGTGTCAGATTTATCATCCGGTTCCACCTTCTTGGACTCCTTGTTGGGTAGATGAGTACGTCGATAGTTTCTCACCCAATCGTTTATGGTCTCCTTGTTTATTTCGTGCTTCAAGTAATGCTTCACTTGTTGTGACACTGGCGGTTCAACCAATTGGCGCTCCTCAGAGGGCGCCTCCTCTCCCTTGTCGGAATCGCATTTGTAGGAATTGGTGTTTCCATTATTAAGTGGGATGAGGTCAATTTTGTTAACTTCCATAGTTATGGATTTCCCTCTTCCATCATTTCCGCCCTCTTGGACGACGGAGGTGGCCTTGACAAATTTAGTGTTAGGAACATCAGCGTCATTCCTCACCAACACTTTTGCAGGGGCTTTTGTATTTGTGTATTCTTTCAAAAGATTCATCATCTCCGCCATCTTCTCCTCCATTTCCTCCTTCTGCTTGTAGACGGCTTCTTCAAATTTTGCCAACCGTTCGGAGTGTTTTGACATGTACTCTCTCATTCGAGCTTCGAATGTTGGACTAAGTTCCTGAGGTGGTGAGTTGGGTTGAGCGTGCTTATGGAAGGGTTTAGCATTTTCCCGAAGGGGTGATTCGGACAATGGTGTTTGCTTAACGCTTGAGACTGAGTTAATTGTTGCTTTTTGTGGACTTAAGGGTCTCTTTTGCTTTTCCATAAGATATGCAACCCTTTTCTCAAGTTCACTAACGCTTTCCTCAGTGATTTGATTGGCTGTATCGGGCGATGAATATGTCATGACTGCCGAGCGCACGTCGTGGGAGACTTGCCACAATTCATCATCGTCGGATGCAAGCTCATCAATGATCTCCCATGATTCCTCGGCGCTTTTGTCGCGCAATCTGCCCCCGGCGGCTCGATCGATGGCACGCTTGGTGTGGTAATCAACATGGTCATAGAAGATTTGGATTTGAAGCCATAGATTTATGCCATGATGAGGGACTTTTTGTAGTAAGTCCTTGAATCGAATCCATGCCCCGTAGAGGGTTTCGCCTCGACGTTGTTCAAACATCAAGATATCCTTCCTTAGCTTGGTAGTTCTCCCTGGTGGGAAAAACTGAGCAAGGAAACGAGTGGTGAGATCATCCCAAGAGGTGATGGATCCTGCGGGTTGACGTTCTAGCCACTGACTAGCTTGGTCCCGCAGAGAGAATTGGAAGAGACGCAATCGGGTCGTCTCTCGAGTGGCAACATCAAGGTCTATAGAATCAACGATTTTGAGAAAGTCCTTGAGATGTTGATTAGGATCTTCAGAACGAAGTCCATGGAATGCGCATCCGCTTTGCACCAACCGGATGGTGTCGGATCGCAAGGGTGTGATATTGGCTCCTTGAGTGAGCTCAATGGTGTTTCGATAGCCATGGTGGCTAGGACGGGAATACTCTCCTAAAGTACGGGCTCTAGGAGGTGGTGGTGGTTGTTGTGGTGGTGGGTTGTGGGGGTTAAGGATATTACCATCTTCCATGATGTCGGATGGTAATGGTTACGAACAAAGACACGAAGAAAATAGATAGACTAAAGAAAACCTAGAAAAATAAAATAAAAATCTCACTAGAAAGGAATCTAGTGAGTAGACCTAATAGAAATAAAAATTCAACCTAAACAATAACTATTCCCCTGCAACGGCGCCAAAAACTTGATGCGTGGTTTTGCGACCTTACAACAGGTTTTACCTCTCAAGGGATCTCAAGAGGCTTACAACCCCACCAGGCAGTGTACCTGACCGATGTAGTATAGTGTAGTGGTAAGTACGGGGGATTGATCGTTCTCCACAGGGAATAGTGTTCGTTAGGTATGAAAAACTACTCTAATAGGTCTAAAGGTTGAGGAAGATTCTTTTTATGTTTTTATATTTTTTTATGAAAGCAAGTAAAATCTCGGGTTTGAAGGAGTGGGCGGAATTAGTTGCTAGTCAACTAACCCAAATTACTACGAATGCAAATAAAATAAAATAACAAAAATGAAAAGTTTGGTGAGAAACTTATGTGTAGAGAAATGTGTTTACTTAGATTTCCTTACTCCCTAGCTATCTTTTACCGGTTGATTAGTGTGTATTAGTCGCGTGGATGACGGGTGTATTCCTTAATACCATTCGTGGGGTGGCGTACTTACTTCCCCAACTCTACAAGCTCCTACTTCACTCCTATGTCGAGCCGGCTAGGAAGCTCCTAACATGGGATCACTAGAATTCGCTTGTGCATTAAATACAACCATAAAAACCTTTAGTACGCATTTGGTTCATGTTTCTTAAGACGTTCAAGCAAGTTACCGAATAGGAAGTTAGCCAGTTTTCTTAAGCCTAACATAGATAAATAACCATCCAATACAACTAACAACACACTAATAACCAATAATCAATAGCTAGGTTTCATTAGATCTAAGCAAACACAAGATAAATCTAGCCTAACATGTTAAACAAAAGACAAGAATAAGATAGAATCAAACAACACATAGACATATTGAATGATTAATTGATAACTTATCTTTCAATGTAACATGGAAGATCTCAAGGCAAAAAGCCTTGAAAAAGAAGCTAAAATCGTCTTAGGGTTTTCTCCCAAAATTCCACACACTAAGTTCCACACTTGACAAAAAATTAGAAAACTATATATAGATTTTTGGATCTGACGGCGTCACGTTATGGAGTGTGACGCCGTCACCTCGCCGCTTCTTGGGTTCCCGGATGACCTTCTTGACGCCGTCCCTCTTTAGCTCTTCAAAAATCCATTCTGGCTTATCAAGGCTTGACGCCGTCGAACCTTGAACGTGACGCCGTCCCTCTTTGATTTAAGCCGTGACGCCCTTGATCAAGTTAAAGCGTGACGCCGTCAGAATTCACATGCTATTTTCACTGGCTTATCATGAGTAAATTTCACGTCCACTTTTTCTTGCCAAGGCATGACGCCGTCTGGGGTTAATTGTGACGCCGTCATAGGTAACTTTTAGCCGATTTTTGAGACTTTGTCGTTTTCTTCACTTTTATGCTCCAAAAACGCCCAAAATGCCTCCTTTTCCAGATTTCTCCTCAAAAGTATCTAAAATGACAAAAGGAACGATTTAGGGCAATATTTGATCAAATAAATACGATTTAGGGCTTAAATGACCCCTTAAAAGCGGTACACTTTTCGCTTCATCACTTATAAACTCTATGAACTCACCAACCTTTGTGTTGACACTTTTAAGCATGTTTATCTCAGGTAATTAACGGAGCAGACAAGACGCGGAGTGGGCTTTAAATTGATGGTTTTTTGTGGTGTAAAATAAATCATGTCATTCAATTCAAATTTACTACACCCTTTTATGGGATTTCGCAACTCTAATATTTCACTTTTGTATCTCAAATATTATTTGAATGACAATAACTTTCAAAAAGCCTCTTTTGAGCCATTTTCTATGATGATGACTATGATCCTCCCCGAATACCCCGATTAGTCTTCCGCTGTTAACTAATAAATTAGGGGGTGTTACAGAATCCCCAGGCTCCAAGAAACCAAAGGGGCTCAGATGCTCAAACTAGGTTTGAGACTGAGTCTAACATTCCCAGTGATCCACCTCTCGGGATAGGTAACACAATCCGAAGTGGTGAGGGTAGTCTGGAACTTAAAATTACTGAATTGATAAAATTATGTACCACTTTACAACAAAAAATCCTTACTTTACAAGAGACCACTTCCTCAAAGCAATTTGAGATCACTAGTTTGACAAAAAGGGTCAAGAAGCTGGAAAAGGGAAGAAGGGTAAGAACTTCTGAGCTTTAAAGATTGCACAAGGTGGGAACTACTTTCAGGGTTGAGTCCTCTAATGAAGCTGAACAGAGTTTGGGGATGGATGCTAACAAACGGGGGAGGAATGAAGGCAAGGCTTCCGGGGAGGATAATGAGATGCTTGATGAGGATATTTGTTTTGAGTTTAATGAACAGGTGGATGTAGAGGTTGATACTACTGCTATTAAAAATGGTGCTACATCAGTTAGTACTGCTTGAGTTAGTGTTGAGAAGGTGGTTGAAGTTGCTAAGTTGGTGGTTGGTGCTGCCAAGATTAGTACTGCTAGTGGTGAACTTAGTGCGGCTAGTGAGAAAATTAATTTTGGTGAGCCAGAAGTTAGTGCTGCTAGTAAAGATGTTGATGTTAGTACTGCCGCAACAACAAAAGAAGAAGAGATCACCATAGCTCAAGCACTTACAAAGTTAAAGAGCACAAGACCAAAAGAAAAAGGAATTACTATCAAAGAACCAACATCAACACCAACAATCACTTCACAACCATCAACTGATAAAGGCAAAGGAATTATGATTGAAGAACTTAAAGAAAAACCTTTGTCAAGAGAAGCTCAACTCTTAGCAGATGCTGAAGCTGCTAGATTGTTGCAAGAAGAGTTTGAGGTAAAGAATAGGATAATAGCACAATAGAGAAGTGTTGCAGCTGAGAAAGAAGCCAAAAACATTGTACTTATAAATGAACGGATAGACTTACAGGCTAAGTGTGATGCTGACTGGGAATTAGCTCAGAAATTGCAACAGGAAGAAAAAGAAGGATTAACTGTTGATGAGAAGGCTAAATTGTTGGCTGAATTCTTTGAGAAGGAAAGGAAGTTCTTTGCAGCTAAGACGGAAGAAGAAAAGTGGAACAAGCCACCAACCAAAGCACAACAGAATCCTTAATGACTACCTACTTGAGAAACATGGATGGATGGAAGCCAGCTCATTTCAAAAACGTGAGTTTTGAACAGATCAAGGAGGTATTTGATAAAGTTCTCAAAAAGGTGAACACTTTTGTTCCTATGGATACAAAGGAGGTGGTGAGGTGTTCTAAGGAAGTAGAGAAAGCACAAGAGAGTGGTTCTAAAAGAGCAGGGCTAGAGCTAGAGCCTTAAATGGCCAGGAAACAAAATATTGATGAGCAAACAGTGGATGTGCAGATAGAACAAGAGCAACAAGAAGATAATAACCAAGACAGAGCTGCAATGCAAGAATTGATAGTAATTGCTTCTGTTGGGATTTATCAATTGGTATCGGAGCCTGGGGGCTCTTGATCTAGGATCTGCAGGGTTTTATTAGTCGAAGAAAGAAGAAAAAAAATCGACTTTGAGTTTTATTTTCGTAGTATTTTGCAGTGCTGTAGTAAAAAGGGTATATCTTATTCGTTAACCGTTGGATCTTAACAAAAATTTTACTAAAGGTTATTTATACATCAAGGTACATTCTCACCATAGCGTTCTTAAATTGGAGCTGTGAATCAAAAGCAATAAATTTTCTAAAAGTATGCTACAGAAACATTGAAGTAAGTCAATTTTTGGGGTTTCTGTCATATCGAACTTTCTGAATTTGGTTTTATTCGGTTTAATTCATAGTGAAAGTCGATTAGAGTTATTATTATGCTTTAAACTTCATACCCTAGCCATGTTATCAAGGAAACGCAGCTTCATGTTATGGTGTATTTAAAAAGTATCCTTAATAGTTGATCTTCTAAATTATGTGGAGCTATTGAAGCAACTGAAGGTTTTATAAAACTCTAACCTGTTTAAAGGTCGATTAGGGTTAAAGGGTTTTAAAGTATGATGCATTAATGATCAGTCAAGTTCAAGGATTTTATGTTGCTGCTACTTGAGATTTATTGGAGATGAAACATGGATAATCGATTAAGGTTGTACTGGTGTGAAAGTAAGGCTGTAACTCTACTCTATGTGGGAGTAAGGGTATGTTTGTTAACTGAGGTTACTCGTTGTGTGGATGGATATTGATACTGTACAAGTGAATTTTCAAAGTTTCTCCTGGTAACCCAAAGTTATTGCTTCTCTCACATATTACAACTGCTATTTATCGCAAGTAAGTTAATACTGCTAGTTATCCATTAGTACTGCTAGTTAGTGCTGCTAGTCCTTTTTACTAATGCTCGTTCAATTATTAATGTTGCTCGAAGATTCAGTTAGTACTGCTTGTTTATTTAAGTTAGTGCTGCTATGTCGTTAGTACTGCTCGTTGTTCAGTTAAAGCTGCTGAGATTTTAATGTTGTTAGTTGTATTGAACATTAATGCTGTCGGTTATATCACTTAGTGTTGTTCGTTATATATAAGTTTTTAAGTACTGCTAGAAGGTTTTTAAGCTACTGTTTGGTACTTAATGCTGCTACGCTATGAAGTTTGGTTTGATTGTTATTAGCAAAAGTGTAATGAGCAGATTGATTAATTGGTTATGTTTTGAAAAGGGATGTCGGACAACACACACAAAAGTTTGATTATTGGTTTAAATGTTCTTCAATATTTAAAAGGCTCTTATTTGTTTTAATTGGATTAATTGATTACGAAGAAGATGGACTATCACTTATTTGAAGTTGAAGTGGGGTTTCTTGGAAGCGTGTTCTTATCATATCTTAAACGGCCTGCAATGTTTAGAGATAAGTTTTTCGTACTTTAATGTTGTGACAATGACTTGTCAAAATCTAGCACGTGGATAGAAGATGAGGATTTTATCAAGAGGTTGTAGTGCTCAGTGTCTCATAGAAGTTAAAGGTGCATGTAAATGATTTAACACTCAATAATATGCTTCCCCTGAAATCCATGTGTTAACCATTTCTTGAATCTCCAATTCTGTAGGCTTCTTGTAATGATTAGTGTTGAAGAAAACTATGTATAACCAACTTGATGTAGAAGTAAAACAACTCAAACTTGTGTCTTATGTCTTGTACTATTCACGTGACTTTGAACTTATACCAAAAACAAAAAATTTATAAGTAGACCGCAACCTCTTGACAAAATCCTCATATTCTATGAGACACTGAGAACTACAATGTAACCCCTTTAAGTGATAGTTGTTATTACTATTACTGGTTTAATTTTCTACTGTCTTGATTTCATTTTTAGTAAGCCTTTTGGTGTTCTTCAAGGAGGGTAATTCGAGACATTGGAAGGCTGGATTGGAAGTGTGATATTGGTTAGTGGTTGTTCAAATCAAAGTTGCATCTACTTAGCATCCCCTAGTGGATAATGACAAAAAAGGGAAGAACTACATAGAAGATTAGAAACTTGAAGATCCTTGGTGGTACAACATGTTATGTTATGTGCACGAGTTGAGCTTAAGGGGAAGATTGTTTCATTCATGGAAGATTTAGAAGAATGTTTTGTAATTATCAACTAGGGGAAGATTGTTGGATTTATATTGAGTTGATAAATACAAAACAGTAAAAGAAGAATGAAGCAAATAGGAAACTACTAGGACTTAAACGATAAATAATAAAAGTTAGGAAGATTTGTTTCCTAATACAATTAGGAGTCTTTGTAAACCCTAATATCTCTATTAAGACATAGGGCATTTGTTTTATGTGTGCATAGAGAAAAGATGTAGACGTTTAGTAAAAGTGTGTGTGTCCTAGGTGTGGGTTTGTGGAAAACGCCTAGGGTTTAGTGTTTGTTTTACACCTCAAGGTCATGTCTTGATCCCTGTTACAAGGTGTGTAACACGTTCTACCTTGATCAAGTAGAATTGAAGTGTATAGGAGATTGTAAAACCTTGTTGATAATAACAATTGATTCTTTGTTGAATACTCCGCCTTTGTTATTATTTGTTCTAGATTAGAGCTAACAAGTCTAGAGCTATAATGATCATCAGCTTCTGATAATGAAGAGGAAATAGTTGATGTTGTTCCTTTAAGGACAAAAGTACCTATCATTGATTGGAAGTCTGGATATCATGGAAAGACATCTTGGTGGGATATAGTGATAGTTGGTGGTAAGTCTCAAAGGTTTATTACTTTTCGACAGATGCTAAAAAGTTTTGATAGGGAAGATCTAGAAACTTTATGGAAGTTGGTCAAGGCTAAGTATAGATCTGCAACGCCAGATGACATCTTGGATAGAGTTCTCTGGGGAGATTTGAAGGTTATGTTTGAACCACACCATGAAGATAGAGTATGGCATGGTCAGTTTCAAAATACAGTTAAGAGTTGGAAGCTGCATCATTCTTGTAGAGTGCATACTGTGGGCATGGATGGACTTTAGTTATACATGTTAGTGGATAAAACATATCCTTTGAATCGTGCTATAGTTCATCAGATGATAAATGGAACAATTAGACTTCAGATTGATGTTTTCGATGAAATGACCTATCAGCTGCTCAAGAGAATGGAGAAAATTCTCACTCCAAAAGAGAAGAAGAAGAAATAAGGTGTTTAGAAGCATCCTCCTGGTGATGGTTAAAGCTTTAAATGAAACTTGATGATTGTAGGAGAAAATATAAAGTTTAGGGGAGGATTGTTGGGAATTAAATCTTCTTCAGTTGAGACTGCTCATATGATTAAAACTGATCAGGAATTAATGAAAATGCTCTAAGTGTGTTTCTGCGGCTGGTATAAATGTTTAGACTGCTGATGTAAGTTAAGACTGCTAATAGAAGATTATAACTTCTGCTGAACTTCAAGAAGAAACACTAAGTAGTTAGTGCTGCTAGAAGAAAATTTAGTGTTGCTAGTACAAAGTTACAACTGCCTCAGAGTTAATTCTGCCAGAGTAAAGATTAAGACAGCTAGTTAATTATTACTACTGCTGAAGTGTTAGAGTCGGTTACATAGGTATAAAATGTTTTGATAAGTATAGAAAAGATTTATCTTGTATAGAAAGTTATTGTAAGCCGACTAGAACTCCTTAGTCTATAAAAGGAGTTCCAAGGGCATTAAGATAGATACAAATATACGAGTTTACGTTTTTTTTTATATAGCTTCAAGGTTGTAAACCCTAATACTATTGAGTATTCGTATTATTAATAGTATTGAAGCTTTGTTTGTTAATCTAGGGTTTACTGTTTCGTCAAAAGAATTCTTCTTAATACTAAAGTTTAGATTCCGCATAGACTTTAGTAAATTCAACACAGTTTCTATATTGGTTGTGTTAGAATTATCTTGCATAGTTAAACCTTTACAAGCTAAGGGAATTCGATCAAGTGCATAACTGGGATCAACATTAATTGTTGGGAATTAAAGCTTCTTCAGTTGAGACTGCTCATATGATTAAGACTGCTCAGGAATTAATGAAAATGCTCTAAGTGTGTTTCTGCTGCTGGTATAAATGTTAAGACTTCTGATGTATGTTAACACTACTAATAGAAGATTATTACTGCTGCTGAACTTCAAGAAAAAACACTAAGTAGTTAGTGCTGCTAGAAGAAAAAGTTAGTGCTGCTAGTACAAAGTTACAACTGCTTCAAAGTTTATGCTGCCAGAGTAAAGATTAAGACTACAGGTTGATTATTACTACTGCTGAAGTGTTAGAGTTGGTTAGATATGTACAGAATGTTTTGATAAGTATAGAAAAGCTGATGTTGGGAACACTTTAATATTATCAAGTATTGATCATTTCTGTAATAGGTTGCTTAGGTATTTAGGTTTGATTTAAGGCCCACCCTGTGTAGAAGGCCCATGGGCTGTGTCTAGTTATTTATATTAATTATGTTTTAATTAGGGCTTAGAGCCCATGCATTGTAAAACACTATAAATACCCCCTCCCATTCAAGGGAGAGGGTTGGTTAGTTGAATGCTCATTTTCACATTTCATTATTAAGTGTTAACCTCCCATCTCTTTCTCTCTCTAACTTTTTCTCTCTAGATCTAGGATTAGATTAGTAGCTTGTGTGATAAAAGTAAGTAACATCAAGAGGTATCATTTGCCTAGGGGTAATTTAGGTTGTTAATGATTAGATCTAATTGAAATTTGAAGATAATAAAAACGGTTATTGTTCAGGTGCACATTTTATCGACTTTCTGGATTTATCAAACATCCTGGAATCTATCGACTTTCTCTTCGAGTTAGAAGATTTGTCGAGTTTGTCAAGGTTATCGAGTTTCTATAAAGTTATCGACTTTGGACTGTTACCGAGTTTCTAACATTTACCGAGTTTGTTAAATTGTTATCGAGTTTCTCAGTTTACCGAGTTTTTGATAAGTTGTCGACTTTCTGAGGTTTATGGAGTTTGATAAATTTGTCGAGTTTCTGGTTTTTTACCGAGTTTGGTAAAAGGTTATCGAGTTTCTCAGGCTTATCGAGTTTCTTAGGACTTGCTTCTCAGATTCGAGTTTCTCAGGACTTATCGAGTTTCTTAGGACTTATCGACTTTCTCAGGAATTATCGAGTTTCTCAGAACTTATCGACTTTCTCAGGACTTATCGAGTTTTTTAGGACTTCTCGAGTTTCTCAGGCCTTATCGACTTTCTAAAAGTTATCGAATTTCTTAAATAGTTGTCGACTTTCTCTACTGTTATCGAGTTTCCTAAGAATCTTCCGAGTTTCTAGTGTAAAATCCTTCGATTTTCAAAGATTGAATTCTCCGAGTTTCTAGAGTAAAATCCTTCGAGTTTCTTCAAGTTCTTCACCGTACAAAACTAATCTTCATCAACAACCGTTATTATCCTTTAAAGATCCTACATCCACTAGTAACTTCAAGATGTCTCAACCACCATATCATAACTACTTCTATAATCAACAAGAACAACAGTATCGTTAACAACAACCATATCCACAACAGTATCCTCAACCACAATATCAACCACAGTATCAAAAACAACACATGTTAATGCAGCAACATCAATTTCTTCTACAACAACAAGTCCCTCAACAACCAATGCAAAGTTACCAACCTCCTTCAAGAGAACCGCACTGGTTTAACAAGATGTGCGAAGCTATATGTAGTCAGCAGTCGAGACATGAAGCAGGGTCTTTGGACACACCACCTATGCTAACACCAGGGAATTATGTGCTGTGGTCCAGTCATTTTCTCCGATTCATTGAGTTAAGGAAACCTCATGGGAAGTATCTGAAGAAGGTTATCTCACCGCAGAACAACCCCTATTCCTTTAGCTTAACTCACCGCAGATCCAAATAATGTTCCTCCAAGAGAAGCTACAACAACCCCTATTCCTTTAGCTTAACTCACCGCAGAACAAGTTCTTCAACAAGAGGCTAATGAGTTAGCTTTGTCTTACATCCTCCAGGGGATTCCAAATCCTATCTTCAGGAGCATCGATGCACAAAAGACAGCGAAGGATATGTGGGAGCATGTGCACCTTCTCATGCAAGGTACTGAGTTAAATCAGGAAGACTTGGAATCTAAGTTGTATATGGAATACACACATTTCACCATCGAAGCTGGGGAATCTTTAGAATCATACTACCATCGGTTAACCAACATTGTCAACGATCTGGATCGTCACAACATCATTTTACCAAAGATTGCTGTGAACTCTAAATTTCTGGGGTGTCTCGGACCAGATTGGCAAAAGTATGTGACTTTCGTAAGACAATCCAAAAATCAACACACCGTCTCTTATGGATTGTTGTACGATTACCTCAAACATCACCAATCCGAAGTTGACAAGGTTCGAGCAGCTCGTGGAGGATTTTCATCAGTACCTACTTCAAACCCACTTGCTTTAATGGCTCTATCTCACTTTGCACCACCAAATCAGGATTTTGTTCAACCACCACCACCTCATTCGGGTTATCCTTCACAACCTTCAAACCAACTTGTCCCATATGAAGCACCTTCACAATACTCTGATAATCAACTCATCTCGTACGAAAACACTGATTATAGTATGTACTCCAACGTTGACAATGATGAAGATGATGCCTTTAACTCTTTGAACGAGGGATTTGCGTTGATCGCTCGCGCCTTTAGCAAATTTTCCAACAAATCCAACAATCGTTTAAGGTCTTCATCAAACACAAGGAATCAAGCAGTGGTTAATGATGGAAGGGTTGAAATTCAGAACAGGGCTTGAGGAAGGTTTAGTTTAGGAAATTATATGTGGAATTCTAGTGGTCAAAGGTTCAGTTCAGGAGGAAGTGGTAGAAACAACATGGGTAATACACAGAGGAGGACTCATATTGCAGATAAAGGGAAAGGGATTGCAAATACATCAATCACATGCTACAATTGTGGTGGGAATGGTCAAATGGCAAATGCATGCCCAAAGCCAAGGAAAATGGGCAGTGCATATCAGAAGGAGGCTCTTCTTCTGGCATTGAAAGATGAACAAGCTGGTGGTACTTTGACCGAGAAAGACCACAACTTTATGGCAAATGAATTCTCAGATGATGAAATGGAAGACCTTGAGGCAAATGCAGCCGTAATGTTGATGGCAAACATGCAAGAGATGAATATGATTGAGACAGGCCCAGTCTATGATACCGACGGCTTATCTCAGGTATCTGAATCTGATTGTCTTATTCATGAAATTTTATCACCATCTACATCTTCATCTGCACAAGAAAATAATGGTCAAAATGACTCATCATTATCATCTCAAGACAATGATCAAATGAACACCGTTGTTATATTTGATGATGATCAAATTAAACCCGTTGTTTCATTTGATGATGACAATCATGATCACATTGAACAAAATGATCTTATGCATGATATAGATCCAGAGCTTATGACCTAATTGTTGACCACCCGAACACAATTAAATGCACATAAATCTCAAATTGATAAATGAAATGATATTAATAGAAACTTTGAAGCCAAAGTTGCATTGTTAACCAAGGATCTTGAGTGCTACAAGCAACAACTTTCAAATTTTGAAAACAAAGAAAAACGTGAGAAAAGCTTTGAGTCTGCATTCCAAGAGTCATACGTGAAGGTACAAAATTTAGAACATCAAGTTCGTGAATTGACCGTTTCCAAAAATGAAATAATTTCACAAAAGGAACAAGAAAACTTTGATTTTCAAAAACAGGTTGACATTCTCCATTCTGAACTTTCTAAAACCAAAACAGAATTGTCAACTTGTCAAGAAAATTTTTCTGAACACAGACAACTTTCAAGGAAACGTGTTAATTCATACCTTGAGGAAATTGTAGCATTGGAAGGCAAACTTAAAGAATTTCAAAATGTTGTTTATAAAACGGGTGAATCTGTAACTACCATTCAAAAACCAACTGTCAAACCAAATACCCAAGGATATGGCTTTGCAATTGGAAATGATCAACCACGTTTTTTAAACAAAGCACTCAAGGAAAATCCGAAGTTGTACAGTGCAGAATTATTGTTGGATGATACTTTCACACGTATGGTTATTTATAATACTGAAGAGGAACTGGAACACGAGGACGAGAGTCGATCTAAGTTGAGTTGTGTATATTATAACAAACCATACGATTACTCAAAGGCACCTCATATTAGTGACACTTTTGTACCTAGAATAGATAGATCTGCATCAACGTAGTCTTTAACTGAAATAAATGTTTCGTCTGAAGTTGGTCCTGTAACCACTGTAGCACAAGTCAATGGTCCATTACCAAATCCAGGTGTCAATGAACAAATGCTAAAACAATGTCGCATTCTTAAATATTTTAATACATTTATGGATGACATCAAACTTTTGGAAGACGCAATTGAACATAATTCTGAAATCAAAGTCTCTACTTTTCTCTCTCCCTATGAGAAAGAAAAGAGAGAAGTTTTTCAAAAGCAATTTTTGCCATATGTCAAACACCTGCGACTTTTTGCAACACAGTGGGAACAGGAACTTCAATCAGAAGTTGCATCAATGATGAGCATTTTCAAAGCAAAAGATACCAAAATTACAAAACAAAAATGTCAAAAGAAAGCTTTGGAAAAAGATTTAGATCGACTCTTGACGAATGTTCTCAGTTCTGATGTGATATCTGTCATTATGAATGCTATCTATATGTCGTGCAATGAATTGCTTGTTGATGATCACTCTGTTGAAATTGAGACAATGAGAATTGAGATTGATTATCTGCATAGAGACAATGAGAGACTTAGACAAATCAATGATGATGTGGAAACCAAATGTGCAAAAGAAATTTTCAAACTTAACCAAAAGCTGCAATGATGTCAGTCTCAGAGTATTAACTTTGAGTTAGCACTACAAAGCCAAAAAGAATCTTTATCTTCTCAAAATGTTCATGTTTCAAAACTTCAAAATCTTGAAAAAGAAATTGATGTTTTAAAACATCAAATTTTTTAGTATGAAAAAGATATTGATGAAATTTGTGAAAGTAGAAATGTCACTGTTCGGTTAAACAGAGAATTGGACTCAAAAATTCAAGAACAAAAACACATCATTATTGATTTGAAAGAGAAAGTCAGAGTACTTGACAAAGGGAAAGTTGTACAAAATAATGTGATTGCTCCAGGAATGTACAGAGTAGACGAGACTCATAAGAAAACATCTTCAATAACCACTAATGTGCAAGCCTCAACTTCCACTGGATTAGGCAACCCTCCTAAGGTTAGAATATCCAAGACCACCAAAAAGACCAACAAGCAGCTTAGGGTCTGGAAACCTAAGAGTGGATCACCTAAAGATGCTGAAGTAGAAGTTCAAAATAGGAAGTCGAATAAAATGCATGTTATGTCTAGATTAGAATCCAACTTGTCAAAGTGTAATTCTGAATATGATGTAACGAATGCTGAATCTTTGAATGTTTGTAATGATGTTATGATTGATGCTTATTGTGCGTTTTGTCATACGATTATGTTGTTTGGTAATCATCAGAAATGCATTGCTAAAATCCTTTTGTCACGTACACAGAAACGTACTACTGGCATTTCCTATAGGCCCATAACGGCTGCTAAGTCCATTTTAGGAAAACCGCCACAAGTAGTTTTTCAGACCAAAGTTGACAAGACCATAGCTACACCTAGGACAATCCGATCACCAAGTACCTTCACTAGGAAGAAGGCAGAGTATAGTTGGACGTGGCAGCGTTGGTTACAACATAAACCTACTTTTACGTGGTTACCAAAGATGCATAACAACTGTGCTACTAACCCAATGGGATCCACCGTTACAAATTATCCATCTGTGTCTTCTTGTGATGCAGGTGATTCAAATTGTGCTATGGATTGTTGATAGCGGGTGTTCGAGGCACATGACAGGTAACTTAAAGCATCTAGTAAACTTCATCACGAAGTTCATAGGCACTGTCAGGTTCGGGAATGATCATTTTGCGACTATCATGGGTTATGGTGATTATGTCAACGGGAACATCGAAATCAGCCATGTCTATTATGTCGAGGGCCTTGGTCATAATCTATTCTCCGTTGAGCAATTTTGCGATGGTGACTTGGAAGTGGCTTTTCGGGAGAAAACGTGTTTTGTTCGAGACCTCCAAGGGAACGACCACATGAAAGGAAAACGCGCAACCAGTCTTTATACTATCTCCTTCTCATACATGACCGCCTCTTTTCTGATTTGTCTTCTATGCAAGGCACATTCCACCAAAGCATGGCTATGGCACAAACGCCTATCTCACCTGAATTTTAAAACAATGACCGAGCTCGCTTGTAAAAAGTTGGTCGATGGTCTTCCAAGATTCAGATATGCCAAAGATCATCTGTGTCCCGCTTCTGAACAAGGGAAGAGTACTCGTGCTCATTTTCCTCCAAAATCTGAGCATAGTACAGATCATGTACTTCACCTTTTGCATATGGATCTTTGTGGCCCCATGCGTGTTCAGACTATAAATAGGAAGCGGTATATTCTGGTAATCGTGGATGACTCGAGATGGACTTGGGTGTATTTTCTTCGCACAAAAGATCAATCTCCTCCAATGATCATCACCATTCTCACAAAGATTCAACTTCAGCTCCGTAACACCGTTAGAAAAATTCAAACAGACAATGGAATTGAATTCAAGAATCAGACTCTTAGGGAGTATTATGAGAAAGTGGGTATTGAACATCAAACATCCATTGTTCGCAGCCCTGAACAGAACGGAGTGGTTGAAAGACGAAACCGAACTTTATTAGAAGCCGCAAGAACGATGTTGATCAATGCTCAACTACCGGATTATCTCTGGGCAGAAGCCATTTCAACCGCCTGCTATACCCAAAACAGATGTATGATCACCAAATGGCACACCAAGACACCATATGAAATTGTTCACCGAAGAAAACTGAATATCAATTACTTTCATTTCTTTGGAGCTCTCTGCTATCCAATGAATGATCGTGATGACCTTGGGAAGCTAAAAGCCAAAGCGGATACAGGGATTTTTTTCGGATATTGTGAAAATTCCAAAGGATTCAGAATCTGGATCCGTCGAACCCAAGAGATTCAAGAGACTATACATGCTAATTTTGATGAGCTCACTGAAATGGCTTCTGAGCACAACAGCTTAGGACCTGAATCCAACCATCTCAACTTCCCTGATACTTCAGCTGCATCCTTCTCTCTAAACCGCAAAGACCTAGAAGATTTGTTTGCTCTGTTATTTGATGATACTATTGTTAGTCGTGCGTCTGATGTATCCATAAGTTCCGCTACACAACCACTCGTCAGTAATCAAAAACCAGATATACAAGTAACTACAACCACAGCAGTTGCTGAAGATGCACCTCAACCAGAAATATCATCATCCGTAGATCAAACAGCTTCTACTTCTGCGTCTGCAGCTGAAGATCCCCCTCTACATTCTTCCAAAGTACCCACATCAGAAGATTATGACTGATGTGCTGCGTGTGTCGTTGCGGTTTAGCAGTTTTAATGCCTACTCAAGTTTTAAATTTATATTTAGCCGACTTATCAATAACACACACACCTAACGAGCAGTGTACCCGGTCAGTATGAAGATAATGGTAAGTAGAGTGTCGATCACTAAGAGTGGAACGTATTATCTCGTTATTCTAATCAGTATTTTAATATCCTAACGCAAGGGGGTTTCAGCCTGAGAGACTGGCACGGTTTGTTTGCAATTAAATAATAAAATAAACCAATAGGCACGAATCAGCAGATAGCACACACGTACACAGATAGATACTTGAGACAATAAGAGGGATGTCCTTATGATTAAGTAGTTTGTCACTTGTTTTATTGATAGCTTTATATGAAGTGTATATAGTTAACCCTTTCTCGTTGGTCCTATTCTTATCGGCGAGTAAACCCTTAATGATTACTTATGTCTAAAAGTTATTCCTAAGTGATCAATTTAGAAACAACCGTGGGAGCCACATTATGTCCCGCAGTCAAATGCCCGCAAGCCACTAATAAACACAGAGGTTATCAATGCACTAATAAGTAGTAACCAAAGACATCAACATATAAACTTTAATTAATGAGCAAGCAGTTTTAAGGGAGTGCAATCTTTCCGTTGCCACATTACACAAGCCACCAATCTTGATGAATTAAAGTTTGCTAACACAATAAAACAAAACTACTTAATGAATTAAATGCATGCAGCACCTTCTTACAGCTCTTGTATCTTTGATTTGGGTGTGTCTTGTGCTGCCTCCTTGACTGAATTCGTCCTTTTGTTCTTCTGTTCGAACTTCGGTTTTAGGGTTTCGGAACTTGTAATTCGTCTGGTCTACGGGGTATTTATACTTTCTGTCTGAGGGAAGATGCGGCGCATCTACTAAGTAGATGCGGCGCATGTACTTAACTTCACGTGGGGTCCAAGATTGTAATATTCAGGAATATTCGTACACCGCCAGAAGATGCGGTGTAACTCCATGATCAGATGCGGCGCATGTCCTCTTGTATCTTGGATCGTATCTGGTGATATCTTGATAGAGATGCGGCGCATGTCGAGAGTGAGATGCGGCGCATCTGGAGCAGAATTGACTTAATCTTGTCCATGTCAGTAGACTTTCACTTTATCCACGTTTTGCTCCATTATTAGTCCAAAATCATTAAGTTTCACCAAACGCTTGTTTTTACCTGAGAATTACAAAAGTAAACGATTAAGTATCAATCCTCATACATAATATAGTAAAACAAGTCAAATTAATGGGATAAATGATAGTAATAAAATGTACTTATTTGAGTTCATCAAATATCCCCCCACTTGAACTTTACTTGTCCCCAAGTAAACCTTAGAATTTCTTTTATGAAAATGTATCCTAAAAGATGTTAGGATTTATTTTTATATTTAAGCATGTATTCGTTCATTTCATAATCACACAACTAAACACTTAACGAATTAGAAGTAAAATAAAATAAGTCGATAAAAGCAAATCTAATCGTTTAACTGTCCAGTCGCGACGAATATTCTATCATAAGCATGGCAAGTATACACATCTCCACCACTAAAGCTAAGGAATAACAAGTCTAAAGCGGTAAAAAGGGTTTTTTAGGCTTAAGGGTTAATTATTCTCTTTCACTATCGATCTCAAATTCCAGAAAAGGCGACAAAATCACAAATACATGATCGAATCCACGAACACGATACTTGCAATTGCTCAAATCCTTAACTCGAATAGGCTAAAGATAGGTCCAAACTTCACCAATAATAATATATCAAAAAGGGCGACAAAATCATAAATACATAGCCGAATCCACGACTACGATACTTAAGATTGCTCAAATCCCTAATCTCAATAAATCAAAGGTTTGGTTGGATAAAGAATAATAAAGGGCATGGATAACATTTGGGATATAAATTGGTGTAAAATGAAAAATAAACAAAACAAATAAATTAAAATCCTAAGTGTGGTTAATCACTATCCCAACCATCCCATGAATAAGACTCATATCATCGAATAACTCACGCTTTAACACTTGAAACACACGCTTTAGGTAGACACGAATTATACTCAACAAGATCTTAATCAAAGAATAAACCTTAATTGGCGTTCCCATAACTGCCAATTCCCATTCAATCCATAGATATAGTACAACAAATAGTGGTGATATCGACCACTTACATAACTTTACATAAGTTGGTTAAAACAAACATCCAACTTTTCTTTCTTTCTTTTTCTTTTCTTATTTTTTTCGATTTTTTTTTTTTTTTTTTTTTTTTTTTTTTTTTTTTTTTTTTTTTTTTAATAACATAAACAAAGATGTGTAAAATTTCACCACATCACTATAATGATAATTCTGGATAATTTTTCCATACTTTTCATGACTTCAGAAATAATGGTAATAGTGAAAGTAGTAAACACACGAAAAATAAACTCCAAAATATACAATATTTACTTTCACTCCAATTGCATTGTGCAATTTCCCGACCTAACCATAGATAATGAATTACGCACGCGAACACAGGTAATGTAAGGAAACACACTCTGCCTATAGCAATTAACCAACCACGGATTCTAATCTACAGGGTAGGCTAAGGTGTAAGGGTGTAACGAAACATTTTAAACATAGGTGTAAGAAATGAAAGGAATGGCTCTGAGTGTTTTTCTAGGGGTATCTTACTCTAAAAATGAGAGTAACAAAAGGGTTTATACGGGGGTTAACTAACCAGTGTAGTTAGCTAATAACACATAACATATAAAGCTATTTGGGTGTAATCCTAGAATTTTACCAAGTTAGACAAGTCACTCCAATTATATAAATAATACTCATTATGGTGGTCTCGAATAGTATACAAGCCAAGTTCTAAAGTTTACAAGTCACCGGCACACTCATAGATTTGTGAATTTTGGAAAATCACAATTTTTGAAAATAACGTCATGTGTGCAGCTATGCAACTTAGATCTTAAACAAAAACATGCTAAAAAAAAAAAAAAAATTTAAGTTTGATATATTAAGCACATTTTAAGCATAATTTTTGAAAAAGTTTAGGACAAGTAATTGTTAAGTGTTCTAATTCTCCAATCCCCCCACTTAAGTTAAACAACATCCTCGTTGTTTGTATAAAAGGTTAAAAACTGGAAAATAAAAGAATTAGAACAGAAAAACTCCCCTGAGATTTGCTCGGTATGATCCTCCATTAGTATAAGAGCAAAAATCAACTTCTTGTGGATTAGAACGTTAAGGCTTCATACTTGATGTATCCACAGGAAATCCAGGAAACTATAATACCACCAACACTTTAAAACACACCTAAGATAAGAAAGGTTCAAGCTTGCATAATACATTAGTAGTTAGGAAAAATAAAACTTAAAAATTAAAACTGAAAATCATCAGGTCAGTCGATGCGCCGTATCTTATTGAAGAAGATACGCCGTATCAAGCCTGGAATAAATACGGATCAGAATAAAGATGCGCCGCATCCTTAACCAGGGATGCGCCGCATTAAAATAAACTGATAAATAGTTTTAAAGTCGAAAATAAAAATGCAGAAAAATAAAATAAGATATGACCATTTGCAGGAGATGCGTCGCATCTCAGAGTTGAGATGCGCCGTATCCTCATGCGGCCTGGACTGACTCGACACAGAAAACAGAATAATAAAAGATAAATCCGGGTTGTCTCCCGGTAAGCACTTGTCTTTATTCCAGAGTCTTCAAGTTAGACTCACGTTCAGCTCTTTATTCCAATACGTCGGGTTCAAACTCCACCACCTCGTTCTCATTATCCTCGATTCTATTATCAAAGTATTTCTTCACACGTTGCCCGTTTACTTTGAATATATAACCATTTTTATCGCATATTTCAATAGTTCCATATGGATACACTTTCTTGACAACGAATGGTCCCGTCCATCTCGATTTAAGTTTACCAGGATACATCTTTAATCTGGAATTAAATAGTAGCACTTTCTCTCCGATAGCAAACGTTTTATCCCCACGTAACCTCGAGTCATGCCATCTTTTAGTTCTTTCTTTGTAGATCTTAGTATTTTTGTAGGCCTCATCTCTTAGTTCATAGAGTTCATTAAGTTCCATGAAACGGTTCTTCGTTGCAGCTTCCATATCCATATTACAATTCGTCAAAGCCCAATATGCACTTTGTTCAATTTCGACCGGTAGGTGGCATGCTTTTCCGTATACAAGACGAAACGGAGTACATCCCGTTGGTGTCTTATAGGCTGTACGGAATGCCCATAAAGCATCATTTAATTTGTCAGACCACCCTTTAGGATTATATCCAGTCGTTTTTTCAAGAATTCGCTTAATAGCCCTATTTGTTACTTCAGTTTGCCCATTGGATTGAGGATGGTACGCGGTGGAAACCCTATGATATACTCCATATTTTTGCAAGGCTCTTCCTAGATGGTGATTACAAAAGTGTGTTCCCCTATCACTAATCAATGCTTTAGGAATTCCAAACCTAGAGAACAAACTTTGCAAAAACTTAAGTACTACCTTGCTATCGTTTGTTGGTAATGCTTGCGCTTCGACCCATTTTGATACGTAATCAACAGCAACCAAAATATATTTATTACCTCTAGATTCAGGAAACGGTCCCATGAAGTCCAATCCCCATATGTCGAAAACTTCACATACATGAATATAGTTTTGCGGCATTTCGTTTCTTGATGTTATATTTCCGGATCGTTGACACGCATCACATCCTTTTATATATTCCTTTGCGTCATCCAACATAGTGGGCCAATAAAATCCCGCGTCAAGGATTTTTCTTCTTGTGATGACTGCACCGTGATGTCCCCCCGTTGGCCCTGAATGGCAATGTGCCAATATTGCTGGAATGTCATCACCATCTACGCATCTTCGTATAATATTGTCAGGACATAATTTAAAGGCATAAGGTTCATCCCAAATATACTCGCTAGAGCGAGTTATAAACCTCCTTTTCTCGTCGGATGTTAGCCCTTTTGGAATTTCATTTGCAACAACAAAGTTTATGAAATCGGCATACCATGGTCCATTATTATTGCTCTTAATTCCTACCATCATAAGGTGTTCATCAGGAAAGTCATCAGCTATTTCCCTTTCGTCAAGCACCTCCATATCAGGGTTTTCAAGTCTAGACAAGTGGTCAGCAGCTAGATTCTTGGCACCCTTTTTATCTTTAATTTCAATATCAAATCCTTGGAGCAATAAAACCCACCTAATAAGCCTTGGCTTGGCATCCTGTTTATTGAACAAATACTTCAAAGCAGAATGGTCAGTGTAAACCATAGTTTTTGACAATATAAGATATGATCTAAATTTATCGAATGCAAAAACTACTGCTAAAAGTTCTTTTTCCGTGGTGGTATAGTGTTCTTGGGCATTATTCAATGTTTTGCTAGCATAATAGATTGGCTTAAATTTCTTATCTATCTTTTGTCCAAGTACGGCTCCAACAGCATAATCACTAGCATCACACATTAGTTCAAAAGGCAGATTCCAATCAGGCGAAATTATAATGGGTGCAGAAGTTAGTTTTTCTTTAAGTATATTAAATTCCTTTTTGCAATCTTCAGAAAAGTCAAACTTTGCATCCTTTAGCAACAATTGGGTCATAGGCCTAGATATTTTTGAAAAATCCTTTATGAATCTACGATAAAATCCAGCGTGCCCTAAAAAACTTCTAACGCCTTTTACGTTAGTGGGGTAAGGTAGTTTAGCAATTACATCAATTTTAGCTTTATCGACTTCTATACCTTTCCCAGAAATCTTATGCCCTAACACAATTCCCTCTCTAACCATAAAGTGACATTTTTCCCAATTAAGAACAAGGTTAGTTTCTTCACACCTAGCAAGCATTTTATCAAGTTTAAAGAGACAATCACTAAATGAGTTACCGAACACCGAGAAGTCGTCCATGAAAACTTCCATAAAGTCTTCTACCATATCATGGAAGATAGCCGTCATACAACGTTGGAAAGTAGCAGGGGCGTTGCATAGTCCGAACGGCATTCTTCTATAGGCGAAGGTTCCATAAGGGCAGGTGAAAGTTGTCTTCTCTTGATCCTCGGGGGCAATGGGTATTTGGAAGAAACCTGAAAAACCATCCAAAAAACAATAATAATCATATCCTGATAGTCTTTCTAACATTTGATCAATAAATGGAAGAGGGAAGTGATCTTTTCGCATAGCATCATTGAGTTTGCGGTAGTCGATGCAAACTCTCCATCCGGTAACAGTTCTTGAAGGGATTAGCTCATTGTCGTCATTGAGTACTACCGTCATTCCTCCCTTTTTTGGTACAACGTGGATGGGACTGACCCACGAGCTGTCGGAAATTGGGTAGATAAGTCCGGAGTCAAGTAACTTTACGATTTCATTTTTCACCACATCTTGGACTTTAGGATTCAAACGCCTTTGAGGTTGGATAGTTGGTTTGAATTCATCCTCCATAAGGATTTTATGTGTACAAAATGACGGGCTAATTCCCTTAATATCAGACATACTCCATGCTAATGCTCCTCTTCGTTTATATAGTACCTGCAAAAGAGATTCTTTTTCTTTTGGCGTTAAGTCAGATGCAATAATAACGGGTGAATTAGTATTTCTGTTTAAATAAGCATATTCCAAAGTAGAAGGAAGATCCTTAAGCACAGGTTTAACATTATCAATTTCAGTAGCACTAGCGGAATAAACCTGTTCTTTAATTATGTCGCTGCTATCATCAGATAGATGCGCCGCATCGAGGTTTTCGATGCGCCGCATCGCGTTACATACAGCAGAATCAGCAGCTAAATTATAATCAATAGTATTCTCCTCAACTTGATCTTCTATAGCAATTGTGTTTTCCAAATTTTTAAGCAGAAAAGAATCAAGCAAATTACTTTTTAACAATTTCTGAGTAAATTGATTAATCGTGTCATCAGAAACATCAACATTATAACATTCATCATCATCGGAATTATTTTTACTCATAGATTGTTCCATGTTAAACTCAACCTCATCTTTTCCTATGGTAAGAGTTATCTTTTTATTAAAAACATCAATCATGGCCCTAGCAGTGGCTAAAAATGGTCTTCCTAATATTATAGGAGTTCTAGAATTTTCAGGCATATCAAGGATAACGAAGTCGATAGGTAATTCAAATTTATCAACTTTTATTAATATATTTTCCGCTATTCCTAATGGGTATTGTATGGACCTATCAGCTAGTTCTAAGCACATCCTAGTAGGTTTTGGTTCACCAAGACCTAATTTATCATACATAGAAGAGGGCATAAGACTTATACTAGCTCCTAGGTCGGCTAAGGCATTTTCAATATGCAAATTTTTAATTTGACAAGGAATAGTGAAACTCCCTGGATCTTTTTCTTTAGACGGAAGTTTGTTGAGCAATGCTGCTGAGCTTCTTTTTCCCATTGTTATGGTGCAAGCCTCTTCGAGTTTAGACTTGTTTGTAAGCAAGCCTTTAAGATATTTAGCATATTTCGGCATTTGCACTAGGGCTTCCATAAATGGTGTGCTTAGCTGCAGCTGCTTGAGATTCTCCAGGAATTTCTTTTGATAGGCATCATCTTTCTCTTTCCTTACCCTATGTGGGAAGGGTGGTGTTGATCGTTTAGGTTCAACAGAAGGTTCTCTTCTAATTACAGGTTCTGGATCAGTCTCTTTTGGTTGCTCTTGCTCAGGTGGTAAAGATTCAGGGGAAATTTTGTTTGTACTGTCATCCTCGGGTGTTTCTCCGATTTGAAAGGTTGACTTTCCGCCTCTAGTTGTAATTCCTTTCAGATCGTGCCTTACCAAAAGAACCTTGTTAAGCACTGTTGACAATTGGTGCACTTCAATTGCCAAATCATTGATCATATTGTTTTGTTCCTTTAGCAACAGCTCATGACTGCCTTTGAATTCAGTGATAAAGTTCCTTGCTTCATGATGTTCTTGTTCATTGGCTTGAGCGATTAGAAGTGCAAACTCTTCCATAGTAAGGTTTCTTTGGGGTCTTCCGAACCAGTTTGGGAAAATATCGAACATTGTTCCTGAAAATTAAGAACAAGAGGATTTCAAAGTAAAAGTTTCCTAGTATAAGGGTAAGTCAGAATATTTTCCGTTCGGAATTTAGAAAAGAATAAAGTTGCTGATATCTGCAGTCGATGCGCCGTATCCAAAAAGTTGGATACGCCGTATCTTATAATCGTTAAAATTTAATCAGACTTTATTCAGAAAATAGATACGCCGCTTAGAATTTAAGAATGCGCCGTATCGAATTAATTAATCAAAAATCAACTTTTCTAATTAAAATTAAATGCGTCGTATTAACGAAAGTTAATGCGCCGTATTTTCGTTAAGTTTAAAAATAAAAGATTTTTGATTCAGAAAGATGCGCCGTATCGATAGAGATCGATACGCCGTATTTGTTTAATAATTCGCAAACTGTTTTTAATTAAAATAATAGATACGCCGTATCTGCTAAAGCAGATGCGTCGTATGGCGTTAACGTTTAGAAATTTTTTTTTTTTTAAAAAAAACAGATACGCCGTACCTGCAAATGCAGATGCGTCGTATTACTTTATCGCTTAGAAAAATTTTCTTATTAAAAACAGATACGCCGTATCTTGGGGAAAAGATGCGTCGTATCGAATTAATTAAACGCGTTGTATTAAAAAAAAATTAAACGCAATACGCCGTATCTGAGAGATCAGATGCGCCGTATCGTTTGATTTAGCACAGTACAACGATAGCAGAACAGAAAAATACGAAAAAATAAAAACAAAAATTAAACACACAAACAAAAATAAAACACACAAAAATAAAAGAAAACAATTAACACACAATACAACAAATATGCAAAATAGTACAATGATGCAATTAATCTAATAAAAAAAGAAAAACAAATCAAGATACGCCACGAGTATTTTAATTAGGTTTTTCTTTTAAAATACTAATTAAAATAACAGATAATAACAATTCACTCCCCGGCAGCGGCGCCAAAAACTTGATGTGCTGCGTGTGTCGTTGCGGTTTAGCAGTTTTAATGCCTACTCAAGTTTTAAATTTATATTTAGCCGACTTATCAATAACACACACACCTAACGAGCAGTGTACCCGGTCAGTATGAAGATAATGGTAAGTAGAGTGTCGATCACTAAGAGTGGAACGTATTATCTCGTTATTCTAATCAGTATTTTAATATCCTAACGCAAGGGGGTTTCAGCCTGAGAGACTGGCACGGTTTGTTTGCAATTAAATAATAAAATAAACCAATAGGCACGAATCAGCAGATAGCACACACGTACACAGATAGATACTTGAGACAATAAGAGGGCTGTCCTTATGATTAAGTAGTTTGTCACTTGTTTTATTGATAGCTTTATATGAAGTGTATATAGTTAACCCTTTCTCGTTGGTCCTATTCTTATCGGCGAGTAAACCCTTAATGATTACTTATGTCTAAAAGTTATTCCTAAGTGATCAATTTAGAAACAACCGTGGGAGCCACATTATGTCCCGCAGTCAAATGCCCGCAAGCCACTAATAAACACAGAGGTTATCAATGCACTAATAAGTAGTAACCAAAGACATCAACATATAAACTTTAATTAATGAGAAAGCAGTTTTAAGGGAGTGCAATCTTTCCGTTGCCACATTACACAAGCCACCAATCTTGATGAATTAAAGTTTGCTAACACAATAAAACAAAACTACTTAATGAATTAAATGCATGCAGCACCTTCTTACAGCTCTTGTATCTTTGATTTGGGTGTGTCTTGTGCTGCCTCCTTGACTGAATTCGTCCTTTTGTTCTTCTGTTCGAACTTCGGTTTTAGGGTTTCGGAACTTGTAATTCGTCTGGTCTACGGGGTATTTATACTTTCTGTCTGAGGGAAGATGCGGCGCATCTACTAAGTAGATGCGGCGCATGTACTTAACTTCGCGTGGGGTCCAAGATTATAATATTCAGGAATATTCGTACACCGCCAGAAGATGCGGCGTAACTCCATGATCAGATGCGGCGCATGTCCTCTTGTATCTTGGATCGTATCTGGTGATATCTTGATAGAGATGCGGCGCATGTCTAGAGTGAGATGCGGCGCATCTGGAGCAGAATTGACTTGATCTTGTCCATGTCAGTAGACTTTCACCTTATGCACGTTTTGCTCCATTATTAGTCCAAAATCATTAAGTTTCACCAAACGCTTGTTTTTACCTGAGAATTACAAAAGTAAACGATTAAGTATCAATCCTCATACATAATATAGTAAAACAAGTCAAATTAATGGGATAAATGATAGTAATAAAATGTACTTATTTGAGTTCATCAGAAGATTATGACGGAAATGCTTTCTTTAATCCATTTGCTCCGGCTCCCACCATTCTTGATATCGCAGAGTCATCCACACGCAATTTGGAACCGTCAAATCTGCACCACAATTATCAACACTACCCATCCACTCACAAATGGACTAAGGATAACCCTTTAGTAAATGTAATTGGCAATCCAGAAAACCCAGTGATGACACGTCAAAGACTCCACACAGACGGTGAAACCTGCATTTATGCACTCACCATTTGTCAATCAGAAACCAAAAACATTAAAGAAGCCCTTACCTACGACAACTGGATTGAGTCTATGCAAGAGGAATTGGATCAATTCAGGAGGTTGGAAGTTTTGGGAATTGGTAGAAAGACCAGATGGGGTATACGTCGTCCGGCTGAAGTGGATCTGGAAAAATAAGTTGGATGCGGATGGTACGGTTATTCGTAACAAGTCCCGGTTGGTAGCTAAAGGATTCAGTCAAGAGGAAGGTGTAACACCCCAACCCGACAAGGGTAAAGTTTTCACAACGATGGTTCCATATCAGAACAAACACAAGCATTTGACATTAATAATACAATAGAATTCAATGGTTACAAAGGAAATATGAAACTACAAGGTTACAATACAAAAGTTTCTAAGTCTAACTATAAGTTCTACTAATACTCTTCCATAGCTAGTCGGGCCTTCTATATCCATGGTACTCTTCGCTCATACCCAGCTTCCAAACTAAAACCTGCTGCGGGAAAAAAACGCGGCTGAGCTACGAAAGCTCAGTAAACAGATATAACGATACAAAGCAGTAATAAGGGATGGTGAAATAATGAAATGGCAGAAGGTGTAACAAGAGTAGAAAGGACAATGGAAAAGGTTATCAAGAAATGGTTACAATGGCTCAGTGTAAAGGAAACCATAACCTACCACCAGCCCAAGTCGAAACAGGTCAAGTCCAGTATCAAGTCATAGGGTAACATAAACAGTAATCCACCACGAGCCCAGAAACAGTACATATCATATCAAATCACATATCAGGGTGTATGGAGGGGTGACCTCAGCATACCAGGTACAGGGTGAAGGGATACCTCCAGGGGTTGGAGTCGCAGGCTCCCAGGATTGTGAAAGACGTGTATCGCGCACACTCGTCAGTCACCAGATAATACAAGTAATACAAACAAATCAGGTCAGGTCTAGGATGCATCCATACACCCCAGTAGGCCACAGGGTCTTCCTCTACGTAACAAGTATAAATCAGGTCAGGGACGGGACAGGTCATCACTCTCCTACCCTAGAGTCATGCCACCGGTGCATCAATGACATGGACATGAAACCCTCATGCCTAGTGGGTGGCTCGTAGTCTCAAACTGTGGGTCCAGGTCAAGTGTCAAGTATCAGGTATCAAGTGTCAGGTTTTATATCAAGTTTCATATCAGATTTCATATCAGGGTTCATATCAGGATTCAAGACAGGAGATAAATGCAGGGGTTCACTATCAGGAGGTCAATATCAGAAAGTCAAATACCAAAAGGTTCATGTCAATTTATTAAAAAGTAATCCTTTTAAAATGTTTTTAAAATAAAGTGGTCTTTAAATCAGTTTTAATAATGAAAGTCTTTAAAAGCAATTTTCAAAACCTCTTCATATGTAATTTAGAAAAATAGTTATAAAATCCTATGAACCTTTAAGTATCCCAGGGTCTTAAATATTCAAGTTACCAGGTTATGAACAGGTCATGTCAAGTATCAAGGAAACATAACAGGGTTCAAAGCAAGGTCAGAACAAATGATCAAGACAAGAGTTCAAAGCAAAGGTTCAAGTCAAGGTTCACAATACAAGGGAACATAGCAATGGCTTAGGGAATCTTAAACGAATCAAAATCAGAGTTCAAGAGAACGAAGGCACCTTATAAGAAGGGCAGAATATCTGTACCTTATTACGAATGCAAGAACACAAGAGTAGCAAAACTGACAGGGATCAAATCACTCCCTCTTCGAACCTAAAGGAGTAGAGGACAGAATTACAAAGGGGTTTCAATTATCTTTCCATTTTAAGTAACTTTCCAGATTTAGCAAGTTTCCACTTTAAGTAAGTTTACTCATTTTAAGTCACTTTCTATTTTTAGCAAGCTTTAAATATCATAAATTAGGTTAAGTCATTAATTAGGCTTACTATGGAAATAATGTTCATTTTAGCAAGTTATAAGAGTTTAGGGTTAATTATGACAAGTTTCCAAATCTCAGGGTTTTAAATGTAAATGCTCAAAGGTTAAAGGTTTAATATGAAAATATCTCAGTTTACTCATTTAATACAGAAATTATTCAGAATGACATGTTTTTCCCTTAAGTTTCAATATTTACAATATTAGTCCCTTAAAAACACAAATCGGCATTATAATTATTATATTTACGTATTAAACCCTTAAATATCCAATTTTACACATTAAGCCCCTCATTTCAAATATTATACGATGCACCCCTAAGTTTCCAGAAATTACATTCAAGACCCTCCATTTTATTTATTTTACAATTCGATTTATATTATTAACGATTTACAAATCAAGTCCATAACTTTCATATTTAACGCGAATGACCCCCCAAGTTATATTTTATTCACGTCAGCCCCTATCTATAGTGTATTACAAAAATGGCCCACGAGTTTCAAAGTTTACAAAACATCCCCTTTTTATTCTAAGAAAACCACTCGGTAACACAATAAAATTATCAAACCCTAACCCTACTTTCCTAAATCATTTTCCCATCATTATTCCATCATTATCACATTATTTTTGTCCAGATCTAATCCAAAATACAAACCCTAGGTCGTTCGTTATATTTTTAATCCATTTACACGTTTTAAATAAAAACCTGATTAGAAACAATAATTCGACAAGGCCATATTAGGGTATAACAATTTAAATGAACATTTTTCCCAGATCATATGTGTTATAAAGAGTACAAAATAAAATATGATTCGCACCCAGAAAATTCGTATTACATATATTAGAATTTACGTATATTTTAACCCTTTTAATTTAGAACGATCGATCTAAGCTTTTATAAATCGTATAAACATTTTTCCGAGGTCTTATGATTCATATAATGATCAAATAAAATAAGTAAATCACCCAGAAAAATCGTATAACATGTTTTAAATATTTAACCCATTTTATACATTTATAATTCATTCGAGCCTTTAAGCCTTGCATGATTCGAATCCTATATTTTTCATAGATCATATGTGATATAATAGTCATAAGAAAAATACCATACCAATTATTGAACGTGTATATTAGCCAAAAGAAAAATAAACCTCTCGGATAGTTTTTGCGACAAGAATAATTCCCACGACCAAACGAACGAACTTCAAACCTTGAACCCAATTTTCTTAGCTCCCTTGGATGAAGAAAAAACCCAGAAAAATACTAGAACTCCTCCAAAATTTTGGATGAAGGCGCAAAGAATTTTTGTGTGTTTTTGTTTCAATCGGTATTTGTTAATTAGGGTTAATAGGGTTTGTTAGCTTTAAAATGGGATGAAGCCGTGACTTAGGGGGGAAAATGGGCTGAAATCATGGATGTAATGGAGGCCAAATCAATTTGTATAGTTTCCTTAATTTTAGTTAGTATTTAAATGATTTTTAAATTAATTATAAGGTTCAAAATAATATTAATAATTTTCGGTCCACCATGTGTGTTACAAATGATTTTAGTACTTCACAAAATATCAAATGTGGTAGTAGAAATAATTTTACTTCATATCTTGATCATCTCCCGAAGTTTGGGATTCATTTGGTACTTTATAAGCTTATTAATCAAAGTTTAAGATTGTAAGGGCATTTTGGTCTTTTTACATGTTTTAGATTTTTGGGTATTACAACTTCTTCCCCTCTAAAAAACAAATTCGTCCTCGAAAATGGAAGTGAACGAAACGGAAAGCATAACGGACCATGAACGGAAATGTGAATGACTAGTTTCTCATGATTCTCTATCGTGGGTCAAAACTTCGGTTTCCTCAGAAAGACAAATCATAATTCACAACAGATCATCATGAACAGATTCATCGAATGTTAGACGTATATATGGAAAAACATAGGTGTACTCGTTCATATTAGCAGATAGAGTCCATACAGACGGAAAACAGATTGTTTGATTACATCAAACGGCAGAAAATCCTACAACAGGACCTAAGATTCTTATCGGAAGTACAGAGGTCAGCAAACGCGTGTCGAGAATCCAGATGTATCAAATCGCAAAACAGTGAAAATAGATTTAAGCGCAGAGGCAGAACGAATCCTAAAGTCTCAATCAGATATCAGAATTTCTAAGGTTTCTAAGGCACTCCTCGAAATATCCTATGATCACAATGAGGGTACGTCATATGATGTAAGTATTATCACGTTAGCTACTCGTCATAATACCAACGTCATATGAGTATACCTTCATGATGTTCATACTTTATCTCAAGTCGTGAATAAGCATCTATCAACCACCTAACAGTCCATTCTACACCCTAGGGTTGGTCTAACTCGGTCATCACTAAAATTCAAAAATCAGGGATACATATCGTACAAATAACGTAACGGAATTAATAAGCATCAAAGAAGTACGTCGTCCAGAGCGTCAGGTCTTTCACAATACCTCAAAATTTTCATACAAAATCGTCATCCAACATACGCAGAAAGAACACCAAACGGAAATACTAACGGAGGACCCGAATCATTCGAAAGATCTTATCATCAGGTAACGGAAGCTTAAGTGGGTTACGCCGAAGTGAACACGCCATCAATAACCTCGTCCTTCACGAAAGCAACTCATCCAACCAAAATCGTCCACTCAAATACATGATTTCAAAATCTCCTCCAAGTCCGAGTAGTCTGTCTACGCTTGTCCATCTGATCATACGCTGAGAAGGGGGTGATAAACTTGAGTCTGGTCCCTCAAGCCTTTGGCACTTCTTCTTGACACTGTGATAGAGTAACGTGGATTTCTGGCACGATCTTTAAATCTCTTCATCATCCAGTCTGCTTCCGCTCTCAATTCATCTTAGTACAACCAAGATGAATATGAAAGTGAGACTGCATGTCTTCATCAGCTCCAGGCTCGCCATCTTGACTAGAATTTCTTCTTCTGCATCGCTAATGTCTTCACTCTTCAGGGTAGCTTCCGTTGTTGTCAACTCCAGGTCCGGCAGGGAAAATAATAGTGATAGCCAAGTTTTAATAATAGGTAATTGTAGTAGGGAGTGCAAAATTGTTTCAAACGCCAAAGGTGAGACATAGAAGGGTAGTTGCCAATATTGGAATGCTCAGTCAACCAACTTCTTATCAGAATAGAATTGAAGTTTAACTAACCAAGGAAAGACGGATCATGAATCAAATTTTTATCATTCAAAAATGAGGGAAAACATTCTTATGCTCATGGTCACAACCACAAGGCTTCTCATAGGGACAGAGATGGGTGAAACGAAATCAAATAGTGTCGGAAGATTTATAGACGTTTATCAAAGCAAAAGACAAATAAAAAAATGTGTCAAGTACGTCATCGCCATGGTGATTCTCAGAATGTTCGAAGAGGTATCAAAATGATTAACAAAAGAATCAGAGTTCGGAGTCGGAATCTCAAAATAAGGTTCAAATAGTGTTAGGCAAATTCTATGTAATTTCCAATTATTTCAAGATTTAATTGGGTTTCAGATCTTAGGTGGTGCAGAGCATAAGCCTTCACTTTCAAAAAGTGGTATCAACAGGATCTAACCAAAAGCAAAGCACGAATCAGAGTGATGCGGAAGCAATGATACTTAACCAAAAGCCTTAGAGTCTACCCATTCCTCACTGGTCAGAACTTAAGTTCCTATAGGGAAATCCTAAAGCAAAACTTAAAGGTTATCTTATGAGCGCCTACAGTGGAAACCTAGTGGTCCAAAACTTCACAGGTCAAGGGTAAATGTACTACGAGTCGCAGCCTGTCTCTCTGATACCATAATTGTAACACCCCAACCCGACAAGGGTAAAGATGTCACAACAATGGTTCCATATCAGAACAAACACAAGCATTTGACATTAATAATACAATAGAATTCAATGGTTACAAAGGAAATATGAAACTACAAGGTTACAATACAAAAGTTTCTAAGTCTAACTATAAGTTCTTCTAATACTCTTCCATAGCTAGTCGGGCCTTCTTTATCCATGGTACTCTCCGCTCATACCCAGCTTCCAATCTAAAACCTGCCGCGGGAAAAAAAACGCGGCT
Source organism: Artemisia tridentata subsp. tridentata (assembly GCA_021014915.2). Classification (NCBI taxonomy): domain Eukaryota; kingdom Viridiplantae; phylum Streptophyta; class Magnoliopsida; order Asterales; family Asteraceae; genus Artemisia; species Artemisia tridentata. The sequence goes on from CP139504.1 coordinate 344,721,504, forward strand.
GAGCTACGAAAGCTCAATGAACAGATATAACGATACAAAGCAGTAATAAGGGATGGTGAAATAATGAAATGGCACAAGGTGTAACAAGAGTATAAAGGACAATGGAAAAGGTTATCAAGAAATGGTTATAATGGCTCAGTGTAAAGGAAACCATAACCCACCACCAGCCCAAGTCGAAACAGGTCAAGTCCAGTATCAAGTCATAGGGTAACATAAACAGTAATCCACCACGAGCCCAGAAACAGTACATATCATATCAAATCACATATCAGGGTGTATGGAGGGGTGACCTCAGCATACCAGGTACAGGGTGAGGGGATACCTCCAGGGGTTGGAGTCGCGGGCTCCCAGGATTGTGAAAGACGTGTATCGCACACACTCGTCAGTCACCAGATAATACAAGTAATACAAACAAATCAGGTCAGGTCTAGGATGCATCCATACGCCCCAGTAGGCCACAGGGTCTTCCTCTACGTAACAAGTATAAATCAGGTCAGGGACGGGACAGGTCATCACTCTCCTGCCCTAGAGTCATGCCACCGGTGCATCAATGACATGGACATGAAACCCTCATGCCTAGTGAGTGGCTCATAGTCTCAAACTGTGGGTCCAGGTCAAGTGTCAAGTATCAGGTTTTATATCAAGTTTCATATCAGATTTCATATCAGGGTTCATATCAGGATTCAAGACAGGAGATCAATGCAGGGGTTCACTATCAGGAGGTCAATATCAGAAAGTCAAATACCAGAAGGTTCATGTCAATTTATTAAAAAGTAATCCTTTTAAAATGATTTTAAAATAAAGTGGTCTTTAAATCAGTTTTCATAATGAAAGTCTTTAAAAGCAATTTTCAAAACCTCTTCATATGTAATTTAGAAAAATAGTTATAAAATCCTATGAACCTTTAAGTATCCCAGGGTCCTAAATATTCAGGTTACCAGGTTATGAACAGGTCATGTTAAGTATCAAGGAAACATAACAGGGTTCAAAGCAAGGTTCAGAACAAATGATCAAGACAAGAGTTCAAAGCAAAGGTTCAAGTCAAGGTTCACAATACAAGGGAACATAGCAATGGCTTAGGGAATCTTAAACGAATCAAAATCAGAGTTCAAGAGAATGAAGGCACCTTATAAGAAGGGTAGAATATCTGTACCTTATTACGAATGCAAGAACACAAGAGTAGCAAAACTGACAGGGATCAAATCACTCCCTCTTCGAACCTAAAGGAGTAGAGGACATAATTACAAAGGGGTTTCAATTATCTTTCCATTTTAAGTAACTTTCCAGATTTAGCAAGTTTCCACTTTAAGTAAGTTTACTCATTTTAAGTCACTTTCTATTTTTAGCAAGCTTTAAATATCATAAATTAGGTTAAGTCATTAATTAGGCTTACTATGGAAATAATGTTCATTTTAGCAAGTTATAAGAGTTTAGGGTTAATTATGACAAGTTTCCAAATCTCAGGGTTTTAAATGTAAATGCTCAAAGGTTAAAGGTTTAATATGAAAATATCTCAGTTTGCTCAATTAATACAGAAGTTATTCAGAATGACACCTTTTTCCCTTAAGTTTCAATATTTACAATATTAGTCCCTTAAAAACACAAATCAGCATTATAATTATTATATTTACGTATTAAACCCTTAAATATCCAATTTTACACATTAAGCCCCTCATTTCAAATATTATACGATGCACCCCTAAGTTTCCAGAAATTACATTCAAGACCCTCCATTTTATTTATTTTACAATTCGATTTATATTATTATCGATTTACAAATCATGTCCATAACTTTCATATTTAACGCGAATGACCCCCCAAGTTATATTTTATTCACATCAGCCACTATCTATAGTGTATTACAAAAATGGCCCACGAGTTTCAAAGTTTACAAAACATCCCCTTTTTATTTTAAGAAAACCACTCGGTAACACAATAAAATTATCAAACCCTAACCCTACTTTCCCAAATCATTTTCCCATCATTATTCCATCATTATCACATTATTTTTGTCCAGATCTAATCCAAAATACAAACCCTAGGTCGTTCGTTATATTTTTAATCCATTTACACGTTTTAAATAAAAACCTGATTAGAAACAATAATTCGACAAGGCCGTATTAGGGTATAACAATTCGAATGAACATTTTTCCCAGATCATATGTGTTATAAAGAGTCCAAATAAAATATGATTCGCACCCAGAAAATTCGTATTACATATATTAGAATTTACGTATGTTTTAACCCTTTTAATTTAGAACGATCGATCTAAGCTTCTATAAATCGTATAAACATTTTTCCCAGGTCTTATGATTCATATAATGATCGAATAAAATAAGTACATCACCCAGAAAAATCGTATAACACGTTTTAAATATTTATCCATTTTACACATTTATAATTCATTCAAGCCTTTAAGCCTTGCATGATTCGAATCCTATATTTTTCATAGATCATATGTGATATAATAATCGTAAGAAAAATACCATGCCAATTATTGAACGTGTATATTAGCCAAAAGAAAAATAAACCTCTCGGATGGTTTTTGCGACAAGAATAATTCCCACGACCAAACGAACGAACTTCAAACCTTGAACCCAATTTTCTTAGCTCCCTTGGATGAAGAACAAACCCAGAAAAATACTAGAACTCCTCCAAAATTTCGGATGAAGGCGCAAAGAATTTTTGTATGTTTTTGTTTCAATCGGTATTTGTTAATTAGGGTTAATAGGGTTTGTTAGCTTTAAAATGGGATGAAGCCGTGACTTATGGGGGCAAATGGGCTGAAATCACGGATGTAATGGAGACCAAATCAATTTGTATAGTTTCCTTAATTTTTGTTAGTATTTAAATGATTTTTAAATTAATTATAAGGTTTAAAATAATATTAATAATATTCTTAATAATTTTCGGTCCACCATGTGTGTTACAAATGATTTTAGTACTTCACAAAATGTCAAATGTGCTAGTAGAAATAATTTTACTTCATATCTTGATCGTCTCCCGAAGTTTGGGATTCATTTGGTACTTTATAAGCTTATTAATCAAAGTTTAAGATTGTAGGGGCATTTTGGTCTTTTTACATGTTTTAGATTTTTGGGTATTACAGAAGGAATCGACTTCGAGGAATCTTTTGCACCAGTGGCGCGTCTTGAGGCTGTTCGAATGTTCCTGGCAAAAGCTGCTCACAAGAATATCATGGTATATCAAATGGATGTGAAGACAGCATTTCTCAATGGAAAACTCCGGGAAGAGGTGTATGTTACACAACCAGAGGGCTTCGTCGATCCAGAGCATCCAAACCACGTCTATAGGCTCAAGAAAGCCCTCTATCGCCTTAAGAAAGCCCCGAGGGCATGGTACGACAAACTATCTGAATTCTTACTAGCCAATCATTTCACTAAAGGATAAGTTGACCCGACTTTGTTTATACAAAAACACGAGGAGGATATTCTCATTGTTCAAATTTATGTAGATGATATCATTTTTGGTTCAAATCATAAAAAGTACTTAAATGCTTTTGCAAAACTAATGAAACAAAACTTTGAGATGTCCATGATGGGTGAACTCAAGTTCTTCTTAGGACTGCAAGTTCATCAATCACCCCGTGGTATATTCTTAAGTCAGTTCAAATATGCTTAGGAAATATTGAAAAAGCATGGTATGAATAGTTGTGACACCTATAACACCCCAATGTCTTCCTCATCCCCGAAGCTAGATGTTGATCTACATGGCACACCCATTGATCCTACGAAATATCGTAGTATGATTGGGTCTCTCATGTATCTCACAGCTAGCCGACCGGATGTTGTATTTGCCACGTATCTATGCTCCCGTTATCAGTCAAGACCAACTGAACGTCATCTATCTGCTGTTAAGAGGATCCTTCGATACATAAAGGGAACCATTCTTTTGGGGATCTGGTATCTGAAGGATTCTGGGTTTGAACTTGTTGCCTTTTCAGACGCTGACCATGCAGGATGCTTAGACACACAGAAAAGTACATCTGGGGGAGTGCAACTTTTGGGTGACAAGCTTGTCTCTTGGCAGTCAAAGAAGCAGGACTGTACGTCACTGTCGTCTACCGAATGAGAATACGTTGCCATGTCTGCATGCTGCGCTCAAGTCATTTAGATGCGATCTCAGCTGATGGACTACGGATACGTGTTTAACAAGATTCCGATGTACTGCGACTCCAAGAGTGCCATCGCTATTTCGTGCAACACGGTTCAACATTCAAAATCGAAGCATATTGCTCTCCGGTATCACTTTATCAAAGAGAACATGGAAATAGGTACTATAGAATTATATTTCGTGGGTGCGGAATACCAATTGGCGGATTTGTTCACCAAAGCCTTCCCTCATGCAAGATTTGTGGAACTGGTTCACCAGATTGGTATGTGATGTTTGACTCCAGTCGATTTGAACAATTTTCTTACACAAAATTAAATGAGTCAAACATCCAAACTATCTTTGTAAATAATTATTGAAAAACACAAAAAGAATTTCGAATTTTTAAGCATTTTCATTTAAAACAAAAAAAACAATTTAAGTGTGCAAAAGTGTATCTAAATAAAAATATGTTCTCGTCATTTCAAATTTCATTAATTTCAAATCACGAACATATTTTGAGGGGGAGAAATGTTTGCACATTTATCATCTCAAATCTTCATCATTATCAAAATCTTCATCGAAAAATATTTCTATGATCTCTTTCAAATTGTCAAATTTTTCAAAAAATATGTCTTAATTCAAGGGGGAGAAATGGAATTAAACAATGTTTTTTTTTTCATCAAATGAATCAAAGGTTAAACCATTACAAACATCAAGGACTGAAGTTGTCAAGTTATTAAAAGTTGTCACAATAGGACCATATGTGAAATAGGATTCTAGTTAAGGGGCTGGAAATGTCACAATAGGATCTAATGAAATCTAGGACACAAGTTAAGGGACATAAATTCACAAAAGGGAAAAATTTAAAAATATATCCTAAAATTTGACCTCAGTCAACGCACAGTACTCACATTAACTTTTCCCTCTCTCACTCAAGCCCGCCAAAAACGCTAAAACATCAAGAACATCAAGTTTTTTTTTTCTCTTATTGTTCATTAATCTCAATTGTGTGTGATAAATTTAAATCATTTAGGCTATATAATCATTCGGTTAATGCTTCTGTGGCTAAATTTTAATATTTGTCGATTAGGGTTTATATGAATGAATTTGGGCGTTTCTTGATTATAGTGTTTTACGTTGATTAATCATGTGTCATAGCTTAATAATGTAGTCTGGAACGTATTGCATATAATTAATTAGAACAAGTAACACTACATAAGGCTATTTGAATGTTTTAGGGTTTAAGATAATCGTATTTATGTGCTGAGGTGAATGAGTGTTGTGCTTCGTTGTTTTATTGGTGGGATATGCTTACTTGCTGCTAGTGATTATGTGTTTAAAGGTTTCATAACATGAATCTTAAGGTTGTGTTTGGTTCAAATAATTGATTGTACGGAAAATTTCTTGATGGAAAATGTGTTGTTGAGAATTTGTTTCTGAGTGTTTGTCTATGCTTTGATCAAGTGTTGGATAATTGTTAAAATTCATATAATGTGACTTGTGAATGATATGCGTGATTTAAATGCTACTGAGTTTCTATGTGTTCATGTTACTGAGTTTATGCTTATGTTACAAAGTTTGTGCAAAAGTTACCAAGTTTGTGCTTATCTGTGAAAAACATTCTATCAACTTTGTTGCATAAAATGGATCCTTTCGACTTTGTCTTCGAGATAGAAGACTAAAGTCAGTAACTCTCGAGTTTCTATAGAACTCTCGAGTTTCTATAAAACTCTCGAGTTTCTATACAAGCTCTCGAGTTTCTATAAAACTCTCAAGTTTCTATAAAACTCTCGAGTTTCTATACAAGCTCTCGAGTTTCTATAAAACTCTCGAGTTTCTATGAAAACTCTCGAGTTTCTATACAAACTCTCGAGTTTCAATACAATTTTTCGAGTTTCTAAATTCCAAATTTGTCTCATGCTTTCCAAAGTGATATGAGAATGAACTTGGGTATGTGCAAATGCTTATAAGAACTTGTTTGTTAGAAAATGGTTAGCATGAATGATATGAGAATGTGTTCAGGATTTAGTCTATCTATGTAATGCATCATACAAGTTAGGCTATAATCTTGTGACTAATAACATTCACTAACACATATACGCAATTATTATTGTATTCTTGTTGGTGTTTCTGGCATACATGCTAATCATGTCTCAAGGATCTGTAACTCGAAAGGAGATGGTACCTGATGGTGATGAACGCAAAATCAGTGAGTCAAATTCACGAGTTGATTATGAGAATATGCCATGTCATCAGTCTTGCCAAATCATTGTGGAAATACTCAGAAGACACTTCATCAGTCTAGTATTGACTAATACAGCAAGCGTCCTAGAAGTGTATCTGAATCAGTTTTGGCATTCCATGGTCATATGACAAGACAACGAAAACATTACAATCACAGTTGACAAAATAGAGATTCAATTCAGGGTTGATAATCTTCATAGCGTTCTTGGTCTTCCATCTGAAGCCTCAGGCCCAAGAGGCAAATTCCTCGATCACCCAACCTTTGAAGACTTGGCTAAAACCCTAAAGCTTCTCGGTTATGATGATGAGGATGAAGAGCTAATCACACTCTCCAGAGTGGATAGGAAGTATATCCCTCAGCCGTGGTTGACCCTCTACACCATAATCATTCACTGCATAACTGGAAAAACCACTGGACTTGAACACCCAAGAGTAGAACACTTACAATTCTTCTGTGGTGTCGTCAACCTCTACCACCTGGACTTCGCTAAGTTCATATGGAATGATATGATTTTCCTAGCCCAACAATTCCACCAAAAGAAGGGATACAATGTACCCTTTCCCCGATTCACCAAACTCTTAATCTCACACATCACAAAAATTCACCCTGAAATCGATAGACGTACAAGTGAAAAAGCACATACCGAACAAATGGATCACATGCTCACCAGGGTAAAAGTGCAGATGACCAACACGAAGAAATAGGGTTTGAGAATTCGTAAGAGTATGTTGACTGAAGCGGTGATGGGAACTGAGGCATATCAGTGGTAAGATAATGCAGAAAAGGCAAAAAAGGTGGGAGTGACAGTGAAGGAAACAAAATCAACCAAGGGTAAAGGAAAAACAACTACAAAAACTGTTCCAGCAGCTTCATCTCAAACAAAGAAAACTAAAAGATTCGAAAAGAAGAAAATTGTAATCATAGAAAATTCCACAGACTTGAAACTCCGAGATGAACCCACGGACGAAGAGGAAGAAGTAGAAGTTGATCTTAGTGAAGGAAAGAAGAAGAAAGATCTTGAGAAAATGGAAAGATCTTGAGAAAATGTAGTCAGTGATGGCAGAGTCTGACAAAAGTTTGGGCAAAGGAAAGGGAAAATCATTCAAGATGGTGAAACAATCATTTAAAGCCATTGAACCACCACTAACTGAAAAAGAAGAGCAAAAACAACTCGAGAAAGCAACAAAGGCTAGCAGAGAAAAATATTTGGCTGAACAAGCGAAGTTTGAAAGAAGGAAAAGAGGTGAAGGATCAGCTTCACATGCTGAAGGAGAAAAAGAGGATTCTGAGGCAACAAAGTCTGCTACACTGGATGAATCTGAGGGTGGATCAGAAGAGTCAGATGAAAGAGTTCATACACCCTCAGGATCAGAATCTGAAGAATCTAAATCATATGAAGATGAAGATAATGAAGAAGAAGATGAAGAAGGTGAAAATGATGATAATGATGAGAACAATAATGATGAAGGCAATGAGGAAGAACACCAAGATGAAAAAGGTGAAAACATTGTACCACCATCACCTCAACCGTCATCTGTGGGTCAGTCCACAAGTGAACTGCATGAACTCAAAGAACAAATTGCTGGAATTCAAAATATGGTTTTGAGAAATCGACAAACTTAAGAAAATGAGCACAAAGCGCTGAATGAAAAGCTCACTAAAGTGCAAAAATAGGCAGCAGGGGAATATCTCAAGACACATGTTCCTCAAGCAGTCAGTTCGCAAGTACCTCAAGAAGTCGGCAAGAATCTGAAAGAGGAACTTCCAGATATTCTCAAAGAATACGTCAAACAAAATCTGGAAAAGACGGTAGCTAATCTCATGCAGACAACACCAATAACTATTCAAACTATGCGACCCAAGCCGTCTACAGCTGACCTGAAAGGAAAGTTACTTGCAGACATCATCGATAAACCCGAAGAGGAAGAACTCAAAAAAGCATTTCTCAATTTGATCAGAAGAGCTGAGAAGCAAGCAGAGGCGAGTAAGAAGGATCAGCCAACAAAGCATCGTCGGGATGAACCTGACAAAGACGAAGGGAAGAAAAGAAGGAAACCTTCCAAGTCAGCTAGCCCTTCAACTACAGCACACTCTTCTGGAACAAGAAAGCAATCAAGTCAGGAAAAGTTCATTCTACTTGAAGGAGGGGCATTCGATGAGACTGAAGCTTCTTATGACATGAGTTTTGATCAAGAATTTCCTGTTGTACCTCCAAGAGTTCAGAATGTCATTGCACCACCCGCCAATGAACGAGCCAAACCTCAACCAGAATGGATAAACCATAATGCTCCAAGATTTGATTGGTTTGAAACGATGGTGGATGCATATCCGAAAGCTCAAAGTGATGCACCTGTTGAAGTCTCTATTGTGGATTTCACCAAACAACTGAAGAAGGAAATGAAAGTCCAGAAGTTGGGATTGCCTGATATCATTAGAGTTCGCAAAGATGGCTTCACAGAATTTAAAACAGTCACTACTTCAGAGCTGGAGTTTGAGTACAACCTGGAACAAGTAGCAAGAGTTCTCTCTAAAAACATTGACTGGGATCATGCGCGGGTTTCTTATCCAAAAGAACAAATCCAACTCCGTGATTTCTCCCAACCTTTACCACTGGTTGGCCATTCTCACAACCCGAAGATACCCAAGGTGTATTTCTTCAATAACGACTTTGATTATCTGGTCTATGGAAACACGAACCTTGAAAAATGTTATGCAACTTCCCTTACCAAGTACTTGGCAGCATCTTATACTTTAGAAGGTTTTGAAGAACAAATCAGTGATTTGTTTATCAACGAAGTCCAAGAATACAACGATGAAGCTGCTCTGGGAATCTATCACTGGCCAAATCTGAGGAAGTGGTTCTACAAATGGAAGCTCACCTATCCTTCAAAACCTGAAGCTGAAGTTTTTCAAAGAAGTAGAATCCTGTCCATCACAAGTGCAGAAACTGAATCAATGTTTGGCTACAACTATCTGAAGAAAACCACCGTGAGGAGGCTGGACGACAAAGAATATACCTTTAAAGAAGCAGACTACCCTTACCTGCACATCCATGATATTGAAGACATGTATCTCCTGAAAGTTCAAGGAAAACTCGAACATCTTCCTGGACGTCTTTAGTATGATATCGTCAACTCTGTGTTGCTGTACATCGGCAATATTGTCATCAGATCTAGAGTTGAAGACGTGCACCTTGGGGTAGAAAGCTATCAGAAGAAACTGAATTTGGTCAGGCCTAATCTCCAACCTCCAGGAATAGCAGAAAAGAAGCAGTACACTTTCTGTGATGGACCATTTGGGTTGGTGTATTTAAGGGATAGAAGCTCAACGAGATTCATGGGGTATCAAGAAATCCACAAGTTTAGTGATGAAACTCTTCTGCATGTCAAGTATGAACTTGAAAAGATTATGGCAAATCATAGAAAGGGGTTGAAGACGGGATGGTTAAAGCATGTGAGATGGAGTAAGAATGATATGAAGCAAGCAGTCAAGTTCATTGATCGGATTGACAAAAGGCTCAAGTTTCGAACAACATGTTAAGGGGGAGCATTTCTGAAAATCACAAAACTCTCAAAGTTTTAACAAATTATGTTTTTCACAATCATAAGAACATTGAGAGATTTTCAAAAGGTTTGGTTTATAGAAACAATAGGATAGTCATGGCGATATAAGGTGACTAAGGTTAGGAATAACCGTCCTATGATCCGCTAGAGCCGGAGGGATCTACCCAAGGACAATACCAATAGTTTAGAACTAGAAAGCCCTAGGTATGATGAAAAAAGGAGAAATGAAAGGAAAGGAGAAAGAAGGGGTTGAATAATGAAAAAGAAAAGTAAAGAAAGGGGTGAAAAGAAATAGCCCTCTATTTGATCAACCTTAGGGCAGACACCAGGTTTAATACATATGCTACTGGTTGTTACTACGGTAACATCGGTATTGAAGATTAAGCCGTCATGGACCCATTGACGCACTGAACTAAACCTTCTAGCCACTCATGTGTCTCTCAAAAGACACGTGTTTCATTTCACACGGAGAACCCTTCATTATCTATCGACCTCTCACTACGAGAAGTGTTGATATTGAAAAGGAGGCACTCTGCACCATGCCTCCGAAGACTAAAAAAATAAGCACTGAATTGAGTCTAGAGCCATGAGATACATCAAAGATCTCTTAGGTACACTTAGCATACACTGGCTGTTCAACAAAAGGAACACCAGTTGTAAATTATAAGAGTGTCCTTCGAAGATCTTAGCAATCTGCCGAGAACATTCATGAGAAAATTCACAAATTGTGATTCTTAGTGATTGAATGGAAATCCTGCCAGGGTCAACATCAAACAGCCCTGACAGCAGGTCACTTCGGTAATCCCTTGTGGATTACGCTTAGTGTTAGCTCCAAAAACTATCTACAATCGTGAGGTGATCCACAGCGGCTCACTAAATCGTAGGTGCACTTCGGTGTGTCTGTGTAAGCCCTTTCGGGGGTATCCAATTCAGAATGGCCTGGGTTAGGGTTAGAGAAAGTCTTCACACTATGCTGTTGACAATCTCGAAGTCTGAATCTGTAAGTACCAGATGATTTATTGCTAACTGTTTACCTGCAGCAAATCATGGAGACCTGGAGTTACATAACCATCATTCCATCATGCTCATATCCTGAAGATAAGTTCTCACAAAGACTAAGAGATAACAAAAGTTCAAAGATGTTAAAGAAAAGTCAAAGTTCAAGCACTACAACCTTTCACAAGTCCAAGATTGAAGAAGTGAGAACCAATTGAAGAACAAAAGTCAATAGACATATGAGCATGGTGGAAAAGATGTAAAGACAACAGAATTAAAGATCGTTAGTGGAAGGCAGATGATTACCATATCATATCACATCAAGAACTAAGGAACAAAGATACAAGAGACGTCAGAAGTCAAGAAGCAAAAACGACGTCAAGCAACCTTGATGACCAATACTTAGGGGGAGATTGTTGGGAACACTTTATTATTATCAAGTATTGATCATTTCTGTAATAGGTTGCTTAGGCCTTTAGGTTTGATTTAAGGCCCAGCCTGTGTAGAAGGCCCATGGGTTGTGTCTAGTTATTTATATTAATTATGTTTTAATTAGGGCTTAGAGTCCATGCATTGTAAAACACTATAAATACCCCCACCCATTCAAGGGAGAGGGTTGGTTGGTTGAATGTTCATTTTCACATTTCATTATTAAGAGTTAACCTCCCATCTCTTTCTATCTCTAACTTTTTCTCTCTAGATCTAGGATTAGATTAGTAGCTTGTGTGATAAAAGTAAGTAACATCAGATAAAAAGATTTATCTCGTATAGAAAGTTATTGTAAGCCGACTAGGACTCCTTAGTCTATAAAAGGAGGTCCTAGGGCATTGAGATAGATACAAATATACGAGTTTACGTGTTTTTCATATAGTTTCAAAGTTGTAAACCCTAATACTATTGAGTATTCGTATTATTAATAATATTGAAGCTTTGTTTATTAATCTAGTGTTTACTGTTTCATCAAAAGAATTCTTCTTAATACTAAAGTTTAGATTCCGCATAGACTTTAGGAAATTCAACACAGTTTATATAGTGGTTATCTTAGATTTATCTAGCATAGCTAAACCTTTACAAGCTAAGGGAATTTGATCAAGTACATAACTGGGATCAACAAGTGGTATCAGAGCTTGTGGTTCTAGAAGCGGTCATCAACTCAAAGAAGAATTTGTTTAAACATACAAGATTTTGCTAACAAAGATGGATCAAGACTCTGCACATATGGTTGCTGCATCAAAGGTTCCAATGCTCAAGGCTGGTGAGTATGAGATTTGGAGAATGTGAATTGAGCAATGCATCTAGATGATTGATTTCCAACACTGGGATGTCATTGAGAATGGAAATAAACCACAAAAAATAACCAAATCTGTAGAAGGTGTTGTTAAAATAGTGCCTCTTGCAACTGCTGAGGAAAAAGCTCAAAGAAGATTGGAAGTTAAATCAAGGAGTACTTTGATGATGGCCATTCCTAATGAACATCAGTTGAAATTCCACTCCATTAAAGATGTCAAGTCTCTAATGGAAGCTATTGAAAAGAGGTTTGGAGGTAATGCTGCTACAAAGAAGAATCTCTTGAAACAGCAGGATGAAAACTTCTCTGCTCAAGGTTCTGAGATGCTCGATCAAACCTTTGTTCGACTTCAAAAGCTTATAAGTCAACTGGAGATTTTGGACGAGCATATCTCTCAGGAAGATATGAAACAAAAGTTTTTGAGAAGCTTGTCCTCTGAATGGAAAACACATGTTGTTGTGTGGAGAAAGAAACCTGATCTTGACACAATGAGCATGGATGATCTTTAAAATATTTTAAAAGTGTATGAACTAGAGGTCAAAGGATTACTGCTCATGGAGTTACTAATGCTAGCACTCAAGTGACTGCTACTAACTCAACAAATGTTGACAACTTGAGTGATGCTAAGATTTATGCTTTCTTGGCTAGTTAACCTAATAGTCCTCAGCCTGATTAATGAGGATCTAGAACAGATTCATCCAGATGATGTGGAAGAGATGGATTTAAGATGCCAAATGGCTATGTTGACAATGAGAGCTAGGAGATTCTTGAAGAAAACTGGAATGAAGCTGACAGTCAATGGGAATGATAACATTGGATTTGACAAGTCCAAGTTGGAATGCTATAACTGTCACAAAAGAGGACACTTTGCTAGAGAGTGTAGGGCACCAAGGAGCGAAGATTACAAGAATGGAGAAATCTCAAGGAGAACTGTGCCTGTGGAAACAAGTAATTCCACAGCTTTGGTATCTTGTGATGGTTTAGGTAGCTATGATTGGAGTGACCAAGCTGAAGAAGGACCTAACTATGCTTTGATGGCTTACTCATCTTCATCTTCAAGTTCTCACTCTGAGGTATCTAATAATTCTGGTTGTCCTTATCAATCCTGTTTAGATAATGTTGAGTCACTTAAAGCTCAGAATAATAAACTGATAGAAGATTTAAGAAAGTTTGAATTGCAATGTTTAGGTTATAAATTAGGATTAGAGTCAGTGGAGAAAAGACTTGAATTCTTTAAAACAGATGAGTCTGAGTATGTAGAAAAGATTAATCTTTTAAAGAGTGAAATTTATGTAAGAGATGAACTTATTAAAGAGATTAGAAGAAGAATTAAAGTAGCTCAAAAGAAAAAAGATGTAGTTCAGAAGGAAAAAGAAAGTATTCAGCTTACAGTTAATAAGTATGAACATACATCTGAAAGTGTTAACAAAATAATAGAGTATCAAATTGTTAACAAATGCAAAACAGGTTTAGGTTATAATGAAGTTCCCCCTCCCATTACAGGAAAGTTTTTGCCTCCAACAAAAGATTTTTCTTTTACTGGTCTAGAAGAGTTTAAGGAACCTGTAGTTGAGATGACTAAGGTAGAAGAGTCTAAGACAGTTAGAAGGCCTGATGCCCTAATTATTGAAGATTGGGAGTCAAATGATGAGAATGAGGAAGTACCTCAACCTAAGGTTGAAAGAAAAACAGTTAAACCTAGTGTTGAAAAGATAAAGTTTTTTAAACATAATTCACAAGGACAAAATAATAGGAACACTTTCAATCAAGTTGAGCAACCTAGGGTGCACACTAATAGGCCTTGATGGAACTAAAGGAATTAGAATGGAATAATGTCTCAAAGATTAGGTAGTCAGTTTGAGATGTTTAACAAGGCTTGTTATTTCTGTGGTAGTTTTGAACACTTGCAGTATGATTGTCATTACTATCAAAAACCTATTTGGAACTATGCTCAGAGGGTAAATCACCTAAGCTTTTCTAAAAATACTCGCCCCAATGCTAAAAGAATTGTTGAGAATTCTTAAAGTGACGATCATTATCGAGTCAATGAGTCTTGGAATATGGTCATGTAATAGCTTGTTAGAATCGTAAAAATATAGTCTACATGTTAGTAGAAGTGTGTCGTCTAGATTAGTTTAGTATTTACGTTAATGTTGAGTTAGTGAAATAGGTAAACACGACACACTTCCTTATGTCCATGTCATGTAAGACTATATAAGCATGTAAACCTCATATTTGAGAGGTGTTGGTTGTTATTGTAATAGAGAAATTCTCTCTAGTTACTTTCTCTCTCTAGAATACATCACTCTCTCTGATGAACTCAAATAAGTACATTTTATTACTATCATTTATCCCATTAATTTGACTTGTTTTACTATATTATGTATGAGGATTGATACTTAATCGTTACTTTTGTAATTCTTAGGTAAAAACAAGCGTTTGGTGAAACTTAATGATTTTGGACTAATAATGGAGCAAAACGTGCATAAAGTGAAAGTCTACTGACATGGACAAGATCAAGTCAATTCTGCTCCAGATGCGCCGCATCTCACTCTCGACATGCGCCGCATCTCTATCAAGATATCACCAGATACGATCCAAGATACAAGAGGACATGCGCCGCATCTGATCATGGAGTTACGCCGCATCTTCTGGCGGTGTACGAATATTCCTGAATATTATAATCTTGGACCCCACGCGAAGTTAAGTACATGCGCCGCATCTACTTAGTAGATGCGCCGCATCTTCCCTCAGACAGAAAGTATAAATACCCCGTAGACCAGACAAATTACAAGTTCCGAACCCTAAAACCGAAGTTCGAACAGAAGAACAAAAGGACGAATTCAGTCAAGGAGGCAGCACAAGACACACCCAAATCAAAGATACAAGAGCTGTAAGAAGGTGCTGCATGCATTTAATTCATTAAGTAGTTTTGTTTTATTGTGTTAGCAAACTTTAATTCATCAAGATTGGTGGCTTGTGTAATGTGGCAACGGAAAGATTGCACTCCCTTAAAACTGCTTTCTCATTAATTAAAGTTTATATGTTGATGTCTTTGGTTACTACTTATTAGTGCATTGATAACCTCTGTGTTTATTAGTGGCTTGCGGGCATTTGACTGCGGGACATAATGTGGCTCCCACGGTTGTTTCTAAATTGATCACTTAGGAATAACTTTTAGACATAAGTAATCATTAAGGGTTTACTCGCCGATAAGAATAGGACCAACGAGAAAGGGTTAACTATATACACTTCATATAAAGCTATCAATAAAACAAGTGACAAACTACTTAATCATAAGGACAGCCCTCTTATTGTCTCAAGTATCTATCTGTGTACGTGTGTGCTATCTGCTGATTCGTGCCTATTGGTTTATTTTATTATTTAATTGCAAACAAACCGTGCCAGTCTCTCAGGCTGAAACCCCCTTGCGTTAGGATATTAAAATACTGATTAGAATAACTAGATAATACGTTCCACTCTTAGTGATCGACACTCTACTTACCATTATCTTCATACTGACCGGGTACACTGCTCGTTAGGTGTGTGTGTTATTGATAAGTCGGCTAAATATAAATTTAAAACTTGAGTAGGCATTAAAACTGCTAAACCGCAACTAAGGATTCATACTCTTCGAGTAAGAATTTATACTCTTCGAGTAAGGATTTATACTCTTCGACTAAGGACTCTTCGAGTAAGGAATTTTAACTTTTCTTCAAGTAAGAAATTAAAAGTCAAAAGTAAAAAAACTGAAAACTAAAGAAAAGAATAGAAGTCGAGGTGCAGATAACTACTAAAATCCTAAACCAATCAAGAATCGAACAATAACTCAAGATCTCATATTAGTTCACTTGTAATTCAAATCTTTCAAAGACTTTTGTGTGAACTGGTTTGCATCATAGATCCATATCTTGTTAATATCCGAAAGCTTTAAAGATAAAACAATAACAAGCATGTTACCATTTCTCTTTTGATCGGTTTAAATCAAAACGTCAACACATAACAAGATACGTAAAGTAAAAGAAGATGATCTCAGTTTTTGTTACACTTGTGGTACCAAATCTTAAAAGATTTTCATGTCTAATCATCAACCATCATATATCTTAAACAAAAATCAACCTCAATCCTACGACTTGACACCACCAAACCCTATCGATTTACTCATCAACTCTCACTTAATCTTACAAGATACGAAAAAAAAAAAAAAAAAAAAAAAAAAAAAAAAAAACAGATCTCAGTTAAATCTCTTTGAACAAACAAAGTTTCATCAAAAGACATACCACAAGAGACTCTTTCATCATAGATCGTATTTTAAGCATACACCTCTTTCAATATCCGAAACATTCAAGAAAGACCAAAACAAGATTGTTATCTTTTGATTAATCATAACAAACAACAAACAAGAAAAGGAAGTAAATAGATCTCAGATTCGTTCACCTTTAGTGCCAATATTTGAAGATTTTAAGGTTGTGAACGCAACTCATCATGGATCTATATCTTGATAATATCCGAACACATTTAAGAAAGAACAAAACCATAGTTTCATTCATCCTTTAGTTAATCTTAGATTCGAAAAAGAGCACAAACAAGAAAGTTATAACAAAGATCTCAGGTTGCCTTATCGTTTCAAGAACGGATCTATAAAGATCTTGTGTGTTTCTATAACCCATCATCGATCTATTTAGAAGTACATCTACTTCTTCCTTTTTTTAAATATTCAAAAATTCAAAAGAAAGATAAAAACAAAGTTGTTTCATCCTCCTTTTCTTTCGGTGAAGATAAACGAAACAAGAACCAAAAGAACACCTTACCTGTGGCCCTTAATCAAAGAGTGCTCTTCATAAGTGGTTGTTGTTCGGATCAGATTTACCAATGGTACGATTTGTGGTTTTTTGGTGAGAGAATAAGTGTGGATGCGTGTTTAAGTGTCTTAGGGTTAGATTAGTGTTGAAAATTTAGGGTTGTGGGGATTGCTAGTATTTTATGGCGTGAGATTAGGGTAAGGTTTAGTTTTGTGATTGGGCTTGTAACTCCACCAGGGACGAATTTTGTTGATTTAGGCTGGACGATTTGTTAGTTGGGCTTTGCATTTAATCTAGTGGATTGGGTTGCTAAGGGACAAATTTTGGTTTTACTGGGCCTATTGGACTTCAACAAAAATTGTACACGGTGGGTTATTTGTTCGGCTGAAATTTTCCACAATTAACGAATTTTTTTAAGCTATAATTTAAAATTGTTGTATTTGTTTTAAATTACCAACTAAAATTTGTGGTAAAAATTTTTGGATCACGGTATTAGTTAAGGTTCCAAATACGAGTGTGGTTATAATTTTGGGTTGAATTATTCTTGTTCGTTGGATATAACTCTTGTGCTAGTTATTGTGACATTGTGAACGATTGATAGAGATTCATTTGAAAACACAATCTTACTTCTTTATAGTCTACAAGTTCACAAGAGAGAAAGATGCCTAAAGTTGTACAAAAAGCTATCCATTCAAAGGAAAATTGTTTATCACAATTTGAACCAGTTAAGCTTCAATGTGTGGCCCTCTCAGAACCAAGGTTACCATTATAGGGTACATCGTTTCATCGAGCTTTTGAAACATTCTTCGGATCTGAAATAGACTTTATAACCTTCAAAGGGAAACTCTTGCACAACATATTTCAAATAGAGAAGCAAATCAAATAGGGAAGTGACTGCATAGTAGCATATCGAGCGCTCAAGACACAGTTAAAATGGTTTCTCTACATAGATTTTAGAGTGCTCAAAAATTCTTCGGATTGTGTATCAGCAAGCAAAATATGGAGAGAATGCATCACTAGTATGGAAGTTGAATTTTGTCGACATTAGTTGCTTACACTAATTAACATACTGGAAATGGTGCTTAATGCAAGATCACTTTATCTGAGGGAGATGCTGGAAAAGAAGAAAGAGTCAAATGAAAAGGAATTGCATGGAAGAGAGTTAAAAGAAAAATCACGGGAAAGAATTGAAATGGAGATGCAGATACAAGCGGGAAAGACCAATGAGGAAGGGACATCAGATGATAATTTAGGTTTCACGGGTCAAAATGCATTATCAGAACAGCATAATGGAAAAAATAGTCTAGTGAATGATTCGGATACTGACGGGAAACTCAACTGTAAGGATGATTTGAAGACTGCAACTGCTGATGTCTGACCTTCACATTGTACAGACACATTGGTTAAGGTACATCAATCAACTGATGATATCAATATATTTGATAATGTGTTTGCTTATGAGACACAAAGTCATGGACAAACCTGAGTACATTAACGACACATATGTGGTGAATCAGGATGATAGAAATATTACTCCTGAGACACCACATATGGATCCTAATGGAGGTACGGTTGAACAAAATTTTCAAAGATGTCAAGCACAAAGCATTGACTTTGAGCTAGCTTTACAACACAATCATGAAAAGCAGTCTCTTGAAAACCCTTGGATGTCAAAACTTGAATAACTTGATGATGAAAACGTGTCAATGAAGTGTCAAATTTCAAAATACGAAAAAGAAATTGAGCATTTGAAACAGATTTACAAAAATCTGTTTGATTCAATCAAAAGTTCACGAGTTCAGACACAAAAATCAAACATGAAACAAATAGAGACTTAAGATTTGAAGTCTCAATTGTCTGAATTCGCTGATAAAAAGTTTGAAAATGTTTTGCAAAAGATTGAATCAATGAAAATGAAAAAGGTTGAGTCTCAAATCACACAAGTTTCCTTTCCAAATTCCCTGTTCAATTCTAATACTCCAGATTTTGAAAAGGAAACGGGGGAGAAAATGTATCTTTTTGAAAATGAAATTGAAAATGAAAATCATGTGCTTCAAACAAAAGTGGTTGAGCTTCAAACGCTTTTAGCTCAACAAACAAACGATTTTGAGGATGCCAAAACTGACTTTTTCAACAAAACAACCAAACTTGAAAATTATTTTGAAAGACTTGAAAAAGAAAATGTTGAGTTCGAACGGAAATTGGCTCGTAAAACGGATGATTCAAAAGCCGAAAATGATCAACTTTTGAAACAAATTGCCTCTTTAGAATCAAAATTGGCATCCCAAGATTATATTTCTCTTCAAAAAGAATACAATGATTTGAGAACTTCATACAATGCTTTAAAAGTAAAGTTTGTTTCTCTTAACCGATCAAAGGGAAAAGCTCATATTTCAAAATTTTCAACACCAGAAGTGAGTGTTTCGGAAAAGGTTTACACGGATGAATCTTCAAAACCATTTTCGAAAAAGGTTTCCCATTTTACAACCTATTCTTTGCAAAAAGGAAGGAAGTTTTCAAAGAAACCAAGTTTTTCTGAAACATTTACTTCTCAAAAGTTTTCAAATCCAAATGCTTCAAAAGATAAGACTCAAGTTTTTCAAACTCCACAATCTCGTTTTACGCCTGTAAAGCAAGTGTGGAGACCAAAACAAAGTTGTTTAAAACCCCCAAATGCTTCAAATGGAAAGAATCAAGTTTTTCAAACTCCACACTTTCGTTTTACACCGGTAAAGCAAGTATGGAGACAAAAGCAAAGTTGTTCAAAACCTTTCAAATATTCAATATCAGAATTGCTTTCACTGCAATATAAGAATGACTCTACTTTGAACATTCCAAATACCGGAAGGTTTCTATTTATCACAAAAACAAATCTTCAAAGAGAACCCATGAGGTTCAACTCTAGACGGAAATCTTCTTCATCAGATTTTAAAACTCCAAGAGAAACACCGGGTTTCTCAAATAATTTTGAACGGAAAAAGAGTTTTAAATCTCCATTGATTCCACGAGTGTTATTTCAAAATGAAAAACCGGGTTTCAGTCCTCATTGGAATTCAACATCCTTAAATCAGAATGACAAAACATACAAATGGATTTCAAAATTTGATAAACCCGTTAGCACCGTGCTTAAATGGGTTCCCAAGGTTGTTGTCTAATCTAAACTTTAAATGACTTCTTAGTACTTCAGCTAAGGAATCGGACTTCAACATGATGACTTGTACACACATTACAGTGTACAACTCGGGTTTCAAAGAAAGGAAAGTTCTTTGCTAAACCATTCTTTAAAATCAAGCGTGCACTTATCCTAAAAACAAAAAGCAAATTCTTCTCTGGCTTGAGCTATTTTAGAAAAAACTTTCAAAATCTTTAGGCTCAAGTCAACGGTTGTTGATCAAATGTTAGATAGCACCGCCATTTTTCAAAGAAAGGACCCTGTTGTACGTTTTGGTGTGACAATCATAACAGAAAAGAAGTTCTTACACAAAGTTTATCAAAAACTTCTTAATCTTGAGCAAAATTTATTCAAAATTTTTCAAAAGGTTTTTTTTTCCAAACTTTTTCAAAATTTTGCTCAAGATTTTCAAAGTTTTACTCCCCTATTCGCTCCAAAATTTAAAAATGTGAAAATATATGCTAGTTTTGATGGGGAGTATTTCAGAGTATAACGTTTTAGTAACTGATGAACTCAAATAAGTATTTTTTATTATCATCATTTATCCTATTTATTTGACTTCTTTTATTATATTATATATGAGAATTGATACGTTAATGTTTACTTTTGTAATTCTCAGGTAAAAACAAGTATTATGTGAAACTTGGCGATTTTGGACTAATTATGGAGCAAAACAAGCAAAATGTTAAGAGTCTACAGAAATGTACAAGATCAAGATCATTCTGCTCCAGATACGCCGCAACATACTTCTTACATACGGCGTATCACTATCAAGATTTCACAAGTTACAATCCAAGACAGCAAAGGACATGCGCCGCATAGAGAAATGGAGTTACGCCGCATCTTAAGGCGGTGTACGAATATTCCTGAATATATTAATCTTGGACCCCACGCGAAGTTAAGTCAATGCGCCGCATCTACTTATCCTATGCGCTGCATCTAACCCTCAGACAGAAACTATAAATACCCCAAAGTCAGACGAATTTTGTGTTCAAGATACCATACGTACGAGTACCAAACCAGAGACGAATTCAGACGTATTAGCAGCACAAGGCACACCCTGAACGAAGATACAAGAGTTGTAAGAAGGTCCTGCATGTATTCAATTCATTAAGTAGTTTTGTTTTATTGTATTAGTACACTTTAATTCATCAGGATTGATGGGCTGATGTCATGTGACTACGGAATATCATGCGCACCCCTTAAAATTGCTTTCCCATTAATTAAAGTTTATATGTTGATGTCTTTGGTGACTTTTATTAGTGCATTGATAACCTCTGTGTCTAGCTGAGCATTGCTTGGGTCGCCATGCCCCTTCCTCGCCTATCTATTCTAGCGTATACGAAACGTGGGCATCACAAATGCTCAATATTCTAGGATAGTGGGATAGACATAAGTGATCATTAAGGGTTTACTCGCCGATAAGATTAGAGCCAACGAGAAAGGGTTAATTATTGTCTCGAGTATCTATCTGTGTACGTGTGTGCTAATCGCTGATTCGTGCTTATTAGTTTAGTTTACTATTTAATCATAACCAAACCGTGCCAGTCTCTCAGGCTGAACCCCCTTGCGTTAGATTAGGTTGTATAGCTAACTTAGGATATTAAAATACTGATTAGAATAACTAGATAATACGTTCCACTCTTAGTGATCGACACTCTACTTACCATTATATTCATACTGACCGGGTACACTGCTCGTTAAGTGTGTGTGTGTTATTGATAAGTCGGCTAAATATAAATTTAAAACTTGAGTAGGCATTAATACTGCTAAACCGCAACGACACATCACGCGCGCATCAAGTTTTTGGCGCCGCTGCCGGGGAGTGAATTGTTATTATCTGTTAATTTGATTAGCATTTTAATTAGGTTTTTCTTTTTCTTTTTTTTAATTTTTAGATTCTAACCACTAACTCTGTTATATATTAGATAAATTGCATTCATTGTATAGTTCGCATATTTTTTGTTTTTGTGTGTTTTTGTTTTCTGTAATTTTTGTTTCTTTTTATTTGATTTTATTTTTGTTTGTTTTTATTTCTTGTATTTTTTTGCATTCTGCTATCGTTGTACTGTGCTAATACAAACGATACGGCGCATCTGTTTTCACAGATACGGCGTATTGCGTTTAATTTTTATAAAATACAACGCGTTTAATAAATTCGAGTACGACGCATCTTTCCCCAAGATACGGCGTATTCTGGTTTTAATAAGAAATTTTTCTAAACCCTAACGCCATACGACGCATCTGTTTTAACAGATACGGCGTATTTTCTATTTATTAAAAACAGTTTTACGAATTAATTAAACAAAAGCGACGCATCGATTTTTATCGATACGGCGCATCTTCTAAATCAAAAATCTTGTATTTTGAAACATAACGAAAATACGGCGCATTAGCTTTTGTTAATACGGCGCATTTAATTTTAATAAATATAATTGATTTTTGATAATTTAGACTGGATACGGCGCACTCTAAAATTATAAGCGGCGTATCTTTTTTCTGAATAAAAGTCTGGTTAAATTTTAACGTAATAAGATACGGCGTATCCAGCTTTCTGGATACGGCGCATCGTTTGCAGATATCAGCAACTTTTATTTTTCGTATTCCGTTTTCGTTGTTAACTTTCTGATTTCATACTTTCTTGAACATGCCCTACTGATGCTTTTGTGATGGTTTCAGGAAGTGCATGACCAGGAATTCTACTAAGAACTTGATTAAACCTTTCGAAGATCCTGAACGAGCCCTACATTCGCTTAAAAGGCTTTTCAACACAAAAAGCTTTGAAATTTCAAGTTCGTTCGAGCTTGATTACTTTTCTGAAGAGAAGGAGGAAGAAGAAACAGAAACAATGGCGGAAAACACTACTATGGAGGAATACATGAACAAAACCCGTGCTGATTACAGTTCAGGAGTTGCTAGACCAAAGTTTGATGAAAAGTCAAAGTTTGAGTTGAAGGGTCAGTTTCTCAAGGAGCTAAGAGAAAATGCTTTCAGTGGAACGGAACATGAAGATGCTAATGAACATGTTGAAAAGTCCTCGAGATTGCAGATTTGTTTACTACAGAAGGAGTCTCTGACGATCAACTTATGCTAAGAATCTTTCCAATTTCGCTTAAAGGAGCTGCTAATAAGTGGCTAAGGAATGAACCTGCTAGTTCAATCACAACATGGGAAGATTTGAAGAGCAAATTCCTGAAAAGATATTGTCCACCTGCTAAAACTGCTAAAAAGATGGAGGCTATCAACAGTTTCAAGCAAGAGCCTGATGAAACTCTTTATCTAGCTTGGGAACGATTTAAAGACTTATTGATGAAATGCCCTCAACATTATCTAAGTCCAATGCAGGAGATAATATTGTTCTATCAAGGATTGGACGTGCCTACTAGACAAATCTTGGATGCTAAGGGAGCTGTGCCTCAAATGAGTGCAGCCAATGCTAGAAAAGCTATCCAAGAAGCTGCTGATCATTCTCAAAAATGGCATGACGGAACCTCTACTAGATCTAAGAGTAGCACTAATTTTGACGGGTTTGCTGCAATTCAAGCTCAATTGGACAAAATTAGTAGAGAGATGAAGAAGCGTGATGAGAAAGTTTATGCTGCCCAAGTTGGATGTGAAAAACGCGAAGGACCTCACTACACTAAAGATTGCCCTAATAAGAATGAAAGTGAGACTTTTGAAGAGGCATACTACACACAATTTGGACAACCATTCCGACCTTCAGGAAGCTTTAGGGAAGCTACTCCGGGATACTATCAAAAGAACAACTACAATCCCACTTATCAAGAAAAGAGGCAAACTTTGGATAACATTCTAAAGCAAATTATGGCCGATGCTGCTAAAAGACATGAAGAGAACACCGCTATGATCAAAGAAATCTGAGCCTCAACGGATACTATAACAAGAAATCAAGGAGCTTCGATCAAAGCAGAATGGCGTGGAAATTAAGGACGAGCAAGGAGTGTTCAATATTACTGGACTGGCGATGAGGGAGCGCGATGCTTCCGACTCTTTCAGTGATCGGTATTAAGGAGCTGAACGTGAGTCTAACTTGAAGACTCTGGAATAAAGACAAGTGCTGACCGGGAGACAACCCGGAAGAATTTTTTTTTCTGTTTTGTGTCAAGTCTGTCAGACCTGCAGAATATGCGGCGCATCTCCATCATAAGATGCGACGCATCACTTGCACTGGTCATATCTTATTTTATTTTCTGCATTTTTATTTTTGACTTTAAAACTTTTTGTCAGTTTATTTAATGCGGCGCATCCCTGGTTAAGGATGCGACACATCTTCTATTCTGATTCGTATTTATTCCAGGCTCGATACGGCGTATCTTCTTCCATAAGATACGGCTTATCGACTGACCTGATGATTTACAATTTAATTTTTTAGGTTTTAATTTTACTAACTACTAATGTATTATGCAAGTTTGAACCTTCTTAACTCGGGTGTGTTAAAGTCTTAATGGTATTATAGATTCCTGCATTTCTGTGGATACATCATGTATGAAGCTTAAACGTTCTAATCCACGAGAAAGTTGATTTTTGCTCTTATACGAATAATGGAGGATCATACCGAGCAAATCTCAGGGGAGTTTTTCTGTTCTAATTCTTTTATTTTCCAGTTTTTAATCTCTGACACAAACAACGAGGACGTTGTTTAACTTAAGTGGGGGGATTGAAGAATTAGAACACTTACTTTTCCTAAACTTTTTCAAAATATGCTTAAAATATACTTAATATGCTTAAATTTTAACATTTTTATAGCATGTTTTTGTTGAAAGTCTAAATTACATAGCTGCACACATAACATTATTTACAAAAATTGTGAACTTATCAAAATTCACAAATCTATGAGTGTGCCGTTGACTTGTAAACTTTAGAACTTGGCTTATATACTATTCGAGACCACTATAATAAGTATTATCTATGTAATTGGAATGACTTGTCTAAATTGGTAAATTTCTAGGATTACACCCAAATAGCCTTTATATGTTATGTGATATTAACTAACTACACTGGTTAGTTAACCCCCGTATAAACCCTTTGTTACTCTCACTTTTAGAGTAAGATACCCCTAGAAAAACCCTCAGAACCATTCCTTTCGTTTCTTACACCTTTGTTATAATGTTTCGATACACCCTTACACCTTAGCCTACCCTGTAGATTAAAATCCGTGGCTAATTGCTTTAGGCAAAGTGTGTTTCCTTACATTACCTATGTTCGCGTGCGTAATTCATTATCTTTGGTTAGGTCGAGAAATTGCACAAAGCAAATGGTATGAAAGTAAATATTGTATAACTTTGAGTTTATTTTTCGTGTGTTTACTACTTTCACTATTACACTTATTTCTGAAAGTATGAAGAATATGGAAAAATTATCCGGAAAAATAGTGATAGAAAAGTTGTGAAATTCTACACATATAAAGTTCGAAAAAAAAAAAAAAAAAAGATCGAAAAAATAGAAAAGAAAAAGAAAAAGGAAAAGTTGGAAGTTTGTTTTAACCAACTTATGTAAAGTTTTGTATTAAGTGGGAGATATCACCAATATTTGTTGTATATTATATTTATGGATTGAATGGGAGTTGGCTGTTATGGGAACGCCAACTAAGGTTATTCTTTGATTGAGATCTTGTTGAGCATAATTCGTGTCTACCTAAAGCGTGTGTTTCAAGTGTTAAAGCATGAGTTATTCAATGATATGAGTCTTATTCATGGGATGGTTGGGAAAGTGATTAACCACACTTAGGATTTTATTTTATCTGTTTTGTTTATTTTTCATTTTACACCAATTTGTATCCCAAATATTATCCATACCCTACATCATTCTTTATCCAAACCTTTGATTTATTGAGATTAGGGATTTGAGCAATCTTAAGTATTGTAGTCGTGGATTCGGCTATGTATTTATGATTTTGTCGCCCTTTTTGATATAATATTATTGGTGAAGATTACTTGGTCCTATCTTTAGCCTATTCGAGTTAAGGATTTGAGCAATTGAAAGTATCGTGGTCGTGGATTCGATCATGTATTTGTGATTTTGTCGCCTTTTCTCGAATGTGAGATCGATAGAGATTAAGAAGAATGATTAACCATTAACCAACAAACCCTTTTTACCACTTTAGACTTGTTATTCCTTGGCTTTAGTGGGGGAGATGCGTATACTTGCCAAGCTTATGATAGAATATTCGTCACGACTGGACAGTTAAACGATTAGTTTTGCTTTTATCGAAATATTTTATTTTATTTCTAATTCGTTAAGTGTTTGGTTGTGCAATTATGACAAAACGAATACATGCTTAAATATAAAAATAAATCCTAATATCTTTTAGGATACATTTTCATAAGATTTATTCTAAGGTTTACTTGGGGACAAGTAAAGTTCAAGTGGGGGGATATGTGATGAACTCAAATAAGTACATTTTATTATCATCATTTATCCTATTTATTTGACTTGTTTTATTATATTATATATGAGAATTGATACGTTAATGTTTACTTTTGTAATTCTCAGGTAAAAACAAGTATTATGTGAAACTTGGTGATTTTGGACTAATTATGGAGCAAAACAAGAAAGATGTTAAGAGTCTACTGAAATGTACAAGATCAAGATCATTCTGCTCCAGATACGCCGCAACATACTTCTTACATACGGCGTATCACTATCAAGATTTCACAAGTTACAATCCAAGACAGCAAAGGACATGCGCCGCATAGAAAATTGAGTTACGCCGCATCTTAAGGCGGTGTACGAATATTCCTGAATATATTAATCTTGGACCCCACGCGAAGTTAAGTCAATGCGCCGCATCTACTTATCCTATGCGCCGCATCTAACCCTCAGACAGAAACTATAAATACCCCAAAGTCAGACGAATTTTGTGTGCAAGATACCATACGTACGAGTACCAAACCAGAGACGAATTCAGACGTATTAGCAGCACAAGGCACACCCTGAACGAAGATACAAGAGCTGTAAGAAGGTCCTGCATGTATTCAATTCATTAAGTAGTTTTGTTTTATTGTATTAGTACACTTTAATTCATCAGGATTGATGGGCTGATGTCATGTGACTACGGAATATCATGCGCACCCCTTAAAATTGCTTTCCCATTAATTAAAGTTTATATGTTGATGTCTTTGGTGACTTTTATTAGTGCATTGATAACCTCTGTGTCTAGCTGAGCATTGCTTGGGTCGCCATGCCCCTTCCTCGCCTATCTATTCTAGCGTATACGAAACGTGGGCATCACAAATGCTCAATATTCTAGGATAGTGGGATAGACATAAGTGATCATTAAGGGTTACTCGCCGATAAGATTAGAGCCAACGAGAAAGGGTTAATTATATACACTTCATATAAAACTAGCAATAAGACAAGTGACAAGCTACTTAATTATCAGGACTGGTCTTCTTATTGTCTCGAGTATCTATCTGTGTACGTGTGTGCTAATCGCTGATTCGTGCTCATTCGTTTAGTTTACTATTTAATTACAACCAAACCGTGCCAGTCTCTCAGGCTGAACCCCCTTGCGTTAGATTAGGTTGTATAGCTAACTTAGGATATTAAAATACTGATTAGAATAACTAGATAATACGTTCCACTCTTAGTGATCGACACTCTACTTACCATTATATTCATACTGACCGGGTACACTGCTCATTAAGTGTGTGTGTGTTATTGATAAGTCGGCTAAATATAAATTTAAAACTTGAGTAGGCATTAATACTGCTAAACCGCAACGACACATCACGCGCGCATCAGTAACCTTGAAGCAAAATTTATTCAATTTTTTTTTTCAAACTGAAATTTCTAAATCTTTCAGAATTTTGCTTCAAGAAGACTCATTCCCTCAAACTTTAAAAAGTATATAATTCTCAAAACAAATTTGAGTTTTGAGGTGGAGTATTTACAAAACGAAAAATGTTCCATCAAAATCATGCTTAATGGCTTGTGCACAGATAACAGTGCACAACCCGTACTTGTAAAAGAAAGGACCCTGAGGTACGCTTCAGTGCCTCAATCCTATGATGATGAGCGAAAGCTTCTTACTTTTGAGTAGAATCAATCAAAATTTTGATAAGTTTTTCAAAATTCTGCTCAAAAGAACAAGTATTCCCTTGTTGAAGGGGAGTACTTGAAACTAATCTTTGTTCAATACATAAGTTCTTGTTGAAATTTTTTCCGTAAACCTCAAAAAGCATATTTTAATCAAAAATTTTCCAAAAACAACATGAATATGCTATTTTTGAGGGGGAGAATAAGTATGTGATTAAAATATGGTAACTAAAAGTATGAAATCTCGCATGAGCTCGACTCAGATTTCACCCAAGAATTGACAAATATTAAATGTCATTAATCGAAAGGACTTGTCCTGGACGGGTAAGAATTTCAAGTTGGTTTATCCAGTGATGTAAATGTGTCTCGCAACGGACTTGTCTAAGTAGAGTGTACCATTTTCGAGAGATTCACTTTGAAAATGACCTGGACGGGTAATAATTTCAAGCTAGTCTAACTAGTGATGTAAACATGTCTCGCAACGGACATATTTACTGAAAATCAATCAATTCAAAAGTGCTAACTCCACCCGACATGTGCAAATTCACATTAAAAACTTATGAGCACATGTGAAGGGGGAGTATTTCTGAAAATGCAAAACTCTCAAAGTGTAAACAAAATATGTTTTACAATGATAAACACTTTGAGAGATTTTCTAATGATTGGTTTATGGCAACATAGGATAGTCATGAAGTTATAAGGTGACTAAGGATAGGATATACGTACTATGATCCGCCAGAACCGGAAGGATCTTCCCATGGACAATACCAATAGTTTAGAACTAGAAAGTCCTTAGGTATGATTCAAAAAAAGGAGTAAAGAAATGAAAGGAGAAAGAAGGGGTTGAATAATTAAAAAGAAAAGTAAATGAAAGGGGTGAAAAGAAATACCCATCCATATGTTCAACCTTAGGGCAGAAACCGGGTTCAATTCATATGCTACTGTTTGTTACTACGGTGACACCGGTATTGAAGACTAACCGTCATGGACCCAGTGGCGCACTGCACTAAACCTTCTAGCTACTCAAGTGTCTCTCAAAAGATACTTGTTTCATTTCTCACGTAGAACCCTTCATAATCTATCAACCTCTCATTTCGAGATGAGTTGATATTAAAAAGGAGTCACTTTGCTCCATGCCTCCGACGACTAAAACCAAAAGGCACTAAATCGAGTCTAGAGCCGCGAGATACATCAAAAGATCTTTTAGGAACACTTAATTTTTCTACACTTGTTGTTCAACATTAAGGACACCAGTTGTAAATAATAAGAGTCCTACGCAGATGTTAGCAATCTGCCAAGAACATTCGTGAGGGAATTCAGAAATGTGATTCTCAGTGATTGAATGGAAATTCCTGCCAGGGTCAACATCAAACAGCCCTGACAGCAGGTCACTTCGGTAATCCCTTGTGGGTTACGCTTAGTGTTCGAGGTGGTTCCAAACGGTCTACAGTCGTGGAGTGATACTTCGGTATACTTCAGCGACTCACCCTGAATCATTGATACACTTCGGTGTATCTGAGTTAGCTATCTTGGGGGCATCCGATTCAGGAACGGCCTTGACAAGGATTAGAGAAAGTTTTCACACTACGCTGTTAACAATATCGAAGCCCGAACTTGTAAGTACCGGATGTTTTATTGCTAAATGTTTTCACGTAGGTACTTAAGGAGAGACCGTTACCATCACCTTGATCATCAACTCACTTCCAGCTCCACATGCTCATACCAACAACATTACGAAAGATAAAGTTATGCAAAGTTCCAAGAAAGTTCTCATCAGAGATCAAAGCAAAGCAAAGTTCAGAATGATTCTGCGCCAAAGTCAATGAATCTACAATGTAAAGAGACAAAGATCAAAGTCAAAGAATGGGAACTACAAATGTATGAAACTCAAAGTTAACAAGAAGTATGAGCATGTTGGAAAGACGTTGAGACACCAGTTATGAAGACGTTGATGAAAGGCAGGAAAATACCACATATAATCACAAGAACAAGAACGAAGAACAAAGATCACAAAGCATGATTGGAACAAATTATCTAGCAAATCTATGACACAAAGACTCAAAGTTCAAGAAATCAAGCTTCAAAGAAGATCATCCAATTCTATTAGAGGACCCATAACCCACAAGTCATAGAAAGAGATCTCAATGATCACCCCTTTAGGGGAGATTGTTGGAAACGCAAAAGTGATGATCATAAACGCAATCAAAGAGAGATCTCAATGATCGTCCCTTAGGGGGAGATTGTTGGGAATGCTTAAAGTGACGATCATGTAATAGCTTGTTAGAATCATAAAAATATAGTCTACATGTTAGTAGAAGTGTGTCATCTAGATTAGTCTTAGTATTTACGTTAATGTTGAGTTAGTAAAATAGGTAAACACGACACAATTCCTTATGTCCATGTCATGTAAGACTATATAAGCATGTAAACCTCTCATTTGAGAGATGTTGGTTGTTATTGTATTAAAGAAATTCTCTCTAGTTACATTCTGATGGGGT
Source organism: Artemisia tridentata subsp. tridentata (assembly GCA_021014915.2). Taxonomy (NCBI): domain Eukaryota; kingdom Viridiplantae; phylum Streptophyta; class Magnoliopsida; order Asterales; family Asteraceae; genus Artemisia; species Artemisia tridentata. The sequence goes on from CP139504.1 coordinate 344,752,239, forward strand.
TAAGATCGATACACTATAAGGTGGTTAAACCGTTTGTACTTCGTGTATATGATATATTGAATGAATATGATTAAGTATGCGGAATCTACTTAATCACACTTAGAAGGTTATTATGGTTAACAAAGCAAAGCAAAGTTCAGAATGATTCTGCGTCAAAGTCAATGAATCTACAATGTAAAGAGACAAAGATCAAAGTCAAAGAATGGGAACTACAAATGTATGAAACTCAAAGTTAACAAGAAGTATGAGCATGTTGGAAAGACGTTGAGACACCAGTTATGAAGACGTTGATGAAAGGCAGGAAAATACCACATATAATCACAAGAACAAGAACGAAGAACAAAGATCACAAAGCATGATTGGAACAAATTATCTAGCAAATCTATGACACAAAGACTCAAAGTTCAAGACATCAAGCTTCAAAGAAGATCATCCAATTCTATTAGAGGACCCATAACCCACAAGTCATAGAAAGAGATCTCAATGATCACCCCTTTAGGGGAGATTGTTGGAAACGCAAAAGTGATGATCATAAACGCAATCAAAGAGAGATCTCAATGATCGTCCTTTAGGGGGAGATTGTTGGGAATGCTTAAAGTGACGATCATGTAATAGCTTGTTAGAATCATAAAAATATAGTCTACATGTTAGTAGAAGTGTGTCATCTAGATTAGTCTTAGTATTTACGTTAATGTTGAGTTAGTAAAATAGGTAAACACGACACAATTCCTTATGTCCATGTCATGTAAGACTATATAAGCATGTAAACCTCTCATTTGAGAGGTGTTGGTTGTTATTGTATTAAAGAAATTCTCTCTAGTTACATTCTGATGGGGTTAAGATCGATACACTATAAGGTGGTTAAACCTTTTGTACTTCGTGTATATGATATATTGAATGAATATGATTAAGTATGCGGAATCTACTTAATCACACTTAGAAGGTTATTATGGTTATGGAAATGGAACAGTTGTGTTTGTTATATGACAATGAACAATGAAAGCTTATCACCAAACGATTTAATATTATTAAGATAATAATACGAGTGATCTTGAGTTATCACTAGGGTTACAACCTTGAATCTTATGTTTCTATTTCTTGTGATATTTGTTCTATGTTCTTGAGAGTTATTATCTAAACACTTAACAATTCACACACACTATTAGACACACATATCACTAGTCTAAGATCTTTCTTTTAGAACACTAGAAAGATCTTTACAATATTGATAAGTCTTATCGAACGCTTGCTTTGAGAGTGTCAGTCATTAAGATACAACTTGTATCTATGTTTACAACTTGTTCTATGAATATAACATTATGACTGATTACATGGGGTAAGACATTATCTACCGTATATTGTTGACTTTAATACACATAATATCTTTTCATACTTATCCACTCAGCAGCAGAAAGTGAGGTTGAGGAGTTTGCCTTTTGAAGTTAGAGTGAAAGTGAGGTTGAGGAGTTTGCCTTTTGAAGTTCACCCTATTGTTTTCATACCCAGATACCCATTTGTTGCAGAAAGCTGCAAGATGATCAAAACTACCACATGTGTAACAAGCTTTATTATAAAAGGAAAAGTCATCACCTAATTGGTTAGACTTGAGGTCATTCCAATTTCTTTGGTTACCTCTGGGCTTGCTAGTGAATCTATATTGTTCACAATATTTAACTGGTTGCCTAACATGTTTAATGTTTGAACTAGGCTTAACAGTATCCTTTTTGATCACTTTAGGAACCCTTGTTCCTGCTTTCTTAACTACTAGAGGTTTAGACATAACATGTTCATCTTCATCACTATTAGTTGTACAATCCTCAACAACTATAGCATCTCCTTTCTTAACAAAGGACACCTTGTCCTGAAGAAGTGAAGTTTTATTTAAACTCTCACTTACTTTTTCAATCTTAGGACCCTCAGTAGACTTAGAACCATATTCCATAATTGGTTCTTGAAACTCAACAAAACCTGTGTGTGCTAGGTCAATACCTGGAGGTGAATGAACACCTCTGTATGGTGGAGGAACAGATTTGTATCCTAAACCAGACTTAGCTTTATTGATTACTTGAGCTTCCCAAATTTTATTCATTCCCTCTGAGGCATAAGCTAAAGCGTCTATTGTTATCTTAACATTTTCACTGTTATTTAGGGATTTAGCTAATGATGCTCCTTCTGAACAAATTATTTCAGCTTGAAAATCTATTTTTCTTTGGAGAGCATTCATGTCATCAGTAAACTTAGACTCATTTTCTTGAAAATGTACAAGTTGTTTTTCAACAACAGATATACCTCTTTTATGATTACCTAAGTTGGCTAATGCATCATATAATTGTTCTAGTTGAGCATCAAATCTCTTTTTAAGATCTTCATAAGCTTTAAGAGCAGAGCATGATTCAGTACATTTAATTATGGAATTTACCTCTGAATCAGAAAAGGCCATTAGAGTAGTCTCAGTGGCCACAAGTGCAACATTTGTTGGTGCTTCCACTTCATCAGCCATGAAGCTCCAATCATAGTTGATACCATCTATGGCTAGCATAGCCCTTGGTTCTTCAACAGTGATTTCCTTCTTCTTCTCTTGCCTATACCATGTGCTTCTGTTGTCCTGCTTCCTTGGGTTTCTACATTCTTTAGCAAAGTGTCCTAACCTGTGACAGTTGAAACACTCTACTTTCTTCTTATCAAACCCAGCTGTTTCATTACCATCAATGGTAATCTGCTTACCAGTTCTCTGCCAGAACTTCTTAGCCCTCATGCTATGTAAAGCAACCTGCCATTTGATGTCCATCTCTTCCAAATCGTTATCATCCAACTGATCAAGATCTTCATGAGTTAGAGGAGAACTACTAGTTTGACTAGACATGAATACATAGAATGCCGGATCTCCAAGTCCTGCAATATTCTTTTGTGAACTAGTAGAAGGACCACCATAGATAGCAGTAGAAACACCTTCATCTTCATCTACCTCTTCTGATTTACCAATACTAGGAGATGACAAGAGTGCCACATTCCCAGAACTAGTACTATAGATTCCAGACTTTTTTAGACTTTGTTCAACAATTTTGAAGTTATTGAACAAATCATTGAGTTTCATGACTTCAATGTCTGGTTTGTTCATCCAGACAACCACATGAGTATGGAAGTCATCAGGTAGGCTTCTCAAAAACTTCATGTTGAGATCTTCCTTGGCTATCTCAACACCCAACACAACTAACTGACTGACAAGCTTATGTAATCTTGAGAACAGCTTATCAAGTGATTCATTGCTATTTGAACTAAAGTTTTCAAATTGTTGTTTTAGCAATGTCTTCGGTGTTTTCTTGGTAGTTTCATTACCACCAAACCATGCACAAATCTCTTCAAAAAGAGTTTTTGAATCTGGATACTTGCTAAAAGATAGCATTTGTTCACCACGAATGGTCATAAGCAACAAGTTTCTTGCCTTTTGATCATTCCTCTTCTGTATATTTTCATCATTGTTAGATGGTCCAGTATTCCTTTTTCTTTCAGTTTTGCCTTCAAGAATAATATCTGTGTAACCTAGTGTAAATGAATCGCCATACAGAATGATATCCCAAAGAGCATAATCTTGGACCATGAAATATTGCTCAATTCTCAACCTCCATAACTCAAACTCATTCTATTTGATCATGGGCAACTTTGCAGAAACATTTGTAGCTGTATCTTGTGCATCCATTTCTATTTCTTTTACTTCTAAATCAATAATATCAGCCTTGCTCTGATACCACTTGATGGGGTTAAGATCGATACACTATAAGGTGGTTAAACCTTTTGTACTTCGTGTATATGATATATTGAACGAATATGATTAAGTATGCGGAATCTACTTAATCACAATTAGAAGGTTATTATGGTTATGGAAATGGAACAGTTGTGTTTGTTATATGACAATGAACAATGAAAGCTTATCACCAAACGATTCAATATTATTAAGATAATAATACGAGTAATCTTGAGTTATCACTAGGGTTACAACCTTGACTCTTATGTTTCTATTTCTTGTGATATTTGTTCTATGTTCTTGAGAGTTATTATCTAAACACTTAACAATTCACACACACTATTAGACACACATATCACTAGTCTAAGATCTTTCTTTTAGAACACTAGAAAGATCTTTACAATATTGATAAGTCTTATCGAAAGCTTGCTTTGAGAGTGTCAGTCATTAAGATACAACTTGTATCTATGTTTACAACTTGTTCTGTGAATATAACATTATGACTGATCACATGGGGTAAGATATTATCTACCGTATATTGTTGACTTTAATACACATAATATCTTTTCATACTTATCCGCTCAGCAGCAGAAAGTTAATTACCAGCAGCAATGTTAACACTAGCAGCACAAACCACCAGCAGCAATGTTAACGCTAGCAGCAGAATCCTTCAGCAGCAGAATGTTTAATGCTAGCAGCAGAATCAAACACTAGCAGCAGAAACCAAATGCTCTAGCAGCAGAATCATACTTAGAGTATTTCTTTGAGTAGAACCGGATATTATTCTTCTTGAATATTTAATTCCCAACACTTTCTCTCTCTAGAATACATCACTCTCTCTCTCTCTCTCTCTAAACCTTGTGTGTGTGAAATGATATCATAAAAGTAGGACCAACAAGAATTATGGTTCCACGAGCAGTGTTCATGAAATCCGGGTTAGTATCAGTTAATACTATCAAGCAAAATATTTCTAAAACAGCAGTATTGGCTAATACTGCTAGACCAGTTAATACTGCTCAACCAAAAAAAACTGTGAATGGTGCTAAATCAATGACACATATTTCAAAAACAACACATTCATCTATAAAAAGGCCCATTCAAAAGAATACAGTTGTTAATACTGCTAGGCCAAAAGCAGTAGTTACAACTGCTAAGCAAAAACCCGCAATTGATACTCTTTGGGGAAATCATTTTTATGTTGTTAAGGCCTCAGCATGTTGGGTTTGGGAAACAAAAATTAAAGTTTTAGACCATGTTTCCAAACACAACAGTGAATCAATAGTTTTAAAGAAATTTGATTATGTTGATTCACAAGGCAGATCCAAGTAAGTAATGGCTTGGGTCCCCAAGAGAAACTGATTTTCTTACTTTATGTGCAGGGCAATCCACAGTTCGAATTACAAGATCAAGGAGTCAATGATAGTGGATGCTCAAGGCACATGACAGGAAACATGTCCTATCTTACTGATTATAAAGAAATTGATGGAGGATATGTTGCTTTTGGGAGTAATCCCAAAGGAGGGAAAATCACAGGCAAAGGTACTATAAGAACTTGACCGGATCTACACACACTCCTTGTGTTAGATGTGATATGTAGAATTATACTTAGTCTAGCACGCGGAATTTACTAGCTAGCACTTAGAAGATCTTGTGTGTTTTGTATGATTAAAATTAAACAAAGAACACAGAATAATAACTTCACCAATTCAATATTATTAGCAAATAATACGAGTGATCTTCCTATCACTAGGGTTTACAACCTTGAATCTTTCTAATACGTATGAACTCTATCGTATTCGTGTATATGTATTGTGTATTATACGTTATGCGTTGTGTGTATCTAAACCTTAACCTAGGAAATCCTTTTATAGACCAAGGATTCCTGTACAAGATAACTATCAATCTATTCTTATACGATATACACAATATCTTTTCCATAATTATCTACTTTACATAAATCATAAACAGTCTTAACTTCTTCTCTCAACAGTCTTAACTGCTCATGTCTTCAATACTCTTTAGCAGTCTTAACTTCAATCTTCAACAGTCCTAACTGCTTAAGCTTAATTCCTAACAATCCTCCCCTAAACTTATGATTTCCTCCCAATCATTAAGTTTCTTCAAATTAAGCTTCTTCTTCTTAATGCTGAAAATTCTTTCAAATACCCATCAAGCAAATCTCTTCGTTCTAGCTTTTACTTCTTGTGCAAGGTTGAATATCTTCGTTACCAGCATATTAGCCATCTCAGACTCTTAATTAGCTTCTAGTTTAGTAAATACCAACATAGTCAAAACACCTGGTCTGAGTGGATAATTCTTTTCAACCAGCATATATATCTCTAATCCATCCTTTGTAGATACTCTGTGTACTCCACATGTACCAAATAACTTCCAAGAAATATCCTTGACTTGAGCTTGAAATCTCCAAATCGATTCTCCACCATCTGGTTCATATAGTCTCTTCAATTGAACCTATAGTTCTTTGTCTTTATCTTCAACTGGATCAATATCTCTGAACTTCTCTTTCACCAAACTCCAAAGTTGATTTTGATCTTCTCTGTCAAAGCCTTTAAGTAAATCTTCAAACAACTTATATCTTTCAGAAATATCTCCAATTCTAATAATTTTCCATCCCTTCATTCTACCATCAGTAAACACTTCCCAGTCAATAATTGGATTTTTGACCTGCAAAGGTTTAATGTAAGAATACTCTGGAATAATCACCATCACGCTTTTAATCTTCTCATCAGTTAATCCTTCTTCATCAGACTTTTGTTTCTTAGCAACTTCTGATTCCATAGACTCTGCTTCCCTCTTCTTACCTGTTTTGGAACTTCTTTTTGGAGAATTCAAAATAGCATAAGTTTCACAGAATTCTTTTTCAATAATAGCATAAGACATTCCCTTGAAATCTTTCATTGAGTAATTTGCTGACTTCTTCAAATAATGCTTCATATCCTCAACAAGTTCTCTCTTTGTAGGTAACTTAGTCTTGTACCCTGACTTCTGGCTTTCTCTTATTCTATGAATCAGATCTTCCCATGTTGCAACTCCATTCTTCTTGAGTATAAATTCCTTAAGCTCCTCTGTCTTCTCATCTTCATTTAACTCTTGATCTCTAAGAACCATAGAAGCTTGTGCTCTTACCATCACATCAGAATCCAGAAAATATTGCAACTGTTCATTGAATTCTTCTTCATCAACTTCATTTGATCTTTTTCTTTCCATGAATTCAGCTATATTCCTTATATCATCAGCAGCCAATTTCCTTGCAAACTCTTCATCATGATCCATCTGAGCTTGTTTAGCTTCCTTTTCAGCTTCCTTATCAGCCAAATCTTCTCCTAATAATTGCCTTGCAACCTCTGCATCATGATTTATCTGTTCTTTAGTTTTTGGTTTCAACCTTTTAATCCTTTCAAGTTCTTGAATAGCAGCCACTTCTTCAGATGTCATAGGATTTTTTCCTTTATCTGCTATTTTCCTTTCATAAACTTGTTCATCAGAAGTTTCTTCAGTTTGAACTACTTGTTGTTCTGACTCAGCAGTTTGAACTGTTACTTGCTCTGTCTCTTGCTCTGGCTTAGCAGTTTGAACTGCTTCTTCATTTACAACTGCTTGATGTGTCTCAGCTATTTCTTCATGAACAGGACCAGAACCTGAACCAATATCAAAACCTTGATCTTGTTCAGAACCTTCTTCATACCTCCCCTGAGATCCTGCTCTATCCTTATCTTCAAATTTCCTCTCTTTACCAAATTTCCTCCCCTGTTTGGAAGAATTTTCATCATCCCCGTCTGAACCATCAGAATCATCATCATCAGAATCTTTATCCAATACCACTCTTGCCCTTTTCTTCTTCAACTGTTCTTCAAGCTGCTTTACCCTTTTTGTTAGCTTTGAATAGACTTTGGCAAAAGTTTCCTTGTGAGCTTTAAAATCCTCCTTGGTTTGCTTTAGCTCCTTCTCCAAAGTATCAACCTTGTTTACTAACTTGGTACATAAAGCCGTCAATTCAGTTTGTGAAGAATTACCCTCGTCACTTCTAGCTGTATTACCTGCTATGAGAGGTGAATCTTTGGGCAATGATTCAATCACAACCCTAGTTAGACTAGGTTTAGACCTTCTCCTATAAGTGATAGGTGGTTGTTGGGTTGTTTCAAATACTTGAGTGGATATGTGATGGGGATCAGTTGGAACTGCTGAACCTTCACCCAACTCAGTTTGAATCATTTGAGGAAATAATGGAACTGGTTTCCCTTGTCAGTCATAACGGCTAGTTGAACCGTACCAATATTTTGTACTAACCGTCTCAACTGTTGAAAATTTTTATTGAGCCGTCCCAACTTTTTGGAATAAGAATTTTAAAATAACATGGCTCAAACATAGTTTTTAGCAAACTATTAGCTATCAACGGATTTGATATGTCTTTACCAATAGCAGTTTGCTTTGGACTAGCCAACTCTTCACATTTAGATGTGGTGAGCTAATAACCATACAATTTTTGGTAAATTGTCAACCAGAAACGGATTTGATTAGTCTTTACCAGAAACCGTTTGCTCTGGACTAGTTGGTTCTTATGTGGATAAGACATGGTGAACCAATTACCATTTGTTGTATGCAAGAATCACATACTAATCTCCAGAACACCATTTAGTCCAAAACATCAAGCATTCATAATCCCTTGGTGTTTACTCTCCAATCCTGCAATTGTTAGTCCAAAAACAAAGAAACCAAATACAAGCATATGACTAACAATGCGTATAACAAGAAAAATTAGTTTTCTTGTCGAACCCAAGCCAAAACAGACTTAGGCTTTCCTCTAGCATCAACATAATTCATTCTTTTCAAAATAGTCTTAGCAGCATTAGGTTGAATTGGTCTCCATACCCAACATGCTGAAGCATTCACCCCATTACCAATGTTTCCCTTAGTGGTGTTTTTATTCACATTAGTACCAATTACCTTGCTAGCAGTTGGAACTGCTGGCTTGGCAGTTGTTACCTTACGTTTCCAAACTTGATTTTTTACCACTGCTTTCTCATAAAAAGTTCTTTTACCAGTTTTGTATGATGGTTTAAAAACATTTATTTAATTTTGAACTGGTGGCCTTGGGTGAATCTGTCTCATAGGTCTGACAGTTGGAACTGCTGGTCTAGCAGTTGGAACTGCTCTAGGTCCAGACCTCAAAAGAACTGATCTGGGTATCATCTTGTCATTCCTAGGAGGAGTTTTAGGTCTCTCTAGACACATGCTCTTGTTTGAATACCCTCTAACATACTTATCACAAAAAGCTGCAAGATGATCAAAGCTACCACAAGAGTAACAAGCTTTCCTATAACAAATAAAATCCTTTCCTAATTGGTGGGATTTGAGGTCATTCCAATTCCTCTGGTTACCTGTTGGCTTGTTTGTGGTTCTATACATCTCTGCATACCTAACTGTTGGTCTAAAAGGTTTGGCATTTGAACTAGGCCTAACAGTCTCAGGTTTAACCATCTTTGGAACTTTTGATTCCTCCACTTTAGCACAAACAGGCTTAACCACTGCCTGATCATCCTCATCATCAGAAGTCCATTCCTCAATTGTTGGAGCATCTGAGTCCTTAGGTGAGGACCTATCAGAAGACACCTTGTCCTCAGATAGTGATTTATCACTTGCACTAACAAACAAAGGTTTATCAACTACATCCTTCTTAGGTTGAGGACCATAGTTAAGTTCAGGTAATTGAAATTCAGGGAGTCCTGTGTGTTCTAAGTCTATACCTTTGGGTGATGGAATTCCTCTATAAGGAGGTGGGACAGACTTATATCCTAGGCTTGACTTAGCTTTATTTTGAATCTGACTCTCAACTATCTTTTTAACACCTTGTGATGTGTATTCAAGTGTATCTACACTCATCTGTATGTTCTCCTTAGCTTTCTTAACCTGTTCTAGCTCATATTTTAAAACAGTGATCTCATTCTCTCTAAACATTAAGTCTCCCTTAACAACAATCATATCATCAGAAAACTTAGACTCATTGTTTTGATAATGAACAATTTTCTCTTCTAACACAGCTAAAGCTCTCTTATCAGTTGCTAAGCTAAAATCAGTTTCTTTTAATTCTTTCCACTGACTCTCATATCTTGTTTTAAGTGTTTCCAATTCTTTTAAAGATTCACAAGATTTAGAACATTTTGAAACTTGTACCTCAGAATCAGAAAATGCCATGAGAGCAACCTCTGTAGATGCTTCTGCTTCCTCCTCTGCAATATAGCTCCAGTCAAATGCTAAGCCATCAATAGCAACCATGGCTTTCGAGCTTGAATCAGTAATCTCCACAACTCTTGACTTGTTTCCATATGCTCTACTCTTTCCATCTTGTTGACTAGGCAATCAGCACTCCCTTGAGTAATGACCTTTCTTGTGGTAGTTGTAGCACTCAATCTTGGACTTGTCATACCCTGCAACATCATTACTGTTTATGACAATGTTCTTGCCAGTCTTCTTAAAGAATCTTCTAGCTCTCAAACTTAGAAGAGAGAGCTGCCACTTAATATCCATCTCTTCAATATCATCTTCATCAATCTCTTGAAGATCTGAATGAGTCAACATACTTCCATTGTGCTGAGTAGTCAGAAAAGCACAATAAGTATCATCATTCAAAAGTCCACTAGTACTGCTTGAGGTGCTAGCAGTACCAAGATTTGCACTAGCAGTTCCAACTGCTCCACTAACTTGGACTTCTTCATCAAGACTTGATGAACTGGGAGTTGAAACAAAAGCAAAATTCCCTGAGCTTGAGCTTGAACTTGATCCAGCAGACTTCTTAATCTCATGTTCAACTATCTTGAAGTTGCTATATAGATCCATTAAGCTCATGGAATCTATATCAGGCTTGTTTTCCGTACTACAACATGCATAGCCCATTCAGAAGGTAGACTTCTTAGAAACTTTGAGTTGAGATCTTCCTGAGGCATCTCAATCCCTAAAACAGCCAATTGACTCACCAACTTTTGAAGCCTATTGAACATATGATCCAACGACTCATTACTTGTTACAGTAAAGTTCTCAAACTGATGCTTGATAAGAGTCTTCTGAGTTTTCTTGGTGGCTTCATTCCCACCATATCTTGCAACAATAGCTTCGAAAAGAGATTTAGCACACTTGAACATACTAAAATTCAGCAACTGATCATTGGGAATAGTCATCAGCAGCAAACTTCTAGCCTTAATATCATTCTTGTATCTTGCCTTCTCTTCATTAGTTGTTGGCTTTGTCTGCACTGTAGTCTCAGATTTACCTTCAACAACAGTTGTTGTTTCAACAGGGGTAAAAGAGTTTCCATCTTCAATGATCTCCCATTGAGCATAGTCTTGCACTTGGAAAAACTGCTCAATACGATGTCTCCACATATCGAACTCATTAGGTTTAAGCATAGGAAGCTTAGCAGCAATGTTGGTTGTGGATGGTGTTGTTTCCATGTCCATCTTTGTTCTTCGCGGATCTTCTAAATCTATGTATCAGCAACCTGGCTTTGATACCACTTGACCGGATCTACACACACTCCTTGTGTTAGATGTGATACGTAGAATTATACTTAGTCTAGTACGCGGAATTTACTGGCTAGCACTTAGAAGATCTTGTGTGTTTTGTATGATTAGAATTAAACAAAGAACACAGAATAATAACTTCAACAATTCAATATTATTAGCAAATAATACGAGTGATCTTCCTATCACTAGGGTTTATAACCTTGAATCTTTCTAATACGTATGAACTCTATCGTATTCGTGTATATGTATTGTGTATTATACGTTATGCGTTGTGTGTATCTAAACCTTAACCTAGGCAATCCTTTTATAGACCAAGGATTCCTGTACAACATAACTATCAATCTATTCTTATACGATATACACAATATCTTTTCCATAATTATCTACTTTACATAAACCATAAATAGTCTTAACTTCTTCTCTCAGCAGTCTTAACTGCTCATGTCTTCAATACTTTTCAACAGTCTTAACTTCAATCTTCAACAGTCCTAACTGCTTAAGCTTAATTCCTAACAGAACTTGTAAACATGATTTTAAGAATGTGTATTTTGTCAAAGAGCTAAAATTCAATCTCTTTAGTGTCTGACAAATGTGTGACAAAAAGAATAGTATTCTCTTTAATGACACTGAATGCATTTTCTTGTCTCCTGACTTTAAGTTAACTTATGAAAGTCAAGTTTTGCTTAAAGTTCCTAGAAGAGATAATATATACAGTGTTGATTTAGAAAACATGTTTCCCAAAGGAGGTTTTACATCAACTGTTTAGAAGAAAATTCATTATCAAAAGTATTAAATTAACATCATTTGAAAATAGTGCGGAAGTAAGGCCCATAAGTAAATAAAGCGGTCCCAAATATTAATCAGAGTCGTCTATGACCATGCCCCTTGCCAACCGCCTCCAGAGATAAGCTATCACCTTAAACCTGAAAATAAATGCTAAAAGGGTCAGCTTACGCTGGTGAGTTCATAGGTTTTAGTTTAAAACAGTATGGTTAAACCAAAAGGTTTTCGAGTTCAAATCATCGTTCACAAACAAGTCATGTCCAACGTAGGCTAACACTGCCTAAGTCATAGCTCAAGAACCAAATCAGCAAATAATAGCAAAGTCAAAGCATCTCAAACCACAATCAGTCATACAGATACTACCCTCATATAGTGTCGCGCAAGTTTAACTGTTACGCTGGCTAGGTCACAAAAGTCAAATCATAATACAGTTCCCTATAGGTGTATACTATAGTCGTCTATAGGCACAGGAGCCATTACTACTAGGCACAAAGAGCCCTTACTAATGATAAGGCACAAGGAGCCTTCGTTAATAATAGTCCTGCACGAATGCAACTCATAATAATAACTCGGCACAATAGCAGACATGGAATAATAACCTTAGCCAGCTCGCGTAACAGTATCATAACAGTTTCAAGCCACATCAAATAACAGGTAAACATGCATTGCAATCAAGTAACCAGGTCAGATATATCAGCCAAACATTACGTTGGAGAAAACAAATCACGTTTCAAATAAAACAAGTATTGAGTTTAAAGAAAAATGAGCATGTATTCTCCCCCAAAAATAGTTAGAAAACCGGTAAAAGTAGGGGCCATGAACTCACCTTAGCCACAGCAATGCAAGATCACAACTGACACGACTGGCATCGAGGAGCAAAACACAACGGTCTCAAGACATACGGCACGACGGTACACAGAGGTATAAGCATAGCGGTACACAACAATCTAGGATCGGCACAACCTAATTCGTATACGGTTATCTCAAAATATGTCTCGCAAAATAATAATGTCTATAAAAGACAATGTGTCGTAGTTTTCGTGGATTACTCGATTTCAAAACTTATCAAAAGTTTAGTTTCAACGTTTCGTGTGGTGTGGTAAGAAGACATGAACTCGACAGACAACTCACGCCAAAGAGAATAGACATCGACATAGTCGAGAGAATACTGACGAGAACTCAACCAAGGAAGACAAACCTAGAAGTTTACGACAACCAAACACCTCAAATAAATTAAATCAGTTTGTACGTTTCGACATTTACCCCGTTAACCCAAATAATTTGTATAAAACATAAACGTTTTATAAATAGAAATAAGTTTAACTAATAAAATCAGTTTTCTCAAATCTTCTGACTTAAATAAATCAATTTCCTCAAAACAGTTTATTAGAATTTAATAAAAAAAAGTATTCGTTAGTTATTAGACATTATTTCCTTATTGTGTGTCCGTTACGAATCAAATATATTAAAGTCGTCGTGAGTCTAATATATTGTATTCGTCTCCAGTCCAATAAGTCCATAATGTTCAAATTGTCCAAATAATAGTCAAAATCTGTATTCAAATCCAAATCATGATTCCAAATATAATCCGAAACGTACCAATGTGATTGCCAAATAAACATATAATTACTTATTAGTTTAGTTAAATCAAACGAACCCAAATCTTGTGTTTGACCCATTTCGCCCCAACGTACACAAACCAAATTACAACCACAGTTTAAACACGACACCATCAACTACACTAACACAAGTTTCCAACTAGTTTTACCACATATCCAATTCCAGCGGAGCTCAAATCCGACTCCATGTTCAACTTTGGCAAAAATCACAACAGATGATTATTTACTTACCATGCCGAGACCAAGGGGTCTCGGCTCAAACCCTCGTCAGTTAAACAACCAAACAGCCCAAAGAGATCACGACTCCAACTAAATCCCAACATAACAACACCATGACTATAACCAAAAATATAATAACATGCTATGCCGAGACCAACAATCCACAACAATGAACAACGACTCGACCAAATCACCTCAAAAGACCATTTAAGGGAAGTAAACATATGAACTATACCGACTAAACGGACCCGTAGGTCTCTCAGCCACTATTCCAAACGGACCTCTAGGGTCTCGGCTACAATCCAACATATCCACAAACTATTCAAAACAACTCCTAATCCAACCCTCATAACTAATATAATCACATACATAAAACAAAACAAATGACTCGAACAGTTAAACAAACACCATTTTCAGTCGAATCTTACCACAACCATAGATTTTATACCACACGAAATATATATTTGAAGGTATAGACACGTTTTAATCCTTTTTCAATCACACAACCCTTTCCCAAAAATGTTTTCAAACAGTTTCTTATCCACGAAAAACTCTAACGAAAACAATCGATTTATGTTAAAAAAAAAAAAAGAATAAACAACACGAGTGGTTTTTACCATACCACTAGGCGAATGAGAGAGGAGATGAGAGGGAAAGAGGGGCGGAGATGGTGGCACGTGGTGACAGCCTTGGTGGCTGTGTGGCGTCCTCAAACTAAAACCAACAAAACACTCGATCTAAAGCACCTTCAACCTCATGGATTAATGGTGTTGTGGTGGTGGAAAAGTGTTCTTGAAGCGTGGATGTAGCAGGAAAAAAAATGAGATAGTCATGGGGTGAAAGTGAGTGGTGGTGGTGTAGGGTTAGAGGGGCAATAATAGAGGCCGGAAGTTGGCCGGAGATGGTGGAGTTGCTGGCGAAGGGTGGCCGGATCAGGGAGGGGTGCGGCTGCTGGGAAACAAGAAAGAATTTTAACCCTAAAGTTATTATAGTGAAGTATATATAGGGTATGTTTAGGGTAGGTTTAGGTTAAACAACCCTAAGGACCAAATCTGTAAATAATAAAAGTTTAGGAGCAGTGGGGTATAAATTCCACAGGGACTGTTGTTGTAAATTATTATATCTTTCACGAAATGAGGTTTGAGGCTCATTTAGACTAGTAAACGATAAATTCAAGACACGGGATTTTCACCATTGCGCTCAGAATAATTTTTCCATTAAAAACAACTATTCATACGTCTCGTTTCTCATGAATAATAAAATGATCAATTCGATTCGTCGGTTGTGCTAGTACGCGTTGTGTACAAATTTTACTTTTCGCCAGGAAATTTCACGTTTTCAAACCGAATAAGTTCAGAAAGGATCCGTTTATGAGAAATAGGGAAAGTCTCGTATAAAAATATATTCGGAAAATTACGGGTGGTTACAGTCTCACCTCCTTAACGGAATCGCGACCTCGCGATTCAATTCAAGTTACTCGATTCGGTGAAAAGAAAAAAAATGAGTATATATACATGAGGATTTATCGTCACGTTCTCACGTGAATTTAGGACTTTTTCGTGAGCTTCGACGAGCTTTGTCGATAAGAATGCGACTTTACCAAAGTCTTTCGATTTCACGGTTCATGATTTCAATAGATTTCTCAACAAGGTTTAAACGTTCATCAATCTGGATCTCTCCCGGAGGAGTAGCGGTTGCCACATCGGCAAGTCATTTCTTCCCAAGGCACATAAAAACGTTAAATGCTACGAACACTGCTGAGTCCTGATGGTAGCTCGAGCTTGTAGGCTACTGGTCCAACTCTAGCAAGGATTTCAAAAGATTCAAAACAACGAGAATTAAGCTTTCCACGTTTACTAAACGTGTCACACCTTTTCAGGGTGAATCTTTAAGCAAAATCTAGGTTTTAACTGGGAGTTCAAAAGGTTTACGTCATTTGTTAGCATAACCGTTCTGACGATTCGTGAGCAGTTTGCAAATCGGTTCTGATCTGAACGATCTTCTGGGTAGTCTCATGAACAAGTTCGGGGTCAGTAAGTTGGGCATCCCCAACTTCTACCCATCAAGTCGGCGATCAGCACTCGCAACCATAAAGTGTCTAGTATGGTGCCGTTGAAATACTGGAGTCGTAGATATTGTTATAAGAGAATTTGGCCAACGGGAGGTGTCTATTCCAACCATTGACAAATTATGCAGGTACACAATATAACACTTGAATGATTTCTTCACTTCGGCCATCAGTCTGGAGATGATACACAGTATTCATATCCAAATCTGTTCTCATGGCTCTTTGGAATAATTGCCAGGGATTTGATATGAAACAACTATTCCGATCAGAGAATGGTAGGAATCGACAATCCATGCCGTGTAATGGTTTACTATGAGTATGGACAAGCAAGTTTGCCCATACTGTCGTTCCATTGATTAACAGAAGGTGAGTAGACTGGGTAGGATTATCAACAATTTCTCCCATAGCGGTGCGAGATTTCCTTCCACGGTTTTGTTTATGGTAAAATATATTATCCGGTAAGAGGTAGCAAGGATCACTGGTGCTTCCGTGGGACGAGTGAAAAGTGAGGTGGTTGTCCCAAGGAATCTCGGTTCAGGTTACTCCATAATGTCTTAAAATTTCTGCTGGCGCGGAATCTCTGCCACATGGAGAGTTTAATGAGTTCAGAGTACAATTCTGAGGAAAAGTGTTGATTGCTACTAACAATCAGTTGGTTGAATCAGTAATGTACATAGTACTTAAAACGGAAAGTACGGCGATTGAACAGCTTCGATTGAATAGCATCGATTGAGCACAAGGCTTAGGGTAGAGGCGACTGTAACAAGGCCACAACAAAACATGGCCGAATAACAAATCCAAATCCAGGATAAGGTCGAAAATCACAAAATCAAACAATCCGAATTCAATCAGAATCAAAACCAATCCAAACATAGTTGATATCGAATCTTAAACATAGCCGAAATCAAATCCAAACGTGGCCAAAATCGATTCCAAACGTAGCCAAAATAAAATCCAAACGTAGCCAAAATCAAATCCCAAACGTGGCCAAAATCGAATCCACACATTCTAGTAAGCTCGGGCGAGCTTATAACGCTCTTAAAGGGGTTATAAATATGTAACTCGGATTCAAACGGTGCCAATCGGATCTAACTCGACCCGATGCAAATTATGGCCCGACGGCGACAAACAGGATTTCCATACAATGGAGACGTATAGCGGTGCCAAAGGCATTACGGTTCATGCGGTGTTGTGATACCATTTCCAAAATCCAAAAGTCAACCCGGACATAATTCCATTAAAACTACTCTGAGTATTGCAAAATTCACCTCTGAGTCGAACATAGGTGATCAGGCTATGTCCCACTGTCCCTGGTTGAATATAGGTGATCAGTCTATATTCACCCGAGGTTCAATGAATTTTAGAATACTAAGCCTAGTTACACTAGTAGTATGTCCATTATATCCAGAATCATTCCCAAAAATCACGACAAGTATACAAACACGACGTTCAATAGTGAGATTACGCAAGGAAATAGCGTAACTCTGTGACAGGTTCGATGCGTGCAAAAGCATGTGGAAATGCTTATAGTGAACAGCTAAAACGAGCGGATATAAAATATCCAAGAGTCAAGCACACATCTCAAACAAATATAAAATCAAGTATCTCATCAAATAACTCGTCAAATATACCATGAACATCTCATCTAATATATCATCACTATCTCGTCACTTCAATCATATCCTCAAACAAAGTCATACGCGAGGCATCAGCTTGGCAGGAAGGCACGTGTCGGTCATAGGGTTAAGTTTTTGCCAAAAGTGGTTATAGTCCAGGTTTTTAAAAATAAACCCAGTTCTCTATAACCTAGGCTCTGATACCAATCTGTAACACCCCGAAAATTGGGTCCAGCGGAAGCATACGTGTCACTGGGGTGCTACTCAATTGGTATCACAACACAAGTTACCAAGAACGGTTTTACATCAACTGTTTAGAAGAAAATTCATTATCAAAAGTATTAAATTAACATCATTTGAAAATAGTGCGGAAGTAAGGCCCATAAGTAAATAAAGCGGTCCCAAATACTAATCAGAGTCGTCTATGACCATGGCCCTTGCCAAGCGCCTCCAGAGATAAGGTATCACCTTAAACCTGAAAATACATTCTAAAAGGGTCAGCTTAAGCTGGTGAGTTCATAGGTTTTAGTTTAAAACAGTATGGTTAAACCAAAAGGTTTTCGAGTTCAAATCATCGTTCACAAACAAGTCAAGTCCAACGTAGGCTAACACTGCCTAAGTCATAGCTCAAGAACCAAATCAGCAAATAATAGCAAAGTCAAAGCATCTCAAACCATAATCAGTCATACAGATACTACCCTCATATAGTGTCGCGCAAGTTTAACTGTTACGTTGGCTAGGTCACAAAAGTCAAATCACAATACAGTTCCCTATAGGTGCACACTATAGTCGTCTATAGGCACAGGAGCCATTACTACTAGGCACAAAGAGCCCTTACTAATGATAAGGCACAAGGAGCCTTCGTTAATAATAGTCCAGCACTAATGCAGCTCATAACAATAACTCCGCACAACAGCAGACATGGAATAATAACCTTAGCCAGCTCGCGTAACAGTATCATAACAGTTTCAAGCCACATCAAATAACAGGTAAACAAGCATTGCAATCAAGTATCCAGGTCAAATATATCAGCCAAACATTACGTTGGAGAAAACAAATCATGTTTCAAATAAAACAAGTATTGAGTTTAAGTAAAAATGAGCATGTATTCTCCCCCAAAAATAGTTAGAAAACCGGTAAAAGTATAGGCATAGGAGCCATTACTACTAGGCACAAGATCACAACTGACACGACTGGCATCAAGGAGCAAAACACAACGGTCTCAAGACATACGGCATGACGGTACACGGAGGTATAAGCACAACGGTACACAACAATCTAGGATCAGCACAACCTAATTCGTATACGGTTATCTCAAAATATGTCTCGCAAAATAATAAAGTCTATAAAAGACAATGTGTTGTAGTTTTCGTGGATTACTCGATTTCAAAACTTATCAAAAGTTTAGTTTCAACGTTTCGTGTGGTGTGGTAAAAAGACATGAACTCGACAGACAACTCACGCCAAAGAGAATAGACATCGACATAGTCGAGAGAATACTGTCGAGAACTCAACCAAGGAAGACAAACCAAGAAGTTTACGAAAAACAAACACCTCAAATAAAATAAATCAGTTTGTACGTTTCAACATTTACCCCGTTAACCCAAATAATTTTTATAAAACATAGACGTTTTATAAATAGAAATAAGTTTAACTAATAAAATCGGTTTTCTCAAATTGACTAACTTAAATAAATCAATTTCCTCAAAACAGTTTATTAGAATTTGATAAAAAAAAAAAAGTATTCGTTAGTTATTAGACATTATTTCCTTATTGTGTGTCCGTTACGAATCAAATATATTCAAGTCGTCGTGAGTCTAATATATTGTATTCGTCTCCAGTCCAATAAGTCCATAATGTTCAAATTCTCCAAATAATAGTCAAAATCCGTATTCAAATCCAAATCATGATTCCAAATATAATCCGAAACGTATCAATGTGATTGCCAAATAAACATATAATTACTTATTAGTTTAGTTAAATCAAACGAACCCAAATCTTGTGTTTGACCCATTTCGCCCCAACATACACAAACCAAATTACAACCACAGTTTAAACACGACACCATCAACTACACTAACACAAGTTTCCAACTGGTTTTACCACATATCCAATTCCAGCGGAGCTCAAATCCGACTCCATGTTCAACTTTGGAAAAATTCACAACAAATGATTATTTACTTACCATGCCGAGACCAAGGGGTCTCGGCTCAAACCCCGTCGGTTAAACAACCAAACAGCCCAAAGAGATCACGACTCCAACTAAATCCCAACATAACGACACAATGACTATAACCAAAAATATAATAACATTCTATGCCGAGACCAACAATCCACAACAATGAACAATGACTTGACCAAATCACCTCAAAAAACCATTTAAGGGAAGTAAACATATGAACTATACCGACTAAACGGACCCGTAGGTCTCAACCACTATTCCTAACGGACCTCTAGGGTCTCGGCTACAATCCAACATATCCACAAACTCTTCAAAACAACTCCAAATCCAACCCTCATAACTAATATAATCACATACATAAAACAAAACAAATGACTCGAACAGTTAAACAAACACCATTTTCAGTCGAATCTTACCACAACCACATATTTTATACCACACGAAATATATATTTAAAGGTATAGACACGTTTTAATCCATTTTCAATCACACAACCCTTTCCCAAAAACGTTTTCAAACAGTTTCTTATCCACGAAAAAGTGTAACGAAAACAATCGATTTATGTAAAAAAAATAAGAATAAACAACACGAGTGGTTTTTACCATACCACTAGGCGAATGAGAGAGGAGATGAGAGGGAAAGAGGCGGCGGAGATGGTGGCGCGTGGTGACAGCCTTGGTGGCTTTGTAGCGTCCTCAAACTAAAACCAACAAAACACTCGATCTAAAGCACCTTCAACCTCATGGATTAATGGTGTTGTGGTGGTGGAAAAGTGTTCTTGAAGCGTGGATGTAGCAAGAAAAAAAATGAGATAGTCATGGGGTGAAAGTGGGTGGTGGTGGTGTGGGGTTAGAGGGGCAATAATGGAGGCCGGAAGTTGGCCAGAGATGGTGGAGTTGCCGGCGAAGGGTGGCCGGATCAGGGAGGGGTGCGGCTGCTGGGAAACAAGAAAGAATTTTAACCCTAAAGTTATTATAGTGAAGTATATATAGGGTATGTTTAGGGTAGGTTTAGGTTAAACAACCCTAAGGACCAAATCTGTAAATAATAAAAGTTTAGGAGCAGTGGGGTATAAATTCCACAGGGACTGTTGTTGTAAATTATTATATCTTTCACGAAATGAGGTTCTAGGCTCATTTAGACTAGTAAACGATAAATTCAAGACACGGGATTTTCACCATTGCGCTCAGAATAATTTTTCCATTAAAAACAACTATTCATACGCCTCGTTTCTCACGAATAATAAAATGATCAATTCGATTCGTCGGTTGTGCCAGTACGCGTTGTGTACAAATTTTACGTTTCCCTAGGAAATTTCACGTTTTTAAACCGAATAAGTTCAGAAAGGATCCGTTTATGAGAAACAGGGAAAGTCTCGTATAAAAATATATTCGGAAAATTACGGGTGGTTACAGATTACCTTCAAAATTTTTTGAAAATGATGAAACATTTGTTGCTTGTCAAAAGGGAAAGGAACATAGAGCCTCTTGTAAGTCCAAAACAGTGAACTCTATAAGTCAGTCTTTACATATGTTGCACATAGATTTATTTGGACCAACATTTGTGAAAAGTTTATTGAAAAATATGTATCGCCTAGTTGTCACAGATGATTTTAGCAGGTTTACTTAAGTTTTCTTTTTAGCAACTAAGGATGAAACCAGTGGCGTTCTTAAGTCTTTCATAACCAGGATAGAAAACCTAGTCAATCATAAGGCTAAAGTGATAAGACGTGACAATGGAACTGAGTTCAAGCATAAGGATATGAATCAGTTTTATGAGATGAAAGGTATTATGAGACAGTATAGTGTAGCTAGAACTCCTTAATAAAATGGTGTTGCTAAGAGGAGGAATAGGACACTAATTGAGGCTGCTAGGACTATGTTAGCAGATTCTAAGTTGCCAACTACCTTTTGGGCAGAAGTAGTTAATACTGCTTGCTATGTGCAAAATAGAAGTATAGCAGTTAAGCTTCATAACAAGACCCTTTATGAACTCTTACATGGTAGAACACCAATGTTAAGCTTTTTAAGACCAAGGCTGATGAAGGATTATTTGTTGGATACTCCTTGAATAGTAAGGCATTTAGGGTATTCAATAGTAGAACCAAGATTGCTGAAGAGAATCTACACATTAGGTTTAGTGAGAGTACACCTAATGCTATAGGTAGTGGACCAGACTGGCTGTTTGATATTGATGCACTAACAAAAACAATGAATTATGAGCCAGTTGCTGCAAGTACACAGTCTAACGGTTTTGCAGGTACAAAAGCTAGTAATGATGCAGGTCAGGCTAGAAAGGAGACAGGACCTGGCAAAGATTGCATTTTGCTACCATTATGGACTGCTGATCCACTATTCTCTCAATGTTCAAAGGGTTCTCAAATTGATAAGAAGGATGATTCTTAAGGATCAAAGAGTTCTCAGGCACATGGATCAAAACCTTCTAATGCGAATGAAGAGAAGGATAATGAGGATCTAAGAAAAGACAGTGAAAATGTTGATCAAGAGAAGGATAATAATGTTACTAGTTCTAATGATGTTAATACTGCTTATTGATCACATTTATGCACTTGATCGAATCCTTTAGCTTGTAAAGATTTAGCTATGCTAGATAAATCTAACACAACTAGATATAGAAACTGTTTTGGAATATATTAAAGTTTATGCGGAATCTAAACTTTAATATCAAGAAGAACTTAACAATGAATATAAATCAAAACACTTTAATATTATTATTAATAATACGAATACTCAAAAGTATTAGGGTTTACAACCTTGAAGTTCTATGAAAAACGTATATATCTCTATGCCCTAGGAACCCTTTTATAGACTAAGAATTCCTAGTCGGCTTACAATTACTTGATATACAAGATAAATCTTTAAAGAAACTTTTCTACATTTATCTAACCGACTATACAAGTTTATTTCATAAGCAGTACAAACTAAACACTCTAGCAGTTGTATCTCTAACTCTTCAGCAGTAGTAAGTTAGTACTAACAGTACTAACTTTTCTTCTAGCAGCAATAACTACTTAAAGTATTTTCCTTCAAGTTCACTAGCAGTTGTAACTCTGAACTGGCAGCAGTAACAGTTAGTCTAGAAGTAGTAACCACTTAGTGTATTTTCTTGAACATCATCAGCAACACTAGCAGTAGTAAAATACACAAGCAGTTCTAATCTTTGTAACTAGCAGCAGTAATGACTTAGAGCATTTCTTGTGTAAACCATTAGCAGTCTTAACCATGCAAGCAGCAGTAACTCTAAAACCCAACAATCCTCCCCTGAACTTGATATTTTCCTTTAAAATCATCAATTTCAATCATAGCTTAAACAAACACTAAGAGGATGCTTCCAAACAATTAATTATGTTTCTTATCCTTGGGTGCGAGAATCTTTTCCATCTTTTTGAGCAGTTGATAAGCTGTTTCATCATTAGGATATTGAAGTTGGAGTCTTCTATTTCCATGTAGCATCTGATGTACAATAGCCTTCTGATATTGTAAAGGATAATCCTTTTCGAGAAGAAGCAAATTGTCATACCATGAACACCCAAAGCATGAACTCTACAAGACTGAAAAATTTTCCACTGTATAACTGTGTTGTGCTTTAGAGTTCTCCACTCCTCATCCTCATGATGTGGTTCAAACATCAATTTCAAATACCTCCATATGACTCTATCATAAATTTTTTCTGGCCCATTATAACCAAACTTTTCTTTATATAGCTTCCATAGAGTCACCATATCTTCTCTATCAAAATGTTGAACCATCTATAGAAAACTAACAAACCTCACAGACTTTCCATCAGCTCTCTTGATATCCCAATATGTTATCTTACCATGTATTCCTGAAGTAAAAGCAATAATTTGTAGTTTGACATTGAGAGGAACTACATCCATGACTTCTTCTTCATTGACTAATGAAAGTTCTATATGAGCTTGCATTTGTACTTTATCACTTTCATTTTCTACATCAGGTTCATGTTTTTGCTCACTCTGCTCTTGCTCTGCTTGTGTAAGCTTTTGCTCTGTTTCTGCCTACACTTTTTGTTTAGATTTCTGCTTTTTACTACTCTTCTTAACTAACTTTTCTCCTGCTCTTTTAAAACTAGAGTTTTCTTCTTACTTTTCAGCACTACCCTCCTCTACTTCAGTATTCATAGGCACAAAACTCTCAATCTTTCTCTTGATAATGTTGTACAGTTCTTCAATTTTGCCATCATCAAACTGTGATAACACTTTTTGTTGCCAATTATCCATATTTTTTAGGTATGCACACATGAGAGATCTTCTTTGTGCTTTGGTGGGTGGCTTGTTCTTCTTTGCTGCTAACCTTTGTGCTGCATAAAACTTTTTCCTTTCATCTATAAGCTCTTTCCACACTCTAGCTCTTTCATCAATTGAATTTGCTCACACTGCTCTTGTTCTTCTTGTGTAAGCTTTTGGGCAAGTTCCCAATCAGCATCACACTGGGCTCTTTCTTCATCCTATGCAGCAATCAATTCTAAAGTTTTAGCTTCCTTCTCAGTAGCAATTCTCCTTTGTTCCAAAACTTTCTGGTTCTCCTCAGCAAACTCTACAGCTAATTTTTCTACAACCTCAGCATCAAGTTGCATTTATTTTGTCTTTGAAAGTTGTTTCTCCACAGGCTTTTTACTAAGTATTGCTTTGCCTTTGCCTTTGTCTTGTGGAGGTGGTTGTATAGCTTTAGGTGTAGAAGATGGCTCTCTTATAACAATACCTTTGACTAATGGTTTGGATGTCTTCAATTCTATCATTGCATGAGCCAAAATACTTTCATCATCCATAACCTCGGTAGTAGAAACTGTTTCTTTGTCAGCAGTAGTAACTTCGGGTGTAGCAGTAGAAACTTTTGCACTAGCAGCAGCAAGTTGCTTACTAGCAGCACTATCTACCTTAGCAAGACTATCCAACAGCACTTCATTTCCTTGAGTATCAGCAACCACAAACTCACGTTCTTCACTCACTTCACCAATACTATCCTTAGCCTCCCTTGAAGCTTGGCTCTCATTCCTCCCCTGTTTGGGAGTATCCTTCCCTAAACTGTTAGCCTTAGAAGAACTAATCCTTTGAGTTGTGCCTACCTTATGTACTCTTTTATGTTTTTGAGCTCTTGATATTTTGATACCTTCTAAGAATCTAACCCTTCTCTTCAAAGCTTTGATTTCACCACCTCGAGAAGCAGTCAGTTGTTGTAGATCAAGAACTTGTGCAGACAGTTTGGTACAAGTATCCATCAATTCATTAAGTAGTTCAATTCTATCCTCACCACTTTGGCTTGTGTTACCTAGCCCGAGAGGTGGATCATTGGAAGTGTTAAGCTCAGCCTCAGCCCTAGGTTGAGCATCTGAACCCCCCATTTTAGCCATTTAACTGGGTCCTTCACCTGAATCAGTTCCATGGGAACTAGACTAATTAGAAGTTGTCTTGGTTTGGGTCTTATTTATGGTACCACTGGCGTGTGCTGCTTTTAAGCTAGACACAGTAGTGGCAGCCCTTACCAACATGTCATTCTCCACAACAATTACAGCCTCATCTGCAACAATGTGAGTAGAACCACTAGCCTGAGGTAGCTCAGTGTTCTTTGAATGAGTCCTACGTTTGTATGTCTTTTGAGTTTGTTGTGATGATGATGCCAAAAGTGTGGGTGTGTGATCGGTAACAGCTGAGACTGCTGAACCTTCACCGTAAGTTTGTCTAGCAAGTTCCAACATTTTAGTAAACAATGGTGTAACTGTGCCTGAAAAATCTTTTCCATCCCTCCTCATGTTAGTGAAAACCTTTTTAGTAAGATAGGGAGTGGGATAAACATTTTTATGACCTTTCTTTTTAACAAACTGATTGTCCAAAAAGAGTTTTAAAAACCTTGGATAGATAAAATATTTGCTTGAAGAACTATCCAAGTTCTTAATCATACTATCAAAAATTAATTTAGAAAAATTAAATCTTTTATCATTATTAGCCAAACAAATTATAGCAGATGCCAAATTCCTACTGAATTCATTCCAACCAGTGGTCTTTGGACTAAGACAAACTAAGACAGTATGGATTAAGAATTTCCACTGATGAGAGAAGTTTCCTTTGTAAAATTTTAAAGCATCATTTTTCCTCTCATATCCCATCAGTGGAAGTTTTGGATCTAGACCTCCTTGATAGATCTTTGAGCCTTTGGATCGGTAGAATGCCTATGTAATCACAAGCACACTACAAGAGAATCTCTGAATATCAACTTAGTAAAGAAGAAGAAGTAACTAATAAACTTTTGATCCTCTATGGATCTTTTATTAACTAATAATGTTTCAATGGAATCGATACAAAACTCATAGCCACATGTTTCTTTTATACTACAAGAAACCCTAATGCAGCGTTACTAAGAAAACGTGTAAAGAGATATACACTATCTCTTCTATCTCTTCCTAAATTTACTCTAACAAACATACTAAATATACGATAAGACCAGCAGTAACAAACACTGCCAGCAGGAACAAACAATGCTACCAGCAGGAACCATAAAACTATTATGCCAGCAGGAACTACATACCCGCCAGCAAGAACCACTACTACTACCAGCAGCAATGAAATAAATATTATTCTAATAATTCCTAAAAATCCTCCCCTAAACTTGAATTTGACTTGGTTAACTTCAAGTTTCTTGATAGAGCTTTGACTTCCAGGGAAAGAGGATTGAATCAGCAGCAACATCAGAAAGTAACCAGCAGCAACAGCATGTAGCAGCAGCAACAGAAAAACACATCATCTTAAGCTGGTCACCAGCTGAAATGCAATGTACTTGATCTGCACAGCAACCATGACGTATTGTACATCAAATCTTTTAAGTTTCATACTATTCTCATCACTTCCAGGTGTGTGAACTCCTGTGAGAGGTGAATCATTGAAAATTAATGGATTTGATGTCTCTTTACCAATAACCATTACTACTGGAGTAGCCAATGTTTTGGTGTGTAAGACCATGGTACATTGATAACCATATGATTTTTAGTAAATCATCAACTTTAAACGGATTTGAGTTGTTTTTACCTGTAGCCGTTTGCTCAGGACTAGCCAATTCTTAGGTTCAAGAGAACTTTGGTGAATTGATGACCGAATATGGTTTTCCACTGCCTTTACCACAAGCCATATACATGTGGGCTAGCCAATTCTTTGGAAACCCTAAAGGGTAAAATCCATGGTGAATTGAAAACCATTCAACTCTCAGTAATGAAACATGGGTGAGTTGAAAACCCTATAGTTTTGAGCAAACTATTACAGCTGTCAACGGATTTGATAATCACACCAGAGCCGTACCCTAATGGTGAGTCAACTCTTTCTTGTCTGCTAGACATGGTGAGTTGATTACCATTTGTTGTGTGGTAAGAAACCAACATTGTACCTGCATACAAATTTAGTAGACAATAGACAATTTTTTTTTTTTTACTAAGAAGAAAGAAAATAAAGTAAACATAAAGAAAATAAAGAAAGAAAACAAACAAATGAAAATGAAAAATATACAACAATAAGCAAGAGATACCATCAATGAGCAACAGAACCCTGAGCAGCAACAAGTTGGTGCAAACACTCACTATATGAGTCTCTTGGATTGGGCCTGCACTTTTTGTGCCAAATCAAAAAAAATTCTATACAATATATTGGCCATATCTGATTCACTTTCAATTTCCATCTGTGTGTATACCAATGTCAACAAGATACCATCCTCTGTAGACACTCTGTGTACTCCACATGAATCAAAAAGTTTCCATGGGACATGACTAACCTGTGAGTTAAATCTCCACATAGATTCCCCTCCATCTGGATCATAAATCCTTTTCAGTTGTACCCATAACTCTTTATCTTTATCTTTAGTAGGATCTTGAACCTTGAACTTTTCCTTTACTAAAAGCCATAGCTGATTAAGATCCTCTCTGTCAAAACCTTTAAGGAGATCTTCAAACAACTTGTAGCTCTCAGAAATACCACCAAGCCTTTGTATCTTCCATCCCTTTATCCTTCCAGCTGTGAAAACTTCCCAACCAATGATAGGATACTTAACTTCTAAAGGTTTGAGGTGTGTATACTCTGGGACTATCATCATCATTTTCTTGATATGCTCATCAGTCAATGCATCTACTGACTTCAATTTCTTTGCAACATCAGACTCTAAAACTTCTGATTCTCTTTTCTTCCCCTTTTGGATGTCTTGTCTGATTGGAGTATTTAGCCTTACATAAGTTTCAAAGAACTTCTTTTCAATTTCAGCATCTGTCCATCCTTTGAAGTCTTTCATCTGGTAACTTGCCTGATTCTTCAAATAGTGCTTCATGAAATTGACATTGTCTTTTCTGGTAGGCAACTTTGTCTTGTAACCTGACTTTTGCCTTTCTCTGATTCTATGCATCAAGTCATTCCAAGTAGCTTCTCTATTTTTCTGCAAGATGAATTCCTTGAGCTTCTCTGACTTTTCCTCTGCATCTAACTCATAATATTTAAGAATCATCACAGCATGTGCTTTTATAATCATGTCAGAATCCAACAAGTATTGTAATTGCTCATTGAATTCTTCTTGATTAAAATCAGCAGATCTTGTTCTATTCATGAATCCAGCTATTTTCCTTTCATCATCAGCAGACAATTTCCTGGCTAACTCCTCATCTTGAGCTATCTGAGCTTGTTTAGCTTGTTCATCAACTAAATCCTTTTCATAAATCCTTCTGGCTATCTCTGCATCATGCTTTGTCTCAGCAGTTGAAACTGCTTCAGCAATCTGAACTGTTTCCCTTTCTTGTGCAGATACGAGACCCTCAAGCTCATCCACCATTGGGGCCTTATCAGTAGAATCTGAAACAACAGCAATAGAAGGACCAGAAGAAACACCAAGTTCAGTAGGAAGGGAACTAGTAGTACCACTAGAAGGAATGGTAGTAGTATGTTCAGAGGTGTATTTATCAGCAAGGATACCTTGAGTAAGGACACCATCACCAGAAGTAATGCTACTAGAATGAATCTCAGCAGCAGGAATAACCTTGTCAGAAGAAGTAGCATCAGAAGCAACAAAAGAACTTCCAGCTGCAACACCGGAACAACCAGTTACAACATGTGATTGAAACTTCTCAAAAGCTGACATTCCTGAAGGCTGCTTGGTCCTTCTCCTTGTGAAAGCTTGAGTCTTGGTTGTTGTAAGAGGCTCAGAAAAGGTAGGTACTTCAATGTTTGCACTATCCATGGAAACAAAAGCCAAAACATTGAGTCCATCAAATTCCATATCAGCCTGATCATCTTCTGAATCAGAGAGCACAACCCTTCTTTTCTTTTGCTGAAGTTGAGCTTCTAAAGTGTTGACTCTTTCAGTAAGCTTTTGGATAGTCCCACCAAAAGTCTCTTTTGTGTCTCTTAGCTCTGTTTCCAAGGAGTCTACCTTTTCACCAAAATTCTTTTTAGTTTCCTTTAATTCGGACTCCAATGCTTCAACTTTCTTCATATACCTGTTAAGTGAAGTGGACATAGGAGTGACAGCATCAAGATCCTCAGCTCCAACAACAGGAATACCTGTGGTGTGAAGAGCCTCATTGGATCTGGGTGGAGAGACAGAAGAAACTCCTCCAACAGTGGTGTCAAAACCAAAAGGCTGCCTAGATGGACTAGGATTGGATAGCCTTGAAGATGTGGGCATATCAAGAGATGGCTCAACTGCAGGTGATAGTTGGTCAACAGATGGGTCAACATTGGTGGTCTGTACAATAGGCTCATCAGGAACAATGGTTTGAGATGTGTTAGGTATAGGAGATGGTGATGGCTGGGTATCAGCAGCAACTGATGCACCAGCAGCATCAGATGCCTCAACACCAGCAGGAATTGGTGCATTGGCATCAGCAGCATCAGCTATAGGTGGTATATTACCACCAGCAGCATGAGCTACACCATCAGGTGCAGCCCCACCAGGAAACATAGCAGCTAAAAGAGGCTGATGTTCCCCCTCAAACCTAAACCTCATAGTTGCAAAGAGTTTGGCAGTAAGCCTATTCATGATCTTAGGGGTATGGTCATTAGTCTGAACATCTAATATTGTTTGTAAAAACCTAGGGTACATTAAAAATTTATGCTTGGCATTAGCTAGGTTCCCAATCATCCCATCGAAAATAAACCTTGACCAATTGAACATCCTCCCATCAGACAGACATATGAGGCCAGAAGCAAGAAGGCTTGAGAATTGATCCCACCCTCCAGTCTTTGGACTAAGGCATTGCAAAAGAGTGTGAATAAGAATTCTCCATTGAGGAGAGAACCTATTTTTATAAAAGGTAAAAGTACCATCAACAGGATACCCGATTGTAGCCAAACCAGCCTGAATGTCTTGTTCCGCAAAATCATATAAACCATCTGCATCATTGAGTTGAAGATGAATCCTGATGGAGGATTCACTGATGACATGCTCGATCCCATCAATTATTGCCACAATCTCCTTTGGCCTTCCCTCAGGTGTGCGTAAAGCTGCTGTAGCCCAAAATTGTTTGACTAGAGAGTCATAAACCACAATTGGACAATGAGTAATTGCATACCGAATGGAGGAACCTCTTAAGAAGGTAAGTATTTCATCATACCCTACACTTCGATTTGAGGTTTCCAGGTATCCCACTTTGTTATGGTCATCTTTATATTGAAGTACCGCCATTGAGAATGATCAGAGAAAGTGTTGTTGACAGGAGAAGCAATGAGTTAGGTTTGAGAGAAAATGGTTATTTTGGGTGTAAGATGAGTAATTTAGGTCATTTATACGGTTACCAAACTTAGCAATTTGAATTGCAAATATGTCGCGAACGAATTTTTGACCAATTTGACTTTAAAGCAATCCCAAAATAAATACCCAAATTCTTCAAAACCAGCAGCAATCACCCATCAACCAGCAACAACCAAAAGGTCAACCAGCAGGAACAAAGTTCCTTTGACCAAAATTCAATACCAGCAGCAATCACCCATCAACCAGCAGCAACCAAAAGGTAAACCAGCAGGAACAAACTGCTATTTGACCAAAGTCAAATCCATACTTAACTTCATTCTTTACGAGAATTAATTCCAAAACCAACCTAACATTAAATTGCCTTAACCTTCAACATGTCTATAAAAGGACTCAACGAATCATCATAACACATTACATACAATAAAACCCAAAATGAGCACCACAAAACCAATAATTATCGATAGTTCCTCTGATTCATCCTCTGAATCCTCAGGTTGGAAGAACTACTTTCCTTCCAACTACTCCTTTCAGGCCAGTAGAAACCAAAAATGCTAGGAAAAGGCTGAGGAGGTTTCCTCTGAAGACCTTCCAACTCCTCCATCTTCTAAATCCTCAGATGATGAGCCCTTATCCTGGCCAAAGTCTCTGACCTACTATCAAGGTTCTTGGGAAATAGATCAACCACATCATCCACTTTCAGCCATGCTGACACGAGAGATGGAGAAGGCTGTGGCAGCCATGAGTCAAATTCCAGTTCCTACAAAAAATCAACCACTCTCATAGCCAAGGCAATAGGTGCTGGGTCTTGTGTGCAAGAGACTAAGTGAGGCCATTGAAGGAAGAGGAATCCATAAAACCATGCCAGATGTCAAGGGCAAGGGTAAAAGAAAGTTGGAGTAGGTGGCTGGCTGGGTGGTTGTCTGGGTTTGAGGAGTAGGTTGTTTGGTTGTTCAAGTTGTTATCTGATGGTATCTGCTGTTTGACTGTTGTTATCTCATATGGTTTGATCGATCTTGTAATCCCAACTAATGAATAAAATTTTACTTTTCCTTGTTTTCATGAGATTGTTGACTTAAAACCTGTAAAATAATTAGAAGATACACAATACATAGAATATACAGAATTTAAAAACAAAGGTTAGTAAATACACAAAATACAAGCATAAGCCTCCCCTTAGGCTTATGCCTCCCCTCAATCTTAGCAAAAAATAAGGAGACTGATATGATCCATTATAATTCCTGGATCCCTGTCTCAAATAATGCCCATTGTGTCTCCAAGTACCATCTGTAGAGTGCTTAACATTAGATTGCCATCTTGTTCCCCCCAAATTACAAACAGGCCAATAGTCATACTGAAAGTAAGTGTTGGTAGGTCTGTTAATGTGTCTAGCAGCATTCCTTTTCCAACCAGCAGAATTGGTTCTACCAGCTGGAACTGGCTTACCAGCAGGAACAAATGCTGGTCAAAAGAGGCCTACCAGCAGCAACAGGTGCTGCTCCCTTTGCAATATCAGCAGGAAATGCATTTGCCTTAGGGACAAATGAGGGAATCTTCTCAACATTTTTCCACATAGTTCTAGTTTGCTTTTGTTTAGCACAAATATCCATTTTATTCTCATAGAAATCACAGTCTTTGATGAGGTGAGAATAACTACCACATACAAAACATGATTTCTTTCTAACAGATTTGTTTTTAACATGACATGTTTTATTACTCACAAACTGATCAATACCAAAACTAGGAGTAGAGATGTTTTTGACAGGATTAGACAAAATGGTTTCAAAAGAAACTGTCTTTGAATTAGATTCATCAGCAGCAACTCTTGAAGTGAAGTCTTCAGACTTGGGTGTGGGTGACTTATCACTTGAATCACATGAGGTATAGTCATCAGACTTGGATTCAGAGGACTTGTCATTGTTAACACATGAGACAAAGCCATTAGATTCATTGTCTGAAGTAGGCAAGTCATTGGACTTTTTGCCATAGAACAGGTGTGATTCATCTAAGTCTATGTCAAGGTCTGAGTGGATAGGGACAGGCTTAAAAACTCCTCTGATAGGTGGAGGAATTGCATTCATTCCTCCTTCTTTTATAAACTTTACAGGGATTTGGTAATTAACCTCCTTAGGGCTAAGTTCAAACCATTTTGGCTCAATAGTGTCATCAGTTTTATGATACCCCAAACCTTTCTTATACTTTACTGACTGAGTGCAATTATTTATCTTATCAACAAGATTAGATGATTCTTTCAAAGAATTACACTTAGTCTCCTCACTTTCTAATTTAGCCTGTAATTCCTGTTTCTCTAAAATCACTTTATCATGTTCTCTTTCAGAATGTTTTAGCAAATTAGTAGTATTTACTAAATCTCTTTCCAAAACCCTAATTTTCTCTTCATATGCTAATTGATTCATTTGGTACCAATCTTTTTGTTTTTCTAATGTTTTAAGAGCTTTTTCATAAGCTTGAACTTTAACAAACAATTCTTTATATTGAGGCTCTATTTCATCAAACTCTTTCTTAAGGACAGAGTACATTTCATGACAGCCAAAAGGACAATTTTGTACCTGAGATGAACATCCCATTAAGGCAAATTCTTGTACATTATCCTTTGCTTTATTAGCCACACTAAATGTTTGAATGACATTTCCTTTCTATTCAGTATCATCCTGTTCTGTCCATTTCTTCATAGAATCGAAAGGTAGCAACGATTTAATTTTCATGGCCCATATTTCAAATTTATCTTCTGATGAAGACATTGTGTAATGGTTTAAGAGATTTGTTTGAGATGTTTTCTTCTTCGACAGATGTAACCACCCGTAATTTTTCCGAATATATTTTATACGAGACTTTCCCTGTTTCTCATAAACGGATCCTTTCTGAACTTATCTGACTTGAAAACGTGAAATTTATCTTGCGAAACGTGAAATTCGTACACAACGCGTACTGGCACAACCGACGATTTGTTTTGATTATTTTATTCGTGAGAAACGAGGCATACAAATAGTTGTTTTATTAGAAAAATTATTCTAAACACGAGTAATAAATTATTCGGGCAACAGAGAAATAAAGCTACGCGTATTTATAATCAAAATTAACGGGAAAACGATTTTAAAGTTAATGGAATAATTTTTGAATGCTCGGGAAATATTTATAACACGTTTTATTGGACTCGTTGGTATTTCGTTAAAAATATGAAGAAATTGACAGTTTTAGTCCCTGAGGGCGCGTTAGGGTTTGTGCTTAATCCTACCCTCACACTATAAATACCCGCTTATAAAATTTTTAGGGTTACATATTTCATTTCCTTTGCTTCCAGCCGACACAAACATCACTCTCTCCTCTCTCATCATTTTCCGGCCACTGTTCCGGCCGATTGAGCTCTCACCGCCGCTCACCCTACTACACCGCCACCACCACTTTGATTATCTCAGCATCCCCATCATTTTCATATACCTCACGTGCCTAGAACCCCCTCCCTCGGTAACTATGATTTATCCGGCGAGTTTTCCGGCAACACAAGTTTGTAGATCGAAGGTATTTATTTTCGGGAGTTTGTTTGGTTCGTGACTGCAAGTCCACGCGCCACCACAACAACGACAGCCACCATCTCCGCCGCCTTGTCCTCCCTCCCTCTTTCTCGGCATGGTAAAACCAAGAAAAAGCCATTTGCTATTTTATTTTATATTTTTCTGATGAATCGATTGGTTATGTTGAAGTTTTCGTGGATTTAAAACTGGTTATGAAATAAAGTTATTAACTCGTGATTTAAAAACCGGATTTAAATGTTTGTAAAATAAGATGTCGTGTGGTAAGATTTGATTAAAGTGGTTAGTATTTGTTTTCAGCCATGGTATACGGGTCGGGTCGGACCCATGAGAGTTTCAAATGTGGTATACGGGTCTGTTATTGTTGTCGTGGTAACCGAGTTGACCCACCTTATTCTCAGTTTGAGTCGAAATTGCTTATTTCCTTGTTTTGACCTCGATGTGATTATCAGAATTGGTATTGGAGTTTTTGGTGTTGACGAGATTTGGTTAAGCGTTTGGCGTGAAACTAGAGCCGGAACTGCTATTTTAATTCATATATGTAGTCATTATTGATTTTGGTTGTGGCTTGATTTGATCCAAAAACCACGAGATTGGTGTGATCGCTTTGCTTGTGCGTTCGGTTCGACAAGGTCACCACAAGTGTGGTGATACTTGTTTGGTTTGTTAGCTTGGTCTCGACTCAAAGTCGAAACGTATCGTAAAAACAATGAAATAAGTCATAACAGTTGAGTGTCAAATTGTGAAAATCTGTGTTTGTGATGTCAATAAATTTAGTTGTGGTTTTGAGTCTATGTTTGGATTGGATAGTTCTTAAGTTTAACAGCCCATGTTGGGTGCGTTTATTGGTCCATAGGGCTAAGAAGCCCATCAAATTAGTAAGGGTGCATTTGATAAAAAAAAAAAAAAATAAATAAATAAATAAATAAAATTAATTCATGATGTTTTTGGTTATAAATTATGGTGTCAAGATATATTTTACGAACGAGATATTGACTTTGACTTGTGATGATTGATACGTTTCGGATTATATTTGGAAACGTGAATTGGATTCGAATGCGGAATAAATGTTGTGATATCAAACTTGGTTAACTAAAGTCACAATGACTTGAGAAAACTAATTTTAATAGTTAAACTCTTTCCTATTTTATAATACGTTTACCTTTTTACAAATCATTTAGGAATGACGGGTAAATGTCGAAACGTACAAACTGAGTTATTCTATTTGAGGTGTTTGTTTGTCTTTAGCTTCTAAGGTTGTCTTCCTTGGTTTGAGTTCTCGTTAGTATTCTCTCGACTACGTCGCTGTCTATTCTTTTCGGCGTGAGTTGTCTGTCGAGTCTATGTCTTCTTACCACACCACACAAACGTTGAAACTAAACTTTTGATAAGTTTTGAAAACTGAGTAATCCACGAAAACTGCGACACATTGTCTTTTATAGACTTTATTATTTTGCGAGACGTGTTTTGAGATAATCGTATACGTATTAGGTTGTGCCGATCCTCGACCGTTGTGTACCGCTGTGCTCGCACCTCCGTGTACCGATTGTGCCTGTCTCCTTAATACTGTTGTGTTTTGCTTCTCGATGCCAGTCGTGTCAGTTGTGATCTTTGCATTGCTGTGGCTAAGGTGAGTTCATGGCCCCTACTTTTACTTGTTTTATAACTATTTTGGGGAGAATACATGCTTATTGTTTTTCACTAAACTCAATGCTTTACAAACGTTTTTATACTGTGAACTACTGTGTTACATGATTTTGGACATATACGTGTGATGATGTGATTATATGCTGTGACATATTTGTTTTATGAGTACATGACGACGCCACTGTTAACTCTCTGTTGAGAGCCTACGTGTTATAGGTTCAGTTGATGTAACTGTTAACTCTCTGTCGAGAGCCTACGTGTTATAGGTTCAGTTGGTGCAACTGTTAACTCTCTGTTGAGAGCCTACGTGTTGATAGATCTATCGGGGTAGCTCCCCACGTGATATTGGTTTTGAGTATGAGGAACATCTCAGGCTCAGTTGGCGCGTCACTATATGTGTGTAGTATCTGTGTGATTGATTATGGTTGAGATGTTTTGAATTGTGATATTGTTTGCGGATTTGTTTTAGAACTGTGATTTAGGCAGCGTGAGCCTACGTGGAACTTGACTTGTTGTGAACAATGATTTGAACTCGAAAACCTTTTGGTTCAACCATTTTGTTTTAAACTAAAACCTATGAACTCACCAGCGTAAGCTGACCATTTTAGCATGTATTTTCAGGTTTAATGCTATAGCTTATCTTTGGAGGCGCTCGGCAAGGGGCATGGTCATAGACGACTCTGATGAATATATTTGGGACCACTTTATTATTTTTGGGCCTTACTTCCGCACATATTTTCGAATGATGTAAATTTTACTCTTTTGATAATGAATTTTATTCTAAACGGTTAAGGTAAAACCGTTCTTTGTACCTTGTGTTGTGATACCAATTGAGTAGCACCCCAGTGACATGTATGCTTCCGCTGGACCCGATTTTCGGGGTGTGACAGATTGGTATCAGAGCCTAGGTTATAGAGAACTGGGTTATTTTCTAAAACCTGGACTATAACCACTTTTATGAAAACTTAACCCTATGACCGCCACGTGCCTGCCTGCCAAGCTGATGTCTCGCGTATGATTTTGTTTAAGGATATAATTGATATGACGAGATAATTGATGATATACTTGACGTGATGTTTATGATATATTAGATGAGATGTTCTTGGTATATTTGACGAGTTGTTTGATGAGATGCTTGATTGTATACTTGTTGAGATGTGTGCATGACTATTGGATATTTTATATCCGCATTTTTTTTAGTTGTACACTATAAGAATTTCTATATGCTTTTGCACGCACCGAACCTATCACTGAGTTATGCTATTTCCTTGCGTAATCTCAATAATTGAATGTCGAGTTTGTACACTTGTCGTGGTTTTGGGAATGATTTTAGATGTAAAGGACATACTGCTAGTATAACTAGGCTGAGTATTCCAAAATTCATTGAACCTCGGGTGAATATAGACTGATCACCTATATTCAACCAGGGACAGTGGGACATAGCCTGATCACCTATGTCCGACTCAGAGGTGAATTTTGCAATACTTGGAGTAGTTATAATTGTATTATGTTTGGGTTGGTCATTGATTTTTGGAATGGTACAGTTTTGCGTGTGTACACGGACATGGAATCTTACTTCTACACACACAACACACTGGCATCACAACACCACATGAACCGAAATGCCTCTGGCACCACTATACGTCTCTATTACATGAAAATTCCTGTTTGTCACCGTCTGGCCGTAGTTTGCATCAAGTCGGGTGGCACCGTTTGAATCCGAGTTACTTATTTGTAACCCCTTAAGAGCATAATAAGCCCGTCTGAGTTTATTGGAGTGTTTGGAGTTGATTATGTTTGGATTCAATTTTGGCTACGTTTGGATTTAGTTTTGGCTATGTTTGAATTTGGACCTCATTCCGGGTTTGGAATTATTATTCAGCTTTGTTTTGTTGATTCGTTACAGTCACCTCTGCCTCAAACCCTACACTCAACCGATGTTGTACCTTCCGTGTTAAGTACTAAGTACACTACTGAAACAATCAACTGATTGCTAGTAGCAATCAACATCCTCCTCCAGAGTCGTACTCTGAACCCCCCATTCGGCAGAGATTCCATGACCGACAGAAACCTTAAAGACCTTAAAGAATAACCTAAACCGCGTTCCTTGGGACAATCACCGAATTTTTCTCTCGTCACCTCGGGAAACACCAGCTATTTTTGCTAACCTCTTATAGGATAATAAACTGTGTTGCCATTAATTTACAAACTGCTTTTGATTTTTCTACCGACCATTTGCGGTCATCCTACAAAATGTTTTACTACTATTTCACGAAAATCAAAATTTTGATCTTGCTACCATTTTATAAATGACGAACTGTTTTCCTGTTACGATGTTATGAATCAAACTAAAAATCCAAAATTTTAAACTTGCTACAATTTTACAAATGATGAAATTGTTTTTCCTATTATCCTATAAGTTGCTTGACAAATCATTTGATGAATCATTTTGTAAGACGATTTGCTGTTTTGCTGCTATATCAGAAGCTAGACCTCTGTAGCGAATCCCGCACCTTTACCTGATTAATCGAGTGTGACAATGGTTGGGAAACCTAACGAAATCATGAACCGTGAATTCGAACGATTTTAGTAAAGTCGCATCCCTAACAACAAA
Organism: Artemisia tridentata subsp. tridentata; assembly: GCA_021014915.2. Lineage (NCBI taxonomy): Eukaryota > Viridiplantae > Streptophyta > Magnoliopsida > Asterales > Asteraceae > Artemisia > Artemisia tridentata. The sequence goes on from CP139504.1 coordinate 344,790,563, forward strand.
GCACTTCGAAGCTCGCGAAAAAGTCCTGAATTCTCGCGGGAACGTGAGGATGAATCCTCGCATGTATATACTCATCCGTTTTCAACCGTAACGAGTAACTTGAATAGAATCGCGAGGTCGCGATTCCGTTAAGGAGGTGAGACTGTAACCACCCGTAATTTTTCCGAATATATTTTATACGAGACTTTCCCTGTTTCTCATAAACGGATCCTTTCTGAACTTATCTGACTTGAAAACGTGAAATTTATCTTGCGAAACGTGAAATTCGTACACAACGCGTACTGGCACAACCGACGATTTGTTTTGATTATTTTATTCGTGAGAAACGAGGCATACAAATAGTTGTTTTATTAGAAAAATTATTCTAAACACGAGTAATAAATTATTCGGGCAACGAGAAATAAAGCTACGCGTATTTATAATCAAAATTAACGGGAAAACGATTTTAAAGTTAATGGAATAATTTTTGAATGCTCGGGAAATATTTATAACACGTTTTATTGGACTCGTTGGTATTTCGTTAAAAATATGAAGAAATTGACAGTTTTAGTCCCTGAGGGCGCGTTAGGGTTTGTGCTTAATCCTACCCTCACACTATAAATACCCGCTTATAAAATTTTTAGGGTTACATATTTCATTTCCTTTGCTTCCAGCCGACACAAACATCACTCTCTCCTCTCTCATCATTTTCCGGCCACTGTTCCGGCCGATTGAGCTCTCACCGCCGCTCACCCTACTACACCGCCACCACCACTTTGATTATCTCAGCATCCCCATCATTTTCATATACCTCACGTGCCTAGAACCCCCTCCCTCGGTAACTATGATTTATCCGGCGAGTTTTCCGGCAACACAAGTTTGTAGATCGAAGGTATTTATTTTCGGGAGTTTGTTTGGTTCGTGACTGCAAGTCCACGCGCCACCACAACAACGACAGCCACCATCTCCGCCGCCTTGTCCTCCCTCCCTCTTTCTCGGCATGGTAAAACCAAGAAAAAGCCATTTGCTATTTTATTTTATATTTTTCTGATGAATCGATTGGTTATGTTGAAGTTTTCGTGGATTTAAAACTGGTTATGAAATAAAGTTATTAACTCGTGATTTAAAAACCGGATTTAAATGTTTGTAAAATAAGATGTCGTGTGGTAAGATTTGATTAAAGTGGTTAGTATTTGTTTTCAGCCATGGTATAACGGGTCGGGTCGGACCCATGAGAGTTTCAAATGTGGTATACGGGTCTGTTATTGTTGTCGTGGTAACCGAGTTGACCCACCTTATTCTCAGTTTGAGTCGAAATTGCTTATTTCCTTGTTTTGACCTCGATGTGATTATCAGAATTGGTATTGGAGTTTTTGGTGTTGACGAGATTTGGTTAAGCGTTGGCGTGAAACTAGAGCCGGAACTGCTATTTTAATTCATATATGTAGTCATTATTGATTTTGGTTGTGGCTTGATTTGATCCAAAAACCACGAGATTGGTGTGATCGCTTTGCTTGTGCGTTCGGTTCGACAAGGTCACCACAAGTGTGGTGATACTTGTTTGGTTTGTTAGCTTGGTCTCGACTCAAAGTCGAAACGTATCGTAAAAACAATGAAATAAGTCATAACAGTTGAGTGTCAAATTGTGAAAATCTGTGTTTGTGATGTCAATAAATTTAGTTGTGGTTTTGAGTCTATGTTTGGATTGGATAGTTCTTAAGTTTAACAGCCCATGTTGGGTGCGTTTATTGGTCCATAGGGCTAAGAAGCCCATCAAATTAGTAAGGGTGCATTTGATAAAAAAAAATAAATAAATAAATAAATAAATAAAATTAATTCATGATGTTTTTGGTTATAAATTATGGTGTCAAGATATATTTTACGAACGAGATATTGACTTTGACTTGTGATGATTGATACGTTTCGGATTATATTTGGAAACGTGAATTGGATTCGAATGCGGAATAAATGTTGTGATATCAAACTTGGTTAACTAAAGTCACAATGACTTGAGAAAACTAATTTTAATAGTTAAACTCTTTCCTATTTTATAATACGTTTACCTTTTTACAAATCATTTAGGAATGACGGGTAAATGTCGAAACGTACAAACTGAGTTATTCTATTTGAGGTGTTTGTTTGTCTTTAGCTTCTAAGGTTGTCTTCCTTGGTTTGAGTTCTCGTTAGTATTCTCTCGACTACGTCGCTGTCTATTCTTTTCGGCGTGAGTTGTCTGTCGAGTCTATGTCTTCTTAGCACACCACACGAAACGTTGAAACTAAACTTTTGATAAGTTTTGAAAACTGAGTAATCCACGAAAACTGCGACACATTGTCTTTTATAGACTTTATTATTTTGCGAGACGTGTTTTGAGATAATCGTATACGTATTAGGTTGTGCCGATCCTCGACCGTTGTGTACCGCTGTGCTCGCACCTCCGTGTACCGATTGTGCCTGTCTCCTTAATACTGTTGTGTTTTGCTTCTCGATGCCAGTCGTGTCAGTTGTGATCTTTGCATTGCTGTGGCTAAGGTGAGTTCATGGCCCCTACTTTTACTTGTTTTATAACTATTTTGGGGAGAATACATGCTTATTGTTTTTCACTAAACTCAATGCTTTACAAACGTTTTTATACTGTGAACTACTGTGTTACATGATTTTGGACATATACGTGTGATGATGTGATTATATGCTGTGACATATTTGTTTTATGAGTACATGACGACGCCACTGTTAACTCTCTGTTGAGAGCCTACGTGTTATAGGTTCAGTTGATGTAACTGTTAACTCTCTGTCGAGAGCCTACGTGTTATAGGTTCAGTTGGTGCAACTGTTAACTCTCTGTTGAGAGCCTACGTGTTGATAGATCTATCGGGGTAGCTCCCCACGTGATATTGGTTTTGAGTATGAGGAACATCTCAGGCTCAGTTGGCGCGTCACTATATGTGTGTAGTATCTGTGTGATTGATTATGGTTGAGATGTTTTGAATTGTGATATTGTTTGCGGATTTGTTTTAGAACTGTGATTTAGGCAGCGTGAGCCTACGTGGAACTTGACTTGTTGTGAACAATGATTTGAACTCGAAAACCTTTTGGTTCAACCATTTTGTTTTAAACTAAAACCTATGAACTCACCAGCGTAAGCTGACCATTTTAGCATGTATTTTCAGGTTTAATGCTATAGCTTATCTTTGGAGGCGCTCGGCAAGGGGCATGGTCATAGACGACTCTGATGAATATATTTGGGACCACTTTATTATTTTTGGGCCTTACTTCCGCACATATTTTCGAATGATGTAAATTTTACTCTTTTTGATAATAAATTTTATTCTAAACGTTAAGGTAAAACCGTTCTTTGTACCTTGTGTTGTGATACCAATTGAGTAGCACCCCAGTGACATGTATGCTTCCGCTGGACCCGATTTTCGGGGTGTGACAACAGAGACCCTCACCAGTCTCTGATACCACTTGTTGGATCTAGACCTCCTTGATAGATCTTTGAGCCTTTGGATTGGTAGAATGCCTATGTAATCACAAGCACACTACAAGAGAATCTCTGAATATCAACTTAGTAAAGAAGAAGAAGTAACTAATAAACTTTTGATCCTCTATGGATCTTTTATTAACTAATAATGTTTCAATGGAATCGATACAAAACTCATAGCCACATGTTTCTTTTATACTACAAGAAACCCTAATGCAGCGTTACTAAGAAAACGTGTAAAGAGATATACACTATCTCTTCTATCTCTTCCTAAATTAACTCTAACAAACATACTAAATATACGATAAGACCAGCAGTAACAAACACTGCCAGCAGGAACAAACCATGCTACCAGCAGGAACCATAAAACTATTATGCCAGCAGGAACTACATACCCGCCAGCAGGAACCACTACTACTACCAGCAGCAATGAAATAAATATTATTCTAATAATTCCTAACAGGAAGTTTTTCAAAAATTGGAGCATTAGGAAGATTCTCAATACCATTAGCATCTCTTAGATGAAGATCTCTTATAATAGATGCCTCAGTAATTAGTATCTTCTTCCCATCTACAAGGGCATGAATTTGTACTTCTCCATTATGAGTTTCGACCTTAGCAGACGACCAAAACTGTATAATGTTGAAAATATATGTAGTAGGTTTTACTGTTAAAGCAAACCTTATATAGCTTGCATTAAGAAAATCAATGATTTCAGTAAAATCTACAGACTCGTTAGGTTTTTCTAAAAATGCAACATTATTGTGTGGTTCAGTAAAAGTTAAGTGCGATATGATGATTTGATTTGGGGGTTTTTTGATTTGATGATAAAAACTGAATTAGGGTTAAATTAGAGTGAATTATGTGCGCACTGATTATGTGAATCAATTGGGTATTTATACCCTTAAGTGAAAATTTACATAACCATACCCTGCACTCTAATACCTATCAGCAGAAACCTAGCGGCACTAACTTAGACTTAGCAACACTAAGTTTATTCTTATCAGCACTAACTTTTAAACAAAAAAAAAAATTCTCAGCAGTATTTTCCCAATCTTTTAAAACAATATTGCACTCAGATATTTTGAAGGGATTAAGTGTAAAGGAAGACACTTAATCATTTTTCGGTTGCATTTAACCACTGGTTGTGTGAGAACCATTGATGTCAGTATAAATACTACCTGTGAACTGATAGACTTATTAAAAGAGCATTCTTGATAGGGTTTCCAGCCCGTTGCAGGTGTTTCCTCTAAAACAAATGCATTAGATTAACTTTTGCTCGTTGTTCTCTATACCAGATGTCCTTAGACTAGCACACTATCAAATGATAGAATGGTATAGAGTGAGTTAGCTCATATACTATCTGACTAACTATGACCATCAATTCATGTTCAAAATGTCATAAATTGATTTCAAGAAAGAGATTTTAAAGAATCGCCCAACTCAGGTTTGAAACCTTTATCAAGTGATCCCTAAACTCTGTCTATCATTAATCAATTATGACTGCAAACTTTCTACCACATTTGCTTCTCACACAGCACCAAATCATATTGCTTGCTTAACCTGCAAATATTAGTCCAAAACCAAGAAAAATACAAGCAATAACATTTTACACCATCTAATTATACTCAGCAGTTGTTCAGAAAAACTAGCAGTATTAACTAGTAGTTATAAGTCTAACTAGCAGTTCTAAGTATAAATAACAGTATTAATACAGCTGTTTTAAGTAGACTAGCAACACTAAGTATACTTAGCAGCAGAAATTGTTTTGACCTAATAACAGTACTAATCCTTTCAAAACTTTACAAAAACACAAAGAGATAAGAATTTTCAATGATTTATCATTCCAATACTGACAACCAAAAATTGAAATCTACCCACATCAAAAGCTTTTGTGAGCAAATCTGCAACATTATTATCAGCATGAATTTTAACAATTTGAATTAACTTCTTTTCATAACAATCTCTTATAAAATGATGTCTTATCTCAATATGCTTTGTTTTTTAGTGATAAACAGGATTTCTAATAACGTACATAGTACTCCTATTATCAATATATATTTTAGTATGCATAAAATTGTACCCATAATCCAGTAATTGCTTCTAAATCCAGAGCACTTGTCCACAACAACTTGAAGCAGCTACATACTCAGTTTCTGTTATGGAAATAGCAACCACAGTTTGTTTCTTGCACTACCATGAAATCAGCCTACATCCCAAAAACTGACAACCTCCTATTGTTGATTTTCTATCCAAGCTAGCTCCAGCATAATCACTATCAGTGTATGCAACCAAGTCAAAAGGTGAATCTTTTGGATACCAAAGGCCTAATTTGGGTTGACCTTTCAAGTATCTAAAAATTCTCTTCACATCATTTAGATGTGAAACTTTTGGTGCGACTTGACATCTTGCACAGGCACACATTAGTAAGATACATCAATGAGCCAATCATTGATCTATATAAATGAACATCAACTTCTTCACCACATCAGTAAACCCAAACTTCTTCAAAATTTCAGCCACATACTTATCTTGACTGATAAATATGCCATCCTCATTTTGCTTAACTTGTAACCCTAAGAAGAATGTAAGTTAACCCATTGAACTCATCTGAAATCTTTCATGCATTAGCTTTTCAAATTCAACACATAAAACCTTGTTTGTTGATCCAAAGATAATATCATCAACATAAACTTGAACTAACAAGATATCATCTTTGTGTCTTCTGATAAACAAAGTTTTATCAATCTTCCCTCTACAAAAACCATTGTCCAACAAGTATTTTGACAATGTGTCATACCAAGATCTGGGAGCTTGATGTAAAGCATATAGTGCCTTTTCCGCCTTGTAAACCTTGTCAGGAAAATTAGGATCATCAAAACCAGGTGGTTGTAAGACATAAACTTCTTCTTCAATAGTCCTATACAGAAAAGCACTTTTCATATCCATTTGATACACTACAAAATTTTGTATGAAGCATAAGCCAGAAATAATCTTATAGCTTCAATTCTTGCAACTAGGGAAAATACTTCATCATAATCAATACCTTTCTTCTTGAGTGTATCCTTGAGCTACTAACCTTGCCTTGTTTCTAATCACAATGCCTCTTTAATCCTTTTTGCATCTGAAAACCCACTTAGTACCAATTGCCCTCTTCCCATTAGGCAAATCTACCAGAGTCCAAACTTCTTGATGCTTGAATTGTAAAAGCTCTTCTTGCAAAGCTTCCACACAGCTTGGATCCTGTAATGCTTTATGAGCATTCTTGGGTTCTATTTGTGATAGAAAACAAGCAAACAAAGGGTTTTGAAGGTCTTTGTGACTGTTTTTTTGTGAAGGGATCTAGCAAAGAAACCTTGTTCCTTTAAATCCTTTATCATTTTTCTTGTTTGAACAGCAGATCTTGGCTCTCCAATGATTTGTTCCTTAGGATGATTCTTTTGAATTCTTGTAGTTGGAATAGGACTGACAGGAACTACATCTTCCATATTGGTTACGTCAGCCTATGCATCAAGTACATCATCATCAGTATCAGGATATATTTCGTCCAATTGAGGCATGTTTGGAGCATCTGGATAGTCATCATCATCAAAAGATATGCCTTCCTTGTCAGCAACATTAACACTTGGCTTACCAGTATTAACAGAGTTAGTACTGCTAGTGTTATTTTCTTTATTAGCAACATTAACACTTGGCTTAGCAGTATTAATAGATTTAGTACTGCTAGTGTTAATTTCTTCATTAGCAACATTATCTGATACATCATCCTTTTCTTGTTCATCAGTCTGATTTTCTTCATTAATCACTGTATCATTATTAGAAAATTTTACACCATCTTCTTTATCATCTTTTGGATCTTTAGCAAGATCATCTTGTAAACTCTTTGACTCTTGGGTTGAGAAAGGTGGATCAACAGTCCAAATAGGTAGCAAAATATAATCTTTGCCAGGTCTTGTCTCCTTGCCAGCTTGACCTGCATCATTACTTGCTTTTGTACCTTTGCCTGTGATTTTCCCTCCTTTGGGATTACTCCCAAAAGTAACATATCCGCCATCAATTGCTTCAAACTCTGTGAGATAGGACATGTTTCCAGTCATGTGCCTTAAGCATCTACTGTCAAATACTCCTTTATCCTCTAATTCCACCTATGGATTGCCCTGCACATAAAGTAAGAAAATCAGTTCATTTAGGGGACCCAAGCCATTACTGACTTGGATCTGCCTTGTGCAGCAACATAATCATACCTCTTTAAAACTATGGATGCACTGCTATTTCTGGAAACATGATTTAAAATGTTAACTTTTGGTTTCCAGACCCAACAAGCTGAGGCCTTAACAGCATAAAAATGATCTCCCAAAACAGTATCAGTTATTGCTTTTGGCTTAGAAGTAGAAACTACTGCTTTTGCCTTAGCAGCACTAATTGTTGCATTCTTTTGAATGGGCCTTTTTATAGATGAATGTGCTTTATTTGAAAACTTTGACAATTGTTTAGCACCATTCACTATCCTTTTTGAATTAGCAATACTACCTGATCTAGCAGTATTAGTTACTACTGTTGGTTTTGGAACATTTTGCTTGGCAGTTTTAACAGATACTAAACCAAATCTCATTTGTACTGTTGGTGGAACCATGTTTCTTTTAGCATGTGGGTGAGTATTTTTAGAAAAACTTTGATGATTCACCCTCCTAGCATAGTTCCAAACAGGCTTTTGAAAGTAAGAACAATTTTCCCTTAAATGCTCAAAACTACCGCAGTGATAACAAGCCTTGTTAAACATCATAAAGTCACTGCCTAATATTTGTGACATCATGTTATTCCAATTCCTCTGGTTACCTCTAGGCCTGTTAGTATACTCCATATGTTGCTCAGTGTTTTCAACAATTTTCCTAGACACCTTATCACTAAAACTAGGTTTGACAAACTTAACTTGTTTAACACTAGGTTTAACTATTATACTTTCAACCTTAGGTTTAGTCTTCACCTGTTCCTCATCATCATCAGACATCCAATCTTCAATGATAGGTGCATCAGAATATGTCTTTTCAACCTTAGGTTTCTCCTCATTAGACTTACTATTTTCTCCTAAAGGCTTAGCATTAGACTCAATTAAACAAGACAATTCAGGTATAGGAGGTACATACTTTCCTGTTATTGAAGAAGGAACTTCATTATAACCTATACCACTACCTCTCCTCATAAGTTGACACACAATTATCTTATTTACACTTTCAGATGCAAATTCAAGGTTATTTACCTTAACTTGATGTTTTTCTTTTTCCTGATAAGCTGCATCTTCTTCTTTTTGAGCCTTTTCTAACCTTTTAGTAAGTCCTATAATGACATTCTCTTTAACATAAAGCTTACCTTCAAGAACATTAACTTTCTCTACATACACCGACTCATTCTGTTTAAAAAATTCAAATCTTTCCTTAATAGATTTTAAGCCCACTTAATAGCCTAAATTATCTAACTTTAACATCTTTACCTCTTCTATTAGTTTTCTATTCCTAGACTTAAGTTCCTCAATAGTATCTAAATAAGATTTATAAGAACAACCAGAATCATTAGATACCTCAGAATCAGAACTTGATGAAGAAGAGTAAGCCATAAGTGCAAAGTTTGGTCCTTCAGCTGCTTGATCACTCCTATCATATCCTCCTAAACCATCACAAGACACCAAAGCTGTAGAAGTCTTAGGTTCCTCAGACACAGCTTTCCTTGAGCTCTCTCCATTCTTATAGTCTTGGCTCCTTGGTGCCCTGCATTCCCTTGCATAATATCCCTTCCTATGACAGTTGTAGCATTCAATCTTGGATTTATCAAAACCCATGTTATCCTGCCCATTGACCTTGAGGTTTCTTCTAGTCTTTTTTAAAAATATTTTTATCCTCATTGTCAACATTGCCATCTACCACTTCAAGTCCATCTTTTCAAGATCATCTTGATGGATCTGTTCCAAATCTTCATGCATAATCTGAGGACTAGTAGATTGACCAGCTAAGAAAGCATAGATAATAGCATCACTCAAGTTATCAAGGGTTGTAGACCCAACAACATTAACTTGTGTGCCTGTAGTACTAACTCCATAAGTAGTATTAACTGCTTCATTAGTACTGCCAGAACTATTATTGGAGGAGGACACAAAACTATGTTTTGTGTGCTTGAGGATGACCTAGATGACCCTCTAACTTCAAGTTCGTAAACTTTAAGATTGTTACACAGATCATATAAACTCATTGTATCAAGATCAGCCTTGTTTCTCCATACCACAGTATGTGTATTCCACTCTGGTGACTATAGCTTCTCAGAAACTTTTGATTTATATCTTCTTGAGGAATTGAGACTTCCACAAGTGCTAGTTGACGAATAAGTTTATGAAGTCTGTCAAAAGTCTGATCAAGATTCTCAGAACTTGGAGCAGCAAAATTCTCATATTGTTTCTTCAAAAGGTTCTTCCTGGTCTTCTTGGTAGCAGCATTCCCTCAAAACCTTTTATCAATAGGTTCTAACAACAATTTAGCATCCTTGATGTGATTGAAAGTTAACTGATGGTCATTAGGAATGCCCATCATGAGAGTGCTTCTTGCCTTAATTTCCAGTCTTCTTTGTGCCTTGTCTTTAGTAGTTTTAATAGGCTAGGTAACTTGTTCACCATCAGCAGAGGTTTCTATATTAGGTAAAGAATTTCCATTCTCTATGACCTCCCACATAGAATAATCAACCATCTGAATATACTGCTCTATTCTAATTCTCCATAGCTCATACTCTCTTGACTTGAGCATTGGCACCTTAGATGCAGTAATCATGTGTGTAGATTCTGACTCCATGTCTTTAGTAAGATGAGTTTAAACAGGTTCTTCTTGATTCACAGCTTCTAGATTACAAGCTCTAATACTACTTGTTGATCCCAGTTATGCACTTGATTGAATCCTTTAGCTTGTAAAGATTTAGCTATGCTAGATAAATCTAACACAACTAGGTATAGAAACTGTCTTGGAATATATTAAAGTTTATGCGAAATCTAAACTTTAATCTTAAGAAGAACTTAACAATGAATATCAATCAAAACACTTCAATATTATTATTAATAATATGAATACTAAAAAGTATTAGGGTTTACAACCTTGAAGTTCAATGAAAAACGTATATATCTCAATACCTTAGGACCTCCTTTTATAGACTAACGAGTCCTAGTCGGCTTACAATTACTTCCTATAAAAGATAAATCTTTAAATAATCTTTTCTATATTTATCTAACCGACTATACAATTTTATCTCATAAGCAGTACAAACTAAACACTCTAGCAGTTGTATCTCTAACTCTAGCAGCTTTAACTCTTCAGCAGTAGTAAGTTAGTACTAGCAGTACTAACTTTTCTTCTTGAAGCACTAACTACTTAGATTATTTTCGATCAAGTTCACTAGCAGTTGTAACTCTGAACTAGCAGCAGTAACATTTAGTCTAGCAGTAGTAACCACTTAGTGTATTTTCTTGAACATCATCAGCAACACTAGCAGTAGTAAAATAGATAAGCAGTTGTAATCTTTGCAAGTAGCAGCAGTAATGACTTATAGCATTTCTTGTGTAAACAATTAGCACTCTTAACCATGCAAGCAGAAGTAACTCTAAAACTCAAACAAAGAATGAATTGTTATTGAACAAGGTTTTTCTTCAATATCATTCATAACAATTACATACTATCTTTCACATACACGCTCCAATTCTACTTGATCAAGGTAGAACGTGTTACACACCTTGTAACAGGGATCAAGACTTGACCTTGAAGCGTAAAACAAACACTAACCCTAGGCGTTTTACAAACCATACGCCTAGGAAAACACACACACACCTTTAGTTCAATACATTGTACGCATATAAAAAACTAATGACCTAATGTCTCTTTATATAACAGAGATCATCTAGGTTTACAAGGAAAACATTCCTAATACAATAAGGAAACTAAATATTCTTATAATCTTCTAAAAGCTCCATCTTTTTGTAGTTTCCCTTCTTGTCACATTAAGTCCTTTAAGTTTCATTCTTCATGTTTTGTATCTTCAAATATTTTTGACCCAACAATCTTCCCCTATTTGATGATTACAAAACATACGCGTTCTTGTACGAACTTCGTTAGACGTAGTAAAGAAGTTGAGATAATTAAATCTCACCATGAATGAAACAATCTTGTCTTCCCCTTAATCCATGCCATGTCACCAGAACATCTCTTCTCCTTTTTGTTATAATCAAATAGGGAACGTATGCAAATATGATCTTGACCACTACAAACCAATACCACACTCCTAATCCAAGACTTCCAATGTTTCAAATTGCCCTCCATGACGCATATATAAGAAAAATGAACCCAAAACAGTAGAAACTCCAACTAGCAGTAGTAATAATAATCAATAGTAGTAAGAATAAAAAACTTCCCCTTGAGTGTTGCATGAACATCAAATGATTAAACACATCATAAGAATAAGCTTCCCCTGAAACCAATGTGTAGGCTCCTTGTAATGATCACTAATGAAGAAAACTAAGTATTACCAACTTGATGCTGAAGTAGAACAACCCAAACGTGTGTCTTATATCTTGTACTATTGATGTGACTTTGAATGTATACTGAAAACCGATGTATAGGGTGACCGCAATCTCTTGACAATAATCCTCATCTTCAATGAGACATTGAGCACAATAACGTAACTCCTTCAAGTAATAGCAAAACCATCTTGCTAGATTTGTCAATTCTTCATCACAACATGAACACACGAACAAGTTACCTTCTTCTAAAAGGTATGATAAAACAAAAACCTTTGTAACTCCACTTTAACTTTAAATAGGTGATAAAAACTTTTCTTCGTAATCAATTAAACCAAAAAATCCAAATACGAGCCCTTTTAAACGTTGAGAAACATTTAAAATCAAAAACCATAACTCTTGTGTGTGTGAACCAATAACCTGTGTGTGTACACTGTCCGACATCTCCATATGCCCAACCGAGAACTAATAAGCATACAAATGTATCTTATAATAATCATCATTAGCCACCAGTTCATATCATGAAGAATTTTTAGAAAAACAATCTGTTATCATCTTAGAACATTCTTGTTGGGAATTATCACAAGACAAGAGAAGACTTAATGGAAGACCAGAATTAAGTCTGGTGGACTACATAATTAAGTCTGTTAGTATTATTAGTTAAGTCTTGTCAAAGTTAAGTCTGATCGTTTATTGTTAAGTCTGGTAGAGTAAATGTAAAGTTAAGTCTGTTTGACTTTAGTCATTAATTCTTGTCATGATATTTAGGAAGTCGGTTAGCTATAAGTTAGGAAAGGATACGAACTTATCTTTGGAGAAGATACGTATATCCTTCAGCAAGTTTTGTATCTAGGGTTTCCTTGGTGTATAAAAGGAACCCTAACTCATTAGTTTAGAGATAACGACGAAGATTGTAATTCATAAAGCAATTAGTAATAATACGAAGTTAGTTATTGTTTTATTGTGTTCTTCATAGTTGATTGTTTAGATTCCGCATAAACATTCAATTCGTGTTAGAGTCTCACTTAGATTGATTTGATTTATTCAAGTCGTCTACTAAGTTGTTAAGGCTACTTAGAGATCCATAATTCGTGTGGACCAACAAGTAGTATTGATGAGTGTCTAAATACTCATCATTTCGTTCACATTTAAGCTACAAAAACATCTGAAAACACTCAGATATGCTTCAAAATACAGGAAATATCAAAGAAATGTGTTTTTATGTGTTATAATTGCAAAAGGATTGAAAACTGATAAAAAACAGCCAATTTTACATAATTTACAGTTTCAGTCCCCAAACTTTCATAAATTTGCAAATCTAGTCCCTGGAATTAAAAAATGTGGAGTTTTATCATTCAAGGTCCCTGAAATATTCTAAGTTGTAAAAAATTGGTCCTTGGATGATTCGTTGGGCAAATTACAGAAAAGGTCCCTGAACTTTTGAAAAATGGCAATTTTGGTCCTTTGGGTTTTAAAAATGGAAAAATACAAAATTTATCCTTGTGTTATTGGATTGTGGCAACATTGGTCCTTGTGAGCAGTTTGGAGTGTGTACAATTTCAGCCCTCCAATTTTCAGCAATTACAAGATAGGTCCTTGTGTTTAATTAAAACCAAAATCCGGATCCTATCTAAATTAAACCCAACCCTTTATTAATAATAACCCAACCCAAATAACCTAACCCACTACCCAATCCAATTAATCCAAGCCCAATCCCAAAATAAAACTAAACCTGGCCTACTCAATTTTTGCTAAATATCAGGGTCAAACATATGTTTGACCCGTCTCCTTCCCTCCCACTCTCACTGACACAAAACCACCATCACCCACCTTATCAAACAAAACCACCCAACACCTCACCCCTGACAATCCACCTCAATCCCCCTCCTTATCTCTTTACTAAACCCACTTGCCCACATGACTCAGTAAAAAGTTAAAACGCCACATGTCCTGTTTTCCCGCCAAAAATGCCATGGACGATTGAGATCACTTCAGAACAATTGGATGGGTGGGATTAGCTCGGAATCAATCAAGGAGTCAATTGGGATTGCTATAAAAGGAAGAGAAGGCTAGAAGAATAAAGTGTCAAGTAGTTTTAGACCAAATTAGTATAGAAATTAGTGTAATGTTATTTCAGTTTTATTTCATGTTATTAGTTGTAATTTAGGTTTAATTTAAGTAATATTTTACTTCTGTATTGTACTATTTTCTTTAAGTAATGAAATTCCAAGTTTTACAATTCCTGTTTAATTCGAATTAAGCTATTTGTTAATCAAATAGCTTATTTTCTGTTTATCTAAGCTCATTTAAGCTTCATATAGCTTTTTGTGAGTTTATATTTAGACTACTAGTTCTAATTCAAGAAAATGAGAGAAAGTCAACAAAAGTCAACTAAAGGGGTAATAAGCTGTTTCTTGGGGTTATAAGCTAAACTGGATGGCTTTTCTGGTTCCTAGCTTGTTGACAACAAGCTAGGAGTAGTTTTTGATCCTTGGTTCTTGTTCTAAAAGCCTTTGACAGTTGTAAGCTTTTTCTAATTTTTTGCATATTTATCCATTTTACTGTTACAATGCTTATTTTTAGATTATTATTGGTGTTATATGCTTATTATCAGTTTTTAATCATATTTGATAAGTAGAATCAGTAGCTAAATAGTCTTTCCCTATTTTACTAAAAAAACAGTTAAAAAAATCAAAAGTAGCAATAGCTTATTAATAAGCTATTTTTCTATATTTTATTGCTTATTAGTCCTTAAATAAGTCATATAAGCTTAGCTATTCATTATATCTATCTTAAATTAGCCTGAGCTAGATCAAACTACCAAACAATCCCTGGAAAGGAGTGTTTGGGACAAAGCAGTTTTAGGGCCAAACAAGCCTGTACTGTTCATTTGCTTCTTGCTCAGTTTAGATTAAGCTTTATGATGAGTAATTAAGCTGTTTTCTAGTTGTTTTAAATCCATTAGGCTGATTTTGCAGTTTTGTGCCTATTGTGGAAGTTTTAGAAACTAAAAAGCTAATATAAGCCATATACAAGCTCAAGCTTATTCTGACCCTTGTACTTGGCTTCTTTGAGTCATTTTTGATCCATTTAGTGTAAGCAAACAAGGGCTGAATTGGATTGCTTTAGGTTTGTGCCTTTCTGCACAAAGTCTGCATACACAGCAGACTAAGTGTTTCAGACTGCTGATCTAGGCTTCAATTGAGGACCAATTGGGATGTTATTGATAGGGCTTTTCATATTTTTAGATAGCCAATAGTATAGGCTAAGTTTTTCCCCCATAAGATTTCACTTGTCAGCTTATTAAACTGCTTAAAATTAGTCTGCAAGTCTGCATTATTTTTGCTTTTTCTGTTTCAATTCCACAGCTGCCCTTGTGCTTAACTAGCTTATTGCTTGTGCTTATTTGTGTTTATCAGTTGTTTTAAGCTTATTTTAGTTGTTTAAGCTTGTCCTGATCATTTGGTCAATTTTCCTGCTTTTTAGCTTATTTTTGGGCTTATAAGCAAACTGCTTATTAGCCCAAAACTGCTTATCAGGCTTATGCAACTTTTCATTTTATTTTTTCCAGCTTCCTAATATTATTTTAGATTTACTCAGAAAGTTTCATAATTTTCTGAGTAGTTTTAATATTTTTTTATCTTTTTAATTAGTTTAAAATAGTATTTAAATCATAATAAATAGAAAAATAATCAGAAAAATATAAATCCAATTTTCATAATTTTATTTTGTCATTTTTAATCTAGGAAAAATATATAAATATTTTTAGGCCTTATGAAAAACCAAAAATAGAAATAAAGTGATAGCTTCTATTTAATAGAATTTATCTTTTTAAATTTATTTAAGTAATTTTCATTTTTATAATTTTCTTAGCTTCTTTTAACTTAGTAATATTTTTAGAAAAAGTTTTAGAATTTTCTTTGTTCATTTAGTATTTTTTATAAATTTAAATAGTTTAATAAGTAATTAAATAATAAATAATTAATAATAAATAGATAAAAAGTGTAAAAAAATATAATTTAAGTTTTTAAATAAGTTTTAAGTCATTTTACATTTTTAGGTTTTAAATTTCATAAATTTTACTTTTTAGTCCCGTTTTAGATTTTCCGTTGCGCGTTTTTAGGATAATTAATTCGCGTTTAATTTTATTGTGCATATCTGTTTTAATTTGTTATTTAGAATTGTTAAAAAGCAAAATCAAAAGCAATCTAAATCATCAGTTACTCTAATCCTAGCTTTTCACAGTTGCCCATTCACATCTCGTTGGGAAACGATCCGGGTGATCACTTGCCTGGTTTCACACTACACACAACGCGTTTGTTCTGAGACTGCATTTATATTTATATATATGTGTGTTTCAGGACGGATCAAATTTTGGCGCCGCTGCCGGGGAGGTGTGCTGCGACAGTTGTGTAAGTTTTAGCGATTAGTGATTCGAGATCCTTCTATCAGAAGTTCCTATTTCCCAAAAACAATATAAAATACCAAAAATATTTTTCTTTTCTTTTCTATATATATTATTATTATTATTATTATCATATAAAAAATAAAAAATAAAAACACCAAAAATAATTTCCTTTTTCTTTGTTAATAATAAATAACAATAAAAAATTACCATCGAAAATCAAGACAGAGTACTACCTAACTGGGGGTACGACCATAATAAGTTCCCAAACCAAAGATTAAAACTTGCCTTTGTGTCGCTTGCGAATTCGGCTCACCTTTGATTGATAAACAAACTATAACGGAGGTTTTAGGATAGTCTGACATTAAATTGTCGGACTGAAAGAAGCGGGTTTTTAAGGAGCATTAATTGCCCACCTTTGCTTCTCCGCCACTCTGTGCGTTTTTCAGTCAGAGAGCTACCGTACGCTGGTTGATTTAAGGTTTAAGTTCCTTGTGTTTTACTTTGATCTTGTTGAAAAAAAAAAAAAAAAAAAAAATTGAAAAAAAAAAAACCAAAAACCCAAAAATATTCATCTTTACCCTCTTACCATTTTTGATTCTTTATCCCTTTACCCTCTATCCGTTTGATTCTATCTTCTTAAACCCTCCTTAATATTTAATTCTCATGTCGTCGCGAGACTATCACTGTTGTAATTGTAAAGGTCCGCTGGATGATAATAATCGTTGTTCCAAGTATAAGTGTGAGAAGTGTGGAGAGTATGCACCAGAAGGATTTTGTCATTGGTGTGAAGTAGCCCGTAACAGAGAGCTTAATTGCATCATTAATTCCATCAAATTTCCCGAACACCCTCCACAACCTCAGCCATCTTCACCCACTCAGCTTAATTGTTGTATGTGTGAAAATCCGTTGGGGGATGATTCACAGTGTAAGCAATGTTTTTGCACTTATCAGCCATTCACACTTGATTATCCAGATTTTCACAACGATTTCAGTACCCCTTCTCAGGATTCATTTTGGCAAGAGCCGTGTTATCAAAACTTCGATGATACATCATTTCAAAATATGCCAAATGATCCTTGTGAACATTGTGGAGGTCCGCACCCAAGTTTTGATTGTCAAGCAGGAAATACATCTGTCTATGAACAAGATCCATGTAATCAAAATTTCGGGTATGAACAAGATCCATGTAATCAAAATTTCGGGTATGACCAATATCCATATGATTCACCGAATCAGTCACAGCAAATGTATTGTTGTGAGTACTGTGGTGGTCCGCATTATGAATCCGATTGTCAAACGAGGTCCCCGCTTGTCTATGAGCAGATCCCTTGTAACAATTACGACTATTCTTGTCATGACCAACCTTCACAGTATCAAATGATTCAACCTCAGCCATCTCCTTTTGAAAATGTATCCCAAAAACTCCAAAATATGATGGATACACTTAATGATTTGTCTGTTAAAAATACCCAAGAAGATCATCATCAGAAAACCATTGGAGTGCTTCTAGCTGAAGAAGAACAAACAGCTAGAATGAATTCCAATTATCGTCAAACTTTCATTTACGATGACGATGATGATGATTCTATGTGTGAAGGTTGCGAGAATTCATCAGCTGCAATTACACCTGTCCAGAAAAGGCAGGAAGACAAGACTATTGCAGAATTGCTAGCCGACGAGCAAATGAAAGCCATTTATGGTAGCAATATTGATGAGGAGGAAGACGAGGAGAGTATTGTTCCTTTGGGAGGCATCATTTCTCAACTCCCTCAGTCTATTACAATCCCATCGTTCTTTCCAGCTTTGGACCCCAAAGACTCTCTTATTATGGGGGATGAGCCTATTAGCACTATTCCTGAAAAGGAATCGGACGAATTCATAAAGTCTAGTGCTGAGAACCTTATCCTAATCCCAAGTGAGTCTGAGGATATTTCCGACAGTGAAAGTGATGATTCTATTTGTAGTAATCAGCCTCTTGACACTACTGATGATTTTTCCGGGACGTTTTCTAACCCTCTTTTCAATGATTCTTTCGGGATTTTCTCTAATCCCCTTTTCAAATCAAATGATGATTTTTCCTCTAGTGATGATGAATCACTTTCTGATGAGGAAGTTCAAAATGAAAGTCTCAAAGTCCATTCAAATTCTCTTTTTGAATTTAATAATGAGTGCTTTTCTATCAAAATAAATCCTCTCTTTGATGAAGAGTTAGAAAACGATGAGGTCAAGGACTCTATTATTCATAAACTTGATGATGTTACCTCAACTCTTAATCCCGATCTTTCTCCGACATATGTGCCAATTCCTTCTGAGAATCGCCATTATATTGACTTCACATATGTCGTTCGAGTTTTTCTACCTTTCTGCCCTTATAAGGTAGCTTGTCCTTTCCCTCACTCGTTTGGGAATGAGAACAAAGTCTTTGACCCCGACATTTTCATTTATCATTTGTGAGCCGGGTCTGTGTATATCTCATCGGAGTGGAACTTTCAAGTACTTCAGTGTTTATCCAAACATTTTGAATGAAAGTCCGATGGAGATGGTTTCGTCCACTTGCTTCCCCATGAACCAATGAATTCGGGGTCGAGTCAAGCTAGCGACTCGGTTAATAAAAACAGTAGCAAAATATGGGTTTTCACCCATGTCTCACCCAAGTGTGGGGGAGATGCCCCACATGTTGTAAATATGTACAGTAAAAAAAAAATAATAATAAAAAAAAAATGTGTGTCTATAAAATAATGGCTATTAGTATTTCCCTTTCACGTTCTAAGTTTTGATTTAACAACCGCTTCTTTGAATATTGAGGGCAATATTCAGTTCTAAGTGTGAGGGGGAATTCTGGCGAATTTGTTCACATATGTACCTTTTAGTGCCCCAGTACCCCCATTTTGGCCAAAATTTTAAAATTTTTTCTCACTTAGAACGCAATAAATGGTTATCAGTCCGCCATGTCTAACCCACATAAGGATTGGCTAATCCGAGAGCAAACGGCTCTTGGTAAAGATATATCAAATCCGTTTATGGCTTGCAATTTGCCCAAAATTGTATGGTTTTTGACTCACCATATCTTTATAAGTGAAGAGTTGGCTAGCCCGCAAGGTTATGGCTTGTGGTTAAGGCAGTGAAAAACCATGATTGGTAATCAGCTCACCAAAGATAATATTGATAATTTATCTAAGAGTTGGCTAGTCCAGAAGCAAACGGCTTTTGGTAAAGACAAATCAAAACCGTTGACAGCTTATGGTTTGCTCAAAATCATTTGGTTATCATTGTACCAAAGTATCACATACTAAAACATTGGCTACTCCAGAAGTAATGGCTTTTGGTAAAGAGATGAAATCCATTAAGTTTTCATAAAAGATTGCTAGGGACTAGCAATAGTTTAGTGTGGGGGATTGATGAGTGTCTAAATACTCATCATTTCATTCACATTTAAGCTACAAAAACATCTGAAAACACTCAGATATGCTTCAAAATACAGGAAATATCAAAGAAATGTGTTTTTATGTGTTATAATTGCAAAAGGATTGAAAACTGATAAAAAACAGCCAATTTTACATAATTTACAGTTTCAGTCCCCAAACTTTCCTAAATTTGCAAATCTAGTCCCTGGAATTCAAAAATGTGGAGTTTTATCATTCAAGGTCCCTGAAATATTCTAAGTTGTAAAAAATTGGTCCTTGAATGATTCTTTGGGCAAATTACAGAAAAGGTCCCTGAACTTTTGAAAAATGGCAATTTTGGTCCTTTGGGTTTTAAAAATGGAAAAATACAAAATTTATCCTTGTGTTATTGGATTGTGGCAACATTGGTCCTTGTGAGCAGTTTGGAGTGTGTACAATTTCAGCCCTCCAATTTTCAGCAATTACAAGATAGGTCCTTGTGTTTAATTAAAACCAAAATCCGGATCCTATCTAAATTAAACCCAACCCTTTATTAATAATAACCCAACCCAAATAACCTAACCCACTACCCAATCCAATTAATCCAAGCCCAATCCCAAAATAAAACTAAACCTGGCCTACTCAATTTTTGCTAAATATCAGGGTCAAACATATGTTTGACCCGTCTCCTTCCCTCCCACTCTCACTGACACAAAACCACCATCACCCACCTTATCAAACAAAACCACCCAACACCTCACCCCTGACAATCCACCTCAACCCCCCTCCTTATCTCTTTACTAAACCCACTTGCCCACATGACTCAGTAAAAAGTTAAAACGCCACATGTCCTGTTTTCCAGCCAAAAATGCCATGGACGATTGAGATCACTTCAGAACAATTGGATGGGTGGGATTAGCTCGGAATCAATAAAGGAGTCAATTGGGATTGCTATAAAAGGAAGAGAAGGCTAGAAGAATAAAGTGTCAAGTAGTTTTAGACCAAATTAGTATAGAAATTAGTGTAATGTTATTTCAGTTTTATTTCATGTTATTAGTTGTAATTTAGGTTTAATTTAAGTAATATTTTACTTCTGTATTGTACTATTTTCTTTAAGTAATGAAATTCCAAGTTTTACAATTCCTGTTTAATTCGAATTAAGCTATTTGTTAATCAAATAGCTTATTTTCTGTTTATCTAAGCTCATTTAAGCTTCATATAGCTTTTTGTGAGTTTATATTTAGACTACTAGTTCTAATTCAAGAAAATGAGAGAAAGTCAACAAAAGTCAACTAAAGGGGTAATAAGCTGTTTCTTGGGGTTATAAGCTAAACTGGATGGCTTTTCTGGTTCCTAGCTTGTTGACAACAAGCTAGGAGTAGTTTTTGATCCTTGGTTCTTGTTCTAAAAGCCTTTGACAGTTGTAAGCTTTTTCTAATTTTTTGCATATTTATCCATTTTACTGTTACAATGCTTATTTTTAGATTATTATTGGTGTTATATGCTTATTATCAGTTTTTAATCATATTTGATAAGTAGAATCAGTAGCTAAATAGTCTTTCCCTATTTTACTAAAAAAACAGTTAAAAAAATCAAAAGTAGCAATAGCTTATTAATAAGCTGTTTTTCTATATTTTATTGCTTATTAGTCCTTAAATAAGTCATATAAGCTTAGCTATTCATTATATCTATCTTAAATTAGCCTGAGCTAGATCAAACTACCAAACAATCCCTGGAAAGGAGTGTTTGGGACAAAGCAGTTTTAGGGCCAAACAAGCCTGTACTGTTCATTTGCTTCTTGCTCAGTTTAGATTAAGCTTTATGATGAGTAATTAAGCTGTTTTCTAGTTGTTTTAAATCCATTAGGCTGATTTTGCAGTTTTGTGCCTATTGTGGAAGTTTTAGAAACTAAAAAGCTAATATAAGCCATATACAAGCTCAAGCTTATTCTGACCCTTGTACTTGGCTTCTTTGAGTCATTTTTGATCCATTTAGTGTAAGCAAACAAGGGCTGAATTAGATTGCTTTAGGTTTGTGCCTTTCTGCACAAAGTCTGCATACACAGCAGACTAAGTGTTTCAGACTGCTGATCTAGGCTTCAATTGAGGACCAATTGGGATGTTATTGATAGGGCTTTTCATATTTTTAGATAGCCAATAGTATAGGCTAAGTTTTGCCCCCATAAGATTTCACTTGTCAGCTTATTAAACTGCTTAAAATTAGTCTGCAAGTCTGCATTATTTTTGCTTTTTCTGTTTCAATTCCACAGCTTCCCTTGTGCTTAACTAGCTTATTGCTTGTGCTTATTTGTGTTTATCAGTTGTTTTAAGCTTATTTTAGTTGTTTAAGCTTGTCCTGATCATTTGGTCAATTTTCCTGCTTTTTAGCTTATTTTTGGGCTTATAAGCAAACTGCTTATTAGCCCAAAACTGCTTATCAGGCTTATGCAACTTTTCATTTTATTTTTCCCAGCTTCCTAATATTATTTTAGATTTACTCAGAAAGTTTCATAATTTTCTGAGTAGTTTTAATATTTTTTTATCTTTTTAATTAGTTTAAAATAGTATTTAAATCATAATAAATAGAAAAATAATCAGAAAAATATAAATCCCATTTTCATAATTTTCTTTTGTCATTTTTAATCTAGGAAAAATATATAAATATTTTTAGGCCTTAAGAAAAACCAAAAATAGAAATAAAGTGATAGCTTCTATTTAATAGAATTTATCTTTTTAAATTTTAATTAAGTAATTTTCATTTTTATAATTTTCTTAGCTTCTTTTAACTTAGTAATATTTTTAGAAAATGTTTTAGAATTTTCTTGGTTCATTTAGTATTTTTTATAAATTTAAATAGTTTAATAAGTAATTAAATAATAAATAATTAATAATAAATAGATAAAAAGTGTAAAAAAATATAATTTAAGTTTTTAAATAAGTTTTAAGTCATTTTACATTTTTAGGTTTTAAATTTCATAAATTTTACTTTTTAGTCCCGTTTTAGATTTTCCGTTGCGCGTTTTTAGGATAATTAATTCGCGTTTAATTTTATTGTGCATATCTGTTTTAATTTGTTATTTAGAATTGTTAAAAAGCAAAATCAAAAGCAATCTAAATCATCAGTCACTCTAATTCCAGCTTTTCACAGTTGCCCATTCACATCTCGTTGGGAAACGATCCGGGTGATCACTTGCCTGGTTTCACACTACACACAACGCATTCGTTCTGAGACTGCATATAATTATATATACGTTTTCAGAACCGGATCAGGTATCATTGCCTAAAGAGACTCTGAGTTTGAAGAAACACAACAACCAAACCCTAAATTCATTCACCTAAACCCTGCAACATGTCTGGCTTAGAAAATCCCAGTAAGAATGATGGTTTCTCAGTTCACAACAGTGATGATGAAAAATCAGTCCATGATGAAGAAAAACCTGAAGCAAGCACATCTAAACAACAACAACCCATCTCTGCAACAACAACCATACCCAACATAAAACTTCGAATCCTAAAAAGAGAAGAATATGACATCTGGGCTATGGAGATGGAACATTATCTAGTGTATATTGACAGCGAAGTCTGGAAGGTCATACAGAATGGGAATTCGAAGAAAAGGATTTCACAAGGTACAGATGGAGTAATAAGGATATTACCACCAGTATCTGCTGAAGAGATACGGGCTGTTGAAAAGGAGAAGAAGGCCAAGACTATGCTGCTAATGGCAATTCCCAAAGAACATCTAAGAAGGTTTCATGGCATGAATGATGCCAAGGAAATCTGGGAGGCTATCAAGAAAAGATTTGGAGGGAATGCTAACTCCAAGAAGATGAAGAAGGCTGTGCTTAAACAGGAATTTGAAGATTTTACTGTATCCAGTTCAGAAGGGTTGGAAAAAGCTTATGATAGGTTTTTTTTTATCACAATTGGAGGTTCATGGTGCAGCTGTTTCAGAAGAAGATGCAAACCAGAAGTTTCTTAGAGCATTACCAAAAGAATGGTCAAGTGTGACATTGACCATGAGGATGAATGGTGAAATTGACACCATGACTACTGATGACCTGTACAACAACCTCAAGGTGTTTGAACAGGAAATCCAAGGAAAAGCATCTTCAAGTTCTACAAATGTTGCTTTTGTTTCTCAAGGCAAGAGCAGCACTAACAAGGTTAAGTCTGGCAGCGGTAATTCTGGTGGTTATGGAACTTCTCCTAGCAGCATGAGAAAAGAGAGAGATGTTCCAGGAGGCTTTGCTGATGAAGTAATTCACTCACTTCTTGCTCAGGAACCAGAAGATCAAGATTTCATCAGTGAGGATTTTGAGCAGATCAATGATGTTGAAGTTGAAGAAATGGATATCAAATGGCAAATTGCCATGATTGCTTTCAGGGTTAAGAAGTTTTACAAGCAGACTGGGAGGAACATTAAGCTTGATGGGAAGTCACGAGTGGGATACAATAGGAGGACTATTGAGTGCTACAATTGTCACAAGCATGGGCACTTTGCTAGAGATTGCAAGGAACCAGCAACAACTGATATGTACAGAAAGAAGGATTCTGACTCTAAAGATAAAGATAAGCTGGAGAAGAATCAAATGAGCTTGATGACATTGGAAGCTGGAGCAGTGAATTGGGATGAACAGACACCTGAGGATGAAGAGCTAAATCATGCACTTATGGCTATTGGTTCCAGTAATGAGGTATCTTTGTGCTCAAAATTATGCATTGATTCATATAATCATCTTAAAGCTTTGTGTGATGAGCAGTTAAAACAAATAGGTGATCAGGAAGCAAAAATCCTTGCTTATACTAAAGCTGTTAAAACTTTAGAAGCACAAATAGATAACTATCAAAACAAACAAGCTTCCTTAAACGAAAAACTCACCTTTCAAGCTAATGAGATATATGAAAAAGATGAAAAACTTAAGAGATATAGGAAAGCAGGCTTAAAAGCTGTTAAGGAAAGAGATGAATTGCAAAAGAAACTAGATAAATGGACTCACTCTGCTAAGTGTCAGGATAAAATAATAGCATCTAGTATGAGCTCTACAAGTAAGATTGGCTTAGGTTATGGAATACAGTCAGATAGTGAAGTCCTAAGCTATGAGGAAGAGATGGACAGATCTGTGTTCAAATGTAGGAAAGAGGATTCTATTGGTAAACCTGTGTACAATAGGTTCATTAAATCTGATAACTTTAAAGGGGTGCCACCTCCATTAAGTGGTGATTACACTCCTTTACAAAAGAAAGACCTAGATGACTCCTTGTTTGTATATGGTAAAAAGGGTCCTATCTATCCTGAGACAGGCAACTCAGATGACAAATCTAGTGAATACTCCACTTGTCAAACCAATGACAGTGAAGGATCTACTAGAGATGTCTCTGAGCAGTCTGATTCAGAATCAGAGAGTGCACCTAAAAATGTTTCTGAGTCAAAATCAGTCAAAAATAGTGAACCCAAACCTCATACAGATAAACCTAGTTGTGATACTCACATAAAATCTCCTAGGAAGTCTGTCAGAAATTATGAGTCACCAAAGCCAGATAGGATGAGGAGAGAGTATAATAGAAACCACAGTTTTGGTCCTAAAAGATGCTTTGTGTGTGGTAATCTAAGTCATTTGATTAGGGACTGTGATTTTCATGAGGTTAGGATGAAAAGAGAGGCTGATCTAAGAAAGAATAAGAATGTTAATGCTGGCCACATGAATGATAAACCAGATTGGAATAATGCTAACCGGATTAATCATGCTAATAAGTTTATGACTAGACCAGCACCATTTAATTCTGGCGTGCCTAATGTTAATTCTTGTTGGTCATCTGTTAATTCTGGTAGACCAAATTTTAGTTCTGGTAGACCAAATGTTAATACTGGTAGACCAAATTTTAATTCTGGTAGACCAAATGTCAGTTCTGTTGGTCAAAATGTTAATTATGTGAGGCCAAGTGTTAATTCTGGGTGTTTTAATCATTTTGGACCCAGACAACCAGTAAATAGACCACAGGTGAATTCATATAATCAGAGAAACAATTTTTATAAACCTCATTCACCTGTGAGAAGTCCTTTTGTTAATAATACAACACAAGTTTCAAGTTCAAATGCTGTAAGGGAAAATGGGGAATCTGCTGTTAAGACCCCAGCATATTGGTCTTGGGATCCTTTTAAGAACACACTTACCTATGAATCCAAGACCAAAGGTGGATCAAGCTCATATAAGACTTATAAATATGTTGATCCATAGGGTAGATCCAAGTCTTCAGAGGCTTGGGTCTTAAAGAGAAACTAATTTCTCTACTTTTGTGCAGGAACATCCACTAAAGAATATGGAAGAGAAAGGAATATTTGACAGTGGGTGCTCTGGGCACATGACTGGTAACAAGAATCATCTGAAGGATTTTCAAGAATTCCAAGGAGGTTATGTTACCTTTGGAGGAATTAAAGGTCAGATAACTGGTAAAGGTAGAATTGTTGTAGGCAATTTAGAATTTGACAATGTATATTTTGTAAAAGAACTAGGGCAGTTTAACCTTTTCTCAATATCACAAATTTGTGATAAGCAGCATAAGGTGCTTTTTTGTGAAACTGAATGTTTTGTATTGACTTCGGACTTTAAGATGCCTGATGAAAGTCATATCCTTGTTAAGTTCCTAGACAATACAACATGTACAGTTTTGATATTAAAGCACCTGAAGTTGCAAAAGGTTTTGTTTGTTTGCTTCCAAAAGCTACTTTAGATGAATCTAAATTGTGGCATAAAAGGTTAGGTCATGTTAATTTCAAGAATATGAACAAACTTGTGAAGGGTAATTTAGTTAGAGGCTTACCTTCCAAGGTTATTAGGAATGACCGTGCCTGTGTAGCTTGTAATAAGGGCAAACAACATAGAGCTTCTTGTAAGGCTAAGCTAGATAGGATTGTTACTGAGCCTTTGCATACCTTACACATGGATCTATTTGGCCCTACATCTGTTAGAAGTATCAACCATGCTAGCTATTGCCTTGTCATTACTGATGACTGCACCAGATATTGTTGGGTATTCTTTATGTCCGCAAAAGATGAAACCCCTGATTTAATTCAAAGGTTCATTAGGCAGATAGAAAGCCTACTAAATCACAAGGTTAAGATCATTAGGAGTGAAAATGGCACGGAATTTAAGAATAGGAGCATGATTGAGTTTTGTGGTGAAAAAGGAATCAAACAACAATATAGCAATGCTAGAACTCCATAGCAGAATGGAGTTGCTGAGAGAATGAACAGGACCCTGATTGAGGCAGCTAGAACCATGTTAGCAGACTCATTCTTACCTACAACCTTTTGGGCTGAAGCAGTAGCAACTGCTTGCTACATATTCAATAGGGTTAGAGTGACCAAGCCTCAGAATAAAACACCTTATGAGCTTATTTTTGGCCATAAACCAGTGGTTAGCTATATAAGTCCTTTTGGGTGCCATGTGACCATTCTTGATACCTTGAGTGTGCTTGGAAAATTTGAAAGGAAGTCTGATGAGTGGTTTCTGGTTGGGTATTCACTGAATAGTAAGGCCTTTAGGGTTTACAATTTAGTGACTAAGAAAGTAGAAGAAAATCTGCAAGTTAATTTTCTTGAGGAAAAACCCAATGTGAAGGGACTAGGTTGATGAGGCGAAAAGTGTACCGCTTTTAAGGGGTCATTTAAGCCCGAAATCGTATTTATTTGATCAAATATTGCCCTAAATCGTTCCTTTTGTCATTTTAGGTACTTTTGAGGAGAAATCTGGAAAAGGAGGCATTTTGGACGTTTTTGGAGCATTAAAGTGAAGAAAACGACAAAGTCTCAAGAATCGGCTAAAAGTTACTCTTGACGGCGTCACAATTAACATGGGACGGCGTCATGCCTTGGCAAGAAAAGTTGGATGTGAAATTTACTCATGACGGGCCAGTGAGTTAGCATGAGAATTCTGACGGCATCACGCTTTAACTAAATCAAGGGCGTCACGGCTTAAATCATAAGGGGACGGCGTCACGTTCATGATCCGACGGCGTCAAGCCTTGATAGGCCAGAATGGATTTTTGAAGAGCTAAAGAGGGACGGCGTCAAGAAGGTCACCCGGGAACCCTAAAAGCGGCGAGGTGACGGCGTCACACTCCATAAGGTGACGCCGTCAGATCCAAAAATCTATATATAGTTTTCTAATCTTTTGTCATGAAGGGAGAGCTGAGTGTGTGGAATTTTGGGATAAAACCCTAAGACGATTTTAGCTACTTTTTCAGGGCTTCTTGCCTTGAGATCTTCCATGTTTCATTGAAAGATAAGTTATCAATTAATCATTCAATATGTCTATGTGTTGTTTGATTCTATCTTATGCTTGTCTTTTGTTTAACATGTTAGGCTAATTTTATCTTGTGTTTGCTTAGATCTAATGAAACTTAGCTATTGATTATTGGTTGCTAGTGTGTTGTTAGTTGTATTGGATGATTGTTTATCTATGTTAGGCTTAAGAAAACTGGCTAACTTCCTATTCGGTAACTTGCTTGAACGTCTTAAGAAACATGAACCAAATGCGTACTAAAGGTTTTTATGGTTGTATTTAATGCACAAGCGAATTCTAGTGATCCCATGTTAGGAGCTTCCTAGCCGGCTCGACATAGGAGTGAAGTAGGAGCTTGTAGAGTTTGGGGAAGTAAGTACGCCACCCCACGAATGGTATTAAGGAATACACCCGTCATCCACGCGACTAATACACACTAATTAACCGGTAAAAGATAGTTAGGGAGTAAGGAAATCTAAGTAAACACATTTCTCTACACATAAGTTTCTCACCACTTTTCATTTTTGTTATTTTATTTTATTTGCATTCGTAGTCATTTGGGTTAGTTGACTAGCAACTAATTCCGCCCACTCCTTCAAAACCCGAGATTTTACTTGCTTTCATAAAATTATAAAAACATAAAAAGAATCTTCCTCAACCCTTAGACCTAATTAGAGTAGCCTTTCACACCTAACGAACACTATTCCCTGTGGAGAACGATCAATCCCCCGTACTTACCACTACACTATACTACATCGGTCAGGTACACTGCCTGGTGGGGTTGTAAGCCTCTTGAGATCCCTCGAGAGGTAAAACCTGTTGTAAGGTTACAAAACCACGCATCAAGTTTTTGGCGCCGCTGCCGGGGAATAGTTATTGTTTAGGTTGAATTTTTATTTTATTAGGTCTACTCACTAGATTCCTTTCTAGTGAGATTTTTATTTTATTTTTCTAGGATTTCTTTAGTCTATCTTTTTCTTTGTGCCCTTTGTTTGTAAAACCATTTTCATTTGTCACCATGACGGATGAAATTCCATTTAGATCATTAACAATAGAGGAACAATTACTTTACACGGATAGATTTGCTTCCTGTTGTTCCAATGAATTTTTAAGTGATCTTAGATATATACAAGAGGAGATGGGTATAAAGTTTGATAGGTTTGATGAATTATGTGCATGTGTGGCTTCTATTAAACAATCATTGTTAGGATCAACTCCTTTTAATAAGACCCTTTGGAAAATTTTTGAGGAAAGCCTCCTAACCGTGAACCATAAGTTTAATGAATTAATGGGTTCGTATACATCACAACTTGAGGAAACAATTGAGGAGGATTTAGCCGAACATGAGCATATTGAGCAAAAAGACCTAGGTTTTATGATCAATGACTTTGAATCTCAAGGAACACATGATGAATCCTTTAGGCAAATTGAACATAGTAATCATGTTATCGGGGAAGATTCTTATGAATCGGACTTAGAACTTGAAATGGCTAGAGAAGGATTTGAGATACTTAGGAACATGTTTGGGTTAGATTCTACTAAAACACATGATGAGGTAAGTAACACAAGCCTACAAAGTACCCCACAAGTCCTACCATCATTCGAGGCATACACACCGCCCGTGACTTACCCGGAAGAAGTAGAAGGGACTATAGGAACCCCAATTGAAGTAGAACCTTTGGAAGAAACAAAACTAGAAGAAATAGGTTTGAATACTTGTAGTCATAACCTTTCTTTTAGTTCTATGGAAGTTCCTAGTTTTGATGAACCGGAGCCTAAACCAAAACCGTTACCTAATCTTCCATCCTTAGATGTGAACTTAGGAATTGAATTAGGTCCCGATCCACCCATCAAACCATGTAGTCCGGGTAATGTTAAGATTAAGGTAGTAGACTCTAGGCCTTGTAGAGAGGAAGCTAACATAGGAGTGAACCATGACCTTACATACTTACATCACCCATTTATGATTGATCACAAGAAACATTATGGGTTTAAACCGGGTTTATTAGGTCAAAGTGGATTCTTAACTTGGAGTCTCTCGAAGTTGATAGAAGATGATCCCTTTCTAGGAGAAAATATTAATCCGCCCACTAACCTAATTGAATTAGGTAAGGTTATGATGATAGGATCCCACACCTTTGAGCATATAATTCACCCGTCACTCTTTCCTCACGTGGCATATTTCCACCCTAAGGGTGTGTATCGCTACTTTCACCCACACTTAATCCTAAGTGTAGGGAAAACCTCCCCTATTTCCATTAAATAAGGGTAGAGTCAGGCTCGTGACTCGAACAAAAACAAGCGCTTCTTGGGAGGCAACCCAAGCTTTATTTGCTTTGTGTTTATTTGTTTGTTTGTTTGTTTGATTTTATTTGTTTCCGTATGTATGTTTAATTTTTATTATTATTGATTCATGTTCAAAACTAAATTGTGAAAATGCTTTATCTTGTTTTTAACTTCGTCTTAACTACATATAAAGGTATTTTGCAAAAGTTAAGTGTAAGGGAAATCCAAATTTGTTTATTAGAACACAAATGAACATGAATCGTAATAGTAATAAATGAACATACATATTAGTATTTGTTTGAGTCAAATGCTTGTATCGAGTCATAATGATGTTTTGCAGGATTTCCAGGAAGTAAGGTATAGGTTTTTCCAAAAATTTTCCGGAAACATAACATGAGAATTCTGTCAGATTATTTCTGACGGCGTCAGGATCTACAACCTGACGGCGTCAGGTTTAATTTTCTGAAAATTTTTGAAAGTTTTGTTTTCATAAAAAGTTTTTATTAAATCCCTAACTTATAATCTCCAGGAATCTGCAAAATAATCATTCCACAAGCATTATATCCTTATATATAGATTTATCCCGCCGATGTTATGCAGGTTTTCGTGTTTGTTTTCTCAGGTTTAAAAGGTTATTTTGGACAAGGAAATGTTTTGAATCAATCTTGTGGCGATGCATTAGTCATGGAGCTTCAACATTACCTTGGAGGAAGATCTAACCGTGTAATTTCACTATACACCGAGCGAATCAGGGGAGTATTTGATTTCATTCTTTTACTTTATGCTTTTACATCTTGTAATTTGAACATTGGGGACAATGTTCATCTTAAGTGTAAGGGGGGGTAAAAGTACGATTTTAGAGAATACAATTACGCTTGACTTTTGTTTGTTTAATAATAGATGTGTAATAAAACTGAGAGAAATACTTGATTAGGGTAATTTTAGTGCCAAATTTAAAATTTTTTACAACATATAGGAGTGAAACTTTGATCTTAATGAGCGTCTCATGGATAGGAGTTATATGACTAGCACAAAAACCGTACCACTAAAAAATTTTCCACCCCAAATATGTGAGGTTCGCCCCTAGAATTGGTAGGAAAAGCATTTATGCTATGATGTGTGTACCGGTAGCACTTAGATTCTAGAACTTGCGTTAGGACCATTCCGAGGCCACAAGTGAGACTACATTCGTGTAGTTAGATTTACTACATGATAAGAGGCATTAGGATTAACCCATTGTTTTACACCTGTGTTTTTGTTATAATTACATTGGCTACATTGGTCAAGTAATTCTCCCACACCCTTTGCGTTGTACTCATTTTTAGTACACGATACCCCTAGTACACCCCTCAGAGCCTATCTTTTCGTTTCGACCTTTAAGCATCTTACTTAAAGGAAGAATTTGTTACACCCCACTAAAATGTACACCCAAATCGCCTTAGCCTACCTTGTATGCACTCATTTTTAGTGCATTATTGTTACAACATTTGTTTAAACCCAAGTTAATTATCTAATTGATTACATGGTTGCTAAGTCGAGTCATATCCTTGTACATATTGTTTTGGGACGATTGGGACTCATGGGTAAAGTACTAGTGTAATGGAGTAATGGGGAAGAACATCATTTATTACCCCCATATGTGCTAAATGTTTTAAAAGTACTCCAAGTTTTTCAACTATCTTAATTCGAGTCATTAGAATAGTATTTGTAAAGTTATGTAAAAATTCAAGTGTAAGGGGAATGCAACGCTCCTATGATGTATTATTTTGGATGGTAGGGTAAAAGTGTATGCAAAAAAAAAAAAAAAAAAAAAAAAAAAAAAAAAAAAAAAAAAAAAAATGATGAGAAAATGAAAAAATAGAAAAAACATACGGACTACCATCCCGTTTCATTTTATGTTTATCTTTTTATTTTTTGTTATTTTGTTATTTCGTTTTTAGCTTAAGATCGAGTCTAGTCTTGGCTTAGCAACATTGTATAGTACATGTAATTGATCAAGATCTTTAACTAGCCACCAGTAAAATATCCTTTATCCAACAAAACCGTGTTTTCCTTTTCCCTACACCTAACATTATAACCCATTTAAAAGCCCTCTTTGATAGTTTATCTTAGGTGCTTACGCCTAGTGGAGGAGGTTTTCGATCCTTTCCCAAGCCTATGGTAATCTATTTGCTATGACAGGTAGTGAGAGATATTTTCCGTTTTCATTTATGAGATTTATTTTGATGACACTTGAGAGATGTGAGTATCTAAACACTGCTTGTGAGGTGCTAGTATGTAATCTCCGTGCTTATTATGATTGAAGTGGAACGATTATTTGTTGTAATTACTTTTATGTTTGCATTAAATGACCCCTAACTTGTATTTTGATTAGAATAAAAGCGCATTTGCTTGAGGACAAGCAAATCTCAAGTGTAAGGGTATTTGATGAGGCGAAAAGTGTACCGCTTTTAAGGGGTCATTTAAGCCCGAAATCGTATTTATTTGATCAAATATTGCCCTAAATCGTTCCTTTTGTCATTTTAGGTACTTTTGAGGAGAAATCTGGAAAAGGAGGCATTTTGGACGTTTTTGGAGCATTAAAGTGAAGAAAACGACAAAGTCTCAAGAATCGGCTAAAAGTTACTCTTGACGGCGTCACAATTAACATGGGACGGCGTCATGCCTTGGCAAGAAAAGTTGGATGTGAAATTTACTCATGACGGGCCAGTGAGTTAGCATGAGAATTCTGACGGCGTCACGCTTTAACTAAATCAAGGGCGTCACGACTTAAATCATAAGGGGACGGCGTCACGTTCATGATCCGACGGCGTCAAGCCTTGATAGGCCAGAATGGATTTTTGAAGAGCTAAAGAGGGACGGCGTCAAGAAGGTCACCCGGGAACCATAAAAGCGGCGAGGTGACGGCGTCACACTCCATAAGGTGACGCCGTCAGATCCAAAAATCTATATATAGTTTTCTAATCTTTTGTCATGAAGGGAGAGCTGAGTGTGTGGAATTTTGGGATAAAACCCTAAGACGATTTTAGCTACTTTTTCAGGGCTTCTTGCCTTGAGATCTTCCATGTTTCATTGAAAGATAAGTTATCAATTAATCATTCAATATGTCTATGTGTTGTTTGATTCTATCTTATGCTTGTCTTTTGTTTAACATGTTAGGCTAATTTTATCTTGTGTTTGCTTAGATCTAATGAAACTTAGCTATTGATTATTGGTTGCTAGTGTGTTGTTAGTTGTATTGGATGATTGTTTATCTATGTTAGGCTTAAGAAAACTGGCTAACTTCCTATTCGGTAACTTGCTTGAACGTCTTAAGAAACATGAACCAAATGCGTACTAAAGGTTTTTATGGTTGTATTTAATGCACAAGCGAATTCTAGTGATCCCATGTTAGGAGCTTCCTAGCCGGCTCGACATAGGAGTGAAGTAGGAGCTTGTAGAGTTTGGGGAAGTAAGTACGCCACCCCACGAATGGTATTAAGGAATACACCCGTCATCCACGCGACTAATACACACTAATTAACCGGTAAAAGATAGTTAGGGAGTAAGGAAATCTAAGTAAACACATTTCTCTACACATAAGTTTCTCACCACTTTTCATTTTTGTTATTTTATTTTATTTGCATTCGTAGTCATTTGGGTTAGTTGACTAGCAACTAATTCCGCCCACTCCTTCAAAACCCGAGATTTTACTTGCTTTCATAAAATTATAAAAACATAAAAAGAATCTTCCTCAACCCTTAGACCTAATTAGAGTAGCCTTTCACACCTAACGAACACTATTCCCTGTGGAGAACGATCAATCCCCCGTACTTACCACTACACTATACTACATCGGTCAGGTACACTGCCTGGTGGGGTTGTAAGCCTCTTGAGATCCCTCGAGAGGTAAAACCTGTTGTAAGGTTACAAAACCACGCATCATAGGTCATAGATGGATGTTTGATCTTGATTATTTAACTGATTCTATGAACTATGTTCCTGTCTCCAAGGAGAATCAAGCTAACCCTGATGCAGGTTCCATAGAAGTGCCTAACAATGCTGGTACTCAAGATGCAAGCACTGCTGATCAAGGCAAAGAAATTGAGGAGCTTATTTTCATTCCTACCACAGAAGTCAACCATGTTGCTGCTAATGAAGGAACAAAGAAATCTTCTACAAAAAGGAAGGAGACTGTGATCAAGCCTCAACCAAAAGAAAAAGAGGGTTCTCCTACAAAAGTTTCAGAAGAAATCTTATCCCTCAAAGAAGAAATGGATGCTTTGGCTGACAAGTATCTTGGGAAAAAGGCTACCAGCACTAATTCAGTTAATTCTGGTAGTGCCTTGATTAATTCTGGTGGAGAGAAGGCTACCAGCACTAACCCTGTTAAGTCTGGTAGTGATGCTGTTAATTCTGCTCAACCTGAGTCTACTCCAAATGCTGATTTTGATGATTCTGAGATGCCTGAACTTGAGGTCTTTGATAAGCCAGATGAAGGCATTTTTGATGGGGCTTCTTATGATGAAGAAAGGTTAGTCACTGATTTCAACAACCTACCCACTGAAGTAGATGTAATTCCAGCTCCAACACTCAGAATTCACAAAGTTCATCCCAAAAGTCAGATAATTGGTGATCCTCAATCAGTTGTTCAAACCAGAAGTAAAGTGCAAAAGATTCCTACATCTCATGCACTTATCAATCTCATTAAGAAGCAGGAAAGGGTCAACCACAAGGATCAACAACATTGCTTGTTTGCTTGTTTCCTTTCTCAAAAGGAACCCACCAACGTCTGTGAAGCACTTGAAGATGAGAGTTGGGTGGAAGCAATGCAAGAGGAGTTGTTGCAGTTCAAATTGCAGAAAGTTTGGGTTCTTGTAGATCTACCAAGTGGAGCTAAGGTGATTGGTACAAAATGGGTCTTCAGTAACAAAAGGGATGAAAGAGGAGTAGTTGTTAGGAACAAGGGAAGATTGGTAGCACAAGGGTATAGACAAGAGGAAGGGATAGATTATGATGAGGTCTTTGCTCCTGTAGCCAGGATTGAGGCTATTTGGTTATTTTTAGCTTATGCATCATATATGGGTTTCATAGTCTATCAGATGGATGTGAAAAGTGCCTTTCTGTATGGCACTATTGAGGAAGAAGTATATGTTCATCAACCTCCTTGCTTTGTTGATCCAGCAGTACCCAAGAAAGTGTACAAAGTCATCAAAGCTTTATATGGTCTCCATCAAGCTCCCAGAGCTTGGTATGCAACACTTTCCAAGTTTCTAGAAGAACATGGGTACATCGGAGGTGTGATAGACAAGACCTTGTTTATAAAAAGGGACAAGAAGGATATCATTTTGGTACAAGTTTATGTGGATGATATCATTTTTGGCTCTACTAAAAGGTCTTGGTGTGAGGAGTTTGAAGCAGTAATGAAAGGGAGGTTTCAGATGAGTTCTATGGGTGAACTCACATTTTTCTTAGGACTGCAAGTGAAACAACAAGCAGATGGACTCTTTATCTCTCCAGACAAGTATGTTGCAGAGATCTTGAAGAAGTTTGAATTTACAACTGTGAAGACTGCAGTCACTCCCATGGAGAACAAGGTGCCTTTGATAAAGGATGAAGATGCTGCTGATGTAGATGTGCATCTTTACAGATCAATGATAGGTTCTCTAATGTATCATACTGCTTCTAGACCTGACATTGTGTATGCAATCTTTGTTTGTTCGCGTTTTCAGGTTACCCCAAAGACTTCACATCTTCATGTTGTGAAGAGAATCTTTAGATGCCTAAACGGTAAACCCAATTTGGGCCTTTGGTATCCTAGAGAGTCATCTTTTGACTTGGAAGCCTATTCAGATAGTAACTATGCAGGTGCAAGCCTTGATAGGAAATCCACAACTAGAGGTTGTCAATTCCTTGGAAGAAGATTAATCTCTTGGCAATGCAAGAAGCAGACAATTGTAGCTACATCAACAACTGAAGCTGAGTATGTAGCAGCTGCCAATTGTTGTGGACAAGTCTTGTGGATTCAGAATCAAATGCTGGATTATGGTTTGAACTTTATGAACACTATAATTCACATAGATAATGAAAGCACTATCTGTATAGTTAAGAACCCTGTTTATCACAGTAAAACTAAGCACATAGAAATCAGGCATCACTTTATTAGGGATTGCTATGAAAAGAAGCTAATTAGAGTGGAGAAAATACACACAGATTTCAATGTTGCAGACCTCTTAACTAAACCGTTTGATGGCCCTAAGTTTAATTACTTAGTGGTTAGCATTGGTATGATGAACCCATAGCTGGACTTAAGGGGAGGCCAAAATGTAAAGTTTGTATACTAACCAGCACTTAGACTTTTTAGAATTCTGGTAGCTTTAAATTTTTTTAATTCTGGTAGTTTTAATTTTTTTATTCTGGTAGTATTAGAATTTAATCAGCATAGCTGTGCTTGAGGGGAGGCATAAGCCTAAGGGGAGGCTTATTGTTGTCCATTAACCATTATTTGTTTAGTTTGTATATTTTGGTTAACTTTGTTTTGCAGTAGTAAGATTTTATTGTTGCTAGTATAATTGGGGCACAATAGTATCAAAGAAACATGGAGCTTTCATTCATTCATAATCCAATGGTTGCATTCTCAGATGCAACTTACAAAAACAAAACAAAAGCCTATACATATTCATCAGAACCAAACATCTACATCAACAACCCAGACCACTACTCCACCAATGACATCAGACACCTGCTTGTAAGGAAGTCCCAACACTACTGTTCTTGGCTTTGGATTTTGCTTCTTCTCAGGCACAGGGATCATTCTCATTGATGATGCAGCCTTTTCAAACTCATTTGTTAGTAAGACTGATAGCACTTGGAGATCGTCATCATCAGATGAGTCAGAAGAGGAGGATGAATCATCCACATATGGTGGAAGTTCATCTGTTGAAGGTTCTTCAGAAGAGGTTGTTTCAACCTTTTTCTTTGAAGTTTTGTTTCTTGGTGTTGAGACTAACGTTTGCAGAAAGTATGTAGATTGGTGATGATGTGAAGCCTTGCTAACGATCTCAGTAAGTATTTGTGTGCAAACTTGGTTAAGTCTGGTGAGTCAATGATTGAATCTGGTTGACCAATTTTAATTCTGGTAGTGTTAACTGTAATTAATTTATTACCGTTAGGTCTGGTCAATCAAATAAAGATTTTTTATCTTATTAAAAATTTGACCGTTGATATTTTTGAGAAAAGAGGTATATATGGATAAGATTTCATTAATTTTTCATCTTTATCCATTATTTACTTCTCATTTTTAAAATCTTTATACACGGCCAAGATTTCATCTGTTTTCTACTACCAGTAAAAACCCTACTTTTAATCTTCGACCAGCACTTAGTCATTCTCTCATCAATGGCTTCACTAAAGTTTGTTGACAAGCACAATCAAGTCGGTTTCTTGAAGAAACCACACCAAAGTGACGGCTTTGCGCAAATAGTAGATTTCTTGAAAGGTTCTAATCTTCGGTACGCGTTAACTCATAACCCTACTATTTATGCATCTCTTGTTAGGCAATTTTGGGGGTCTGTGACCTATGAAACCCTTGCTGATGGTACACCACAGTTAAGGGCAACCATTGATGGCATGGTTGCAAATGTCAAAAATGAAAAACATAAGTTCTTAATGTACCCAAGATTTCTGCAAATGATTTTAAATTTTGAACCTGAAGATAAAATGAAGATATACATAAGTGTGGCCTTTACAACCAAAATTTTTGCAAATATGAAAAGAGGTTTTGATGGGGCCCATTGGCCTTTATTGCCTGCTATGGTTGTTGGTGTTACTAACATTGCAGGTACATCTGAGGCTGCACAAGAGCCAACTACTGAAGAGCAAGCACAGGAACAACCTAAGTCGCCCACACCACAACCAAGTCCATCACCATCTCCAACCAGGGCAGCTACACCTACACCATCTCCTACACCCTCACCACAACAAACCCAGGTTCCAAGTCCCATTCAGGAGGAGGAATCCACCATATCTCAAAGGGAGTCAGCATTGGAAAAGTCCAATCAAGCTTTGAGCAATGCTGTCATCACCTTGGTAAAGAAGGTCAAGAAATTGGAGAAGCTTTTGAAGGACAAAGGGGTTCACTTTAGTGATGAAGAAGGTGATGAAAATTCTTCCAAACAAGGGAGGAGTTTTGGTGAAGAACAAAGTTTTAAGACACCTTCTCAAGTCAAATCTGCTGGTACTAAGGATGTAAGTCCAGAAACCATGGAAGCAGTAGAGACCTTAGCTCAATCCTTCAGCAAGATTAAACTAAAAAGAATGAAGCTAAAAAGAAAGTTAAGGATTGAAGAAAGTGAAGATGAAGGAGTTAATTCCGGTGAGGAGAAAGATAAATATGGTGTTAATGCTGGTGTTAATACTGGTGATAATACTAGTACTAATGTTGGTAATGATATTAATTCTGGTGATAAAGAAAAGTCTGGTCAGGTTGATAAGTCTGTTCAAGAAGAGTCTGTTGGTGCAAAAAGAAAAGGAAAAGAGATTCTCATTGAACCTCCTAAGCCAAAAAAATCCAAAAGACAACAAAGGGAAGAACAAGCAACCTTGGCTACTATTGCAAGGCTACAAGAAGAAGATCAAGTTGAAGCTACCAGGGTAGAAGAACAAAATAGACAAGATGAGTTGTATGCAAGGAGATTAGCAGAAGAATCTGATGATCCAGTTATGTCATTGATTGAAGGAGATGATGAGTTAAAAGCAAAGTTTGAGGAGATTAAGTCTATTCCCGGTTTGACTACAGATGAGAAAGCAGCAGAACTGGCTAATTTCATGAATGCTAGAAGAGCAAATGAAGCCTTAGGGGATTTCTTGTCTAAGTTTAGAGAAGCTCAAAAGCAAAAAACAAAAGCAAGGTTTCAAAGAAGATGACCAGGGCTGAACAAATGAACTACATGAAGATTTATTTGAAGCACATAATGTACTCAGACTACAAAAGGATGCAAGGAAGACCATATGAAGACATTTTGGGAATGTTTCAAAGAGCTTATGAGAGATATCCTGGGTACAAGCCCATTGATTATGAAGATACTCTTCCTTTCAAAAGGTAAAAGACACAGTCTGGGCAAATTAAAGAAGCTGAAAAGGAGATTGAGAAAGAACCAGAGGTTGAAATGGCTTCAACTGAAGTAAAGAAAGAAGAAGAGGTGAAAAAGCCTATCAATGCATTTACAAGAAGGAAAAGTGTGGCAAGGAAAGGAAAGTATAAGAAGGTAGTACAAGATGAGGAATCAGAAGAAGAACCTTCATCTGAGGGTTGTACTATGGGAACAATTCCTGAAAGTTCTAAGGAACCAGCTAAGATTGTCAAGTATCAAATTATTAGGACTAGACAGAGGGTTGCTTATCAAATTATAAGGGAAGACAACACTGATGTTGTTTATTTTAACTTTCCAGGAATATTAAATGATGTGAGTAGAGAAGATCTCCAAGAGCTTTACAATTTGGTGAATATCAAGTATGGAGATAATCCACCTGAGGAAGAATTTGAGAGAGTATTTTGGGGAAATTTGAAAGTGATGTTTGAGCCATCTGCTGAGTCAGATGTAGTATGGAAACTTCCTGAGGAGCAAAGGATTGTCAGTTGGAGATATTTTCATAACTGTAGAGTACATTGTCAGTCTTTGCAGAATGCTGATGTTTATATGCTTGCAGAAGTGGAATATCCCATCTCACCTTCAGTTTGCAAAGAAATGATGAAGAAGTTGTATGCAGACAAGAGGGATGAGGTATATGAACAGATTTTGGATTCAATTAAATTACAGTCTTTGAAGGAAACATTGTTGGATTGAAATGTTTGAAAGAATTTTCATAAGTTGATGAGTAGGACTATTGGACCTTCCTACTTAGTGAAGGTGCATAGCACTAACACAACAAAAGGTCATCAGTCCACCATGTCTAATCCACACAAGGACTGGCTAATCCTGAGCAAACGGCTACAGGTAAAGATATTCCAAATCCGTTAATGGTTGGCAATTTACCAAAAAAATGTATGGTATTCAACTCACCATATCTGAGATAGTGAAGAGTTGGCTAGCCCACAAGATTATGGCTTGTGGTAAAGGCTGTGGAAATCCATAAATGGTAATCAATTCACCAAGATGAGGTGCAATTCCATCAAAGAATTAACTAGTCCAAAAGGGTACGGCTTTTGGTAAAGACAAAACAAATCCGTTGATAGTTGATGATTTACTAAAAATCATGTGGTTATCAATGTACCATGGTCTAACACACCAAACATTGGCTACTCCAGTAGTGATGGCTATTGGTAAAGAGACATCAAATCCATTAATTTTCAATGATTCACCTCTCACAGGAGTTAACACACCTGGAAATGATGAGAATAGTATGCAACTTAAAAGTATTGATGTACAAGTAGTCATGGTTGCTGTGAAGATCAAGTGGATTACATATCAGATGGTTGCTGCAAAGATCAGATCAGATGATGGAAAGATTATCAAGGTTAAAGTTGCTGAACAAGTTTAAAGTTTGAAGTGTTAGAGGTAATTCCAAGAGTTCAAGATTAAATCCTCAGAAGCTTATTCAGAAGGAACTTGAAGTTCATGAAGCATGAAGATCAAGTTAGGGGAGGATTGTTGGGAATTATCACAAGACAAGAGAAGACTTAATGGAAGACCAGAATTAAGTCTGGTGGACTACAGAATTAAGTCTGTTAGTATTATTAGTTAAGTCTTGTCAAAGTTAAGTCTGGTCGTTTATTGTTAAGTCTGGTAGAGTAAATGTAAAGTTAAGTCAGTTTGACTTTAGTCATTAAGTCTGGTCATGATATTTAGGAAGTCGGTTAGCTATAAGTTAGGAAAGGATACGAAGTTATCTTTGGAGAAGATACGTATATCCTTCAGCAAGTTTTGTATCTAGGGTTTCCTTGGTGTATAAAAGGAACCCTAACTCATTAGTTTAGAGATAACGACGAAGATTGTAATTCATAAAGCAATTAGTAATAATACGAAGTTAGTTATTGTTTTATTGTGTTCTTCATAGTTGATTGTTTAGATTCCGCATAAACATTCAATTCGTGTTAGAGTCTCACTTAGATTGATTTGATTTATTCAAGTCGTCTACTAAGTTGTTAAGCCTACTTAGAGATCCATAATTCGTGTGGACCAACAAATCTTCTGTCTCTCGACCACATGAACACACCACTTACAAGAATACTAATCAGCTCTTTAGAATAGCATGACAGCTCAACATCAACACCCATAAATCATGAACCCTGTACAAGGATGTGGAAATCATAGAGGGGGGGGGGGGGTGAATACGTTTCCATTAAAAACTTAAAAAGTTTTTGTATCAAACACCCGATCAAGTGTGACGTAATATGAAAAGTGTCAACAATGATCATACAACATCTATAGATGGTATAACGTGAACAACAGCACAAACACAATCAAACCATGACACAAGCATAATCAACATATTATAAGGCACAAACCACACAAACATAAACAATGCAAGTATAAATATAAAGCGATAAAGAATAAAATAAAAGTAAAGATATAAGTAAGAAGGCGCAAATCAGACACGATGATTTATAGTGCTTCGGTCATGACGCTCCTCTTTGCCCTACTCCACTCCCTGAGTACCCAACTCGAGAGTTACTTCAC
The DNA here is from genome assembly GCA_021014915.2 of Artemisia tridentata subsp. tridentata. Classification (NCBI taxonomy): domain Eukaryota; kingdom Viridiplantae; phylum Streptophyta; class Magnoliopsida; order Asterales; family Asteraceae; genus Artemisia; species Artemisia tridentata. The sequence continues at coordinate 344,832,583 of CP139504.1, forward strand.
TAATCAACAAGCTCCCTTCAGGCGGAGAAAACCGTACAACGTTGCTTATCCTTATTTCCGACACTAAGCTAAATGTCGAGTACTAATCTTAGCTAGTACCAATCTACCACGATCTACTCGATCTACTCACGATCTACCCGATCTACCCTTGATCCACTTGATAAATACACTAGCCCACAACCTACAAGAGATCTCCAAGATCTCAACAAGATCACAATGATCTACTCCCACTTGACTCGATCTACCCGATCTACCCTTGATCCACTTGATCAATACACAAGCCCACAAGCTTCATGAGATCTCCAAGATCTCGAAAAGATCACAATGATCAACACTCACTTGACTCAATCTACCCTATATACCCTTGATCAACACACTATCTCACAAGCTACAAGAGATATTCAATATCTCTATAAGATCACAATGATCTTCTCTCACAAACTCTCAAAAGAAAAATGAACTTGATGTATACAAGATACAACAAGTATGTAACAAGTGTTATAAGTGCTCTAACTACAACTACAACACTTTGTATCTTCTTTCATACCTTGTGTTCTTCTCTTGCACTAGAAGAGGAATGAAGGTGATCTCTTGGTTAGATGAAATGATCACTCTTAAACAAACTAAGACTCTGTAAATGATCAAAGAAAGTGATCTAAATAAGAAGGGATTAGACCAGAGAAAACTGACAGGAAAAATAAAGTTGGAAGTGTAAAATGTCCACTATTTATAGGCAAGGTGATCACTCTTAAACAAACTAAGACTCTACAAATGATCAAAGAAAGTGATCTAAATAAGAAGGGATTAGACCAGAGAAAACTGACAGGAAAAATAAAGTTGGAAGTGTAAAATGTCCACTATTTATAGGCAAGGAGAAAACTAGCCGTTATAGAGGGACGACACCACTAATTGTCAGACGGAACCACTAAATTTAGTGGTGCCGTCGGTACTTTAGTGGTATCGTGGACGCTCCTCAGTTTTTTTTAATGGGGAAGGTTTATTTGGGAATATTTGGAGCTGTTTGGGGGGGGGGGGTGGGGGAAATGGCTATTGGGATTTTTAAACTTATTTTTCAAAATAAAACATTTCTTTTTAATTCAAAAATAATTTGTAAAATGTATTTTTGAAAAAAATGTTTTGTCACATTAAAAATGTAAAGTTTAGAGAAAAATATAATCCTTTGATCATTTGTCAAGTAGTAGATTTGTTTGTCCATACCTTGAGTGATCTATGTCGGGATGGAAATCTACGACTTTGTTGAAGCATACTTGAGACGTCGAGAGATGTTGATGTAAGTATGCGTTGATGATTTGTGTTTACAAGTAACTTGCGCATTTTACGTTATGCATTACAAGTTACATGTTTGTCATTATTAAAACCGAAGAAACCTTTTAGTTTAAATATCGTAATATTTGCACTAACAATCTCCCCCTTTTTGATGATGACAAATATGTAAACTGTAACACACAGTAAAATGTAAAAGTTACCTATTTACACTCCCTTCTCCCCCTTTTGTCGAAGCAAAAAGGTAGTTGCCTCGAGCTCTCCCTTGAATTCACTCCCTACTCCCCCTCATTACACTACTATCCTTTCTTCTCAAAAAGGCGAGCTTGCATCATCCTAGTGAAGTCTTCTATCACCACTTGTGAAGATGGCTACATGCTATGTATTCAAATACCCTCGAGCTCTCCCTAGCTCAATGCTCCCCTATGGTAATTGAATCCCCTTGTTTATTCACCTTAGTATCTAGCGGATCCATGGATCAAATTCTTACAAAGGGTTTTCCTACATCTAGGGTTAGCTTCGTGCAACATAATATATAAAAGAATAGGAGCAACATTATAGGGATATAATACACATAGCAAGACATGCAAGGGTTAAACTATGTTAATACGTGAGTGTCACAACCCAAAAGTGTGGCAAAAGGATAAAGACCAAAAAGAAAGCCCTAGAAAGTTGAGCGACACAAAAAGATGAATGCATATTGCAATTCAAAGACACTTTGAGTGTCACAACCCGACCAACAACCTAAGGTGTAATTGTTCAATCAATCACACTAACATGAACGAGATTCGTTCATTGACTGACACACAAAATGACTTCTTCCAAGTTGTCATTAGGAAGGCAAGTTCTAACAAACCTTTTAAACAGGATAATCATCTACCTAAGATGATTGGTGTTAAGTATAGTTTGTTGAGAAGACATACTCTAAATGAGGTAGATATATGTTATTAGTAATATGGCAAGTCATTGCATAAAGTAGACTCGATGGAGGTTTTAAAAAAATAAGAATGAGAACGACACACACTAATATTCGAATGGAAATGATTTCATAAGATGGGAGAGTGTTGGTTTTGACCTTTGAGGAAAGGTGGGGAAAGATGGTTTAGATTAATATATCATTTGCACTGACAATGAGATGCATGATATATTTCAAAAGAGAAAAAGAAAATGTGCATGTGATCCTAACAGGATTGTGGGTGGATATCTCTAACGGGTTTGAGGTAACAAAGTTTTAGATTTCTAGTTTGGATGATCCTAGTTGTGTGTTAGAGATTATTTGGTGCATGAAGGGTTTCGTGTGATTGTGAGGATTAAAGGTTGTTGAACTAACTATCACTTAACCAAAGTGAGGAATAGTTGTAAGGTTTGTGTGGGATTGATATAAGGGTTGAAGGTTTTGAAACTAAATATCACTGTCAAGAGTGAAGTTTAGTTATAATGGTTGAGTGTGAAGATGAGATGCAAGATAAGCTTGCAGTGGTGAGGCCTTATATAGGAAAGAGTTGTAGGATTCGAATTAAAGTTGGTGGCAGTGTCCTATGATGTAGTGAGGGAATCTTAGGGTGTATGTGAATTTGCAAAATTTTGTAGGTTTGAGGTTAGGGATGCAGGGATCTAGAGGAAACAGTGAAAATTCATCAAACAAGGGCACGATATCGTTAAATTTAACGGTAACATTGCCTATTTAACGGTACCGTGACCTGGAAGTCACGAATTTTCCTGTGCAGCCTAGTTTTGGGCAGCTAAAGGGATGTTTCCTAGGGAATAAGAACCACATTTGTGTGTTCTTGAGAGTGTTTGTTGAAAGACTATATGAGTGTGTTTTTGCTCCCCTTAATCGATCACCATCCGGAAAAGATGTGTTAAAAAAAATAAAGAGGAAAACAAACGTTGACGGAAGCGATGAGCTTAGTAACGTCATGACAAGTGGTCGATAGCATACAATAAACTTCACCTTTGAAGTCACGTAGCTCTTCTCAATCATTTTGAATATTCATCGAACATTCATATGATGAGGCATGTGATTACGTGGAAATGTGCTAAGGGTTAGGAAGATAAAATCTTCAAGGTTGTGAGGTTAGTTATAAGGTTCTAGTGGGGTTATCTATGTTGATTAAGAAGGGTTATCTCAACTTATCCTAGCGGTTCTTCGCTTGAAGTGTGTGGAAGATGAGTGGGATGCGGAAGCATTGGTAATGTAGAACTAAGGTTGAAAAGTGTAGATAAGTTGAGAAGATAATGGATACAAAAGTAACCAAACATATGGTGTGTTCAGTACTATGCGGAAGTGAAAGGGGAAAAAGCTAAGAAATCAGAAGATAGACAAAATCTATTCTGATAGGAGACGGTTCTGGTTCAAGACTACATCGAGTATGTTTCAATAGTGTTTTTGAAACAGTGAGAATTGAATACAAAATAAACTATCTCAGCAGACAACGGTCCTACGGTACCGTCCCCTATTTAAGGGTACCGTGACCTACTGAGGTCTGTTTTGACGAATTTGATTTTTGACAAAGAAATTTCACATATGTTGTGATTTTTATGGACTTTAGACTAAAGGAATTTATACCAAATAAATTCTTTTATGAATGAATCCAACCGGATTCGATGAACGTTGATCGAGAACGATAGATGACATTTAATTGCATTTCGAAAATTAAATATACTTTAAATATTTCAAATGAAATATTTAAGTTGTCATTGGAATTTAAAAGGATTTTACGAATAAATCTCGCTGATTTAGTGAGACTTTTCGACACGAGGAGAGAATTTATACCTAATAAATTATTTTTACGAGATGAATAGTACTAGACGAGAAGAGATGAATTTCGAGGAAATACATAGGTAGTCATTAGAGCGATGTGAAGGATGACTTAATATTTTCAGTGAAATATTTAAGAAGTCATGAGACGAGACACAAGACTGGACTTCAATATTTCCAGTGAAATATTCAAGTAGTCATAAGAGTGATGCGAAGTATGACTTAATATTTCTAGTGAAATATTTAAAAAGTCAAGAGATGAGACGTAAGGGATGACTTCAATATTTCAAGTGAAATATTTAAGTAGTCACGAGAGGGATTTAAAGAATGACTCAATATTTCTAGTGAAATATTTAAAGAGTCATGAAACGAGACGCACGAGATGACTACAATATTTCTAGTGAAATATTCAAGTAGTCATAAGAGGGGTACGAGGGATGACTTTAATATTTCCAGTGAAATATTTAAATAGTCATAAGATTTATGGAATATGTTCCATCAATCCTAGACCTAGACGAGGATGGTTGGAGGATTCTCGTTTGAGAGGTTTGGTTGATTTATGGATTTTGATGTGCTTCGCACGCGAGTATTTCATGGGGTTTTGAAAGACGTAACGCAGGGCCTATGGTGCTGATTCATAGTAGGGTTTGGAATCTTAAGAAGTGTATAGTCACACGAGGATGAAAGGAGCTACTAATCACTTATATAGTAACTCGTGAGTCCTTTGTCACCCGAGGGTTGATGTTAGCTTTTAGATTTTGGATGAGCGTTTTAACATATGTTGTTAAAAGGCTTGAATATGATGTTTCGGATATGAAATTTAACAATTGCGATCGCAAGTTAAACTTACTTGAATATTTCAGATGGAATATTTAAGTGGTCAATCCTACTCCGAGTTCTACTAGGTTTGTATCTAACCTTCCCATGACAAAAGGGTGTATTACTTGGAAGAAGGCGAAGTAATGACCAGGGAATCAGGACAACTTTGCGACTACTATAACTTATAGGGTTTGACACTAGTGTATGACTATATGACTTCTAAGGGTTCATAGTGATAGGCATACCTAATTCCTAATGTGTTAAAAAGACATATTATGGGTGCAAAATTTACAAGCAAATCATGTAAAATGCACATAAGGAATAAATGCAAACATCATGCAAAACATGATAATCATTTAGCATTTAAGATCATGAAGACATTTAATAATATCTTACGAGAACATGTTATCATTTTGAAACACATATGTGGGATGCAAGCAATCTAGGTTTGCTAAGGAAGATCCTAATTACTAGTTGTTCAAAATGAAATCCAAATGGGAGACAAAGTTCACCGATGTAAACTATCTCTAGTCAAATGTAGGAATGGAAAATTTTCAAGTTAGAGAATGAGTATGAGACTATCACTAGTGGTGCTCAATTCAGGCTAAACACGACCATTTTTATGGGTTATACCACGAACCCAGCTTATCTCCTGGAAGCAATTCAACCGTTATGTGAAATTGAATTTCTAGTGCGATAGGTTCTCCAGTAGTCATTCTCATGTTAGAAAAATACAAATTCCTACATTTGCCTATCCAAGTATAGCAAAGATGATATTAGCTTATTTTGCTAATACATGGCCTAATATGACTCAACTAACTATACTTTGAAAGTTGGTTAAGAAAATGACATGTCTCACATAACTGCTAACAAAGGCAAACAAAATGTTTTAATTTCGTGTTTGAGATTTAGAGGTTATTTGATGGTGATGGTGCATTTTATGATCTCTTGGACAACATATTTGTTTGTTGAGTTGTTACATATTAGTTTAACATGATTTGGTTTCCTAGAACCAAGAGACACTCTAATGTGATACAATGTAAAATTTACTATATCGTGTTTGTTTCAAGAATGCTCCTTTGCATATCATGAGAAAGGAATCTAGTGAAGGTTACTTACCTCAATAGATCTTGTGAGTATTATATTTAAAATGAGACATACTGTATATTTCAGCAAATATGCTTTTCTAAGAGGAAACTTATCACTCTTACGAATGCTTAGTAAAACAAGTATTTTAGTGTATGACCAATATTACTTATTTATGCAATGACACATGTTATTTTGCGTTATTATTCAAATCTAATATCCTATATTTGTTAACAAGATGCAATGTACTCTCTTGTAACATAGCAATTCATTTTACAAAGGGAATAAGATGCATAGGATATAAGTTATCCTTTGTCAATCTTTTGATAAGAAAAATACATGTGATATTCTTAAACATTGATGACTTACATAATAGTTAATAACATATTATGTGTGACACTTTTACTGGACATGTGACTTTGAGTGTTGAGTCGTTCATGAGCAAAGTTTACATTTTTTGTTTGTTTGCTCGTGTTTGGTTTTTCAGAAATGACATATTTACTAATGGCATTGCAATGTAAATTACTTGTATATTTCGGATGAAACATCCAAGTTGTCAATCCTACCTAGTTGTGTATTTTATGCATCTTTTAAACATATTGGTTTAAAGTTTGGAACACAACCATTGGACAAGAAGACTCAATATGGCATCTTCAACAAAAGTGTGAGTTATGATCCAATGCATATTATTTTCGTCTTGAGAGGACGTCATTATTTTCATAACAATCGAGTGATTGAGTATGTAGATTCAAGATAATATATTTCATTATATTTTGATGTTATCTTGAAGCTAGACAAATAATGACTCCAATTTCATGCCCATACTCGAAAACTTGTCAATTAGATTCGATAATGATATCAATCATAATTTGAATAATGAATTGGTATGTACTCGAAATTTTTCTTGACCCTCACGATCACTCCTTTTAAAAAGAAAATAAAAAATAAGGGAATGTGTTCCATTTATTCTAATACTAGTTGTATGTGTGAGGTTTGTAAAACCCGAAAATTTGCATAACTTGAAATGACCAAAATACCCCTATAATTTTTAAAATTTAAGAGCATATAAAATCCTACAAGGGACATAATATTTGTACTTAATATAAAGTAATTAAATCATAAGTGACCTAATAAAATTTAAGCTAATAAACATTACTTTATAATATATAGTTACAAACAAATTATTTCCCTAGACACTAAAAGATTTCGACATGCCTTGTATAACCCCAAAATTTCGGCCCATTCTATGAAATAAATGTGCATTTAACTTAATGGATGCTAGCCCAAAATAAGTCCAATTACACTCCTTATCTTGGCCCATCCAAAACAAATCGGTATTTATTTTCTTATAGAACCGAACATCACAACAAAAATAAGAAACCCTAACCCTCCAAAAAAAAAGAAGTGTCGGCCCTCTTTTTCTGCTGCTCCTTGTCGACTTTCTGCTGCAGCCAAAGGAAGGATTCATGTGTTCTTGTTCTTGTGTATCCAAGGTAATCTTGTTCTTGTCCCCATTGATCCATTCGAATTGTTGTTAAACCCTAAATCTAATATATGTAAATCGACACAGGTGTGTGTGATGGTTTTAAATTGTTTTGAATATGTATGACCTGTTATTAATTGACCTAGATATGATATAAACTCACCTATAATCGTTTGGTATTAAGAATTAATGATTGGAGTGACAAAAACCCTAAGAATACATGAGATTATAAAAAACTGCTACTGATCTGGAATGTTGTTCTACTTTAATCGGCTGTAAATAAATGATGTGAACGTTTATTTTGGTTTTTCTGGAGTCTAGAACTAAATTAAATGAAATATCTACCTGGGAAAATTAGCCTTGTAATTTTTAGAGGTCGGGAAGGCAACTTTTTGATTTTTAGAAATTCGTGTGTCAAACCTGAATTCGGATGTCTGGAAATTAGTCCGTTTTGACGATTTTTAATTTTCAAACCATGAGGATTTAGGTCATGAAATTCTCCATTATGTGACTTCAATATGTTTAGTAGTGTCATGAATTTTTGTAGAATTTTACTGGAGGTATTGGTGGGTAAATGAAGTGGTTACTTTCTGAGTGTTACAGCAGACATGTTTTCTGAGTAGTCCGAGTTGTGGTATTTTTCATGTGGGGTTAAACTAATTAATAAATTCTAGGAAAATTAGTGTGGGTTTTCAAGGCATTGAGGTAGCTCTGGGAATTTTTGTGGATTTTATCTCTGAGTTATAATATGGTTCATAAATTCGATCAAGTGTGGTCTGTTTAGGGTTAAAAGCTGATAAGAAGTTAATTAGGGCTAAATAAGGATTTATTTTGTAACTTAAGGGTGGAACTTATCATTATTCAAACTAAAAGGGTTTAACTTGTTAAAACATGTAACTTTATGATATTTATGTTTCATACCCTAATCTTACGATAATTGCACTATAATCCCTAAACTATTTATAATTACTTAATAAACCCTAACTATAAGAATGTGATTAGTAACAAGTATTTAAAATCCGTTATGAACTTAAATGAGCTAATAAGTATATTATGAATCATCATCTATGTAGATTCGTTGAAGAGGTGTGACAGTGTGTCCTTGTGTTCATCTATTTGTTTGCTTCCATTCACTCGCTAAGGTACAGATATTCTGCCCTTCTTGTAAGGTGCCTTCGTTTCTCTTGATCTCTTGTTTTGATTCATTTAGGATTCCCCAAGCCATTGCTATGTTCCTCTTTGTATTGTGAACCTTAGATATGATTTCTTTGACTTGAACCTTTGTTTTGAAACCTTGCCTTGACCTTTTGTTCTGAACCTTGCCTTGAAACCTACTATGAACCTTGATATAAACCTCGCCATAAACCTTGACTTGAACTTTGGTTTACTTGATATTTTACCTGGATGAGAAAACCTTTAATTAATTATGAAAATGTTTTAAGAAAACCATTTTTTAAAACTATCTTATTGAAAACTATTTTAAAGACTATTTTTATGAAAACCATTTTAAGAGATTATTTTATGGAAACTATTTTCAAAGGATTGTTTTTAAATGAACTTTTAAATTGAACCTTTACTGTATACCTTTGTTACGATCTCTTGTCTTGACCCGCACCTTGATAAACTCGATTGGAAACTTGACTTGAACCCCTGATATATGACTTGACTTGAACCCATTGATAAAACTTGAACTTGAATTTGAAGCATGAAACTTGAAACTTGATACTTGAACCCCTTGATACTTGATACTTGACCTTGACCCACAGTTTGAGATTACGAGCCATACTAGGCATGAGGGTTTCATGTCCTTGTCATTGATGCACCGATGACTTGACTTTTGGGTAGGAAAGTGATTACCTATCCGTCCCTGCCATGACTTGATACTTGACTTGCGCGTAGATGAAGACATTGTGGCAGCCTACAGGGGCGCATGGATGCATCCTAGATTTGTAATTGTACTTGACTTGACACGACTTGATTACTTGTATTACTTAGTGACATGATGGGTGTGTGCAATACACGTCAATCACTCTTGGGAGCACGCGACTCCAACGCTTGAGAGGTATCCCCTCATATTATACTTGGCATACCGAGGTCACCCCTCCGTATACATGTATACTTGTTTACTTGATATGACTTGATATGATATATTCTGGGCTCGTAGTGGATTACTGTTTCTGTTACCTTATAACCTTGATACTTAACTTGATACTTGACTTGATACTGGAATTAATTCAATATTTGACTTGACTTAAATTGAATATTGGGCTGGTGGTGGGTTATGGTTACCTTTACACTTACCTATTGTAACCATTCTTGATAACCTATTCTATTTTCTTTCCTAATTCTTGTTACACCTTGCATTGTTTCGTTACTCCATTATCCCATGATTACTGCTTTGTATTGTTATATCTGTTCACTGAGCTTTCGTAGCTCAGCCGCATTTCTTTTCCTGCGGCAGGTTTTAGTTTGGAAGCTGGGTTTGAGTGGAGAGTACTTGGGCGTTTGAAGACTTTATTAGCTATTGAAGATGACTAGAAGGATTTATAGTTAGATTTAGAAATTATTGTATTGTAACCTTGTAGTTTCAGATTATCCATTGTAACTATTGAAATTCTATTGTATTATTTATGTCATATGCTTGTGATTGTCTGATATGAAACCATAGTATTGTGACATCTCTACCCTTGTCGGGTCGGGGTGTTACAATTTATGGTATCAGAGACAGGTTGACGACTTGTAATACATTACCCTTGACCTGTGCGTTTAGGACCATTAGGCTTCCCCTGTAGGAACATAGGAGAATACCTTGAGAACTTGCTTTAGGATTTCTTGATATGAATTTAAGTTTTGACCAGTGAGGAATGGGTAGACTATAAGGAATTTAAGTATCATCGTTTCCGCATCACTCTGACTCGTGCCTTGACTATGACATTGATTTTGTTGACCTTTAAGACTATAGAAGTACTAGGTGGATTAAGATAGATTGTTTTGCTTACGACTCGAGATAAAGTATGATCAACATGAAGGCATATTTATGTGGTGCTAGTATTATGACGCCTGGCCAACGTGATAATACTTACACCATATAACGTGCCCTCATTGTGGCCATAGGATATCTTGGGAAGTACCTAAGAAGTTTAGAATTTGATCCCCGTTGGATTATCCGTGATTAGTGAGACGTTAGGTTCATTCTACCCATGCGTATACTCTGCCTTCGTTCATTAGATATGTGGATGAGTTTGGACTATTGTTTTGCGTTCGGTTGACCACAGTTATAAATCTTGAACTCTTGTAGAGCTTTCTACTGTTGATACAGTTAATTTGATCTGAAATCTTGTTCGTATTTCCATATAAGCCTTTCCTTTTGAAAGAACCTCTCCGAGCTTGAGAATGTTGGCGACGATCTCTTGCGATTTGCTACGACTTTGTCTAACTTTGCGACTTCAATTTTCGAGGACGAAAATTTTTTTTTAGAGGGGAAGAGTTGTAAAACCCGAAAATTTGTATAACTTGAAATGACCAAAAATACCCCTATAATTTTTAAAATTTAAGAGCATATAAAATCCTACAAGGGACATAATATTTGTACTTAATATAAAGTAATTAAATCATAAGTGACCTAATAAAATTTAAACTAATAAACATTACTTTATAATATATAGTTACAAACAAATTATTTCCCTAGACACTAAAAGATTTCGACATGCCTTGTATAACCCCAAAATTTCGGCCCATTCTATGAAATAAATGTGCATTTAACTTAATGGATGCTAGCCAAAATAAGTCCAATTACACTCCTTATCTTGGCCCATCCAAAACAAATCGGTATTTATTTTCTTATAGAACCGAACATCACAACAAAAATAAGAAACCCTAACCCTCCAAAAAAAAAAAAGTGTCGGCCCTCTTTTTCTGCTGCTCCTTGTCGACTTTCTGCTGCAGCCAAAGGAAGGATTCATGTGTTCTTGTTCTTGTGTATCCAAGGTAATCTTGTTCTTGTCCCCATTGATCCATTCGAATTGTTGTTAAACCCTAAATCTAATATATGTAAATCGACACAGGTGTGTGTGATGGTTTTAAATTGTTTTGAATATGTATGACCTGTTATTAATTGACCTAGATATGATATAAACTCACCTATAATCGTTTGGTATTAAGAATTAATGATTGGAGTGACAAAAACCCTAAGAATACATGAGATTATAAAAAACTGCTACTGATCTGGAATGTTGTTCTACTTTAATCGGCTGTAAATAAATGATGTGAACGTTTATTTTGGTTTTTCTAGAGTCTAGAACTAAATTAAATGAAATATATACCTGGTAAAATTAGCCTTGTAATTTTTAGAGGTCGGGAAGGCAACTTTTTGATTTTTAGAAATTCGTGTGTCAAACTTGAATTCGGATGTCTGGAAATCAGTCCGTTTTGACGATTTTTAATTTTCAAACCATGAGGAGTTAGGTCATGAAATTCTCCAGTATGTGATTTCAATATGTTTAGTAGTTTCATGAATTTTTGTAGATTTTTCCTGGAGGTATTGGTGGGTAAATGAAGTGGTTACTTTCTGAGTGTTACAGCAGACATGTTTTCTGAGTAGTCCAAGTTGTGGTATTTTTCATATGGGGTTAAACTAATTAATAAATTCTGGGAAAATTAGTGTGGGTTTTCAAGACATTGAGGTAGCTCTGGGAATTTTTGTGGATTTTATCTCTGAGTTATAATATGGTTCATAAATTCGATCAAGTGTGGTCTGTTTAGGGTTAAAAGCTGATAAGAAGTTAATTAGGGCTAAATAAGGATTTATTTTGTAACTTAAGGGTGGAACTTATCATTATTCAAACTAAAAGGGTTTAACTTGTTAAAACATGTAACTTTATGATATTTATGTTTCATACCCTAATCTTACGATAATTGCACTATAATCCCTAAACTATTTATAATTACTTAATAAACCCTAACTATAAGAATGTGATTAGTAACAAGTATTTAAAATCCGTTATGAACTTAAATGAGCTAATAAGTATATTATGAATCATCATCTATGTATATTCGTTGAAGAGGTGTGACAGTGTGTCCTTGTGTTCATCTATTTGTTTGCTTCCATTCACTCGCTAAGGTACAGATATTCTGCCCTTCTTGTAAGGTGCCTTCGTTTCTCTTGATCTCTTGTTTTGATTCGTTTAGGATTCCCCAAGCCATTGCTATGTTCCTCTTTGTATTGTGAACCTTAGATATGATTTCTTTGACTTGAACCTTTGTTTTGAAACCTTGCCTTGACCTTTTGTTCTGAACCTTGCCTTGAAACCTACTATGAACCTTGATATAAACCTCGCCATAAACCTTGACTTGAACTTTGGTTTACTTGATATTTTACCTGGATGAGAAAACCTTTAATTAATTATGAAAATGTTTTAAGAAAACCATTTTTTAAAACTATCTTATTGAAAACTATTTTAAAGACTATTTTTATGAAAACCATTTTAAGAGATTATTTTATGGAAACTATTTTCAAAGGATTTTTTTTAAATGAACTTTTAAATTGAACCTTTACTGTATACCTTTGTTACGATCTCTTGTCTTGACCCGCACCTTGATAAACTCGATTGGAAACTTGACTTGAACCCCTGATATATGACTTGACTTGAACCCATTGATAAAACTTGAACTTGAATTTGAAGCATGAAACTTGAAACTTGATACTTGAACCCCTTGATACTTGATACTTGACCTTGACCCACAGTTTGAGATTACGAGCCATACTAGGCATGAGGGTTTCATGTCCTTGTCATTGATGCACCGATGACTTGACTTTTGGGTAGGAAAGTGATTACCTATCCCGTCCCTGCCATGACTTGATACTTGACTTGCGCGTAGATGAAGACATTGTGGCAGCCTACAGGGGCGCATGGATGCATCCTAGATTTGTAATTGTACTTGACTTGACACGACTTGATTACTTGTATTACTTAGTGACATGATGGGTGTGTGCGATACACGTCATTCACTCTTGGGAGCACGCGACTCCAACGCTTGAGAGGTATCCCCTCATATTATACTTGGCATACCGAGGTCACCCCTCCGTATACATGTATACTTGTTTACTTGATATGACTTGATATGATATATTCTGGGCTCGTAGTGGATTACTGTTTCTGTTACCTTATAACCTTGATACTTAACTTGATACTTGACTTGATACTGGAATTAATTCGATATTTGACTTGACTTAAATTGAATATTGGGCTGGTGGTGGGTTATGGTTATCTTTACACCTACCTATTGTAACCATTCTTGATAACCTATTCTATTTTCTTTCCTAATTCTTGTTACACATTGCATTGTTTCGTTACTCCATTATCCCATGATTACTGCTTTGTATCGTTATATCTGTTCACTGAGCTTTCGTAGCTCAGCCGCATTTCTTTTCCTGCGGCAGGTTTTAGTTTGGAAGCTGGGTTTGAGTGGAGAGTACTTGGGTGTTTGAAGACTTTATTAGCTATTGAAGATGACTAGAAGGATTTATAGTTAGATTTAGAAATTATTGTATTGTAACCTTGTAGTTTCGGATTATCCATTGTAACTATTGAAATTCTATTGTATTATTTATGTCATATGCTTGTGATTGTCTGGTATGAAACCATAGTATTGTGACATCTCTACCCTTGTCGGGTCGGGGTGTTACAAGGTTAATAACATATTAAGTTACTACTTCGATATTGTCATTTATTTTTATTTGTGAAAATTTATTTATATTATTAAGTATAATATTCTTAGTTTTTCGACACCTCATTAGTTTAAAAATAATTATCTTAACTATTTTTATACAACATACGTAAAATACTAAATGTTTAAAACATTTTGTATGTGTGTTAAATCAATGCAAGTTTAATACATTTTCTTTTACTTAAATGCTAATGTATTAAAATAATCTTTTATCTTGTTTAGACAACCCATGGTCAAGCAAGACAAAATGATGTAATGTTTTAAAGATCATGTAACGGATTTTGTGAGAGTGTTAAGTATTTTGAGGTGATATACCTTTTACACTTAAACCTTTGGAAAAATAATTGTGTAAGACAATATCTTTCGACACACATGATCAACCAACTTAGTTTCTATTCCTAAGAAGGTTACTAAACCATTTTAAAAACTTGCAACATATGCAAGAAAAATAGTCTATGCCTATATGCAATGCAAACTAATTACTCAATATAGTGCAAGAGATTTAGCATGAGCCTTATAAACGCATAAACCGGAAAACTATAATAAACAAATAGCAACAAGGCATGAAAGACACTTATGCTTATATATAAAATTAGCTCAAATAAAGATAATAATAAATATACAAAAATATTAAATAACAATACTAAGACACAAAGAAAAACAAATAGTCATTTAGCATAATAAAAAAAACTACTTATCGTCATTTTGTGTATTAAGTATAACAATGTACACATAGCTTGATTTTATTTGACAATGAATTATTTTCCACCCCATTTCAAAATTTGATCAAGTTCAACACTTTGAAAATATGAATACATCAATGTGTGATGTTCTCTTTGTAATTTGACAAAAAAATTTGTGCAATCGGCATGACCGGAAAGGACTCTCTGTTACGAATCAAAGACTATCGTAAATTTTACTTTACAATCATTTTCTAAAATTATTTTTAAATGAGAGTAGACTCAATTACGTTTAAAACGATAGGTGGCACGACTCCTACAGACTTGCGGTTGATTTTATACGAATTTTTGAAAATTACCCAATTCTAAAAAACAGACGAAGGTACCGTTAAATTTAGCGGTACCGTCCGTATTTAATGGTACCGTCCGTTATATTTAACGGTACCATGACCTGTTATTACAGTTTTGAACAAAACCAACCGCATCACTTTACGACTCGTTCTATAGACATGACCAGACACTTACAAACTCTTTTCTTTTATTTGTTTAAGAAAACCTTGAAGCTAGTATGACAAAGTATACTTAACAATAAAACTTGTAAGTATTAAGCAACTAAACACTTTTCATATTTTACCACCTTCATAGGTAATTTGATACATGGATCGTACTCAATTTTGAAAACCATTTGTTTTTAAAATTTGAGCAACCTGGCTCTGATACCAATTGTGGAAACCGTAGGGGGGGGGGGCTGAATACGTTTCCATTCAAAACATAAAAACATTTTGTATCAAACACCCAATCAAGTGTGACGTAATATGAAAAGTGTCAACAATGATCATACAACATCTATAGATGGTATAACGTAAACTACAACACAAACACAATCAAACCATGACACAAGCATAGTCAACATATTATAACCAACAAACCAAACAAACATAAACATAATGAAAGTATAAATATAAAGCGATTAAGAATAAAATAAAAGTAAAGAGATAAGTAAGAAGGCGCAAACCAGACAGGATGATTTATAGTGGATCGGTCACGAAGCCCCTCTTCGCCCTACTCCACTCCCCGAATACCCAAATCGAGAGTTACTTCACTAATCAACAAGCTCCCTTCAGGTGGAGAAAACCGTACAACGTCGCTTATCCTTATTTCCGACACTAAGCTAAATGTCGAGTACTAATCTTAGCTAGTACCAATCTACCACGATCTACTCGATCTACTCACGATCTACCCTTTATCCACTTGATCAATATACTAGCCCATAAGCTACAAGAGATCTCCAAGATCTCAAAAAAGATCACAATGATCTACTCCCACTTGACTCGATCTACTCGATCTACCCTTGATCCACTTGATCAATACACAAGCCCACAAGCTTCAAGAGATCTCCAAGATCTCGACAAGATCACAATGATCAACCCTCACTTGACTCAATCTACCCTATCTACCCTTGATCAACTTGATCAACACACTAGCTCACAAGCTATAAGAGATATTCAATATCTCTATAAGATCACAATGATATTCTCTCACAAACTCTCAAAAGAAAAATGAACTTGATGTATACAAGATACAACAAGTATGTAACAAGTGTTACAAGTGCTCTAACTACAACTACAACACTTTGTATCTTCTTTGATACTTTGTGTTCTTCTCTTGCACTAGAAGAGGAATGAATGTGATCTCTTGGTTGGATGAAAGGATCACTCTTAAACAAACTAAGACTCTATAATGATCAATGAAAGTGATCTAAATAAGAAGGGATTAGACTAGAGAAAACTGACTGGAAAAATCAAGTTGGATGTGTAAAATGGTCCACTATTTATAGGCAAGAACAAAGCTAGCCGTTACAGAGGGACGGCACCACTAATAGTCAAACGACACCACTAAATTTAGTGGTACCGTGGACGCTCCTCCGTTTGTTTTTAGTAGGGAAGGTTTATTTAAGAATATTTGGAGCTGTTTTGGGTGGAAAAATGGTTGTTGGGATTTTTAAACTTGTCTTTCAAAATAAAACATTTCTTTTTAATTCAAAAATAAATTATAAAATGTATTTTTGAAAAAAATGTTTTGTCACATTAAAAATGTGAAGTTTAGAGAAAAATATAATCCTTTAATCATTTGTCAAGTAGTAGATTTGTTTGTCCATACCTTGAGTGATTTACGTCGGGATGGAAATCTACGACTTTGTTGAAGCATACTTGAGACGTCGAGAGATGTTGATGTAAGTATGCGTTGATGATTTGTGTTTACAAGTAACTTGCACATTTTACGTTATGCATTGCAAGTTACATGTTTGTCATTATTAAAACCGAAGAAATCATTTAGTTTAAATATCATAATATTTGCACTAACAATGGTAATCCAAAAGTAGAAACCCTAAACGAGCAGTAATAATAACCATGTACAACGATAGCAGCAGTAACACATAAGTACCAGCAGTAACTTACATGTAGCAGCAGTAAGTGTTGACTAGCAGTAGTATCTTGCAACAAGCAGCATTAACAAAGCTTAGCAGCACTATGAAACCATATCGTGCACTATGAAACACTAGCAGTACTAACGACCTTCAACTGGAAGCATTAACCACTAAGTTCCTTTGAGCAGCACAGATTAGAACATAGGAGCACCAATACCCATCGAGCAGCAGTAGAAGTAGCAGCATTAAGTATCTAACAACATTAACATAGATGCTATGAGCAGTACTAAGTAATCACAAACAACATTAAGTAGCAGTGGCTTCAGTTTTATTAGACGTAGCCATACTCCACAACGCGTAACATTACTTATCTGCTCCCCTAACCTTCGTTCTCCTCTGTCTCCTTGTTTCAATCAGTACGAAAATTATTAATCGATGTTTGCAGTTCCTGATTGATAGAAGCATTAACTAGAATACCATGACCTGCATATGTTGTATAAGGAAACGAATGAGTCCATAAACCCTAAAACCGTATAACGAAACCCTAAAAACAAATATGATTGCACCAGCCATAAACAATTTGCACAATGTTAATCTTCAAATCAAGGAACAGATTTAGAAGCTGCATTCATAATCTTAATCATCGGAATCCACCAGCTTCCCATCATAACAATGAACTTCGTTGAGCTTTCTAGAGTAGTAAACGACTTCGTAGTGCTTTCTAGACAAGTAAACCATAGTAAGAACTAGGGTTTTAAAAACTGTAGAGCACAATCTGTTGGGAATAAACTGATCAAAGTCAAAGAGCCTGCCAATGATGTGAAGAGCCTGCTAGTTGATTTTGAACAAGTATGAAGATGTTCTACCAGTACCTTCTGGGTAGAAGGTACTGCTGGTTGATGAAGAGCCTGCCAAGCTTATGTCAAGTCGATTAGATATTTTGTAATAGATATTTAGTTGAATTATTAGTCTTTGTACAAAGTTATACGTTATGTAGAAGTAGATTAGTCTTCTGTGGTGACAGAGGAATATTATCAGAGTTGTACATTGGTAGTTGTATTTAATTGTAGGCGCAAAAAATAGTCAAAGTATAGTATAATACTCTTCCACTTGACAACATGTAATAAGATATCCTTATCTTATAAAAGGATATCTTAGTCACTACTTCATGCATGCATCTTTAACAACCAAAACACATAACCAAACTATCTCTCAAGTAACTAAGTTACACTTTCACAATTCCATCAAAGATTCAAGATTACTTTGTAATCCCGGTGATATTTAGATCATCCGTATTATTATCAATAATATTGAATCGTTTTGTGTTAACCAAAGTTGTGTTCTTTGTTCATTGCATTCTCACGTTTACTTAAACTCACCACCTTGTGTTCTTTTAAAGTGTGTTGTAGTAGATTCCGCATGCTAAACACATTCAATACATAAATATCTCAATCAAGAACATAAACAATAAACCGTTCCACAAGTGGTATCAGAGCTAGGCTTGATATTTACTAATTTAAAAGAAAAATGGATGTTGAACATATTCAAACCAATGTTGCAGCTAAACTTCCATTACTCAAGCAAAACGAGTTTGAAATGTGGAGACTAAGGGTTGAACAATACTTTCAAGTGCAGGACTATGCACTTTGGGAGATCATTGAACAAGGCAATTCATTTAAACCCCAAATCACCACTACAACAGTAAATGATGCTCTTGTAACAAGAATACAAGAACAACCATCAAATGCAGATGAAAAAGTTCAGAAGAGAAATGATCTAAAGGCAAGGAGTATGTTACTGATGACTATTCCAAATGATCAACTTCTGATCTTTAACAAATACAAAGATGCCAAAACCCTTTTTGAAGCTATTGTGGCTAGGTTTGGTGGTAATGATGCTACCAAGAAAACACAGAAAACACTTCTCAAACAACAATTTGAGAACTTTACAGCCACAACCAATGAGTCTTTGGACAGTATGTTCAATAGACTTCAGAAGCTTGCAAGTCAGTTAGCCATCCATGAAGTGATGATAACTCAAGAAGATCTAAACTCTAAATTTCTTAGGAGTTTACCTTCAGAATGGTCTATGCATGTCATTGTATGGAAGAACAAATCAGATATTGACCAGATGAGTCTCAATGATCTCTACAACAATTTCAAAATTGTAGAACATGAAGTTAAGAAGACTACTGGGTCAAGTTCTGGAAATATGGCTTTTGTTTCATCCCCAAGCATCTCAAAGGTTGATAATGTAGATAAAGGTGGCAGAGAAGAAGGTACTGCTAACACAACTTTTGGTACTGCTAGTACTTCTAGTAGTACCAAATCCATTTTAGATGAAACAATTGGGTGTGCTTTTCTTACATCTCAACATAATGGGTCCGTATTAACATTTGAAGACCTTCAAGAGATTCATCCTGATGATCTTGAAGTAATGGACATAAAGTGGCAACTTTCACTTTTAAGCATTAGAGCTAAGAAGTTGATGATGAGGACTGGCAAGAAGATACTGATAGATGGAAATGAGCCTGCTGGCTATGATAAGTCAAAGGTGGAGTGTTACAACTGCCACATGAAAGGTCACTACTCTAGAGAGTGTAGAAGACCTAAGAAGCAGGATAACAGAGGTAGAGGGTTTGACAACAGAAATAAAGAAAGCTTTGAGAAGAAAGGAAGCTTTGAAAGCAAGAGTAAGGTTGTTGAAGTTGCTGAGCCAAAAGCGATGGTTGCTATTGATGGCATGGGTTTTGATTGGAGTTTCATGGGTGAAGATGAGTCAACTTCTGATGAATTGGCTTTGATGGCATTCTCCACTCCTGAGGTACAAACTATCAAATGTTCTAATACTTGTGAATCTCTTAAAGAATTAGAAATCATAAGTAAAGCTTATAATACAGAAATTTTAGAACATAGAAAAACCAATCAAACCTTATTTGACCATAAGTGTGGTATGTCCAAGCTAGAAAAACAAATCATTCACTATAGAGAAAATGAACTCACATTTTCTGATGCTAAAGCTGCTCTTAACAGACAAATATTTTTGAAAGATTCAGAAATTGAAATGGTAAGGAATGAGTGTACTAAAGTTACCTTGGCTAGAGATAATATTCAACTGACTGTTACTAAATTGGAAAATGCTTCTGAGTGTACTAGGAACATAGTAAAAGAATCAGATGAATAAGAGAATAAAATCAGGGATAGGATACAATGAATGTCCACCTCCTTATAGAGGAATCCCTTGTCCTCCAGGATCAAATCTTGCTGAATCAGGTGTGCATGAAGTCATGAACAAACCATTGGCTAAATCTGTAGTGATAAGTGAACCTTCTGAGAGTGCTAAGAATGTCCCACTCTCTAAGGTGCTCACTGATAAGAGACCAGATGTCCTAATAATTAGGATTGGGTATCTGATGATGATGAAGATCAGACTATTCCTATCAAAGGAATCAAAATAGGACCAACCAGTCCTAAGAAAGTAGAAGTTAAAGCTAAGACTCAAGCTGTTTTGAAGACAGTTGAAAGTTGTGAAAAATGTAATAACAAACCTAGGGGAAGCCAAAGAAATTGGAACAACCTTAAGTCACAACAATTAGGTGATAACTTTGTTATGTTTAATAAGGCTTGTTATTATTGTGGTAGCTTTAATCATCTTCATGCTTATTGTAATAAATGGGTTTCTGGGAGTAAATCAAAGTCTAAAACAAATGTTACTCATCCCAGAAAAAGTTTTGTTAAGTCTAACACTACAAAAGATAATCATACTGTTAGACAACATAAGCCTGTTATTACAAAACCAACTGAAAAGGGTACAAGAAACACTTTCAAAAGTGTACCAAAAGTTGAGAAAAGTCCTATTCAAAAGATAAATGTGGTTAAAACAAAATTTTGGACACCAAAAACCAAAGGTCCTGCTAGACCAAAAGGTCCCACTAGACCAAATGGTACTGCCAAAATTGGTATTGCCAAAATTGGTACTGATAGACCAAAGACCACACAATGGATTAGAAGGGAAAGTGCTGTTAAGTCCTCAGCATGTTGGATTTGGAAACCAATCCAATCAAAAGGTGCATCAACAATCCTGAAAAGGTTTGATTTCATTGATGCAAGAGGCAAACCCAAGTCTGTCATGGCTTGGGTACCCCAAGGAAACTAATATGTTTATTCATGTGCAGGAACATTCATCTGATATTGAAGATCAAGGATATGTTGATAGTGGATGTTCAAGGCACATGACAGGCAACATGTCATTCCTCTCAGACTTCAAAACATTTGATGGAGGATATGTTACCTTTGGGGGTGGAATAAAAGGAAAGATCACTGGTAAAGGTACTATCAAAACAAGTAAACTAGATTTTGAAAATGTGTATTTTGTGAAAGAACTTCAGTTCAATCTTCTTAGTGTCTCACAAATGTGTGACAAAAAGAACAATGTTCTATTTACTGACAATGAATGTATGGTTCTTTCTTCTGATTTTAAGATGCCTGATGAGAGTCAGATCCTTCTTAAAATTCCAAAAAGGAACAATATGTATAGTGTCAATTTAAAGAACATTGATCCCAAGGAAGGTTTAACTTGTTTGGTAGCAAAGGCCTCATTGGATGAATCTATGCTTTGGCATAGAAGGCTTGGTTATGTAAACTTTAAAACAATCAACACTATTGCAAAATATGATTTAGTAAGAGGTTTACCCAAAAAGTCTTTTCAAAACGACCAAACTTGTGTTGACTGTCTAAAAGGCAAACAACATAGAGCTTCTTGTAAGCCCAAGACCCAAAACTCTATTTCTCAGGCTTTACATATGCTTCATATGGATCTCTTTGGTCCTACTAATGTGTGCAGCTTAAATGGAAAAAGATATTGTCTGGTTGTTACTGATGACTATAGCAGATTTTCATGGGTTTTCTTCTTAAGATCTAAACATGAAACTAGTGAGATACTTAAAACATATATCACTGAGGTAGAAAACCAATCTGATAAGAAGGTCAAAGTCATCAGATGTGACAATGGGACAGAGTTCAAGAATAGAGTTATGGATGACTTTTGCAAGGAAAAAGGCATAAAAAGAGAGTTTAGTGTAGCTAGAACACCTCAGCAAAATGGAGTAGCAGAAAGAAAGAATAGAACACTTATAGAGGCTGCTAGAACAATGTTAGTAGACTCTAAGTTGCCTATTTCATTTTGGGCTGAAGCAGTTGGTACTGCTTGTTATGTACAAAACAGGGTTCTTGTGACAAAACCACATAGAAAAACACCTTATGAACTTTTCTTTGGTAGAAAACCATCTTTAAGTTTTATGAGACCTTTTGGTTGTCATGTCACTATTCTCAATACCAAAGATCATTTAGGCAAATTTGATGGAAAAGCAGATGTTGGCTATTTGATAGGGTATTCCTTGCAGAGTAAGGCCTATAGAGTGTTTAACACTTGCACTAGGCTAGTAGAAGAGAATCTTCACATAGAGTTTCAAGAGAAACTTACAAATGTGAAAGGAGTTGGACCAGATTGGATGTTTGATGTTGATAGGCTTTCAGAATCTATGAATTATGTGCCTGTTTCAGGTACAAATACTAATGATAATGCAGGTTCTGAAGACAATGTTGAAACTCCTAAAGATCAAGATTACATCTGGATGCCAATTTGGAAAAGTATGGATCTATCTTCAAGTCAAGAAGAACCTTCAAACACAACATATGAAGGCAATGAAGAAGATCAAGGAACTCAGAATCAAGAGAATCAAGAAAGTGGTGCTAATGACAATGGTACTGCCAGTTCTTCAGATGGTCCTGCTAGTTCAAGTATTGGTACTGCTGAGCCATTGAATGTTCAAATAGATGATTCTTTTCAAGAAGAAGTTGGGATTAGCAATCTTCCAACTACATATGAAGTTCCTAAAACACCAAACACTAGAATTCTCAAAGATCACTCAACTGATGATGTGATTGGAAGCATAACTTCTGGTGTTAGAACAAGATCTCAAGTTGGTTTATCTCAAGTCTTATCTCCAGATGAAGAAGGGTTTATCTCCTCTATCTATGAAGAAAAGAATAATGATACTTCCAATATATGCCTGTTTTCATGTTTTCTATCTCAGGCTGAACCCAAAAACATAAACAAAGCTTTAGATGATGCAAGTTGGGTGGAAGCAATGCAAGAAGAGCTTCTCCAATTCAAGATTCAGAAGGTTTGGATATTGGTTGATTTGCCTAGAGGTCATAGGGCAATTGGAACCAAATGGGTGTTCAGAAACAAGAAAGATGAAAGGGGTATAGTGATCAGAAACAAGGCTAGATTGGTAGCACAAGGATATACTCAAGAAGAAGGGGTAGATTATGAAGAAGTGTTTGCTCCAGTTGCAAGACTTGAAGCAATTAGGCTTTTCTTGGCCTATGCTTCATTCATAGGCTTCACTGTCTATCAAATGGATGTTAAGAGTGCATTTTTATATGGTGAAATTGAAGAACCAGTATATGTATCTCAACCTCCAGGCTTCATTGATGCAGAGTATCCAGACAAAGTTTACAAAGTTACCAAGGCTTTGTATAGTCTACACCAAGCTCCTAGGGCAAGGTATGAAACATTGGCTTGTTTTCTACTAGAAAGTGGATTCCAAAGAGGCAGGATTGATCCAACTTTGTTTATCAAAAGTACAAAGAAAGACATCTTGCTAGTGCAGATTTATGTTGATGACATAATCTTTGGATCAACAGACCAAGACTTGTGTGTAGAATTTGAAAAACTTATGCATAGTAAGTTTGAAATGAGTTCCATGGGGGAACTTACTTTCTTTTTGGGTCTCCAAGTGAAACAATCCAAAGAAGGCATATTTATCAGCCAAGATAAGTATGTAGCAGAGATCCTAAGGAAATTTAATTTTGCTGATTCTAAGGTTGCAAGTACACCAATGGATCCAGACAAAGGGCTACTCAAGGATGCTGAAGGAGAAGATATGGATTTGCACAATTATAGATCAATGATTGGGTCTTTGATGTACCTTACATCTTCAAGACCAGATATCATGTTCTCAGTATGTGTATGTGCAAGGTTTCAAATACATCCCAAAATCTCTCATCTCACAGCAGTCAAAAGAATCTTTAGATATCTTAAGGGTCAACCTAGGTTGGGTCTTTGGTATCCAAGGGAATCATCTTTTGAATTGGTGGCTTATTCGGATAGTGACTATGCTGGTGCAACTCTAGACAGAAAATCCACAACTGGTGGATGTCAATTTCTTGGTTGCAGACTAATCTCTTGGCAATGCAAGAAACAAACAATGGTGGCCAATTCTACAACTGAAGCAGAATATGTTGCTAGTGCAAGTTGTTGTGGGCAAGTTCTTTGGATCCAAAATCAAATGCTTGACTATGGGTACAATTTTCTTAACACCATTATTTATATTGACAATAGCAGTACTATTTGTATCATTAAAAACCCAGTTCAACACTCAAAAACAAAACATATTGAAATCAGACACCATTTCATAAGGGATTGCAATGAGAAAAGGTTAATTCAAGTAGTTAAGATTGATTCTGAAAGGAATTATGCAGACCTTCTCACCAAAGCTTTTGATTTAGGTAGATTCAAATATCTTGTAGGAGGTATTGGAATGATAAATCTGTAAAAATCATATGTTTTTGTTCATAAACTTAACTGGTATTGGATTTTAAACATGGTACTGCTAGTTAGTCAAAAGGTCCTGTTAGTTCATAATTGGTCCTGCTGATACAAAATTGCTATGTTTTGTTCATATAAAGGCTTGAATGTTTAAAATGCTATAGATCAAGTGCTTTGCACTTTGTTCTTTTGGTTTGCAACTAACACATTTCAGGTTGATAACAAAACAAGAGTTCTTCCAAACAGAAAGGAGCAACAAAAGTTATATTCATTTCAGGAGAGATAACAATCTCAGGGGAGGAATTGATAGCCCAGAATGGAAGAAAAATCCAATTAATGAAAGGAAAGACAAGAGCATACAAGATCATGCAGAGTTGAAAAAGATAGAGTTAGATCACATATCTAGAAGGGATGAAGCATTTCTCAAGGAGAAAGTTCTATCAAGATCAAACTAAGAAAGGTTTCAACTCAAAGGCATGACATTAGATGATTTCACTTGTTGAACCAATCATCCAAGATACACAGCATCATTGCCTTTCTAAATTTCCTCCATCCAAGGAAATTGCACCATCTTTGGGCCATCATGGCTTTTGGTATTCAGCTCACCAAGTTTTCACAAACTTAAGAGTTGGCTAGTCCTTAAGCAAACGGCTTTTGGTAAAGACAAATCAAATCCGTTGATGGTTGATAGTTTACCAAAAACTATATGGTTGTTAACTAACCATACTTAATTGTAAATAGTTAGCTAGTCCTTAAGCAAACGGCTTTTGGTAAAGACAACTCAAATCCGTTGATAGCTGGTAGTTTGCTAAAAACTATAAGGGATGTTTTTAAAACTTTCAAAGGTACTGGTAGTTCAAAATTGATACTGCTAGTATAAAAAGGTACTGCTATATAGCCGTTGAGCCTGTCAGAAAAAGTTTTAGCCATTAGGCCTGGTAGTTAAAATTAGCCGTTGGGGTAGTTATGTAAATTACTGATGATTATATTATATTATATTTCACATATAAAAGATCTTTTTAACCGCCTATACATTTACTTATTATAATCTTTCTTATTGTCGGTTAAAAGTAATTCTCTCATATCTTCTTTCATCAGCCATTATCATAATTCACATACACCTTTCATCTTCTACCAGTACTACCAACAAATCCCACCATCATATTCAAAATTTTCATTATGGCTTCAACAGTTGTTCTAGATTTTGTCCAACGTCACAATCAGTTAGCATTTTTGGAGAAGTCAGAGGATAATACCTCATTTCATCAAGTAGTGGACTTTTTAAACACCTCCTATATCAGGTTTGCTTTGCTAGTTAATCCCACTATTTATGAAAATCAAATTTTGCAATTTTGGCAATCTGCTAAAATTAAAACTTCTGAAAATGGGGAACAAAGAATTAAGGCCAAAGTGGATGGTAAACATTTGACTCTTACTGAGTCATCCATATGAAGACATCTTCATTTGGATGATTCTGATGGTATTAGTCAATTACCAGATACTGAAATTTTTGAAAATTTACAAAGAATGGGGTATCATGCTGAGTCTAACAAACTTACTTTTTTGAAAAAGCATCTTACTCCACAATGGAGATTTTTGATTCACACAATCCTTCACTATTTGAGCCAGAAGAAAACCTCTTGGGAGCAATTTAGTGGAAACATGGCTTCTGCTCTCATTTGCTTAGCTACAAACAGAAAATACAATTTTTCTAAATATATTTTTGAAGGGTTGATAAACAATGTGAAAAGTAAAACAAAGTTTTTGATGTATCCAAGATTTATTGGATGCATCATTGGAAAATTACAACATTTGTTGCTTCCCACAGACTCAATTTATGAAACACCAAAACTTTCTCACAAAGTATTTTCAAATATGAGAATTGGTTTTAGAGGGGAGGAAATTCCACTTTTTGATGAAATGATACCACAACATCCAGAAGAACCAACACCATCAGCTGAAACACAATCATCTAGTTCTTCACATGGTTACATTTCACCAACACATCAAACAACTCCAATACCATCTCCAGTACCATCATCAACACCACCACAATCATCACATCATGTATCACAAACCCAATCACCTCAGACAATGCAAGAACTGAAAGAAAAGGTGAAGTTCTTAGAGAATGCTCTTAAAAGTCAAAATGAAAGGTTTTCTAAGATCAACATCAAATTGGTCAAGAGGGTCAAGAAATTGGAGGGTGAAGTGAAGAAGTTACAGGGTAAAAGATCTGCAAGGGTTGTTTTATCAAGTTCTTCAGAGTCAGATGATGATAGGATAGGTCACTCTTCCAAAAAGGGGAGGAAGGATAGGTCTGAAGATGAGGAAGAGGCTCAATTTGAATTCCATGATGGAACTCAAGTTTATGATGAAGAGCCTGTTGGAGCAGGGCAAGAGCCTGCTAGGCCAGAAGAAGAGTCTGCTAGGAGAGAAAGGCTATTGGCTATGGGGTATAAAGGGTCTGCTGAGAGAGTGTATAAGAGAAAGAGGGTTTTAGTTGCTGATGAGCAATCCTCTGCTCCATCACAAGATCAAACTCCAAAGGATAAGGGCAAAAGTATTCTGATTGAAGATGAGCCAAAGTCCAAGAAGTTGAAAAGAACTCAGCAAATTCAGATGGCTTTAGGAGAAGAAGAGGCCAAAAGGGTTCATGAAGAAGAGCTAAAAGCACTTGAAGCTTCAAGAATGCTTGAAGTAATGAAAGAGCAGAAAGATGCTGAAGATGCTGCTCAAGCTCTTCTTGATTCTCAAGCTGCACAAATATTTGATGCACAACTACAATGGATTATCTCTATTGATCCAATTGTAAGAGGTCAAGCTTCTGTGTATGTGGATGATGAGTCTCTCAGTGTAGAAGAGAAGACAGCCAAGCTTGAAGAATTCATCACCAAAAAGTATAGAGAAGAAGCCTTAAATGATGTATTTCATCAGATCATGCAGTATAAGGAAAAGGGATTTAAACTGCCACATGATCAGAAAGAGCAGATGAAATTCTTCAGGTTATATCTAAAAAGGTCTGCAAATTGGAAGGATCATCAACTCAAAGGAAAATCATTTGATGAGTTGCAGCATCTATACATTGAAGCCTACAAGAAGAACCACTGCACTCCTCCTGAATACACACAAGAAAGGTCTTCAAAGAAGAAGGAAGATGCTCAGAAGAAAGAAGTAGCAAAATTGGACACAGAGCAAGTAAGTAAAATGTTGATTACTTTGCCTACTATCATACATGCTGATCCAATTAGGTCTAGACACCCTATAATTGATTGGGAAATACACCATGATAGATTTGGTAAGTCATGGAAAATATCAAGGGTTGGGGGACAGTCTACTATCTTTAAGAATTTTGAAAATCTAGTTAGAGCATCTGACAGAGCAGATTTAGAAGAATTGTGGAATCTAGTGCAGATAAGGCTAGCCACAAATTCTAGCAATGATGTTAAGGAACAGGAGTTATGGGTTGAATTCAATAGGATGTATGATCCTGATCCCAAAGATGATTATTGGAAGTTTCCATATTATGATCCCACTACAACCTGGGAATTCTTAAGTCATTGCAGTATTCATCATTTGTACACATCAAGTGGGATTGAACTCTTCATGTTGGCTGAGAAAGAGTATCCACTTAGTTATGAAGTGCTCTCAACTATGATCTCTAAGAGATTAAGGTGTGACAAAGATGATGAGAACTCAGAAATTGTTCAAAGTTTGCTAAGGAGCATATTTGAACAATGTGAAAGAAAAAGGAAGGATAGAAAGTAAAGATTTTTGGAAGAGTTCCCTCAAATCCTCAAGGTATGTATTTTATTCATCAGAAACTTGTGTATTTTAATGGAAATAACAAGTTTAGGGGAGGATTGTTGGGAATAAAATGATCAAAGTCAAAGAGCCTGCCAATGATGTGAAGAGCCTGCTAGTTGATTTTGAACAAGTATGAAGATGTTCTACCAGTACCTTCTGGGTAGAAGGTACTGCTGGTTGATGAAGAGCCTGCCAAGCTTATGTCAAGTCGATTAGATATTTTGTAATAGATATTTAGTTGAATTATTAGTCTTTGTACAAAGTTATACGTTATGTAGAAGTAGATTAGTCTTCTGTGGTGACAGAGGAATATTATCAGAGTTGTACATTGGTAGTTGTATTTAATTGTAGGCGCAAATAATAGTCAAAGTATAGTATAATACTCTTCCACTTGACAACATGTAATAAGATATCCTTATCTTATAAAAGGATATCTTAGTCACTACTTCATGCATGCATCTTTAACAACCAAAACACATAACCAAACTATCTCTCAAGTAACTAAGTTACACTTTCACAATTCCATCAAAGATTTAAGATTACTTTGTAATCCCGGTGATATTTAGATCATCCGTATTATTATCAATAATATTGAATCGTTTTATGTTAACCAAAGTTGTGTTCTTTGTTCATTGCATTCTCACGTTTACTTAAACTCACCACCTTGTGTTCTTTTAAAGTGTGTTGTAGTAGATTCCGCATGCTAAACACATTCAATACATAAATATCTCAATCAAGAACATAAACAATAAACCGTTCCACACAATCTTATTAACAAATTGAAGAATCAATACTGCTACAACCGACCTATGATGAATGTAGTTATAGATAATTGGTCGACTAGTAAGGGTTGTTTAAGATACCAAGAATCATTTCAAGAAAGACCAATACCCTAAAAAATGATTAACTTGAATGGACCTTTAAAAAATCGATCATAAACCTTCTCAAAGCTGCTTATTTCAACAATAAAACCTTGTACAATCCTAGATCAAGAGCCCCCAAGCTCTGATATCAATTGTGGAGTTTGATAGAACTTCTTAGATCATTTTGAGCACTAGGAATAACAATAACAATGGCAGAATATTCAAACAAATAATCAATTGTTATTGAACAAGGTTTTTCTTCAATATCATTCATAACAATTACATACTATCTTTCACATACACGCTCTAATTCTACTTGATCAAGGGAGAACGTGTTACACACCTTGTAACAGGGATCAAGACTTGACCTTGAAGCGTAAAAAAACACTAACCCTAGGCGTTTTACAAACCCTACGCCTAGGAACACACACACACACCTTTAGTGCACTACATTGTATGCATATCAAAAACTAATGACCTAATGTCTCTTTATATAATAGAGATCATCTAGGTTTACAAGGAAAATATTCCTAATACAACAAGGATACTAAATATTCTTAGAATCTTCTAAAAGCTCCATCTTTTTGTAATTTCCCTTCTTGTCACATTAAGTCCTTCATGTTTCTTTCTTCATGTTTTGTATCTTCAAATCTTGTTGACCCAACACTGCTAGTGATGGCAACAGCACTAACAATGCTAACAAAGATAAAACTGTTAATACTATTGACAAGGAAGGCATTGCTATTAATGAGGATGAATATCCATTTGATCCAAACATGCCTCATTTGGAAATTATCTATATTGTTACTGATGATGAAGGAGATGATACAGAGGCTGACATAAACAACATGGATGATACTATCCTTGTCAGTTCTATTCCAACTACCAGAATTCACAAGAATCATCCTCAAGAACAAATCATTGGAGATGTGAAGTCTGCGGTTCAAATAAGAAGAATAACAAAGGATTTAAAAGAACAAGGTTTCTTTGCTAGATCCCTTAAACAAAGAAACAGTCATAAAGACCTTCAAAATAGTTTTTTTGCATGTTTTCTATACAAGTAGAACCCAAGAATGCACTTAAAGCATTGCAGGATCCAAGCTGGGTGGAGGCTATGCAAGAGGAGCTTCTACAATTCAAGCTATAAGAAGTTTGGACTCTGGTAGATTTGCCTAATGGTAAAAAGGCTATTGGTACTAAATGGGTTTTCAGATGTAAAAAGGATGAAAAATGTATTGTGATAAGGAAAAAGGCAAGGTTAGTAGCTCAACGATACACACAAGAAGAAGGGACTGACTATGATGAAGTCTTTTCCCCATTTGCTAGAATTGAAGATATATGGTTGTTCTTAGCGTTTTCTTCATACAAAGATTTTGTGGTGTATCAGATGGATGTAAAAAGTGCTTTTCTGTATGGGAAAATTAAAGATGAAGTACATGTTTGTCAACCACCAGGGTTTGAAGATCCTGATTTTCCTGATAAAGTATACAAGGTGGAAAAAGCACTTTATGATGTACATCAAGCTCCCAGAGCTTGGTATGAAACATTGTAAACATATGTTAGGAATTAAATATTCAAGCACTTGGTTTTGTCAAAGATCAATTTGTACTGCTAAGGAATAACACTAACAGTACTAACTGAGTTAGTACTACTAGTGTAAATATTAGTACTGCCATGTTTAAAGCAAATACTGCTGATGATATAACTAGCAGTACTAACTGACTGAGTTAGTACGGCTAGTATAAGAGTTGATACTGCTAGTTTGCTTGAAGACTGAAGATGGTACTGCTTATGAAGACGTGTAGGAAGATAAGTATAGAATAGATTTTGTGTATATCTTATAGAGTTAGACTTATGCATATATTCTACATGTTTAGAATATTATACTTATCTTGCAAAGGGCTCCTTGTGCTATAAAAGGAGGTCCTAGGTTAGATGTTTTGGACGTATGTTTTGTTAGGCTTCAAGGTTGTAAACCCTAGTGATAATGAAGATCACTCGTATTATACTTAATAATATTGAAGCATTTGGTGATATCATTGTTCATATAAATAGTTCGTTACTGTTACACTGATAAATCTTCTACGTATCAAGTAGTAGATTCCGCATACTATTTGATATACATTAAAAGTATCCTCAACACAATTCTCGTGTGTTTAGATCCTCTCAAGTGGTATCAGAGCCAGGTTTCTGATACTTTGATTTAGAAGATCCTTACAGAAGAACTCTTTATTCCCAATAAAGAAGATGGACATGGAGATTACTCAGACCAACACTGCTGCCAAGTTGCCTATGCTCAAACAGAATGAATTTGAGATGTAGAGGCTCCGGATTGAGCAGTACTTTCAAGTACAAGATTATGCTCTATGGGAAATCATAGAGTATGGCAACTCCTTCAAACGATCAACAACTGAAACAATAGTTGATGGTCAGAAAGTTACAACTGTGAACACCTCTCCTGTTACTACAGAAGAAAAGCTCCAGAAAAAGAATGATGTTAAAGCAAGGAGCTTGTTACTAATGACCATCCCTAATGATCAACTTCTGACCTTCAGCAAATACAAGGATGCCAAAAGCTTGTTTGAAGCTATAACTACCAGGTTTGGTGGTAATGAAGCCACCAAGAAGACACACAAGACTTTGCTAAAGCAGAATTTTGAGAACTTCGGTGCTACTAGCAATGAATCTCTTGATCATATGTTTAACAGGCTGCAGAAGATAGTCAGCCAACTGGCTGTATTGGGTGTTGAGATCCCACAGGAAGATCTTAATTCCAAATTCCTAAGAAGTTTGCTTGCTGATTGGTACACTCATGTAGTTGTCCGGAAATACAAGCCAAAAATTGATACAATGAGTCTTAATGATCTGTACAACAATTTTAAAATTGTTGAACAGGGGGTAAAGAAGGCTGGAAGCTCAAGTTCTAGTTCTGGAAACATGGCATTTGTGTCATCTCCCATCAATATCAGTCCAGAGGAGGTTAATATGGCTTCAGTAGTCAGAACTACTAACCCTAATGTTTGTACTGCTAGTTCACAAACTAGTACTGCTGGTATAAGTGATGCTACATTCTATGCTTTCCTGACCAGTCAAGCCAATGGGTCTCTGCTATCCCATGAAGATCTTGAACAGATAGATGAAGATGATCTGGAAGAGATGGACTTAAAGTGGCAGGTAGCACTTCTAAGCATGAGAGCCAAGAAATTCTGGTAGAAAACAGGGAAGAAGATCACAATCAGTGGTAATGATACAGCTGGTTTTGATAAATCAAAGGTGGAGTGTTTCAACTGTCATATTTTAGGACACTTTGCTCGAGAATGCAGAAGACTAAGGCAATAGGACAACAGAAGCAAAGGGTATGGGAATAAGTAGGAAAACAAGAAGGTTGTGGAAGTGAAAGTGCCTTCTTCAAAGGCAATGGTTGCCATTGATGGTCTTGGTTATGATTGGAGCGTCATGACTAATGATGAAGAAGCACCAACTGAGATGGCACTGACGGCATTTTCTGACTCTGAGGTACATTCAGTAAGAAGTTGTTCAAAATCTTGTTCTGATTTAAAAGATTATGAAACAATTAAAAAGCATTATGATGAGCAAAGAGTAGAGCTAAACCAAACTAATTATAATTTAGCGAATCATAAAAGAGGTTTAGCTGTATTAGAAGAACATATATTGTTTTATAAGAAAAATGAGTCTGTCTTTTATGAAGATATTGTTGTGCTTAAAAGAGACATTTTTCATCAAGATGCTGAGATAAGTCTGCTTAGAGATTGTAGCATATTCAATAACGTATAACACTCAAAAGGTGGTGATTTAGCCGAACACTTAGAGAGAGAAATAGAGAAGTTGGGAACTTAGTGAGAGAAATAGAAATGTATTAGGTTAAAGCGAAGGAATTTCCAACCCTTCCCACACATGGGAAGGGGTATTTATACTACTAGCATATGTGCCCCGAGTGGGCTGTGGAGTGAGTTGACAGTGGGGAAGGACCCGACCCACTCCACGAATACAATAATAACTAAACTATTACTAATAATCCTACGAGCTACTTAATGCAAATGAGTACTCGGGGTGACCGAGTCTTCATATGAATATTTGTATTCCTAGCAATCTCCCCCTAAGGGAGGTTACCCCGGAAATTACACTTTGAATTCTAGCATTCTATTATATGAATTTGACTTCCTAACTCGTAGTCTTTGATTCTTCAAAGTCATAAATCTTTGTACATTCAGCAGTGAACTTTTGATAACTGATCTTTTGTCTTGGATGATTTTTAAGGATTCTTTGAGGTCATCATCCAATGAATGTCTTCAAGTCATCCTTTTGCAGTATCGTCTCCATGTGATGTTGTCAACTTTGAACCGACATGCTCACACTTTTCTGGATCATGATTTTCAGCATCAGAGTTGTGGAAGCAGTGTTGAAGGTCTTTCAAGTATCATGATTTCTTTGATTATGATGGTGAAGTGTGAGCATGGGGTGATGGATCGGCATCATTTCGGCAATCAGCTACAACCGCCAGGGATTCCTGCATACGACAGTAAGCAATAAAACATCTGGTACTTACATGTTCAGACTTTGAGATTGTTAATAGCATAGTGTGAAAACTTTCTCGACTCCTTGCCAAGACCGTTACTAAATCGGATACCCTCGAGAGGGCATACAAGATCTACCAAATTACATCAACGATTAGGTTAGTCGCTTGAGTTCACTCCACGAATGTAGACCGTTTGAAACCGCCGTGACCACTAAGCATAATCCACAAGGAATTATCGAAGTGACCTGCTTTCAGGGATGTTTGATGTTGACCCTGGCAGGAATTTCCATTCATTCACAGAGAATTACATTTGTCAGTTCCCTCATGAATGTTCTGGCAGATTGCTAAGATCTGCGTAGGACTCATAAATTTACAACTGGTGTCCTTAATGTTGAACAACCAGTGTAGAAGTAACATGTGTTCCTATGAGATCTTATGATGCATCTCGTGGCTCTAGACTCGATAAGTGCATTTTTGGTAGTCGGAGACTGGAGTGGTGTCTCCTGTTTCAATATCAACATAACTCGTAATGAGCGGTTGATAGATTGTGCAGGGTTCCCCGTGAGAATGAAACAAGTCCTTTTAAGAGAACTTGAGTGGCTAGAAGGTTTAGTGCAGTGCGTCACTGGGTTCATGACGTCTTGTCTTCAATACCGGCGTCACCTTAGTAACAGCCAATAGCATGTGAATTGAACCCGGTTTCTGCCCTAAGGTTGAATAATTGGAGGGCTATTTCTTTTCACCCTTTCTCATTATATTTCTTTTTAATTCTTCAACCCCTTCTTTCTCCTTTCTCATATTACTCCTTTTTTCATAATCATACCTAAGGACTTTCTAATACAAACTTTTTGATATTGTCCTTGGGTACATCCCTCCGGCTCTAGCGGATCATAGGACGGTTTTTCTAACCTTATAGCTTCATGACTATCCTATGTTGCCGTAAACCATTTATTTGAAAAATCTCTCAAAGTGTTTATGATTAAGAAAAACATTTTGCTAACACTTTGAGAGTTTTGAGCTTTTCAAATGCTCCCCCTTAACATGTGCTCAGATGCTTTTAGTATAAATATGCACATGTTGGGTAGAGCTTGCACTTTTTGAATTGATCCACTGTCAGTGAACATGACCGATTCGAGATACGCTTACATCACTAGTTAGACTAGCTTGAAATTATTACCCGGCCTGGTCAAGTCCACAGAATGTTTCTCGAAAGGGTACACTCTACTCAGACACGTCCTCTTCGAGATACACTTACATCACTGGTTAGACCAGCTTGAAATTATTACCCGGCCAGGACATGTCCTTTTGATTAATGACAGTTTTTGTTTCGTCAATTCATTGGTGAAGTCTGAGTCGCGTTCTCATGAGATGCCACATCCTTTTTGTTAACACAAACCATTTGCTCCCCCTTAATATGTGCATCGATATACGAAAGAGTTTAGCACATATGGAAGAGCTTACATTTAGGACCAAAACATCACATTTTATCATATTGCATATTTAAATCACATTCTCTCCCCCAATCAAAAATTTCAAATCTTTTGAGATTTTGTGATCCCAATTGATTTAAATAATTTTAGAAAATATAGGAGAAAATGTGGACAGGTTTAATATGTAAAACCCGAAATTTACCACAATCCGAAATGACTAAAATACACTCTGAATTTGAACTTTTAAGAACTTATAAAATTATGTAAGTAACACCATTTGCACTTAACCTAAAGTAATTAAAACCTTATGTTACCTAATAAGATTTAACCAAACAAGAACCTTACATTATAAATTAAGTTCATCAAACAAATGTCCCCAAATGCTAGCTATGCTAGTCGACTTTTACTTG
Source organism: Artemisia tridentata subsp. tridentata (assembly GCA_021014915.2). Classification (NCBI taxonomy): domain Eukaryota; kingdom Viridiplantae; phylum Streptophyta; class Magnoliopsida; order Asterales; family Asteraceae; genus Artemisia; species Artemisia tridentata. The sequence continues at coordinate 344,868,511 of CP139504.1, forward strand.
TGTCGTAAACTCAAAAATTTCGGCTAGTATCACTAAAGAAGATAAGCACACACATTAATATGAAGTATATATCAATCCCAAAAATTTTGACCTTCCTTATTGATACCAATCATATCACACGGTTCCCTCAAACTTTTAATACCGAATATCACTTTTCCCACTTTGTCAAAAACCCTAAAATCCCTCTCCACTTCACCTCATTATACGGCTCAAAGAAAACAACCAAGAAAACCCTAAAAACCTTTTCCAAATATTCGACTACTGCTGCTGTTCTTTTGTTCCTGCAATTCGATTCAAAGGCAAGCAAGGAGATGCTCTTTTGTGGCTGCAACTTGATGTTTAGATGTGCCTTGGATTCCGTTCGAAGTGATGTATTGAATCGAAGGGTATAACTACGGTTTCGGCTGGTGTAATCTTCTTGATGTTCGACCTTGTTTTTGTTCCTTTGATCACGCGATGAGGGTAACTAGATCATCCTTGTTCAATACCAATTTTCTTTGTTTGATTCTTGATTCATACTTGTTATTCTTGTCGAATTGAATACACATAAGATCATAAAAGAAAGCTTCATAAAATCATAACTCCTACATAAAATAACGAGTGAAAATAACCCTAATATGAATCGATCTATAAATTGTTGTTGTTTCAATGATGGTTATGAATATGTTAAGATTACCTAGGAGTCGACCATAATTGTTTTGTATCAAGATATAATCATTGGAATAAGAAAACCCTAATTCATCACATGAAATAACGAAAAACAGCTACTGTCCAGGAAATTTGTCCAACTTGATTCGACTGGATAAAAATGATGTGGACGTGTTTCGGAGTTTTTCTTGAGTCTAAAAGTAATTTTAAGAAAAGAGCTTTCTGGGAAAATTAACCTTGTAATTTTTAGAGGTTGGGAAGGCAACTTTTTGATTTTTAGAAAGTCAAGTGTCAAACTGAATTCGTATGTCAGGAAAATCAGTCCGTGTTTTTGATTTTTCATTTGCAAACCATGTCGAATTAGAGGATTCCGCTTTACATGATTAATATTTCATATGTATATCACTTACTGGAATTTGTTTAGATTTTTATAAATTTTCTAGATGGGGAATTGAAATACAAACTTTTCATATGTTAAAACTGATCAGAAATCTGGATGAATTGGTTAAATGGATTTTTAGACTATAGTTACACTAGCTAATAAAATCTGGAAAAATTAGTGTTGGTTCTTAAGACATTAAAGTACATGTGTGAATTTTTGGGGATTTTATTTATGAGTTCTTATATGATTAATAAATTCGACTAAACAGGTCCAGTTCATACATAAAATTTGTTAAAAGTGGAAAAGAGATTAAAAAGGTGTTACGTGTTTATTTTTCTAAACTAAAGGGTTAATGTAACACCAAAAATCTGAAAACGTGTAAAAAGACCAAAATGCTCTTACAATCTTAAACTTTGAATAATAAGCTTATAAAGTACCAAATAAATTCCAAACTTCGGGAGATGATTAAAATATGAAGTAAAATTATTTCTAATGCTACATTCGACATTTTGGGAAGTAACAAAATTATAAATACACAATATGTATGAATACAAAATTAATTAAATTATTATATGTATTATTAATAATGGATTTTAAATGCGGTAAATTTACAAAATAGGAAACAAATTAAGCCCATGAATTGGTCCTTTGATTGATGCGTGATTTATGCCAGCCTCCCCCCCCCTAATTCGGCTCCTTTCCATATTATTATAACAAACACATTATTATCCATAAATCAAAATTGCCAAGAAACCCATAACACACACACAATTTCGAAACCACTTCATCCGGCCACCAAAAATTCGAGAGACAATTTTCTGGGTTAGATCATCATTCTAAGGAGTCAAGAAAAATACGTGTTGGTTCGTGGCTTGCTTGGTTCGAGCGTGGTGATTTATTTCTTGTCGCAAATCAACCGAGAGGTATTTATTCGTAATAATTCATTCGATCATCTAAAATTCGTTTCTCATTTTTCTTATGTTCTTCATATCGTACATGACCTGGGAAAAATAGCTACAAGATTTGTGGGTCGTTCGTGTGGTCGTGGAGAAATTCTTGGTGTCGAGGCTTTAAACCGAGTAATACAAAATCACAACAATTCATCCGTTCGTTCTATAAATTTTCTGGTAATTTTCTAGCCCTCTCCTAATAACATATAACGTGGGAAAAATAGTAGAATCAAACCATGCATCATATAATGATCAAACGAAAAATAAAGAACATAAAACCCTAATTTTAGAAATCGGATTCTTATTAATCCATACGATTTTCCTAAGCTTGGCAACAAATTTTCGTGGCTTCTATATACTTCTTATAACATGAGAAAAATGGTCCTTTGAATTATTTGAGTCGAAATCGTGATTTGTGAATTTTTGTTTATATCGGGTTTAGAAAATAAAAAAAGAAATCTTGGACCAAAAATAATACCGATTGGAACTAGGGTTCTTGGGTGATGAAATCTGGAAATAAAAGTGTTATATTGGTGACAAAATTATTGTATAATGATTTGGAATTATTAGGGTTTGATTTTGGAAATAAAAGATGTTTACCGATTTGCTTTATTAAGTTAAGGGTGTGTTTTGTAATTATTAAAAAGTGTGGGACATTTTTGTAACATTTTATAGACCAGGGGGAACGTATAAAAATTATAACATGAGGGTCTTATTTGTAAATTGGGCGAGATATGGATTTAAGTTGTATTATATGGGCCGAATTGGATATTTAATAAAATGAGGGACAAAAAGTGTAATTTTTGGAAAATGAAAGGTTCTCGGTGTAAATAATATTATGAAGGGTGAAATGTGAAATTTTGAGTATTTATGGGCTTAATATGTAATTATGGTTAATTATATGATTCGAATTGGATTTTAATAAATATAAGGACCAAATATGTAATTACCGAAACCTTAAGGGGCTGTTTGTAACATAATTATATTGAAAGTTATTTTCTGTAAATTGATGAAATAAAAGGGCTTGATGTGTAATGTAAATATGATAAGGGTTAAATTGTAACTTATATAATTATAAGGTTTAATTTGTAAATTAATTAAAAGGGTGTAAATTGTAAATTATTGGAACTTGAAGGCTAATTATGTAATTCTGGAAAACATAAGGGTTTGAATGGTATAATGACAATATTTCTATTGTGAACCTTGAACTTTGGTAACATTTCGTTTGTAACCTTAAACTATGAATACTTGTCATGTTTAACCCTAAAATTGTATGATTTGTTAAGATGAATATTATTCCCATAATAAGTTAATTAATGACTTAATCTAATTCATATCATTTGAATATTGTTAAATATGGAAGTTTACTAATTTGGGAAACCTGCTAAAAATGGAAAGTTACCAAAATGGAAAGCCAACTAAAATGAGAAAACCGATTTGAATAAGTTATTAACAATTAGCCGATCATTAATTCGTGTAGATTCGTTGAAGGAAGAGTGACTTCTTACTCGTATGTTATGTTTCGTTGGTGGTTAAGGTATAGATATTCTGACCTTTCTTTTAAGGTTTCTCATGATCTCTCTCGTATTCTGAATCCATTAGTTTTGATTTGATTGCTATGATTTCCCTTGCTTGAACCTCCCCGGTTGAATTCCATTTGATATGATTTCTGATCTGAAGCTATGCTATGAAAAACCTTTTCTGATTATATCTTGGAAATGTTTTTGAGAAAAGCCATTTTAAAAGAGGTTTATCAATGAGGCAAAACCATTTTTATATAAATGTTACTAGTTTTTATGAAAACTATTCTTGGAAGACTAATTTTTATGAAAAATTGTTTTGAAAGAATATTTTTATGAGAATTACTTTAAAGGATCGTTTTATGAAAATAATGAATAAAGGATTGTTTAAAATGGACTTTTGATGAGAATTTTGAAATGTACTTTTGAGATGAGCATTGATTTTGAGTTTGAGTTATGATTCAGTTAAGATTTTCCCAAGCCATTGCTATGTTCCCTTTGTGTGAACCTTTGATAGTTGCTTCTGAGATGTTGAGATATACATTCTGATATTTGACCTTTTGATATGACATTCTGTTGTGACTTTGAGACCTGACTCTTAGTTTGATACCCGAGCCAAAAGTTCGTTTCCTAGCTATGAAGGTAACATGGCCATGTCTGTGATGCACCACTAGCATGACTCACGTGTGGGTGAGTGATTTCTCACACCGTCCCTTTTATATTATGCTATGGCCATTATGACTTTGAGATTGACTTTGAGTTTTGGGGCGTATGGATTGCAATCCTAGGTTCGAGTCCGTGTTCGTGGACTATTTGTGATTAGATATGACTTTGAGGTGACTGGTGCTTATGTGCAATACACGCCTTTCACATTTTCTGGGAGCTGATCACTCCACTATTATGATACATGAGGACACCCCTCATATTATCTGGTTGCCTAAGAGGTATCCCCTCTGATTGTGAGACTATGACTTTGAGATGTTGACTTTGAGATTATGACTTTGAGTTTCTGGGCTCGTGGTAGATGACTATCCTATATTTCCTTTACTATTCTTTTGCCTAGCTTATATCTTATGATATTCCCAGTGCTTCATATTATATTTCTGTTTCGTTATTCTTTGCTTTGTATATATATATCTGTTCACTGGGCTTTTAAAGCTCAGCCGCATTCTTTTCCTTCGGCAGGTTTTAGTTTTGGAAGCTGGGTATGAGTGAAGAGACTTTTGGACTTAAAAGACTTTAATAGCGTATGGATTAGAAAGGATTAGAAATCAATTGTTTTAGATTTAATAGTTATTGAAATTACCATTTGTAACCTTGTGTATTCAGTATTTCAATTGTAACCCTTGTGTTATTGTAATGTATGCTTTGTTTGATCTGATATGGAACCATTAGTGTGACATCTCTATCCTTGTCGGGTTGGGGTGTTACAATTATGGTATCAGAGATAGGCTGCGATACGTAATACTTTTACCTTTGGCCTGTGTAAGTTAGGACCACTAAGTTTTCACTGTAGGCGCTCATAAGTCAACCTTCGAAAATTTCTTTAAGATTTCCCCATAGGAACCTAAGTTTTGACCGGTGAGGAATGGGTAGACTATAAGGCATTTGTTTAAGTACCTTTGCTTCCGCATTACTCTGATTCATGCCTTGCGTTTAGTTAGATCCTGTTGATACCACTTTTGGAAATCGAAAGCTTATGCTTTACACCACCCATGATTTTGAACCCAATTAGATCGAGAAGGCATTGGAATTGTATAATGATTGCCCGACACTATTTGATCCTTATCTGCAGATCCCTTTTGTTAATCATTTTGATAAAGACCCGTAGTCCACTCTGATTCTTTTGTTAATCACTTTGACGCCTCTTCGGGCATTCCGAGAACCTCCTTGGCGATGACGTACTGGATATGTTTTGTTATTTGTCTCTTGCTTTTGATAAGTATCTATGAATCTTCCGACACTATTTGATTTCGTTTCACCCATCTCTGTCCCTATGAGAAGTCTTGTGGTGTGTAACCACGAGTATAAGAATGTTTCCTTCCTCACTTTCGAATGATAAAGCTTTGATTTGCGAACCATCTTTCTTTGAATAGTTAACTTCGATTTTTATTCTGACAAGGAAATTATGGAATGATCAGTCACATATTGACAACTACCCTTCTATGTCTCACCTTTGACATTTGTAATAATTTTGAACTCCTTACCATGACTACCGATTGTTGAATGTTTGCTATTACTCTGGAGACTCGTGTGTTACGTTCGCAGTATGAAGTTTTCCTAGAAACCATTTCGTACACCAATGAATGAACCTTATCGTAGAAGTTTTTTTAGCACTTTGAGCCGTCAGAGCCTGAACCTTGTATCGAACGTTATTTGGCACCCTGCGTTTCTGAATATGATTCCTGGTAGAACCACCAAAAGTTTTCCACTGGAGTATGAAGGAAGATTTGACATGATACCGAGAGATTTCTAGTCACTAAACGAAGATGTCTATCAGATCATACCAATTGATTGGAGCAACCGGGAAGAACAGCAACCGAAGACCAGGAAGTGAGTTTACCTAAGTGTATCTTCTGGGCATGTTTTAGTTTCGTTCACGATAAAGAAGGATGATAACTGGAGATACGTATGGAAGCTGAACCGTGTTACCGTTAAGAGCCAATATTCTTTCACCCTGGAACGACTACTGTGTTTTGTTTATATTCAGAGCGCGAAGTTTCCTTTCTGATGAATTGATTTATTCTTGAAATCGCCTTCCGTATTTGTAAACGGCTGCTATGACGGTTAGTGACGTTAATAGTATTAGCCTAAGCTCTGACTGTTTCGTGAATTTGATAAAGGATGTCTTCTCACGAGTACTTGGGCATATGGACATTGTATGACTTAATGGTACATTCGGAGACGGAAGGATGAAGAGCATGAGAATTTCATCTTGTGTATTCTGAGAGATGGATAATTGTTGAAGACAACGGTGTTCTTTGCCTGACCTGGGATTAACAACAACAGAGGCTACCCTGGAGAGGGAAGACATTCCCTTCAATGCAGAAGTGTGGGCGGTGCAGAGGATCTAGTCAAGATGGCGAACCTGTAGCTGATGAAGACGTACAGTCTCACTTCCCTATTCATCTTGGTTGTACTAAGATGAATTGAGAGCGGAAGCAGACTGGATAATAAAGAGATTTAAAAACCGTGCCAGAAATCCACAACACTCCATCGCATTCCAAGAAGAACTGCAGGAGGCTCGATGAACCAGACACAAGTTTTTGATTTTGGTTTCACTTCCCGATTGATTGACAGACGAAGACAGATTTACCGGACTTGAAGAGATTGGATGTGTTGAATGAGCGGAGTTTTGAAACAGACCTTTCATGTTGGGAAGAATTGATTCTATGAAGACCGAAGTTCTTGGCGACTAACTTCCATTTTGTTGACCCTCTTAAGTTTCGTTATATCGTTAAAAGATCTTTTTATGATCTAAGTTCCCTAGAAGTATTTCAGTTTGTGTTTATTTTCGTATGTTTGATGAGGGCTTTGTTTGAGAGATTTTAGTGAATTATGGAAGATATGATGCTTGCGACGGCATACCTCATTTCAGTTGGCAATCTGGGATTTTGATACTCGTGCGAATAAATTGTTTTCCCTCTTAGATATGACATTTGATCTTGTTGGCTTTTGAGACGGTAGAAGTACTAGGTGGATTAAGATGGGTGGTTTTGATTTCGACTTGAGATAAAGTATGACCATCATGAGGGCATAGTTATATGATGCCAGTATTATGACGTCTGGCCAACGTGATAATACTTACATCCTATAACGTGCACTTGTTGTGGGCATAGGATATCTTGGGGAGTACCTAAGAAGTTAAGAATTTGAACTCCGTTGGATTGTCCGTGATTAGTGAGACTTTAGGTTCATCCTACTGATGCGTATACTCTGCTTTCGTTCATTAGATATCTGATTGAGTTTGGACTCCCGTTTGCATTGTGTTGACCTCCGTTATAAATCTTGAACTCTTTGTAGAGCTCTCTATTGTTGATGCAGTCGATTCGAATTGAAATCTGATTCGTATTCCAGATGAACTTTCTGAAGATGCACCTATCGTCCATTTTATATTGCATGGACCTTTTGATCAAGATCAACTATTTTGTCTCTTTCTGAGAAACTTGAAACCACCTCATTTTGATCTGAGTCATGAGAAACTATTTTCTTCTGAAGATCTTTTGGAAGAACCCCTCGGGCGTGAGAATGTTTGCGATAACCTTTTGCGATTTGCTACGACTTCGTCTAATTTCATACTTCAAATTTCGGGGACGAAATTTTTCTTTTTAGAGGGGAAGAAGTTGTAACACCTAAAATCTGAAAACGTGTAAAAAGACCAAAATGCTCTTACAATCTTAAACTTTGAATAATAAGCTTATAAAGTACCAAATAAATTCCAATCTTCAGGAGATGATTAAAATATGAAGTAAAATTATTTCTAATGCTACATTCGACATTTTGGGAAGTAACAAAATTATAAATACACAATATGTATAAATACCAAATTAATTAAATTATTATATGTATTATTAATAATGGATTTTAAATGCGGTAAATTTACAAAATAGGAAACAAATTAAGCCCATGAAATGGTCCTTTGATTGATGCGTGATTTATGCCAGCCTCCCCCCCTAATTCGTCTCCTTTCCATATTATTATAACAAACACATTATTATCCATAAATCAAAATTGCCGAGAAACCCATAACACACACACAATTTCGAAACCACTTCATCCGGCCACCAAAAATTCGAGATACAATTTTTTGGGTTAGATCATCATTCTAAGGAGTCAAGAAAAATACGTGTTGGTTCGTGGCTTGCTTGGTTCGAGCGTGGTGATTTATTTCTTGTCGTAAATCAACCGAGAGGTATTTATTCGTAATAATTCATTCGATCATCTAAAAATTCGTTTCTCATTTTTCTTATGTTCTTCATATCGTACATGACCTGGGAAAAATAGCTACAAGATTTTTGGGTCGTTCGTGTGGTCGTGGAGAAATTCTTGGTGTCGAGGCTTTAAACCGAGTACACAAAAATCACAACAATTCATCCGTTCGTTCTATAAATTTTCTGGTAATTTTCTATCCCTCTCCTAATCACATATAACGTGTGAAAAATAGTAGAATCAAACCATGCATCATATAATGATCAAACGAAAAATAAAGAACATAAAACCCTAATTTTGGAAATCGGATTCTTATTAATCCATACGATTTTCCTAAGCTTGGAAACAAATTTTCGTGGCTTCTATATACTTCATATAACATGAGAAAAATGGTCCTTTGAATTATTTGAGTCGAAATCGTGATTTGTGAATTTTTGTTTATATCGGGTTTAGAAAATAAAAAAAGAAATCTTGGACCAAAAATAATACCGATTGGAACTAGGGTTCTTGGGTTATGAAATCTGGAAATAAAAGGGTTATATTGATGACAAAATTATTGTATAATGATTTGGAATTATTAGGGTTTGATTTTGGAAATAAAAGATGTTTACCGATTTGCTTTATTAAGTTAAGGGTGTGTTTTGTAATTATTAAAAAGTGTGGGACATTTTTGTAACATTTTATAGACCAGGGGGAACGTATAAAAATTATAACATGAGGGTCTTATTTGTAAATTGGGCGAGATATGGATTTAAGTTGTATTATATGGGCCGAATTGGATATTTAATAAAATGAGGGACAAAAAGTGTAATTTCTGGAAAATGAAAGGTTCTCGGTGTAAATAATATTATGAAGGGTTAAATGTGAAATTTTGAGTATTTATGGGCTTAATATGTAATTATGGTTAATTATATGATTCGAATTGGATTTTAATAAATATAAGGACCAAATATGTAATTACCAAAACCTTAAGGGGCTGTTTGTAAAATAATTATATTGAAAGTTATTTTCTGTAAATTGATGAAATAAAAGGGCTTGATGTGTAATGTAAATATGATAAGGGTTAAATTGTAACTTATATAATTATAAGGTTTAATTTGTAAATTAATTAAAAGGGTGTAAATTGTAAATTATTGGAACTTGAAGGCTAATTATGTAATTCTGGAAAACATAAGGGTTTGAATGGTATAATGACAATATTTCTATTGTGAACCTTGAACTTTGTTAAAATTTCGTTTGTAACCTTAAACTATGAATACTTGTCATGTTTAACCCTAAAATTGTATGATTTGTTAAGATGAATATTATTCCCATAATAAGTTAATTAATGACTTAATCTAATTCATATCATTTGAATATTGTTCAATATGGAAGTTTACTAATTCGGGAAACCTGCTAAAAATGGAAAGTTACCAAAATGGAAAGCCAACTAAAATGAGAAAACCGATTTGAATAAGTTATTAACAATTAACCGATCATTAATTCGTGTAGATTCGTTGAAGGAAGAGTGACTTCTTACTCGTATGTTATGTTTCGTTGGTGGTTAAGGTACAGATATTCTGACCTTTCTTTTAAGGTTTCTCATGATCTCTCTCGTATTCTGAATCCATTAGTTTCTGATTTGATTGCTATGATTTCCCTTGCTTGAACCTCCCCGGTTGAATTCCATTTGATATGATTTCTGATCTGAAGCTATGCTATGAAAACCTTTTCTGATTATATCTTGGAAATGTTTTTGAGAAAAGCCATTTTAAAAGAGGTTTATCAATGAGGCAAAACCATTTTTATATAAATGTTACTAGTTTTTATGAAAACTATTCTTGGAAGACTAATTTTTATGAAAAACCGTTTTGAAAGAATATTTTTATGAGAATTACTTTAAAGGATCGTTTTATGAAAATAATGAATAAAGGATTGTTTAAAATGGACTTTTGATGAGAATTTTGAAATGAACTTTTGAGATGAGCATTGATTTTGAGTTTGAGTTATGATTCAGTTAAGATTTCCTAAGCCATTGCTATGTTCCCTTTGTGTGAACCTTTGATAATTGCTTCTGAGATGATGAGATATACTTTCTGATATATGACCTTTTGATATGACATTCTGTTGTGACTTTGAGACCTGACTCTTAGTTTGATACCCGAGCCAAAAGTTCGTTTCCTAGCCATGAAGGTAACATGGCTATGTCTGTGATGCACCACTAGCATGACTCACATGTGGGTGAGTGATTTCTCACACCGTCCCTTTTATATTATGCTATGGCCATTATGACTTTGAGTTTTGGGGCGTATGGATTGCAATCCTAGGTTCGAGTCCGTGTTCGTAGACTATTTGTGATTAGATATGACTTTGAGGTGACTGGTGCTTGTGTGCAATACACGCCTTTCACATTTTCTGGGAGCTGATCACTCCACTATTATGATACATGAGGACACCCCTCATATTATCTGGTTGCCTAAGAGGTATCCCCTCTAATTGTGAGACTATGACTTTGAGATTATGACTTTGAGTTTCTGGGCTCGTGGTAGATGACTATCCTATATTTCCTTTACTATTCTTTTGCGTAGCTTATATCTTATGATATTCCCAGTGTTTCATATTATATTTCTGTTTTGTTATTCTTTGCTTTGTGTATATATATCTGTTCACTGGGCTTTTAAAGCTCAGCCACATTCTTTTCCTGCGGCAGGTTTTAGTTTTGGAAGCTGGGTATGAGTGAAGAGACTTTTGGACTTAGAAGACTTTAATAGCGTATGGATTAGAAAGGATTAGAAATCAATTGTTTTAGATTTAATAGTTATTGAAATTACCATTTGTAACCTTGTGTATTCAGTATTTCAATTGTAACCCTTGTATTATTGTAATGTATGCTTTGTTTGATCTGATATGGAACCATTAGTGTGAAATCTATTAAAAGTGGAAAAGAGATTAAAAAGGTGTTACGTGTTTATTTTTCTAAACTAAAGGGTTAAATTGTCATTTCTTTAAAACTAAAGGACTTAACTTGTGAAAACGTGTAACTTGATAATATTTACATTTTATGCCCTCATCTTATCATAATGACACTATAATCCTTAAACTTGTTATAATTGCATTATGAACCCTAAAACTTATGAAAACCTACATTATGAACCCTAAACTTATATAAATGGTATTACGAACTTTAAGCTACTAATATAGTCATCTTTAATGCCTTAAGTTGATAAACGGGAATATTAATAACTAAGTTACTAAATATGGAAACTTGCTATTTTTGGAAAGTTACTATTTTTGGAAAGTTACTAAATAAGGAAACCTACTAAATAAGGAAACCTATTAAATAAGGAAACCTATTAAATAAGGAAAGTTACTAAAAATGGAAAGCCGGCTAAAATGAGAAATTCGATTTAAGATAAGTTATTAATAAGATGATAATAAATTCGTGTAGATTCGCTGAAGATGGAGTTTCTTTCCGATCCTTATGTTTCTAGTTGTGTGTTTCACTTTCGGTCTAAGGTACAGATATTCTGACCTTCTCACAGGTTTCTCATGAACTCTCTCTTTCTCTTGTCGATCTTACTCCCTTGAACCTTGCTATGCTCCCCTTGATTTGTGAACCTTGCTATGCTCCCCTTGATTTGTGAACCTTGCTATGCTCCCCTTGGTAAATTGAACCTTGCTATGTTCCCTTGATACTTGATATAATTCGTTCGTCACCCTGTGACATGAATATTCAAATCCTTGGATACCTTGAAGGTTCATTTGATATTATAACTAGATGCGAAAACCTTTCTTAATTATATATGAAAATGTTTTGAGAAAAGCTATTTTAAAACGATGTTGTTGAGCATGATACGATACCACTTTTAAATGAAATTTTTCTAACTTTTATGAAAACTACTTTTAAAGACTATCATTATGAAAGACTTTACTAAATATCATTTTATGAAAGTCACTTTTTGAAAGATTACTTCTAAATACGTGTTTGATATGAAACCTTTGAATTAAATCTTTACTATGAACCTACGAATCATTTGATTATGAACCTTTGATATGATCTATTTGAACTTTGATTTGAACCTTTGCTATAAACCCTATGCTATGATTCTTGATTTGAACCTTGATATAAACCTTGATATGATATACTTGAAATGGAAACTTGACTTGAACCACTTGATATGAAACTTGAACTTGGACACTTGATACTTGATTTGGCCCTTGATCCACAGTTTGAGACTACGAGCCACCACTTGTATACTAGGCATGAGGGTTTCATGTCCTTGTCATTGATGCACTGATGGCATGACTCTAGGGTAGGAGAGTGATGACCTATCCTGTCCCGGACTTGACTTGTTACGTAGAGGAAGTACTTGGCCTACTGGGGCGTATGGATGCATCCTAGATTTGTTACTTGTTTCGATGGATTTATCATGAAATTACATATTATATACTTGGTAACTGATGGTGTGTGCGATACACGTCTTTCACAGCTTGGGAGTTAGCTACTCCAACCTTTGAGGCATCCCCTCACATTATACTTGGTATCCCGAGGTCACCCCTCCGGATACATGGCTACTTGGTTACTTGATACTTGACTTGATACTTGGCTTGATGCTTGACTTGACTTGGGCTCGTGGTGGATTACTGTTTTCTTTATCTTATAATCTTTTACTTTTTCCCTAACTCTTATTATACCTTGCATTGTTTCCCTTACTTCACTATTCCATTATTACTGCTTGTTACCTCTATATCTGTTCATTGGGTTTTTTAAGCTCAGCTGCATTTCTTTTCCTGCGGCAGGTTTTAGTTTGGAAGCTGGATTATGAGTGGAGAGTATTTTGGACTTAGAAGACCTTGATAGTATTCCGGATTAAAGATGACTAGAAGAGATTATATTTAGACTTAGTACTTATTGTAATTCTCATTGTAACCTTGTATCTTCATATTTTTCCTTTGTAACCATTGAAATTCATTTTGTATTATTTATGTCATATGCTTGTGTTTGCTTTGATATGTCACCATAACGTAATACTTCTACCCTTTTTGGGTTGGGTTGTTACATAATATGTGCTGATAATGGAACATTATGATGCTCCCCCTCAATCTATGAGGGAGACTGTTAGTGTCAAGTATGATAGGTTTGGAAGATTTGAATTTAACAAAAATCATACACTGACACATAACAACCACATTTTATTCACTGCTTATTATTTACAAAGTGACATGTTTTGATGTTATGAAATTTTGAAATCATCACTCTCCCCCTCAATCGATGACCCATCTTCTATTTAAATAGCTATAGTCATTGATTGAGTGATAGATTTTTTATGAAAAGTTCAATTCTGATTGATATTCAAAAATCATGGTACCACCAAGTTTAGCACAAATACTTTCCTGAAGATTCATAGATGGAAAAGTATATGTGATGTAAAGAAGACTTCTTTTCTTTTACGAGAAATGATGCACTGAAACGTACATCATATCAAAGAAACATGGATATAAAGTAATCCATGCCCGGGTGAACTTCACCCAGTGGGAGGAACAGTCGTCTTTTTGGCGACGTGCTTTCCCCATAATTAGGAACGGGTTGCAGTCTGAAGTAATTGCAAGACGACGAGACATGTTTTAACCATTTAATATAACTTCTGTTCGAGCTTCATTTAAAGACCTGTGTCATTATTGAATGACATTTCTAGGACCGTAAATGTTATCGATAAAAAGAAGACATGCCTAGAAGAAATATTTTTGGTCTTTTTATGTTTTTCTGATTTTTATGGTTTTTATAGGTTTTATATTTTTCTATTTTCTTTTTGGTTTAAGATATATACATGTATATACAAGGATATGTGAAGCAAATCCTTTACTCCTCTTTTTCTTCTTGAAGACACTTGAGGGTTTCAGGTGTCAAACTCTTCATGCCAAGTCGCTTGAGAATGAATTGGAACCGTTCTCTCGGAAGTGCCTTAGTGAAGATTTCAGCCAACTGAAACTCTGTTCTCACGAAGTAAAGTTCAACAACCCATTTCTCAACCTGTTCCATTATGAAGTGATGCCGGATATGGATGTGCTTTGATCAGGAGTGTTGGACATTGTTGCAGCATAGAGCAATAGCACTTTTGTTATCACAATACAGAGGAATCTTGTTGTATGCAAAACCATAGTCTGATAGTTGTGATCTCATCCAAAGAATTTGAGCACAGCACGCAGACGTGGCAATGTATTCAGCCTCTGTGGAAGATATAGATGTACTCGTTTGCCTTTTAGATGACCAGCTGATGTGCCCGTTTCGAGTGCAAGTTTAAAAATTTATAACACGATCTACCAATAATTCAAACGAAAGACATACGAGCATGTATACTCGTCCGTGTGTAGTAAGAGATAATTATGGTAATCCGAGGTCGTTCACTAGGATTTGTTTAGTTTTAGGGATGTAAGTTTTTGAATATAATATCGAGCTTAATTAACGATTCTAATCGCAAGCAAATATAGATGATGTAAATTCAATATATTAAAGCTACACTTGCCTAGACTAGTTTTGCACAATTATCTTGATATGATTATGACAATGGTTCCATTTGATTATGATCAATGAATTAGGTGGTGTTCTAATTCGATTAGTGGGTATACTAATCCTATTGTTTCCAACACTTTCAATCCTCGTCAAGATTTTAAGATGACAAAAACAATATTTAAGATTTGATCAACCAAGACTAACACAACTCCATTACTTGATTCACTTTCGTTTCACAAGCAATTGACAACCACACTATTTTAGTTTTCCAAGTTTAACCAAGCTACTTATGAAATGGTCAATACATAAGGTAACACCCTCATAGACAAAGGTTTACAACTAATTGACTAACAATGTCTTTTTCAACCCATTACACTATTAGTAATCAACCGAACTTGACAACTCTTTGGTTGAGAAAACTCTTAATAGCACAATTCGTTCTTAGTATTAGCTTTTCGTTTAACTTAGAACCATGGAGTCATAATCAACCAAGAATCATGTCACACACATCATCTAGGCAAGTGCTCAAGGCACTTAGACACTCATGGCAAACAAAGAAATAACCACAAGAAATTTATCACTTGAAAACAAAATTAAAAGTCTTACAAAAGTTGTAATGATGATTACAAGAATTAGGAACACTTGTGAGATGATCAACAAAGATTCCTTGAATGATTAAATTGATGATTGATGAATGTAAGCTCTTTCTTTTCCTGCGTTTCCTTCCTTTGTCGCCCCTTGAGATAGTATAATGATTTGTAGTAGTTGTTGATTATTGATTAATTCTCTTTGGGTGATAATAGTTGTTCTCCTCCCTTCTTTTCACTTTTTTTTATCCCAACCAAGCGTACATATATATAAGACGACTCCCCTTGGTCACCAAGCAAAATACATGAGCCCAAAGAGTCATAAAAATTCTACACTTAGAGTAACTGAAGTGTAATGACAACCCATATGAAGAGTTAGCTCATTAAAGATAGTCATTAAGTATGCTAGCAATTGTATGAACCCAAGGTTTGAAGTCTCAACCTAAGGTTCAGATTTCCAGCCCAAGGTTTGGAGTAAAGATAGCATGGCATTATCGAACCTTGGGTTGAACTTGAGCCTTAGATGTATTTCTTGAACCTTTGGTTGAAGAAGCAAGCCATATAACTTTTCATTCATTTCATCAATTCTTGATCTTTTATTGAACTTGGAAATCATTGTAATCTTGATTCTTTGTCCTTAACGATCTTCCAAAGCCTTTATTGTGAGAAGAATCTTATGTTTGTGCAAAAGCTCTTGATTTAACACCTTTTCTTCATCTTTTTAGCCATTTACTTGAACTTGATTGTACCTGCACCTGAATACATCTTTTGTACCTTTTAAGCATAATATATTCACAAATACAACCAAATACAATGCATAAACATAGAAATAACGCAACTAAAACATGTACAAAATTAGCGTTATCAAATCCCCCACACTTACACTTTGCTTGCCCCCAAGCAAATTGTAACACCCCGACCCAATAAGGGTAAAGATATCACAAATATATGGTTTCATATCAGAACAACATAGTATCCATAAACCAAAATAGCGGAATTCAAATACATAATCCAACAATAAGTCAACATGACTTATATCCAAAATGAAAGGAAATAAAAGAAGTACATAAGTTCAATGCCCAAACAATGGCAACATAAAGTCTAAAGAAATCAAATGGTAGATAAGCTATAAAGAACAAGCTCCACTCAAGTGCACTCAACCCCAAAGCCATGCCCAACTCCTAGCTTAATTACCTGCCGCGGGAAAAGAAAACGCGGCTGAGCTACTAGAGCTCAGTGAACAGATATAACGTAACAAGCAGTAGCATAATGAATAATACATGAGTAAATGAGAATGGAAGCATGAGTACATGGTAAAAATACATGGTGTCATAAGAGAAAAGGTGCATGGTAAAGAAAGGTCAGTAATCCACTACGAGCCCATAACATGAAATCATAAACATAATCATAGCCATAAACATGTAGAGGGGAGACCTCTTAGTATCCTGTAAATATGAGGGGTGTCCTCATCATGGGTGGAGTAGCTAGCTCCCGGAGTGTGAAAGACGTGTATCGCACACACCATCAGTCACCATGAATAACATAACATAACATATACATGAACAAATCTAGGATGCATCCATACGCCCCAGGTGGCCATAATCTGCCTCTACGTAAACATAACATGCAGGGACGGGACAGGTCATCACTCTCCTGCCTTAGAGTCATGCCATCGGTGCATCGACTGACATGGACATGAAACCCTCATGCCTAGTGAGTGGCTCGTAGTATCAAACTGAGGGTAAAGGTCAAGTATCATGAATCATGTTTTAAGTTTACTTGCATAGGTCAATATCATGTTTCATAAGTTCATAATCATGGTTCATAATCAAAGTTTCATAAGCATGGTTCATAAGCAAAGGTGCATAAGCAAGGTTCATGGTCAAGGGTTCATAATTAAAGGTTCATGCATGAAAGGTTCATAATCATAAACGGTTCAATATCATGATGGTTCAAAAGATCGAGTGCATGAAATAAGGAAACATGGCAATGGTATAGGGAAAACCCTAACATGAGTCATAATCAGAGAACGAAGGCCTCTTAATAAAGAAGCAGAATATCTGTACCTTATTGCTTGACAAGGATCACACTGAATAAGATGACAAATGCACAGGACTACTCCCTCTTCACACCTAGAGGAGTAAAGACATGATTACTAAAGATCCCATTTCCATATTAAGTAACTTTCCATTTTTAGCAGGTTTCCATTTTTAGAAAGTTTCCTTATTTAGTAAGTTTCTATATTTAGTAAGGTTTCCATAATTATCAATTAGGTTAATGTTAAGATTAGTATTATCCAAATTTACACTTTACACCCCTGAGGTTTCATAATTTACATGTTTAGTCCCTTAACTTAGTAAAGTTACATTTTAGTCCTTAAGGTATTCATATTAACATTTTAAGTCCCTTAGTTTTACAAATTACACATGGTATCCTTATTTTATAATGTGGTATGACTTGGAACCTTCAAAATATAAGTTTTACAATTCAAGCCCCTCAAGTTATAATAATTACATATTTAGTCCTTTACTTTATAATTTCCATCTTATATTAACAATAATTACATATTAGCCCCTTAATTTATCAAAATGACCCAAAACACTTTAAATAGGATTTATTACACGAATGGACCATAAGTTTCCCAAAATTACAAGTTTAGTCCCCTCTAGTTTAATTATTTACAAATCGACTATAATTTATATATAATTCAAAATAAACCCTTAGACATTTAATTTACACAAAAGGTCCTTCCAATAATTTTCATACGACTCCTACAAGGTTTATAAAGTTTCAAAAGTAATCCACAAGTTTTATAAAAGTACAATTCGACCCCTATAGTTTTTAAAACAAATCGTATAACCTATTTTAAATCGAAATCAAACCCTAATCCAAACCAATAATTATGCCATCATTACATGTCCATTTATGCTCCAAATTAAACCCTAATTCATGATTTTAAAACCCTAATCGATCGCTACACATTTTTATCCTTATTTCCTTATTTACGCAAAATCCGATTAATAACACAATTCTCAAAACGCGTTTTTAAGCTATAACAACTCAAGAACATATTTTTCTGAGGTTCTATGATTCATATGGAAGTCATGAAAATTATCCATGTAACTTATAAAGATCGCACCATGTATTTTAAATCCGATTGTATATTTAGGGTTTTATAACTCGTTAATTTCCAAACGCCTAATCTAACGTGCATGGTTCGTGTTTAGTATTTTATACATGTTCTATATGATTATTAGGTTCATAGAAAAATACCAGAATAGAGATTGAATGATCGGATGGAATGAAACTAATTTTATCCTCTCGGTATGTCGCGATCAACACAAGAAATTCTCCACGGCTCCACGAACGGTCTAAAAATCTTGGAACCAATTTTCACAGGTCACATATGATGTGAGGAATACAATAAAAATAAGAAACGAGTTTTACAATGATCGAATGAGTTACAACGAATTTTTACCTTTCGGATTGAAATTAAACAAGAAAACTCGACACCTCTTGAAACCGGCCACTACAATTCGAGGTAGTATTTTTCTAGGCTCCTTAGGATGGTACTCGAACTCAGAAAAATAGTTTAGGAATTTGTGGTGATCGAATGGAGGCTAGAGAAAATGTTTGTGTGTTTTCTTCTTAATCGGCAATTAGGTTTCTAAGCTAAAATTGTGTGGATTGATTTTTAAAAAGGAGGACCGGTCAATGGGGGAGGGTAAATGGGCCATAATTTCGGGATTTCATGATAGTAATTTAATGGCTTTAATTTCTACTTAATTTCCCTTAACTCTCCTTTAAATTACTTTTATTTAAATCATGAATTTGAATTTAAATAACATTAGGCGCCCAAGGGCATTTTAGTAATTTTCTTGGCTTGTATAAATGTTAAATGAAGTTGTTAAAATTATTTGGGATCATAACTTGTTCATTGTTAGAAGTTTGGAATTTATTTTGTGCTTTACATATGTTTTATTTAGATTTTAAATTCTCAGGGGCAATTTGGTCATTTTACATGTTATAGAATTTTAGGTATTACAACTTCTTCCCCACTAAAAGAAAAATTTCGTCCTCGAAATTTGCAAGGACATGAGAAAGGAAACATGACAGAAACGAAACTGAACATACCAGATCAAAACATGAAATGAGGATAACTCGCTCGTATTGACTCTTCGGTCTCCCAGGTTGCCTCGCGCGCTGGGTGATTCCGCCAAAGAATCTTTACAAAAGGAATGACTTTATTTCTCATAACGCGTTCCTGACGCTCTAAAACCGCTTCCGGTTCTTCAGATAAGGTCATATCGGGACGGATTTGATCAAACGGATAAGAAGCCACATGTAGAGGATGATAGTTGTATCCCCTCAAAAGAGATACATGAAATACATTATGAACATGAGCCAACTGAGGTGGTAAGGCTAGACGATACGATACTTCTCCGATACGCTCCAGAATTTCAAAAGGTCCAATAAACCGAGGGCTGAGCTTGCCCTTAATACCAAAACGCTTGACGCCTCGGAACGGAGATACTTTAAGAAATACCCGGTCGCCGACATTAAACTCTAGATCCCGACGGTGTTTATCCGCATAACTCTTTTGACGCGCTCGTGCCTCTTTCAATTTCTCTTTAGCCGTAGCAACCTTTTCATTTGTGACCTCAATCATCTCAGGTCCTTCAAGAAGACGTTCCCCTACTTCGTTCCAACATACCGGTGCTCTGCACTTCCGCCCATATAACATCTCAAAAGGTGCCATATCAATGCTCGCGTGCCAACTATTATTATAAGCGAACTCTACCAAACACAGATAATCGTCCCAACTACCCGTCCATTCCAACGCACACGCCCGCAACATATCCTCTAATGTCTGGATGGTCCTCTCCGACTGACCATCAGTTTGGGGATGAAAAGCGGTACTGAATTTAAGACGAACACCCCAAACTTTATGCAATCCCTTCCAGAAGCGCGAAGTAAAACGAGGATCACGATCAGAAACAATAGAAGAAGGAGTGCCATGCAATCTAACAATCTCCTGCGTGAAAATCTCTGACAACTTACTAACACTGTAGCTCATACGGATGGGTAAGAAATGAGCGGATTTAGTTAGCCGATCAACGACCACCCAAATCGCATCATGTTTCCTACGAGTCAACGGTAACCCACAAACAAAATCCATAGATATTTCATCCCACTTCCAAACTGGAATCTCCAAAGGCTGCAATAACCCACTAGCTCTCTGGTGTTCAATCTTGACCTGCTGACAGGTCATACATCTAGCTACAAAGGATGCCACATCCTGCTTCATGCCGTTCCACCAGAAATGTTGCTTTAGATCCCGATACATCTTGGTAGAACCAGGATGGATAGAAAAAGGAGAACCATGAGCCTCAGTCAACAAGGCCTCACGTAGATCAGAATCATCAGGAACACATAATCGATCCCCATACCATACAATACCATTATCGTCGACCCGAAACTCAGACTGCTTACCTTCCTCGACATTCTGCACAACAGCCCAGAGTTCACCATCGTCCTTCTGGGCTTCCTTAATCTGCAGCATCAAGTTTGATTCCACCTTCAAACTTGCCCAATAACCACTAACGCCCTTTACACATAGCTCAACCTCTAACCGCTCTAAGTCCTGAAGAATACGAGGTTCGATATTCATACTAGCAATCATACCCGATTTCCTGCTGAGTGCATCGGCAACAACATTCGCCTTGCCGGGATGATACTGGATATTAGTGTCGTAATCTTTCAGAAGCTCCAACCATCTCCTCTGCCTCATGTTGAGCTCTTTCTGGGTAAATACGTATTTGAGACTCTTATGATCCGTGAAGATATCACATGATTCACCGTATAAGTAATGTCTCCATATTTTCAACGCAAATACCACAGCTGCCAACTCTAGATCATGGGTCGGATAATTTTCCTCATAGGGTTTTAACTGCCTTGAAGCATAGGCAATTACTTTCCCGTTCTGCATAAGAACACAACCTAAACCCTTCTTGGAAGCGTCACTATAAATCTGGAATCCTCCCGAACCCGACGGTAAGGTTAAAATAGGTGCAGACACTAGTCGTCGTTTCAACTCCTCAAAGCTCTGCTCACGTTCATCCGTCCACACAAACTTTTCACCTTTTCTCATCAACTGAGTCAACGGTAAAGCCAACTTCGAAAACCCCTCGACAAAACGTCGATAGTAGCCAGCTAAACCCAGAAAACTCCTGACTTCGGTTACCGTGGTAGGTCTTGGCCATTTTGTGATAGCCTCAACCTTAGCTGGATCCATGGTAATCCCATCTGCAGACACGACGTGACCAAGGAAAGAAACTCGGTCCAACCAGAATTCACACTTGGAAAATTTAGCGTATAATTTTTGCTGCCTCAGAATACCCAAAACAGTACGCAAATGCTGCTCGTGCTCTTCCGCCGATTTAGAATATACCAGAATATCATCAATGAAAACGATGACGAATTTATCAAGAAATTCATGGAAAACTCGGTTCATTAAGTCCATAAATACTGCAGGAGCATTTGTTAACCCAAAAGGCATAACTAAAAACTCATAATGTCCGTACCGGGTACGGAAAGCAGTCTTAGAAATGTCCTGCTCTTTAACCCGCAACTGGTGATAACCAGATCGCAAGTCAATTTTGGAGAATACTTTAGCACCCTGCAACTGATCGAATAAATCATCGATGCGAGGTAGCGGATAACGGTTCCGAATAGTTATACGGTTTAACTCCCGGTAATCGATACACAACCGCATAGACCCATCTTTCTTCTTTACAAAAAGTACAGGAGCACCCCATGGTGACACACTCGGACGAATAAATCCACAGTCCAATAGCTCTTCTAGCTGTTCCTTTAACTCCTTAAGTTCCACCGGTGCCATCCGGTACGGAGCTTTAGAGATAGGCTCAGCGCCGGGAATCAGATCGATACTAAATTCAACCTCTCTGGCCGGAGCAAGACCAGGAAGTTTTTCAGGGAAAACATCAGAAAATTCCCGAACAATATGAACAGTATTAATATCAGGACTCTCTACAGAAGAATCTTTAACAGAGGCCAAATAACCTTGGCAACCATGAGATATTAGAGTCCTTGCTTTCAAAGCAGAAATAATTTTCACAGATGTTAGAGAGCGTGTTTCATGAAAAACAAATTCAGGCTGAGTTAGATCACCAAAAATTACTTTTCGAGCATGACAGTCGATGGTGGCTCTATGTAAAGATAACCAATCCATGCCCAGAATAACATCGAAATCAACCATGTCCAAAGGGAGCAGATTTGCCGAACGAATCCGGTCATCGAATCGTATAGGACAATTTACATATTCATGATCAATAAGAGTACTGAGTTTCATGGGAGTAGAGAGGGATACTTGATTACTTAGTGGTGTTGGTAATATTTTAAGTTTCTTAACCAGATTTAAAGATATAATCGAGTGTGTAGCTCCAGTATCAAAAAGTGTGAAAATAGCGTGATCACCAATATATAAAACGCCCGTAATCATACCTGAAGACTGTGCCGCCTGATCCCGAGTCATCGAATATACACGGCCAGTGTTGGGTGGAGGGGGAGGTAGGTAGTTCCCGGTTTTCTCCGGGTTTTGCTTGGGACAATCTTTCATACGATGCTCTGTTGAACCACATCCAAAACAAGTCCCAGAAGCCCGACGACATGGCCCATTGTGGCGCTTGCCACACGTAGTACAAATAGGATAAGAATATGAACCCCCAGATGCACCTCCCTGAGAACTAGAACCCGGAGCCCTGCTCTGCTGATTACCCCTAGCAGTCTGGTCTCTCCACTGTTTCTGACTGGTGTTGCGTCCCGAGCGATCATCTCCCTGCCTAGGAGTGAACCTGGAATCCTGCCCTCTAGTATCCGACCTCTTCTGATCATAGTTCCTGCCAGCCTGACCCTGATGGTCGTATCGTCGATCCCCCTGACCACGAGAATCATAACTCCTGTCATTCCGGCCCTTAAAATCCCTGCTCTGACCCTGAGTCTGAATCCTATCCCCATCTCTGTTCCTCTTATACCCAGATCCCTGATGAAATATCTCGATATTGCGAGCTGCGTCGCAACATTCTGCCGGGTCTCGAAACTCATCATTAAGTATGCGGTCTAGTACCCACCTAATACAATAGCAAAAGAAAAATGTATTAATGTCTATTGGTACCAACCATCAACTTAAATAGGTTACTAACCTCTTGAGTCCCCATTTGAATTCCTAGCCTGCTGCTTAGCATCCCCAGCAAGCGGACCCACAAAACTGACTAATCTCTGAAACCGCTCCAGATATTGCCCAGCATTCTCAGAATCAAGCTGAGAGATAGTGTTGTACTCCCTAATGAATCTCTGCTGCTCGGAAACAGGGAAGTACCGATTATAGAACGTGGTACGGAAATCAGCCCATGAACAACCAAGAACATATGCATCACCACCCTTAGCTTCTTTGTGCGCTTTCCACCAGTTGAGCGCATCACCCTCTAACTTGAACACAGCCAGACGAGTCTTGAACTCGTCCTCACAACCTAACACCTCGAACAGTTTCTCCATGTGGGTGATCCAGTCTTCTGCTGCATGAGGAGTAGCAGCAGAAGTGAAAGATAACGGCTTAAGTTTATTAAAACTCTCCAGCCATCCATTAATGGTAGTGGGTCGGCCCCCACCACCAGAAGAACTGCCAGCACCCCCAGATGGACCAGCTCCACCACCGATAAGCCGGTTGATCACCGCCTCAGTGTTAAGGCCCGGTAGCAGACTTGCTACAGCATTAGCCACCATAGCCTCCAAATTGGGAATTTTAGCATCTCCTCCACTGTTATATTCCTGGTGACGAGTGTTAACCATCTATAGAATTACGAAGACGATTAGTAAGGTGAAACAAAATATGACAGAGCAGAATAAGGAAAAAGAGTACACGAAAGGAAAACCTAATGTCTACCCAATCCTCACAGGTCAAAGGCCTAAGCCAACGGGTTTCGGAAACCTGTCTCTGATACCATAAATTGTAACACCCCGACCCAATAAGGGTAAAGATATCACAAATATATGGTTTCATATCAGAACAACATAGTATCCATAAACCAAAATAGCGGAATTCAAATACATAATCCAACAATAAGTCAACATGACTTATATCCAAAATGAAAGGAAATAAAAGAAGTACATAAGTTCAATGCCCAAACAATGGCAACATAAAGTCTAAAGAAATCAAATGGTAGATAAGCTATAAAGAACAAGCTCCACTCAAGTGCACTCAACCCCAAAGCCATGCCCAACTCCTAGCTTAATTACCTGCCGCGGGAAAAGAAAACGCGGCTGAGCTACTAGAGCTCAGTGAACAGATATAACGTAACAAGCAGTAGCATAATGAATAATACATGAGTAAATGAGAATGGAAGCATGAGTACATGGTAAGAATACATGGTGTCATAAGAGAAAAGGTGCATGGTAAAGAAAGGTCAGTAATCCACTACGAGCCTATAACATGAAATCATAATCATAATCATAGCCATAAACATGTAGAGGGGAGACCTCTTAGTATCCTGTAAATATGAGGGGTGTCCTCATCATGGGTGGAGTAGCTAGCTCCCGGAGTGTGAAAGACGTGTATCGCACACACCATCAGTCACCATGAATAACATAACATAACATATACATGAACAAATCTAGGATGCATCCATACGCCCCAGGTGGCCATAATCTGCCTCTACGTAAACATAACATGCAGGGACGGGACAGGTCATCACTCTCCTGCCCTAGAGTCATGCCATCGGTGCATCGACTGACATGGACATGAAACCCTCATGCCTAGTGAGTGGCTCGTAGTATCAAACTGAGGGTAAAGGTCAAGTATCATGAATCATGTTTTAAGTTTACTTGCATAGGTCAATATCATGTTTCATAAGTTCATAATCATGGTTCATAATCAAAGTTTCATAAGCATGGTTCATAAGCAAAGGTGCATAAGCAAGGTTCATGGTCAAGGGTTCATAATTAAAGGTTCATGCATGAAAGGTTCATAATCATAAACGGTTCAATATCATGATGGTTCAAAAGATCGGAGTGCATGAAATAAGGAAACATGGCAATGGTATAGGGAAAACCCTAACATGAGTCATAATCAGAGAACGAAGGCCTCTTAATAAAGAAGCAGAATATCTGTACCTTATTGCTTGACAAGGATCACACTGAATAAGATGACAAATGCACAGACTACTCCCTCTTCACACCTAGAGGAGTAAAGACATGATTACTAAAGATCCCATTTCCATATTAAGTAACTTTCCATTTTTAGCAGGTTTCCATTTTTAGAAAGTTTCCTTATTTAGTAAGTTTCTATATTTAGTAAGGTTTCCATAATTATCAATTAGGTTAATGTTAAGATTAGTATTATCCAAATTTACACTTTACACCCCTGAGGTTTCATAATTTACATGTTTAGTCCCTTAACTTAGTAAAGTTACATTTTAGTCCTTAAGGTATTCATATTAACATTTTAAGTCCCTTAGTTTTACAAATTACACATGGTATCCTTATTTTATAATGTGGTACGACTTGGAACCTTCAAAATATAAGTTTTACAATTCAAGCCCCTCAAGTTATAATAATTACATATTTAGTCCTTTACTTTATAATTTCCATCTTATATTAACAATAATTACATATTAGCCCCTTAATTTATCAAAATGACCCAAAACACTTTAAATAGGATTTATTACACGAATGGACCATAAGTTTCCCAAAATTACAAGTTTAGTCCCCTCTAGTTTAATTATTTACAAATCGACTATAATTTATATATAATTCAAAATAAACCCTTAGACATTTAATTTACACAAAAGGTCCTTCCAATAATTTTCATACGACTCCTACAAGGTTTATAAAGTTTCAAAAGTAATCCACAAGTTTTATAAAAGTACAATTCGACCCCTATAGTTTTTAAAACAAATCGTATAACCTATTTTAAATCGAAATCAAACCCTAATCCAAACCAATAATTATGCCATCATTACATGTCCATTTATGCTCCAAATTAAACCCTAATTCATGATTTTAAAACCCTAATCGATCGCTACACATTTTTATCCTTATTTCCTTATTTACGCAAAATCCGATTAATAACACAATTCTCAAAACGCGTTTTTAAACTATAATAACTCAAGAACATATTTTTCTGAGGTTCTATGATTCATATAGAAGTCATGAAAATTATCCATGTAACTTATAAAGATCGCACCATGTATTTTAAATCCGATTGTATATTTAGGGTTTTATAACTCGTTAATTTCCAAACGCCTAATCTATCGTGCATGGTTCGTGTTTAGTATTTTATACATGTTCTATATGATTATTAGGTTCATAGAAAAATACCAGAATAGAGATTGAATGATCGGATGGAATGAAACTAATTTTATCCTCTCGGTATGTCGCGATCAACACAAGAAATTCTCCACGGCTCCACGAACGGTCTAAAAATCTTGGAACCAATTTTCACAGGTCACATATGATGTGAGGAATACAATAAAAATAAGAAACAGTTTTACAATGATCGAATGAGTTACAACGAATTTTTACCTTTTGGATTGAAATTAAACAAGAAAACTCGACACCTCTTGAAACCGGCCACTACAATTCGAGGTAGTATTTTTCTAGGCTCCTTAGGATGGTACTCGAACTCAGAAAAATAGTTTAGGAATTTGTGGTGATCGAATGGAGGCTAGAGAAAATGTTTTTGTGTTTTCTTCTTAATCGGCAATTAGGTTTCTAAGCTAAAATTGTGTGGATTGATTTTTAAAAAGGAGGACCGGTCAATGGGGGAGGGTAAATGGGCCATAATTTCGGGATTTCATGATAGTAATTTAATGGCTTTAATTTCTACTTAATTTCCCTTAACTCTCCTTTAAATTACTTTTATTTAAATCATGAATTTGAATTTAAATAACATTAGGCGCCCAAGGGCATTTTAGTAATTTTCTTGGCTTGTATAAATGTTAAATGAAGTTGTTAAAATTATTTGGGATCATAACTTGTTCATTGTTAGAAGTTTGGAATTTATTTTGTGCTTTACATATGTTTTATTTAGATTTTAAATTCTCAGGGGCAATTTGGTCATTTTACATGTTATAGAATTTTAGGTATTACACAAATCTAGCTTTTAGAAATAAATCGACATGATATAAATTAGTGATTCTAAAAATGGGATGCAAATCCATCAAGTACAAGTACAAGATAAGATCCATCTTTTTAAGCTTATAGGTGAAAAGTCGAGATGTTTGACAATACCTTAATGATTCTCTTGCTTGATAACATGTTAAAACACCTCAGGAAAAAGAAATGAAGTATAATTCACTCAACACTTATTTGTTTAGTTGGTGAGTATATAATAGAAAATAACACTCATTGCTCAGTCATGATCTAAATATTACCATAAGCTTGTACAAGAAACAAAACTCCACCGACGTGGCGTAAGCACCAAGTGTAAACATCTAAGAGGACTTTTATTTGGGTTTAAGGCTTCAAAGGTTATATAAGAGGCTTCAAAGGTTATATAAGACTTATGTGCTACTATCTCATGTAAAACATAATAGCTCGCTAACAACGAATCCTTGAATCATCAAATAACGGATGGTCACTAGATCGTACCTTGGTTCGCTAACAACGTTACTTGCATAACGGATGGTCACCAAAACACGCTCTAGTTCGCTAGCAACGTTACCTAATTCCTCAAGAATTCGGATAGTCACCAAATGTCAATACACTTGATAATTTCCTCAAAGTAAAAAAGGTAGGGATAAGACATGGGATAAATTTATGAAATTGGTTTAAAATAAAAACTTTATAAATAGTCAAAGTCTACACCAAATTGCTACTAGCTACATCAACCACTTTCCTTTGAACTCGAGAACTATCTTTGATCGATATCTTACTTTTATAGCTCATTGGCTATTCTTGTCACCATACAATTGCGATGACTTATTTCTTTTTTTCTCTTTTTCCTTATCTTCTTTTCTTTCATCATTTTTTTTTTTTTTTTTTTTTAACAATGATCATAATACCAATAGATCTTCCATGCGATTATCATGGAGTTCGCAACTTTCTCATTTTCAAGGATTCCCACATATCAACCATCTTTCATTGTAGCTAGTAACCAACCAAGACTTGACTATGGGTAAGGTTAAGGCTAAAAGTGTAAAATATTTTTATATTTTTCTGGTGTAACATAATGAAAAGGATGGCTCTGAGGGTGTACTAATGGTATCTAGCACTAAAATTGAGTGCTAACAAATGGGTTCATATAAGTGGTTAACTAACCGATGTGGCTAGTTAATATATCATTAGATGTAAAATGGACTGCCATTTGGTTTAATTCCTAAGGTTGCCTCTTATCACACGAATACACTTATATCACACAAGATGATCTCACTGCGGTCTGGTAATGATTTGCATGTACAAGTTCTAGAATAAATAAGATCACCGGCACACTCATAGCAAAAAGATCAAGCATAAAAGATGTATGCTATACGAAATAGGCTTAAATCCTCACAATTTAGTGGAATGGGCTATAATTGTGCTAGTAATGTTATCAATCCTAAAAATGGATTGCAATATCAATTAGGACACATCTCGAATTTTCAAAAATTACATGTTTTATCAGTGGATTAATCTAGTTATTCTAATATAAATTATCCTAAATGATCCAAAACAACTAGATTATAGGGGCAAACAAATTAAAAACTAGGCTCAAAAATATAGAAAATTTAGAATCCAGTTTCATTTTCCTATTTCCTCCCCCCACACTTAAGTTTGACATTGTCCTCAATGTAAAGAACGATGAATCATAAAAATAGGGAAATGGAACATAAAAGAAATGATACTGCCTGAGATTTGGATATAGGATGATTCCACAACTTCAAAATCAAGCATCCTAACCAGCATAATCGTCAAAAACAAAACACACAAAAATGCAAAATATTTTTGGATTTTATTATTCATATTAGCTAAGCCCCCACACTTATGGTGAAACCATCGGGGCATAAAAATAAACAAAGAATTTAAAAACACATGGGTTGCCTCTGGAGAAGCGCTAAATTTATTAATGAGTCATCAGCCCGACTCAATCTTTCTTACTTTGGTGGTTTATATTTGGAATTCTTTCCTGACTTCTTTGGAATATACACCACATTTCCTTTCACTATTCCTTTTCCGGTTTTATCAATATCATGTAACTTCGCGGTATTGCAAGTTCTTGGGAGAACATCCCAGATGTAACCAGTTTCCGCAGCCCATGGTATTACTTTTTTATAATCAGCTGGAAAAGGTGCCATAAATGGAATAGCAGTGTATTTCTTTTTATCGAGCAGTTCAAGTGGGATTTCTTCACTTGAAATTTCATTCAATTGCTCCTCATCATGGTATAGTTTTATTCTATGTCAGTTAACAATGAAAGTTCCACCGTGCTTGTCATATAATTTGACATATCAGGATGGAAAACTATGTTTTACCACAAATGGACCAACCCATTTGGTTATGAGCTTAGGAGCTTTGAATTTGTACCTAGAATTGAACAAAAGAACTTTGTCTCTGGCCTTGAATTCTTTTCAGATTCTTAGTTTCCTATCATGATAAGCTTTTGTTCGAGCTTTGTACAATTTGGAATTCTCATACGCCTGGAGTCTTAATTCATCGAGTTCATGTAATTGCAAGAAGCTTTTTTCTCCAGCGATTTTGAGATCGGGGTTACATTGCCTCAGCGCCCAGTAGGCATGGTGTTCAATTTCAAACGGCAAATGACAAGTTTTTCCATATATAAGTGATCCAGGCCGGATACACTTATAAATAAATGCAGACAGCGGATACACGTGAATAATTACAAATTACCCCTTTGTGAAAAAAGATACTTGCAAAAACTCACGTTCGTGTGTAGTGTGAGACCAGGTAAGTGATTACCCGGATCGTTTCCCAACGAGGTGTGAATGGGCAAACTGTGAAAAGTTAGGATTAGAGTGACTGATGATATGATATGAGATTTTTGCTTTTTTAATAATTCTAAATAACAAATGATAAACAAATATGCACAAGAAAATTAAACGCGAATAAAAATAAACTAAAACGCGTAACGGGAAAGCTAAAATGGGACTAAAACTGAAATTTATGAAATTTAAAACCTAAAAATGTAAAATTACTTAAAACTTATTTAAAAACTAAAATTATATTTTTTTTTATACTTTTTATTTAATTATTATTAATTATTTATTATTTAATTACTTATTTAAACTAATTTAATTTATAATAAATACTAAATAAACAAAGAAAAATCTGAAACTTTTTCTATAAATATTATTAAGTTAAAAGAAGTTAAGAAAATTATAAAAATGAAAATTACTTAATCAAAAATTTAAAAAGATAAATTCTATTAAATAGAAGCTATCACTATTTTTCTATTTTTGTTTTTCTTAAGGTCTAAAAATATAATTATATTTTTCCTAGATTAAAAATGACAAAATAAAATTATGAAAATTAGATTTATATTTTTCTGATTATTTTTCTATTTATTATGATTTAATTACTATTATAAATTAATTAAAAAGATTAAAAATATCAAATGACTTAGGAAAAATCTGAAAAATTCAGGATAAGTCTAAATTAATATTCTTAATATGGGAAAATTAAAATCAAAAGTTTACTGAGCCTAAATAAGCAGTTGGACAGATAAGCAGTTGAGTCAATAAGCTAGAAATAAGCTAATAAGCTCAAAACTTAACCAAATGCTCAGGACAAGTGCAAACAACTGATATAAGCTTAAAACAACTTAAAAACACAAATAAGCTCAAGTAAATAGCAAGATAAGCACTTTGGCAGGCTCACAACTTATGCAAAAAATCCAGTTCAAGCAGCCAACTTGCAGAACTATTTAAGCTAATAAATAAGCAGAAAATTCTGAATATTAAGGGGGCAAAAGCAAGCTAATACTACTGGCTATTCAAAAACACAAAAAGCCCCATCACAAACACACCAATTGAAGTCCAATTAGAGGCTAGATCAGGTGGTCTGACTGAGCAGGCTGCAAAGGTTGTCTGTTTGGGCTGTTTTGTGTGCAGAGTTGCACAACAACACAAGGACCAAACCAACTCTTGTAATTACTCTTATATGAACTAAGGGACCTCAGAAAAACAACAAATGAGGGTCAAATAAGCTTATGGCTTATGTAGGCTTATTTGGACACTTGAGCCCCTAAAAATGCACCTATGGGCTTAAAACCTCAAAAGTGCTCAAATATGATTAACTCCTAGTAACAGTGGCTTATATAACCTATTTAATGCAAGATTAAAACTAATCAAGTGACCAATGAACAGTACAACTGGGTTTACCCCAGTTAACAAACTGATCCAAACACTCCTTCAAAATACTACTTTTGCAATTTACACTACAACACACTAATTTAAACCATCATTTCATCTAAACTATGATAATCTAGATTACTAATGATCATAAAAAACAAAAATCACAAACAAAAAAGCAGTACTAATAGTTAAACACAAATAAGCAAAAAATAAACAAAAAATTGGATTTGAACTCACAATTGATTCCTGCTGATCCTGAATGAACAGAGAGTTAACTCTCATCCAGGCTTAACCATTAAGCCTTAAAACACCCAAATAAGCTGATCAAATCAGCTTATTCCTTCCTTAGCTTATTTGACCAAAGTTAGTTGACTTTGGTTGACTTTTCTGGTTTTCTTAGAACAAGACTAAAATAAACTATAATAAGCACACAACAAGCTATGTATAGCTTATATGAGCTTATGAAAACAAATAATAAGCTTTTTACTTAACACCTTACTAGATTCGAATTCAACAGTAAACTTTAGAACATGAAATTCATTGACTTGGTAAATTTGGTACAGAACAGAGTAAATTAAGAACAAGAAACTTGAAACACACTTGAATTGATAATCAAACTGAAATTTAAACTGAGACAATGCAATAAATAAAGTTTTACACTACTAATGGTCTAAAACGAGTGACAAAATATTCTTCTGTGCCTTCTCTTCTTTATATAGCATTCCAAAAGCATCCCTCATCCATTCCGAGTTAATCCCACCACTTGGATAGCATTTATTAAATCTGGTTCGTCCATTTCATTTTTGGCGGGAAATTGGGATGTGGGTTTTTTAACTTGTACTGAGCACATGGGGGTATAAGGGTGTGGAGGATTAGCATTGGAGGAGGGGGGTGGTGGATTGTCAGGTGGTTTGGCAGAGAAAACTAGGGGTGATGGTGGTATGGTTTTTGGCGGTATGGGGAAGAAGAAGACGGGTCAAACTTGGTTTGACCTGGGATATTTAGCAAAGGGAAGTGGGCCGGGTTATATATATAAAGGAAGTTGGGCCTGGTGGGTTTAGTTAATAGGATTGAGTTGGGTAAATGGGATAGTTGGGTTGGGTTTTTATAATTATTGGGTTTTATTATTAGATAGGGTCCGGTTTGTATTAATTAAACATAAGGACCAAATTGTAATTTCCGAATTGTTGAAGGGTGTGAGTTGTCAACTTTCCAAAGGTTATCCAAGGGGTATAATTTGTAAATTGTGAATAGTACAAGGGCCATAGATGTAATTTTCCATTTTTGAATGCCCAGGGACTATTTTTGCCATTTTTCAAACTTGAGAGACCAATCTTGTAATTTCTTCAATCTTTTCACCCAAGGACCAATTGTGACAACTTGTGAACTCCAAGGACCTATGTTGACTTTTTCTTTCAAAATAAACCTTTAGGGACTAATTCTGCCAAATTATGAAACTTCAGGGACTGAAAATGACAATTATGCAAACTTTGTTCATTTTTTCACTTGTTTTCAATCTTTTTGTTCCTGAATCATATAAAAACACATTTTATGATATTTTCTGTATTATTTGACTTTTCAAAGTGTTTTTGGCTGTTTATGTGGGTTTAAAGAAGGTAAATATATGTGTATTTAGACACATATCAATAAGTGTATACAGAGTTGTGCCAATTGGAGTTTAAATGCCGTTCTAAACGCCCATAGAGCATCATCGAGTTTCCTTCACCAAACAGAAGGATTATCCTTTACTGTTTTTTCAAGTATTCTTTTCAAAGCTCTATTGGTGTTTTCAACTTGACCACTTGTTTGAGGGTGATATGCAGTTGAGAAACGATGGTGGACTCCATACCGTTTCATAACTTTCTCCATTTGCCGGTTACAGAAGTGAGTTCCTCTGTCACTTATTAAGGCTTTTGGAATTCCGAATCGAGAGAAAAGTTTTTTTCAAAAATTCACAACTACTCGTGCATCATTTGTGGGTAAAGCCTCTGCTTCTGCCCATTTAGAGACATAATCAATTGTAACGAGGATGTATTCGAATTTATGAGATTTAGGAAAAGGACCCATGAAATCAATTCCCTAAATATCGAATATTTCAGAAACATGTATGCTCTTTTGTGGCATTTTGTCTCTACGAGAAAGACTACCAGTCTTCTTGCATGCATCACAATTTTTCACAAGCGTATGTGCTTCTTTAAAAAATGTTGGCCAATAAAATCCCTCATCAAAAACTTTTTTCGTGATAGTGGATGGACGGTTATGTCCTCCAGTTGGGC
This sequence comes from Artemisia tridentata subsp. tridentata, assembly GCA_021014915.2. NCBI lineage: Eukaryota > Viridiplantae > Streptophyta > Magnoliopsida > Asterales > Asteraceae > Artemisia > Artemisia tridentata. The sequence continues at coordinate 344,902,657 of CP139504.1, forward strand.
CATGGTGACATTCATCAAGAATTTGTCGTGTCTCTGAACCATACACGCATCTTCTAATTATCCCAACGGGACACATTTTAAACAGATACGGTTCATCCCAAAAATAGTATTTCAGATTTGCGAAAAATTTACTACGCTCAGCGTAAGATAGACCTTTTTTGTAATATTCCTCCAGCTAAATAATTTGCATAATCTGCAAACCATGGAATTTCTTCTTCATCAGTTCCCATAAGGGTTTCATCGGGAAAATTATCATCAATTTTTTCTTCACCGAGTTCCTCTAAATTAGGATTTTCTAATCTAGATGAATGATCAGCTGCAACATTTTCTGCACCTTTCTTATTCTTGATTTCTATGTAAAATTCTTGAAGAAATAAAATCCATCGGATAAGACGTGGTTTGGCATCTTGCTTGGCAAACAGATATTTAAGAGCTGAATGATCGGTGAATACAATTGTCTTTGATAAACCAAGATAAGAACGAAAAATTTCAAATGCAAAAACTACAGCCAAAAGTTCCTTTCTTGTTACTGTGTAGTTTTGTTGGGCACTATTCAAGGTTTTACTGGCAAAGTAAATAGGACGAAAATGTTTACCATCTCGTTGCCCTAATACTGCCCCAACAGCATAATCGCTTGCATCAAACATAAGTTCAAATGGCATCTACCAATTTGGTGAAACCGTAATCGGTGCATTTGTTAACTTATTTTTCAGTGTTTCGAATGCCTTGAGATACTCTTCATTGAAATAAAAAACTGAATCTTTTTCGAGAAGCTTCGTCATAGGACGAGATATTTCTGAAAAATCTTTGATGAATCTGCGGTAAAATCCCGCATGTCCCAAGAAACTCCTAACGCCTTTGACGTTAGTCGGGGGGGTGCTAATTTAGCAATAGCATCAATTTTTTCTTTGTCAACTTCAATTCCCTTGCTTGAAATCTTGTGACCAAGCACAATGCCTTCTGTCACCATAAAGTGGCATTTTTCCCAATTAAGCACGAGATGAGAAGTTTTGCATCTTTCAAGCATTTTGCCAAGATTGGAAAGGCATGACTCGAATGAGTCTCCAAATACCGAGAAATCGTCCATGAAAACTTTCATGGAGGTTTCAAGCATATCTTGAAAAATAGCAATCATGCATCTTTGAAATGTTGCTGGTGCGTTACAAAGACCAAAAGGCATACGCCTATACGCATATGTACCAAAAGGACAAGTAAATGTGGTCTTTTCTTGATCAGCTGGGTCAATTGGAATTTGGAAATAACCAGAAAATCCATCGAGAAAACAAAAGAATTTGTTCCCCGCAAGTCTTTCCAACATTTGATCTATGAACGGTAAGGGAAAATGATCTTTCCGGGTGGCGTCATTTAATTTTCGATAATCAATGCACACTCGCCAACCAGTTATGGTTCTGGTAGGAACAAGTTCATTATGTTCATTAGTCACGACAATTGTACCTCCTTTCTTAGGAACACAGTGAACAGGACTCACCCATGAACTATCCTCAATGGGATAAATAATTCCAGCGTCAAGAAGTTTGATTATTTCTTTCTTAACAAATTCCTTCATATTTGGATTAATTCTTCGTTGTCTTTGAACAACGGTTTTCGAATCGTTTTCAATATTTATTTTGTGTTTGCAAAAGTTTGGACTGATTCCACGAATGTCAGAAGTTTTCCAAGCAAAAGCTTCTTTATGCTTTTTAAGTATAGAAACAAGACGTTCTTTTTCATCGGGTTTGAGTGCTTTAGATATGACAACTGGAAGAAGAGAATTTTCTAACAAGAATGCATATTCCAGATGATCAGGAAGGGGTTTCAAGACTAGATCCACTGGCGGATCTTTAATTGAGGTTTTGATTCTCATATCATCATTGAATTCCAACTCCTCAAAGTTGGTGTTCTCTTCCTCAGAAATTTCTTCGGTGTCTATCTGCATAAATTCAGTGAATTGTCTGTCGAGATCTTTGTCACTGATTTGTCCAGATGTTTTATGAGTCTTAATTCTTTCGTCCAGCAACTCATTAAATGTTTCCTCTGTTATTTCATCGATAGCATCAATGCTATAACAAGTGTCATCATTTGCATGAGAATATTTCATGGCTTGATTAATTTAAAAAGAGATTCTTTCGTCCCCAACTCCAAGGTTGAGATCTTTATTTTTCACTCGAATGATAGCATCAACGGTGTTTAGGAAAGGTCTTCCTAGAATCAATGAAACTTTGCTATCTTCCTCCATCTCGAGAATCACAAAATGAACAGTAAAAACGAATTGCCCAACTTGAACAAGCATGTTTTCAGCTACTCCAACAGGATATTGGATAGTATGATTGGCTAAACGTATACTCATTCTTGTGGGTTTCAACGTATCGATCAAAAGCTTCGCATACAATGAGTATGGCATAAGATTAATACTCACACCGAGATAGGCTAAAGCATCACAAGTGATTGAATTTCCCAGAGTACATGGGATAAGAAAACTTGCAGGATCACCGAGTTTTTTCGATAGTTTATTTTCAATAATGGCTGAGCAATCTTCATTCCAGAAGGTAGCGGAAATGTTCTCTATTTTGCTTTTATTGCTCACAAGTTCTTTCAAAAACACCCATAGTTGGGCATTCCGGCTAGGACATCCACAAGAGGAACGTTGATCCTAACTTCTTTGATTAAGTCAATGAACTTGCCATATTGCTCTTCCATCTTTTCTTTCCTCAAACGTTGAGGATATGGAATTCTTGGTTTATACGGTTTGAGCGGTGGAGTAGGTTTAACGATTGGTGTAGGAATTTGTTCATTATCTTTTGGTTCTTTTTCTACTTCATCCTCACTATCATCATGAACGATAGTGGTTGTTTGGGTTGGGTTGGGTGGTGGATCATAAGATAGACCACTACGAGTATACACAGCATTTACATGCTCATTCCTCGTTTGAGGTGGACGATAAGTTCCAGATGATGATGGTTTGGGGTTTGTTTGAGTATTGCTTGGCAAGGTACCAGACGGTCTTGCAGCAAGTTGATCAGAAAGGCGACCAAATTTGGTTTCAAGATCTTGGATAGAAGCTTGATGATTCTTTTGACCTTGTTCGACTTTGCTTTTGAGCATAAAGAACAGATTTTTCATGAATTCATTCGTTTTCTTTTGAGCATTCACAAATTCACGCATGGTTTTTTCGAATTTAGATTCTTCATTTTTAGTTTCACGTGATTCTGATGATGAACGGTTATCACCACGAGAAGATTTCTGATGGTTGTCTTCACGAGTTTGGGAATTTCGATAATCATCCTTTGGTGGACTATCTTGCCAATCTCTAGAATGTATACTGTAGTAGTTCCCACGATATCCTCCTCCTCGATATCCTCCATAAACATAATTTGCTTCAGCTTCGGGACCTCCCATGGGTTTATCATCACATTCGGATGATGAGTGATTTCCACCACAATGAGTGCATCCCTAACGCATTTCTTTGATTTCTTTTTGGATATTCTGGAATTTGGAATCGATTTTAGACGTGAGATCTCTCATCATATCCATGATTTTGGAATTTTCATTCTTCGCTTCAGCGAATGCAACGGATTTTCGTTGAGGTTTTATTTTTGCATCCTTAGACCAATCGAGCTGAAGAAGTACACGGTCTTCTAGCAAATTATAAGCTTCGTTAGGGGTCTTATAAAGGAAAATTCCTCCGGCATCAAGTATGCCTGGAGTTATGTCACCGAGACCATGGTAAAAGATTTGAATGATATTACCACGAGACAATCCATGCCCATGACAACTTTGGAGCATGTTTTTCATTCGAAGCCAAGCTTCGACAAGATTTTCTCCTTCCTTTTGAGTAAAGCTACGAATTTCACCTAAGAGCCGATCAAACATGGCCGGTGGAAAGAAACGTCCAACAAATGCTTCTCTCATTTGGTCCCAAGTTGTGATTACTCCGGGGCTTAATTCGTTATACCAAATTTTTGCTTCTCTGGTGAGAGATGATGGAAAAAGTTTAAGACGGATTGCATTTGCATCGGTAGTTTCATAACGAAACATGTCACAAATTTCAAGGAAATCGGCAATATGTTTGTGTGGATCGGATTTAACTCGAACATCAAATTGGTTGTCTTTAATCATCTAAAGATGATGACCTTTGATAGTAAAGTTTTCTCCAAGATTAACGGGAACAATGGCGGCTGCGGGCGTAGGAGCTACAACCCTATTGGTATCCCACATAGGCAAATCGTAAGCCATTGGAAATGGTATTTCAAGAAAAAGATTAACAATTGGATGAACTTCAAAAAGGTTTTCAAATGGTGGGTTAACGGTTCTTGGAATTCTTTGATCGGGTGGAACGAATGGAGTTCTCTTTTTGCAAAATAAACTTTCGGGGTTGGAAAACGGTGTACTCAAGTCGTCGCTTAAAGAGCGAGTGGTCATACACGAGAAAACCGATCCCTATCGAAAAGGAAAAAAAAAACTAAGAAAAAAAAATTATTTATGAACCGGCGGTTTGGAGGGTCGAAAGTTTTACCGAGAGGTTGAACCGGACGATCGAGAAATTGAACCGGCGGTTCAAAATTTTTTTTAATTTTTTTTAACGAAGGTTAAACCGCCGCGGTCGAGATTTGGACCGGCGGTTTTGGTCTTTTAAATTTTTACAGAGGGCTTGGACCGGACGGTCGGGGAAATGGACCGGCGGTTCGGTCCGATTTTTTTGATTTACCGTGAGTTGAACCGCTACGGTCGAAGTTCAGACCGGCGGTTTGGGGAAATTTTTTTTTTAGAGCTTAACAAATACGAATTGGACAAGAAAATTATAAACAAAAACTTCACTATAAAACGTGATCAAATCCCCGGCAACGGCGCCAAAAACTTGATGTGCCCGTTTCGAGTGCAAGTTTTAAAATTTATAACACGATCTACCAATTATTCATACGAAACACATACGAGCAAGTATACTCGTCCGTGTGTAGTAAGAGATAATTATGGTAAGCCAAGGTCGTTCACTAGGATTTCTTTAGTTTTAGGGATGTGAGTTTTTGAATATAATATCGATCTTAATTAACGATTCTCATCGCAAGCAAATAAAGATGATGTAAATTCAATATATTAAAGCTACACTTGCCTAGACTAGTTTTGCACAATTATCTTGATATGATTATGACAATGGTTCCATTTGATTATGATCAATGAATTAGGTGGTGTTCTAATTCGATTAGTGGGTATACTAATTCTATTGTTTCCAACACTTTCAATCCTTGTCAAGATTTTAAGATGAAAAAAACAATATTTAAGATTTGATCAACCAAGACTAACACAACTCCATTACTTGATTCGCTTTCGTTTCACAAGCAATTGACAACCAAACTATTTTAGTTTTTCAAGTTTAACCAAGTTACTTATGAAATGGTCAATACATAAGGTAACACCCTCATAGACAAAGGTTTACAACTAATTGACTAACAGTGTCTTTTTCAACCCATTACACTATTAGTAATCAACCGAACTTGACAACTCTTTGGTTGAGAAAACTCTTAATAGCACAATTCGTTCTTAGTATTAGCTTTTCGTTTAACTTAGAACCATGGAGTCATAATCAACCAAGAATCATGTCACACACATCATCTAGGCAAGTGCTCACGGCACTTAGCCACTCATGGCAAACAAAGAAATAACCACAAGAAATTTATCACTTGAAAACATAATTAAAAGTCTTACAAAAGTTGTAATGATGATTACAAGAATTAGGAACACTTGTGAGATGATCAACAAAGATTCCTTGAATGATTAAATTGATGATTGATGAATGTAAGCTCTTTCTTTTCCTGCGTTTCCTTCCTTTGTCGCCCCTTGAGATAGTATAATGATTTGTAGTAGTTGTTGATTATTGATTAATTCTCTTTGGGTGATAATAGTTGTTCTCCTTCCTTCTTTTCACTTTTTTTTATCCCAACCAAGCGTACATATATATAAGACGACTCCCCTTGGTCACCAAGCAAAATACTTGAGCCCAAAGTGTCATAAAAATTCTGCAATTGGAGTGAATGAAGTGTGATGACAACCTATATGAAGAGTTAGCTCATTAAAGATAGTCATTAAGTGTGCCAGCAATTGTATGAACCCAAGGTTTGAAGTCTCAACCTAAGGTTCAGATTTCCAGCCCAAGGTTTGGAGTAAAGTTACCATGGCATTATTGAACCTTAGGTTGAACTTGAGCCTTAGATGTATTTCTTGAACCTTTGGTTGAAGAAGCAAGCCATATAACTTTTCATTCATTTCATCAATTCTTGATATTTTATTGAACATGGAAATCATGCACCTGTAATCTTGATTCTTTATCCATAACGATCTTCCAAAGCCTCTTTGGTGAGAAGAATCTTATGTTTGTGCAAAAGCTCTTGATTTAACACCTTTTCTTCATCTTTTTAGCGATTTACTTGAACTTGATTGAACATGGAATACCTGCACCTGAATACATCTTTTGTACCTTTTAAACATAATAAGTTCATAAATACAACCAAATACAATGCATAAACATCGAAATAACACAACTAAAACTTGTAAAAAATGAGCGTTATCAGCAGCTAACCAACTTTTCCCCAAGATACTGAGCACCTCCCGACGTACTTCGACGAGTATCTTGACACCCCGCATGGTCTGCATCAGCATAGGCCGTGAGTGCCATGGCGGTGTCCTTTGGATACCAGAGACCCATGTGAATAGTTCTTTGAAGGTATTGAAAGACCCGCTTTACCGCTTCCAGATGCTTTTTGGTGGGCTTGGACTGGTACCGAGCACACATGCATACTGCGAACAAGAGATCTGGCCTACTAGCGGTGAGATACATTAGGGATCCAATCATGTTTCGAAACTTAGTTTGATCAACCGGGATCCCAGAGAGGTCTTCATCCAACTTCGATCTCTCAACCATAGGAGTGTCAACAGGATCACTTGAATCAAATCCAAATTTCTTCAATATTTCATTTGCATACTTGGATTGATTAATGAAGATGCCTCCGGGACTTTGAGAGATTTGTAAACCTAAGAAGAATGACAATTGTCCCATCATCGACATTTGGAACTTAGAACTCATCTCTTTAGAAAACCGATCACATTCACTAGGATCAGAGGAGGCAAATATAATGTCATCTACGTAGATCTGAACGTGAAGTAGATGTTTGCCAGTTTTCCTAGTGAATAGCGTAGGATCAACAACACCTTTGGAGAATCTGTTTGGAAGAAGAAACTTGGACAAAGTATCATACCACGCCCTACATGCCTGCTTTAAGCCACAGAGGGCCTTCTTTAAGCGATAGACGTGAGTAGGGTAATCAGGGTCCACAAATCCTTCAGGTTGACTCACATAGACTTCCACTTTCAAATCACCATTTAAGAATGTTGTCTTAACATCCATTTGGTAGACTGTCATATTCTGACTAGCAGCATTAGCGAGAAAGATTCTCATGGCTTTAATTCGAGCAACCGGAGCAAATGATTCTTCAATTTCTATGCCCTCTTCTTGTCGATACCCCTTTGCAACGAGTCGTGCCTTGTTTTTCAGAACATCACCATGCTCATCGAATTTCACTTTGAAGATCCACTTTAGAGCGATAGTCATTGCACAATCTGGAGGAGGCACTAATTCCCATACTTCAAGTCGATCAAACTCATGAATTTCTTCTTGCATTGCAGTAAACTAACAGTCTTTAGACAATGCTTCTTGAAAGTCTTTGGGCTCAAATTTGGAGAGTACGGAATTAAAGAAACACCACAATGCATCGGTGGTAAGTTACTTTCGTGTGGATACCGGACGAGAAGGATTTCCTATGATGTTGTCAATGGGATGATCGTTGGTCCATTTTCTGAGATGATCATGTGGTTGAGGGTATTAAACTGATGTTTCCGTGATGTGATCCTCTAAAGAAGATGTCTCAGTAGAAGATTTAGGAGAAAATATATTCTCGAATGGAGCATCATCTGCAGGAGCAAAAGGATTCGCCTCAAAAGAATTGTCAACTGCAGGGAATAGTTGTACCGAAGAAGACTGAACATTCGATGATGATGATGAGTGACTGACAGATGGTGCGTCTTGAATAATTGAGATAGATACCGATGGACCATCTGAGTTATGTTGAATTTGAGCATCAGCAGCTGGAGATGTAGGTGGTGCTTCAGTTGTAGTATCACCAGTTGGTGGCTCAAAGTATTCATCAAACATTGGATTAAACAGATTCTTCAACTCCTCACTGGTAGGTGGTAAAAAAGGAACTGCAGGAGTGGGATCCTATACAAGACCTGAACTAATGGGTCCAGGAGACAAAAGATTAGGTGCGGGTCCAGAACTTGTATGTCTAGGAGCCGTTTGCTCAGTCAGCTCATCGAATTTTACGTGAATAGTTTCCATGATTTTTCGGGTTTGTTTGTTGTAGATTTTGTATCCCTTACGATCTGGTGCATACCCAACGGAGAAACCTACGTCTGCTTTAGCCTTTAGTTTTTCCAGATCTTGACTGTCATTTGTCGGATCGCACAGAGCACCGAACACTCGAAGAAAGGAAAGATCTGGTTTCTTGCCATGTATCAGCTCATAGGGGGTTTTGTTGTGAAGAGTATGTATCAAGGATCGATTTTGGGTGTAACATGCTGTGGCAATTGCTTCCGGCCAAAGAAACATCGATGCCTTGGAAAATATCAGCATGGTTTGTGCAGCTTCCACAAAAGTAAGAGTTCGTCTTTCAACAACTCCGTTCTGCTGAGGAGTGCGTGGAACACTTTTCTGGTGAGTTATGCCGATACTTTCATAGAATTGATTGAGTTGGTTCTTAACAAACTCAGTCCCATTGTCTGTGCGGATGATTCTGACGGTTTTGTTGAGTCTTACTTGCAGATGTTTAATCAGTTTGATGATAACTTCTGGAGTTTCGTCCTTGGTTCTCAAAAACTTCACCCATGTAAACCGAGAGTAGTCGTCGACCACCACAAGAATATATTTCTTCCCATTTATACTCTGAACTTCTATTGGTCCGCACAGATCCATGTGAAGGGTGTGAAGAGCTTCCATAATGGTGTTGACAGTTTTGGGTTTGCGAGTATGTTTCTTGCTTTTGCCCAGTTGACAGGCAGAACACAAATGATCTTTTTCAAACTGTAATCTGGGCATTCCTCGTACAAGATCCTTGCGAGTAAGTTCATTTATGGTACGGAAGTTTAAGTGATTTAAACGAAGGTGCCAAAGCCAAGATTTGGTCTTTGAGGACTTTCATAGCAAGCAAATAGGAGAGGACCGCATCATTTCTTCAATAGAGATGGTGTATAGATTAGTGCCACGACTGCCTTTAAGAAGATCAATACCATCCAACTCTCAGACGAAACATGTGTGTTTTCTGAAAGCAACTTCAAGATCGAAATCACAAAATTGACCAACAGAAAATAAATTGTGCCCTTGTCCTTCCACGTAGTATACCCGGGAAATTATATTGCCGCCAAACACATAATCTCCATAACCCTTAATTGCCCCAAAATGGTCGTTCCCGAATCTAACTATCCCGATAAACTTTTTCACGAAATTCATGAGCCGTGAGCGATCACAGTCATATGTTTTGAGCAGCATGAGTCCAAATACCAAAGGACGATTTATATGACCTGCATTTGAAAACAGACAACGATGGATAACTGAAAAAGGTGGATCCCCACGTGCAATTAGGGTGCGTTTGGTTAGCATACACAAATTCTGGAACTACAGGAATTATATATGCTATGGTATTCACAGTGGAAACTTCACTAGTAGATGCAATTGACCAAGTTGCAGGGCATTGTGTCACTAAAGGGAAAATTCGACCAGTTGGCTTCCATTCCTTAACATTCACTACCTTATGATTAGTCATTCTAGTTAAGGGGCACTGATCTCCTAAAGTGAATTTTCTTCCAGTGGGCTTCCATTGATAACCAACATTGGCAAACATCTTTCTTGTTGCTTTCCAAATTTGCTTACTCAGTTTAGTTTTCCTAACATTCTTAACTGGGGATCATTTGGGAAACATCAAAAATGACACAACACAATCATCATGATTACCAAAAATTAAACATTCATTACATGTTTTGCAAACAGCATTAGAATTTGAATTAATTAAAGTACGCTTAAAGCTAATACTAGAATCAACACGATTAGTTTTGTTCAAAGCAAACTTATTGTTCCTAGGGTGGGCTTCTACTTTCTTCTCATGAGCACTCTTAGCTGGCGCAGTCCTATCTTTCCTTGTATTGCGACTAGGCTTTGACCCGCTAGCTTTAGTGTCACTATTCACTCCTGTAGAAGCAATGATGGGTACATTAGTTTGTTTCACTGCCATTTGTTTTTCCGGTTTTGATGTGCTGGGTTCATATGTTTTTAGTGCTACATCAAAGGTAACATGCTTGTTCTTAGTCATTGATGAAGATGAAATAAACCTATCTCGCTTGTTATCAATCTTAGGACATGTGCCAATAACATATTCTAAGAGTTCCTGATAACGTTTAGTGAGGAAGCATGCATCTATAACTGCACTATCTTGTGGTTTCTCTATCCTATCCTCTTCTATGGTCTCAGGAAGAATGTCAAGACTATTCTTAAGATGAGTGAGATAAACTTGATGAGCTGACCTATTGTTTCTAAGAGGAAGCGGGATAGTCACAGCATCAATTGCATATTTTCTACAAGGAGAAACCTTTGGAACAACATTATCACTAGTGATAATTGGCATTTTCCCTTTCACTTGAGTCTTTAGATTCTCAATCTCATTTAGCAAAGAAATTATCTTTTCATTGTGATTGTTACGTGTGACTTTAATCGAATCATATAACTCTTTGTAATGCAGTTTGATTTTTGAATTTTCAGCTTGAAAACAATCATTTACATGTTGTAATTTATTGATGGTATCTTGATAGTTTAAATTCTGAGAATCTGAAGACGATGGTTTATGGGTGTAACACCCCAACCCGACAAGGGTAAAGATATCACAATAATGGATTCATATCAGATCAAAACAAACCATACATCTACAGTAATACAAAAATCTCAAAGGATTACAATTGAAATACTGAATTCTACAAGGTTACAATGAAACTTTCAAAACTAATTCTAAACATAATAACTTCAGTCCAACTCTAATCCAGAATAGCTACCAAGCCTTCTAAGTCCAGAGGTACACTCTCACTCATCCCCAGCTTCCTACTAAAACCTGCCGCAGGAAAAGAAATGCGGCTGAGCTACTAGAGCTCAGTGAACAGATATATAGATGACAGAAACAATAGCAGAGAACAATACAGAAACAAATCCGAAATACAGATTATACAGATACCGAACTAAAGTGAAAGAATAGGAAAGGAGTAAGGATAAAAGAAAAGAAATATGAAAGAGATAATGTACAAACCAGGTTTATGGAAATACAGAAATCCATCACGAGCCCAGAGATAACAGATAATATCATATAATAATCCAGAGGGGATGCCTCTCAAATAACAGATAATATGAGGGGTGACCTCATGTATCAAATCGGAGTGATCAGCTCCCAGATATATGTGAAAGACGTGTATCACACACACCATCAGTCACCAGAGATATATATAATAGACATATAACATAAACAGATAACAGATAACAGATAACAGAGTCAGAACTAGGATGCATCCATGCGCCCCCTGTGGCCAGAAACTCCTTAACACACCAGATAAAATAAATCAGGGACGGGACAGGTCATCACTCTCCTGCCCTAGAGTCATGCCATCGGTGCATCAATGACATGGACATGAAACCCTCATGCCTAGTGATTGGCTCGGATATCAGACTGTGGTCAAGGTCAGATGTCATATAATAAACAGAGTCATATCTACGGGTTCATGGCAGAAGGGTCATGTCAACAATTCAGATTAAGATAATAGGGTTTAAATCAGAGTTTATCAGATTAAGTTTAATATCAAAGCTTAAGTTCAGATTAAAAGGTTTATTTCCAATAGTCCAAAAGTATACCAAAGGTTAATGATTACAAAATTATAGCAATAATCCATTTCAGAAGTTCCTGTCAAAAGTTCATTTAAATCAATCCTTTAATAATGGTTTTCATTGAAATGATCTTTCAAAATAGTTTTCATAAAAATGGTCTTCCAAAACTTTTAGTAACTTCCATTTCAAGTGGTATAGCTTCTTTTTAAAATAGCTTTTAATAAAGGTTCAAAATCAATTTGGTTCAGATAAGGATTTAACAGGTTAAGGTTCAGAACAAGGTTCACAGATCAGATTCAATCAAGACTCACAAATTCAGGGTTCAGAACAAGAGGTCAATCAGAGTTCAGGAAAAAGGTTCAGAATAAAAGAATCATAGCAGAGGTTCAAACAAAAGGTTCAAGACAAACAGATCACAACAAAGATTCACAACAGAAGGGAACATAGCAGTGGTATCGGAAATCCTAATAAAGAAAATGAAAGACTGAAAGAAAAGGGGATGAAAGACCCTTACTGAAAAAGGGCAGAATATCTGTACCTTATACCGCAAATGAAAACACAACAGGAAATATAAAGGTCGGAAGCAACTCCATCTTCAGCGAATCTACACGAATTCATGACTGTCTTATTAAAAGCTTATTTAATTCAGATTACTTATTTTAGTCGGCTTTCCATTTTTAGTAGCTTTCCTTTTTAGGTTTACAAATAACAATTTAATTAACTTTAGGATCTATTATATTCAATATAATAATTTAGGGTTAAATACGACAACTTATAATAGTTTCGGGTCTATTATGTACATTTAGTAATGTTCAGGGTTATAAATGTAAATTATCAAAATTTATTATTTAAAAATGTCCTATAAATAAACTTTAAGGTTTATACTATAATTTATATCAACAACACTTTTAGACCTCGTCGTTTCATACTTATATTAACGTTCTCTTGACATCAGTTTAGACCGCGACGATTAAAATACGACGATCACATGCAGACTCACATGACTCAATAATATCCAGATTCGATTCCACATAATACCCATTCAAGGCATTTTTCTTAACGAGACACTACACATGAAATAATAAGATTAAAGCAACCCTATGTCTAGCTCTTGGATTCGAAAGACATACACACGTATTTATTTAAAAGACAAAACACAATTCATACTTACCCTTATCACACACACGTTAACTCGTCTCGTTAACACACACATTTACTTCCTTTTATTTTCAGATTATGCATGCCTTATTAATGTGTCTTCGAAAAATTTGTTTTGGACTCGTTTAGGTTGTATCTTTAAGTCGACAAAAGAAGATTGAAACGAAACTCATATATGCGAATAGGCCTACTGATTCCCTGCATGCACTCACACCCTTGAATCACTCTACCTGATTACACACCCACGACCTGACCCTACACAATGAATTAGGTTCACAACTTAACATAATCAGAGTCCTACCAAAGTTAAATACATGCGCCCCTTTGTTTAAGTATACCACATGCACACCCCATTTTATATATGTTTTAATTACTTGTATTACACATGTTCTATAGTCCTTAAAATTGGCATATAATCTCACATTTTAACTTTGTTTATATATATTAATTATGCATGCATGTTTTAGATAAGTTTTAGACACACATATGCATGTTACTCAGTCCAAAAGACTGACATATACTCGCACACGTTACTTATGAATACAACAAATCGAGACACATCATTTCCTGACATCACACATAGACACTCCTTTAATTAATCATGTAAATACATGTACGCCACAGTTTTGTGTTTATATCCAGATTTCAGCACGTATACCAGAGATCACATAGTTGTTTTAATGGCCACACGAAGACGTATATTTCAACAGATTTTCGAATGGTTCACAACAGGAGTAAGATCGACAACAGGTTACTCATTTTCATGTTTTCATGTAGTATTTAGATTGCCATATAACGAGGCAAGTACTATTATGGTAACATGTTTTAGTTTCTGACTTATGCATCATAGTTGTGTGTCGAATGGAGGAGGTGAAACAAAGTGATAGAGATACCTTTTGTCGATTCAACACAGGTCGAGGAATGAATCAAGAGAACCCCAACCAAAAACCCTTTTGTATCTAAATCACCCGCGACGAACCCACCACGAACCAGGAACACACACTTATAGATCACCATGAAGAAGGTCTCCTTTTTGCTTGTCTTGAAATCGAACAGCAGGAAACAAGAGCAGCAGCAGTAACAGTCGACTTTTGTGGTTTGTAGGTTTTAGGGTTTTCAAAAGTAATGATCGGTATATAAATTTTGAGGTACCGTGTATAAGGCTTGAGCTAAACATGGAATGGGCCTAATATCATGGGATTGATATCATTTATAGTTTAATGTATATCTTTTCTTTTTTTAAATACTTTTAATGTACCGAAATTAATAAAATACATATATAATCGGTTTTTAAATTAATTGTGGTACAAATAATTATTTTTGGACATGTTAAATTATTGTCAGACTTGTCTTAATTTTATTTTAGCTTATATGTAAGTTATTTGACATAATTTGGATTTATTTAGCTTAATATAGCTTTTTAATTGAAATTTTAAGTTAGTGAGGGCATTTTGGTCATTTGACATGTTATGTGAATTTCAGGTATTACAACTTCTTCCCCACTAACAAAAAAAAATTTGTCCTCGAAATTTGCAGAAAGCAGAAAGAAAAGGGAACGGAAACTAAACAAAGACATATCAGACCTAACAGATGACAATCAGATTTCCTCGGAAGAGACGTAAGAATTTCACAGGATTTTGACGAATATGCCGTCCACAGAAATTGAGTTGACAGATCAGATTAGAGCGTACAGAAATAGATTATCGATAACATCAATTGGAAGAAGTTTTATAACAAAACTGAAGATTATTATCAGAAGTTCAGAGGTCAGCAGAATGCGTGACGAGAATCCAGATGTATCAATTCGCATAACGGTGGAAGCAGATTACACGTATAGGTAGAATGAACTTAAAGTCTCACTAACGCAGACGATCTCAAACAGTTATCAGAATTCCTAAAGCTTCTAAGGCACTTCTCGAAATATCCTATGCCCACAACAAGTGCACATTATATGATGTAAGTATTATCACGTTGGCCAGACGTCATAATACTGGCATCATATAAATATGCCCTCATGATGGTCATACTTTATCTCAAGTCGTGAACATAACAAACTTATCCTACTCCACCTAGCCTTCCTACGGTCTCAGAGGTCATCAGAATCCAATACCCTAACTAAGAGGAAAACGAATTACTCGAAAAAATTTTAACGAAGATCCCAAAATGTCTATCAGAATTTGGTACATCAGATCATCCATCATTCGTCAAATTTCAGATAACAAAACCATCATCCGACATACGCAGAATGAACACAGAGAGGAATTACTGATAAGGAACCTAAATCATTCAAAGGATTTATCATCAGGTAACAGAAATTTAGATAGGTCAAGCAGAAGTGAATCACATCATCCATAGCTTCATCTGTCACAGAATTTATTCGATTCATAATTTTCTTCTATTCAAAGTCATGATCTCAGTTCTATTCTCAAGTCTGTTTCTACTCTCAATTCATCTTAGTACAACTAAAATGAATAGAGAAGCAAGACTGCGAGTCTTGGACAGGTCTACTAGCCCAGTTCAGAATTCGCCAACTCAGATTACGGTCGTCATCGGATGTTCGGTGGTGGTGTCTGCTACAATCTCTAAATGCCAAAAGTTATATTGGATTAAATTCTTAGGTGGTGCAAGGCATAAGCTCTAAATTTCTCAATGTGATTTCAATAGTCTTTAACCAAAAACAAAGCACGAATCAGAGTGGTGCGGAAGCAAGATACTTAAGCAAATGTCTTATAGTCTACCCATTCCTCACTGGTCAGAATTTAGGTTCTTATAGGGAAATCCTAAAGCAATTTCTCAAAGGTTGTCCTACGAGCGCCTACAGTGGAAACTTAGTGGTCCAGACTTCACAGGTCAAGGGTAAATGTATAACGAGTCGCAGCCTGTGATCTCTGATACCATAAATTGTAACACCCCAACCCGACAAGGGTAAAGATATCATAATAATGGATTCATATTAGATCAAAACAGAGCATACATCTATAGTAATACAAAAATCTCAAAGGATTAAAATTGAAATACTGAATTCTACAAGGTTACAATGAAACTTTCAAAACTAATTCTAAACATAATAACTTCAGTCCAACTCTAATCCAGAATAGCTACCAAGCCTTCTAAGTCCAGAGGTACACTCTCACTCATCCCCAGCTTCTTACTAAAACCTGCCGCAGGAAAAGAAATGCGGCTGAGCTACTAGAGCTCAGTGAACAGATATATAGATGACAGAAACAATAGCAGAGAACAATACAGAAACAAATCCAAAATACAGATTATACAGATACCGAACTAAAGTGAAAGAATAGGAAAGGAGTAAGGATAAAAGAAAAGAAATGAGAAAGAGATAATGTACAAACCAGGTTTATGGAAATACAGAAATCCATCACGAGCCTAGAGATAACAGATAATATCATATAATAATCCAGAGGGGATGCCTCTCAAGTAACAGATAATATGAGGGGTGACCTCATGTATCAAATCGGAGTGATCAGCTCCCAGATATATGTGAAAGACGTGTATCGCACACACCATCAGTCACCAGAGATATATATAATAGACATATAACATAAACAGATAACAGATAACAGATAACAGAGTCAGAACTAGGATGCATCCATGCGCCCCCTGTGGCCAGAAACTCCTTAACACACCAGATAAAATAAATCAGGGACGGGACAGGTCATCACTCTCCTGCCCTAGAGTCATGCCATCGGTGCATCAATGACATGGACATGAAACCCTCATGCCTAGTGATTGGCTCGGATATCAGACTGTGGTCAAGGTCAGATGTCATATAATAAACAGAGTCATATCTACGGGTTCATGGCAAAAGGGTCATGTCAACAATTCAGATTAAGATAATAGGGTTTAAATCAGAGTTTATCAGATTAAGTTTAATATCAAAGCTTAAGTTCAGATTAAAAGGTTTATTTCCAATAGTCCAAAAGTATACCAAAGGTTAATGATTACAAAATTATAGCGATAATCCATTTCAGAAGTTTCTGTCAAAAGTTCATTTAAATAAATCCTTTAATAATGGTTTTCATTGAAATGATCTTTCAAAATAGTTTTCATAAAAATGGTCTTCCAAAACCTTTAGTAACTTCCATTTCAAGTGGTATAGCTTCTTTTTAAAATAGCTTTTAATAAAGGTTCAAAATCAATTTGGTTCAGATAAGGATTTAACAGGTTAAGGTTCAGAACAAGGTTCACAGATCAGATTCAATCAAGACTCACAAATTCAGGGTTCAGAACAAGAGGTCAATCAGAGTTCAGGAAAAAGGTTCAGAATAAAAGAATCATAGCAGAGGTTCAAACAAAAGGTTCAAGACAAACAGATCACAACAAAGATTCACAACAGAAGGGAACATAGCAGTGGTATCGGAAATCCTAATAAAGAAAATGAAAGACTGAAAGAAAAGGGGATGAAAGACCCTTACTGAAAAAGGGCAGAATATATGTACCTTATACCGCAAATGAAAACACAACAGGAAATATAAAGGTCGGAAGCAACTCCATCTTCAGCGAATCTACACGAATTCATGACTGTCTTATTAAAAGCTTATTTAATTCAGATTACTTATTTTAGTCGGCTTTCCATTTTTAGTAGCTTTCCTTTTTAGGTTTACAAATAACAATTTAATTAACTTTAGGATCTATTATATTCAATATAATAATTTAGGGTTAAATACGACAACTTATAATAGTTTAGGGTCTATTATGTACATTTAGTAATGTTCAGGGTTATAAATGTAAATTATCAAAATTTATTATTTAAAAATGTCCTATAAATAAACTTTAAGGTTTATACTATAATTTATATCAACAACACTTTTAGACCTCGTCGTTTCATACTTATATTAACGTTCTCTTGACATCAGTTTAGACCGCGATGATTAAAATACGACGATCACATGCAGACTCACATGACTCAATAATATCCAGATTCGATTCCACATAATACCCATTCAAGGCATTTTTCTTAACGAGACACTACACATGAAATAATAAGATTAAAGCAACCCTATGTCTAGCTCTTGGATTCGAAAGACACACACACGTATTTATTTAAAAGACAAAACACAATTCATACTTACCCTTATCACACACACGTTAACTCGTCTCGTTAACACACACATTTACTTCCTTTTATTTTCAGATTATGCATGCCTTATTAATGTGTCTTCGAAAATTTGTTTTGGACTCGTTTAGGTTGTATCTTTAAGTCGACAAAAGAAGATTGAAATGAAACTCATATATGCGAATAGGCCTACTGATTCCCTGCATGCACTCACACCCTTGAATCACTCTACCTGATTACACACCCACGACCTGACCCTACACAATGAATTAGGTTCACAACTTAACATAATCAGAGTCCTACCAAAGTTAAATACATGCGCCCCTTTGTTTAAGTATACCACATGCACACCCCATTTTATATATGTTTTAATTACTTGTATTACTCATGTTCTATAGTCCTTAAAATTGGCATATAATCTCACATTTTAACTTTGTTTATATATATTAATTACGCATGCATGTTTTAGATAAGTTTTAGACACACATATGCATGTTACTCAGTCCAAAAGACTGACATATACTCGCACACGTTACTTATGAATACAACAAATCGAGACACATCATTTCCTGACATCACACAAAGACACTCCTTTAATTAATCATGTAAATACATGTACGCCACAGTTTTGTGTTTATATCCAGATTTCAGCACGTATACCAGATATCACATAGTTGTTTTAATGGCCACACGAAGACGTATATTTCAACAGATTTTCGAATGGTTCACAACAGGAGTAAGATCGACAACAGGTTACTCATTTTCATGTTTCCATGTAGTATTTAGATTGCCATATAACGAGGCAAGTACTATTATGGTAACATGTTTTAGTTTCTGACTTATGCATCATAGTTGTGTGTCGAATGGAGGAGGTGAAACAAAGTGATAGAGATACCTTTTGTCGATTCAACACAGGTCGAGGAATGAATCAAGAGAACCCCAACCAAAAACCCTTTCGTATCTAAATCACCCGCTACGAACCCACCACGAACCAGGAACACACACTTATAGATCACCATGAAGAAGGTCTCCTTTTTGCTTGTCTTGAAATCGAACAGCAGGAAACAAGAGCAGCAGCAGTAACAGTCGACTTTTGTGGTTTGTAGGTTTTAGGGTTTTCAAAAGTAATGATCGGTATATAAATTTTGAGGTACCGTGTATAAGGCTTGAGCTAAACATGGAATGGGCCTAATATCATGGGATTGATATCATTTATAGTTTAATGTATATATTTTCTTTTTTTTAAATACTTTTAATGTACCAAAATTAATAAAATACATATATAATCGGTTTTTAAATTAATTGTGGTACAAATAATTATTTTTGGACATGTTAAATTATTGTCAGACTTGTCTTAATTTTATTTTAGCTTATATGTAAGTTATTTGACATAATTTGGATTTATTTAGCTTAATATAGCTTTTTAATTGAAATTTTAAGTTAGTGAGGGCATTTTGGTCATTTGACATGTTATGTGAATTTCAGGTATTACAATGGGTGCCAATCATATCCCTCTTATTCGATTTTAATTGGGCAATTTGGGCTCTCAATTGCCGAATCGTGTTAGTGTGAGCTTGAATTTTTTCATCTCGTTTGCTTAATTCAAAATATGCATCAAATTCAGGAGCCTCCAAAGATGTTTTGGCATTTGAGATTTTAATTCTTTCTTCTAAATGTTGATACTTTAATTGAAAATTAAGATTATCAACCTCTAGTTTTGAAAAACGCATAACCATATTATCATGGTCATCATTTTGAATTTTCTCATGCAATTTCAAATTCTCCCCCTCAAGCTGAACAACACGATTCTGGGTAACATTCAATGCAATAGACAACTCATGGAATTGACAAGCAGTTAATGTAGAATCAGTAGCAGTATAAAATACGTCCTGAGCAATGCATCTAGCAATCAAATTCTCATTGGTGATGAGAATGTTCTTTCTTTCAATTTCACTGCATTTAAGATCAATAGCATGTTGTTTCTCTATGTTTTCCATATCTTTAAACACTCCTTTCATCTCTTTTAATTCAGTTTCAAGGGTTTTTTGAATGCCCTCAAAATGTTCTTTGAGTAGTTGAAAAAATGGAATGACCTCAGTTAAGTAGCACCTTTATGTTAATTCAAAACCCCTTTCCCCTTCAGTAATTCCTGTTGGTGTAATTCTCTTCTTACATGTTTTATCAAAATCAGCAAATAGTTGACAAAGAACATATATGCTAATTAGAGTTTTACATTCTGTTGGAAGAGTTAAAGGAACTAAGTGCCTGGGTGTATTGGGTGGGTACACCGTTGCCGCCTCTATTTTCCTAAGGGATGGAGTTTTGGCCTTAAGTTCTTCGGCCTTTCTCTTTTCTACGTCCAAAGACCAAAATATTTGTTCAGGCGTCAACTTAGTTTGAGGTGCAAAAACAGTCAATCGGTTCTCTTCATAGTAATCATGGGGTTTAATTATGACTCAATTGGCTATACATTTGGGATCCTTCATTTTCTCAGCCATTCTTTCTCTTCTTATTACTTCTATCTCATTGCTCTCCTCAAATGATGACACATCGGGAGGGGCATGACCAGGCTTAAGCATTACATTTGCATCATACAGTGGAGGTTGGGCAATTTTAGCACTCCTAAGGAAAACTGAATTAGGTTCACCTACATCCTTTTCACTATGTTTATCACACAACTTTTTGTGCTTCTGAATCATTTGAGCAGTTTATCTGGTTTGGTCTTGTGTGTACAACTTGTTTTCAATCTTATTCTTTAACGTTTTAAGTCTGGAAAAATCATTTAAGAGTTTTGTTTCCTTTTCTTTGAAATCTTGTTTTAGTGTATTTATACTTTCTTGAATCTCCTATTTTTGTTTAACAGTCTGATCCAGAAGTTTTTGTAAAGAATATAACTCTTTTTTCAATGTTTCTTCCCTTAAATTACTTCTGTTATGAATGTACGCATTTGACTATCCATTTTCTGCTCACGTTCAGTTAGCTCAAATTTTGCACGTTGTTCATATATGGCCACCTGGTCTTTATAGATGTTAAGTCTAGTGGTCAAGGTGTCATCAGGGATAAACACAGTGTTCACATGCAACTCACAAGAATTATCTACAACACAAGCATTATCTACAATAGAAGATGCACTACTTGGTACAATAGACACGTCATTGTGATTCACATATTGTTCATACGGAATAATATTACTATTTCCCATATCAACAGTATCTCATTCAACAAAATTTGTCTGTTGTACTTTGTTAGGAATCTTCTGTTCATCTACCATGTTATGGGTGTCATAAAGCTTTAGTACTTCAGATATGATAGATGCATTGGAAGGACCCGCTTGTTGGGGGTGATGAGACTACAGAAGACAGATTAGCCATGAAGATGGTTTGAGCAGTGGGTTCATCATCAACATGAGAGTCAAAAGCATCGCAGTCATCAGCTTGGAAGATGTTGGGATCATTTAGTGCTAAGTCCTAAACTGGTTGATCATCCACATCCGCATCAAACGTATTCTCCCCATCACCGGCAAGAAACAATAACTCTTCTTCATCGAATGTTTCTCCATTCTCTTGAGCTTGCATCAACAACATCTTATCTTTGAAGTAGTCAGAGTTCTATGGACGCTTTGGTTCATTACAGTTCCTTGCTATGTGTCCAAGTCCACCACAGTTATAACACTTGGGTTGCTTTCCCTGTCCCTGATTAGCATTCCCTACTCTGTTCTGTATAATACCCCGACCCATGTTCCTTTGATTCACATTCTGTCTTCCTTAAACATTCTGAACCATAACCCTTCCATCCTCCACAGTTGCTTGATTACGTGGGTTTGATGAAGTCCTAAGTTGGTTGTTGGTTTGAGGGAGTGTTGCTCTGAACAGTTGGACAAGTAAGGAAACTTGGTTAGAGAGATTATCAATCATCTTGTCAGTATGGGAGTATCCAGAATCCAGTTAGGAGTTCACAGCAGATGGTGGGTGCAATGATGATTGGGCAAATGATGTCGAATTATGTGATGAAAAGGGCTGGTGATAACTTTAATCAAGTGAGGATTGATTGAACGACTAAACATTTGCGACAAATGCAAGGGGGTCATTTGATTTTGTTGGATTAAGTTTTTCCCTCAATTGACGATCATAAACAGCATGCTTTTCATGTTGTTGTAAGTAAGCATACAGCTGTTCATAGTAGGTCTCTCTCAATCCTTTGTTGAGCTTCACTGCTGTAACAAATCTATCCCACTCAGGTGACATGTTGTTCACAAACTTAGAATTGAGCTGGATATTAGGCATTGTTGTAACACCCCCAATTTCGTGATACGCATCGGAATTTAAATTGGGTGTTACTTCATGGCACAACAGTTGAATAGTAGAAAACGATCACCAATTTAGTCGTTTTAAAAGATTTATCATTCGAATATCAGAGTTTACAAAATAAGGTCCCAATGGTTTCAAAGTTTATTAAATAGGTTTTCGAATGATAGTAAAATTTATAGCCTTCATAAGTATCCTTGCTCCTCCGTGACATCCTTGCTCATTATGGACCTGAGATAAATACATGCTAAAAGCATCAACACAAAGGTTGGTGAGTTCATAGAGTTTGTAAGTAAAAACTGTTGATTTCCAAAATCAAAGAGTTTGTGAGTCCATAGTAGTTGTAAATAAATAGTTGGTTATCAAAATCAAGAGTGAGTAATACCACAGTGTTTATAGTTAAACCAGTTGATTATCAAAATAAAAGTGTGAGTGAATCCATAGAGTTTGCATAAAATCAGTTGATTTTCAATAGTTCCAAGTTTAGATAATAATTGTAACAAATGCAATTATTATTTAAATAAGCGGTGGGTTACGATATTATATACCCATAGTTGGTTTGTTATAAAGTAAGTGGTTTTTTAAGTTGTTATACACCCAGAGTTGGTTTGGTTGTCCTAAATGGATCAACACAAAATAGTTATTGTTTGCCAAGTTGTGATTTTCTGCTATATAGTGAATACAAGTTCATGTTTAATAAAATAATGGCAATACTGTATCATGACTACAGTATCATTCTATTGCTCTAAGCCTCATGAAACTCAACGCTTAACAGGCATCAAATATGATGTAAAGTATAAAGGCCCTCGGGATGGGTATTTGCCGATAACCCATAAGTTTGTTCAAATAAAGTGCGCCTGGGTGGCTCATCCTAGCAGACCCAAACGGGGATTGTCAGTCCCAAATAGATCTATTCACAATTATTTACGTTCACTCACAAGTGATTAAGGTTCATGATGTGAGGGACTTCGAACATGGCAATAAAGGTAAACTTAGGCAATAGTGAATCAAGTATAGCATACAGTTGAAAATCATTTGTGATCATGTTTATAGCAGGTATCTCTCCATGAGATAGAAAAATGTATAAAGTGGATTTATAAACTCATAATAGTTTGTAGAGGTTTAAAAGTACTTTTATAATTAAAAGCAAGTATTACGTCTCAATAACGAGCAGAGCGTTTCATCAACTAAGTACGTTGTTTAAAGTAAACCAGTAAAGTTTATATGTAAAGCGAACATGTATCGCCTTCAAAAGTAATTCAGAGTAGATAAAAAAAAAGTAGTCTATGGAACTCACAGTAGTGTGTAAACAGTTAAGAGTACTTATGAAAGTAAAAGCATTGTATTTGAGCATGTATCTCCCCCAAAAGTAGTTTAAAACGTATAAAAGTAGGGGCTACGAACTCACCTGATGCGATAGCAACAATGGCAAAAGTGGATTTACTGAAATGTAAATTCAATTGAGATTTCGGAAATAGCTTCTCACACGACCTGAATAATAATAATGTTTGAGAATTCGTCTCAGCACGAATAACGAATGCGATATGAGGAAATCGTATGACGATTTGATCGTGATGTGAGTGTGATATGCTTAAAATGTTTAAAGTTCAAAAATAATATTATCCATAATATTATTTTGTTGTTGTGATTCAGAAATCATAATGATCGTTGTCTCGAATTGGATGAGACAAAACGTTGAGTTGAGTGGTTTAAAAGTCGTTATATATATAAATATAACGTGTAAGTTTGTGTTTGAACGAGATAACTGAGAGTTGAGGATGTATTGTGTAAATTGAGGATTAGAAATAAGATGTTATAAAGTTTCTGTTTACCCTTGAACTTTCATTGTTTTTACATTTTATACCCTAACGGTGTTTGCGTTGCACCGTTAGTCCTTGGTTTATAAAAGTTACATTTTCGACCCAAAATTAACCCAATTGACAATCTGAGTTTATACTTTATTATAAAGTCATTTTCTATCCCAAAGATACTGTTTTTACTGTTTCAGAACTTGTTTTTACAAAGTTGGCAGTTTTGGCCCCTCAAAGTGAAACTAGTTTGCAAAGTTAGTCCTTTTTGCATAGAAACTTGTGGAAAAATTCTATAAAAATTTCAGAAGCTTATTTTAGGCTTATTAAAGCTTATGTCAACTGCTTGATTGACCAGAATGTTTAAAATCCATTATTGGGCCTTAAAACGCATAGAATAATGGCCCGTTAAGAAATTTAGAGGCGAGGGCATGAAAATACTTTTGGGCTTGGAATTGGGCTATTTTTGTGATTATAAAAATATTTCGTATGGGTCCAGTGGACTGTTCTAACGCAAGTTCTTAATGGGCTGTAAATAAGCCCAATATCGAAAATAGTTAGATTTTAGTTTCTGAATTAGTAATTGATACTAGCGACTAGTCGATACAAAAAGGATTAAATTTGAATGTGTTAGAGAGCTTAAAATGTCGAAGTTAAAACACAAAAAGTTTAGTTTGCTAGCTCCACTAACGAGAGGTGCAAAGATATTGGGTGGTTGTATGTTCAAATTCGAAATTAACTAAGGCATAAGTTGGCCTAGTCGAAATGTTTAAACAAAACTGAGAACCATGAAATATTTTCTATGTCTTTTAACCCGGTTGAAGAGCTTATAAACCATGGCTTTTTACGAGCTTATTAAAGAGTATGAGAGGAATTTATAAAAATGAAAGTTGAAGCTAGCCAGGTTGTGAGTCGATATGTGTAAAAATATTGATGCCTTATGTGAACAAATTCGAACTAAATGTGTCATGAAGTGAGCTGGTCGAGATATCTTTCACCATTTCTAATACTTTGAATATTTCATGTTTCGCACCCGGTTTGACTTTGTGACTAACGTGGGTTTGTTTTGGAGCATAAACTAGGTGCATGGGTTACATGTGAGTGATCATATGTGATCTTTGGTATCTCACAAATGAGGTGGGCCATGGTTCGAACTAAGGAATCCATAGCGTGTACGTAAAATAAAGATGGAAATGTACGTTCGAAAAGAGAGCATGCATGGGTGAATACTAGACGTTGATATAGGATAGAAATGAATTTAAAATAACTTACAAAAGTTGGGAGAAGGCTTGTGGTACGTTGGGACGAAGCAGAAAACCACAAGACTCGCTCAAATGCCAAGCGTATAGGACCAAAGTGTTCCATACGACTTAGAAACTTGAAACCCGATCACTCCTTGGATTTTGTGGTCTTCAAGAACTTATCTAACTGAGTATAAAGACTTGTGAGTGTGTGGTGGGAGTTTTGAGAGTGTATGAGGATAGTTGGTGCTACTCGATTTGCAACCCAACATGGACTCAAGAATGAGACTTGGATCTCCTAGACCACGACTCAAGTTCCCAAGAAATTGGCCAAAGTTCCCTCGTTCACAGTTATGTAGGCAACTTAGAAACATATAGAGACTGTGAAGTGTTTCTTTGTACGTATAAAAGGAAAGTGGTTGCAAGTGTTGGTGAATTATGAGTGTAAGTGTGAGAGTTTTAAGAGTGAGTGAGATCACAGTGGGAATGCATGCATGTTTATATAGAGTTGTTCGGTTCGTGTATATGGAGTTTAAAATGAATCAAGTGAGTTTCATTTGGAGTTAGTTTCAAGTACTCATGTGTTTGCTTTGTAGTGGCGTGAGAATGAGTGTGTAAGTAAGATTGAGTGTGCTAAGGAAATGTAATCATGGTCCTTGTTCATATCTTGTTTGTATTGGAGTTGAATTCACATGAAATATCAAGGTCGGTTTGGTTTGTAGCATATTGGTAAAAATGATGAGATAGGAATTGTCCTTGTGCTAGCTCGTACAAAAGAAAGAAAACAAATATTAATCATGCCTTGTTGTTGTCTTTCGTTTGGTGTATGTGAAAAGTCAGCAAGATTCCAAAATGATTTCATATTAGGATGATGTTTTCTTGTGTTGTGTTTAGTCGGCAGTTATGGCCAAAAGGGATGAGACAAAGGAGTTTTAGTGTTGGTTAACAAGGCAAATAAGTAAAGATATAGAGGCTTGTAATGATACATAAATAAACAGATGATTGAATGTTAAGAAAAGATCACAACACTTTATATTGAAAAGAGAAATCTCGAAGGTGAGACTAGAACAAATAACGAAGGCTTTGGGGCTTGCTTAGCGGTTTCCTAGTGACTCGAATAAACTTGGTTTTGACTTGTATAAACTAACAACTCCTGGTGGTTTTTCCTTGGACACTTCGACAGTGGCAATGGAACAAAGAGAAGTCTTCAAAGTGTTTTGTGTAAAGGAGTTTGTGTGTATACGTATGAAAATGAAATGAGAAAACTTATATGGAGTTAGTTTGAGTACTCAAGTGTATGCAATCATTGTGATGTTATTGATTGCAAGGTTTCTTGGAGGAAAAAGTCAAGCACATGGCACTTGGAGTGTGTAAGGGGTATATGTCAGTGGATTTAAAAGTTTGCATGAATCTTCCTTGTGTAGTTCGAACAAAGGAAGGAAACAAATATTAATCATGTGATATCATGCAATGTTTACAAGGTGGTGAGTGTATCTTGAATGTGTGTTTTCATATTGTGTCGAGTTCTATAATTGAGAATAACAAACGTATATAAACATTTAACTTGGTTGTGTCGATATAAAGTGAAAGTGGTTTTGTGTTATTTGAGGTGGAGTGTGTAAGTTACTCTAATGATGAAATGGTTCTTAGAAATCCAAGAGAAAAGGGACAAATTTTATCATGGTTGTTCGTTGCTATTTTTTTGGTGACATTAGAAGGTCAATTCCTTTTAAATCTTGGTCGATATTGTTTGAGTATACGAGTTACCAAAATGATGGAAGGAGTTTCAACACAATCGTCTCGTTTAGTAATAATGTTGAATAAAAGCAAAAATGTAGTCCATAAAAATGGTTACTTAAACAGTGACGATAGATTAGTCTTCGTTTACTATTTACAAATGGAAGGGAAATTTACGGGATGTTATAATTATCATCCTGATGATTCTCATGTCATTCACAAGCTTGTGAAATCTCACATAATAGTCAGTTATGTTTTCGCCAGGATTCATCTTGAAATGCTCAAACTCGTCATACAACTGAGATTCACGATCTTCTTTGGTCAGTTCAGATCCAGCCAGAAGCATTTTAACATTGTCCCAAACAGCTTTGGCTTCAGTGTTGAAGTTGATAAGTTTTTAAACATCTTTGGGTAGTCCTTGGATGACAATGTTCGAAGTTCTAATGTCAGCATCATAACGCTTCTTTTCCTCCTCATTAAGATCATTGTACTCACGTGGCCTGTCGAGTCCAAGAGTGACATTTCCATTCTCACCGGTAGTGACAGCATCTCTAGTGGTGCCCATCTGAAAGGGTCCTTCATCAATAGATTTAAGAATGTTGATACCATTCTCTTTTCCCAAGCAGTACAACCGTATTCTTTGTGCCCATGATTCATAGTCCATCCTATCAAGCATAGGAGGGCGGGTATCAGACCCGCCAGTTTGAATGTCATCAGAGGATGTGCTTGCCTTGACGTAAACTTGCACGGAATTTTACGATTCTATGATTTAAACCGAGAAATAGGATCTTTCGCGGGATTTTACAAAAATCAAGAATAAACCGTGATTGATCAACAAAAAACTCAATGAAGAAATTTGATCAAAACGCAGTCAAGTTATGAGTCAAACCGCAAAAAACACAAAATGCAGAAACCTCAAACCGCAGAATACCACAAACCGCAGAGAACTCAAACCACAGAATACCACAAACCGCAGAAACCTCAAACCGCAGAATACCACAAACCGCAGAGAACTCAAACCACAGAATACCACAAACCGCAGAAGACTCAAACCGCAGAAGTCCAAACCGCAAAGTCAAAACGCAAGAACAAAAATCGCAAAGAAACCACAAACCGCAGACACCTCAGTACCAAAACGCAAAACCCAAAACGCAACGGTCAAAATGCAGCTTACACAAACTGCAACTTGCTCAAAATGCATCTTGGTCAAAACGCAGTAGTACTAGACAAAACGCAAAGGACAAATATGTCGCTTTCTTTGCGATTTGTCTTTTTCTTGTTTTGGCTAAAAATCAAAACGCAACAGTCTTTCTTGCCAAACCGCAAACAAGTACTACCAAAACTACTCCAAAACGCAGCCAAGAACACCACACCGAGAGGCAAAACGCAGTTAAGAAAGATCTTTAAATCTTTCAAGAAAACGCACCAATTCAACCGTGTATTACCATGAGTTGATACGAGATGATTTTTTGAACACAAAAGTACAAAGTTTTAGTGATTTAAACCACAAACAAAGCTCAAACCAATGATTTTCCCACTTTTCAATTCGAACCACAAAAACAAAAACAAAAGTGCCAAAACCACACCACAAATTCGTGAATATGGAATCACTCGAACCTAACCTGTCTCTGATACCAATTGTAGTATATTCAAAAACGTATAACACTTAAAAGGTGGTGATTTGGCCGAACACTTAGAGAGAGAAATAGAAAAGTTGGGAACTTAGTGAGAGAAATAAAAATGTATTAGGTTAAAGTGAAGGAAGTTCCAACCCTTCCCACACATGGGAAAGGGTATTTATACTACTAGCATATGTGCCCCGAGTGAGCTGACAGTGGGTAAAGACCCGACCCACTCAACGAATACAATAATAACTAAACTATTACTAATAATCCTACGAGCTACTTAATGCAAATGAGTACTCGGGGTGACCGAGTCTTCATATGAATATTTGTATTCCTAACAGAGATGAGTTGGAAAAGATTAAAGAGGCAAAAGATAACATATAGTTAAGTGTAGACACTCTAGAATATGCATCTAAAAGAGTTAATAAGATCATTGAGTGTCAACTGGTTAATAAAGCTAAGTCATGTTTAGGTTACAAAACATGTCCACCTCCAAATAGAGGAGTACCTTCACCCCCAGGTATTGACTTAGACCACACTGGTTTAGATGAACTTCAAGAGCCTAAATTTGAATATGGATCTAAAGCTAAGGAAAGTGTTAGTAAACCTGATGAGGTTAATGAATCTTTTGAGAGTGCTAGTGAAACCTCACTTGTTGAGGAAAAGATGTCAGAAGATAAGATGAATTCAGATGCACCAATTATTGAAGATTGGGAAGCTGTTAACGAGGATCAGGTTGAGTCTAAACCCAAGGTAGAAAAGCAAAAAGGAACTATTGTTCCTAAAGATGTTAAGGTAGAAAAAGTTGCACCTAGAAAACAAGTAAAACAAGCTAGTCCAACATTTAAATATGCTGAGTTGTAAAGGTCAACAAGTAGGTCTCAATGCCCTAGGGGAAACCAGAGAAACTGGAACAATGTTAACTCCCAACAACTAGGCAATGAGTTTGTTATGTACAATAAGGCATGCTATACTTGTGGTAGCTTTGATCACTTGCAGGCTTTTTGCAACAACCACCAAGGGAAAAGGATTGTTAATGGGAATACAAGGGTGAATGGGAATATAAATGCAAGGGTGAACATAAACTGTGTTTTAAGAAAAACTCACCCTAAAGTTAACAGTAATATGATTCCCAAAGCAGTTTTGATGAAGACGGGACTTAAATCTTTTTGTACTGCTAGACCAATTCAGACAGTTAACCCCAAACAAACAGTTTCAAGTGCTAGACCAAAAACATGTTTTACTAAAACTGCACAACAAACTGTTAACATGCCATTTATAAGAAAAAAATGTTTCATAGCAAAATTTGGAATCAAAAAGTTCAAACTGCTAGGCCAGCAGTTTGTACTGCTAGGCTAAGAAACCTGCTAGGGCAAATGGGGAAATGTTGTTAAGGCCTCAACATGTTGGGTATGGAGACCTATCAATCCCAATGGTGCATCAATCACAATGAAGAAATATGATTACATTGATGCACGAGGCAGATCCAATTCAGTAATAGCTTGGGTCCCCAAAGGAAACTAATTTCCTTTATTGTATGTGCAGGGACATCCACAACATGATCATGAAGAAGATCAAGGATATGATGATAGTGGATGCTCTAGGCACATAGCAGGGAACATGTGCTATCCCTCAGATTTTACACCTGTGGATGGAGGATATGTTACCTTTGGGGGAGGAATTAGTGGCAGAATTACTGGTAAAGTGTTGGGTATAAAATGATCTAAGTCAAAGAGCCTGCCAATAATGAGAAGAGCCTGCTAGTTGATTTTGAACAAGTATGAAGATATTCTACCAGTACCTTCTGGGTAGAAGGTACTGCTGGTTGATGAAGAGCCTGCCAAGCTTATGTCAAGTCGATTAGATATTTTGTAATAGATATTTAGTTGAATTATTAGTCTTTGTACAAAGTTATACGTTATGTAGAAGTAGATTAGTCTTCTGTGGTGACAGAGGAATATTATAAGAGTTGTACATGGGTAGTTGTATTTAATTGTAGGCGCACATAATAGTCAAAGTATAGTATAATACTCTTCCACTTGACAACATGTAATAAGATATCCTTATCTTATAAAAGGATATCTTAGTCACTACTTCATGCATGCATCTTTCACAACCAATAACCAAAAACAAACTATCTCTCAAGTAACTTAGTTACTTCAAATCACAAATCCTTTACAATCAAAGATTCAAGATTACTTTGTAATCCTGGTGATATTTAGATCATCCGTATTATTTCATCAACAATATTGAATCGTTTTGTGTTAACCAAAGTTGTGTTATTTGTTCATTGCATTCTCACGTTTACTTAAACTCACCACCTTGTGTTCTTTTAAAGTGTGTTGTAGTAGATTCCGCATGCTAAACACATTCAATACATAAATATCTCTCAAACACATTACTAAGATTCATATCCCAAGTGTTTGAACTTCGAACAACAACGTTCCACAAGTGGTATCAGAGCTAGGCTTGATATTTACTAATTTAAAAGAAAAATGGATGTTGAACATATTCAGACAAATGTTGCAGCTAAACTTCCATTATTGAAACAAAATGAGTTTGAAATGTGGCGACTCAGGGTTGAACAATACTTTCAAGTGCAGGACTATGCACTTTGGGAGATTATTGAACAAGGCAATTCATTTAAACCCCAAATCATCACATCAACAGTAAATGATGCTCTTGTAACAAGAATACAAGACCAACCATCAAATGCAGATGAAAGAATTCAGAAGAAAAATGATCTCAAGGCAAGGAGTATGTTACTGATGACTATTCCAAATGATCAACTTCTGATTTTTAACAAATACAAAGATGCCAAAACCCTCTTTGAAGCTATTGTGGCTAGGTTTGGTGGTAATGATGCTACCAAGAAAACACAGAAAACACTTCTCAAACAACAATTTGAGAACTTCACAGCCACAACCAATGAGTCTTTGGACAGTATGTTCAATAGACTTCAGAAGCTTGCAAGTCAGTTAGCCATCCATGAAGTGATGATAACTCAAGAAGACCTAAACTCTAAATTTCTTAGGAGTTTACCTTCAGAATGGTCTATGCATGTCATTGTATGGAAGAACAAGTCAGATATTGACCAGATGAGTCTCAATGATCTTTACAACAATTTCAAAATTGTAGAACATGAAGTAATGAAGACTACTGGGTCAAGCTCAGGAAATATGGCATTTGTTTCATCCCCAAACATCTCAAAGGTTGATAATGAAGACAAAGGTGGCAGAGAAGAAGGTACTTGTAACATCCCGCCTACTCAGACCACAATATTGTCCGCTTTGCCCGCAGGCTCACGGCTTTGTTTTTGTGGCCTCATTTGAAGACTTCCCGGCAGGTCACCCAAGCCAGTACTACTCTCTCATGAGCACGCTTAACTGCCAGTTCTTAAGAACCCCACTCGCAGTAGACCACAAAACGCGTTGTGTCATTGTTAGGCGAATGTTATCTTATGAACCCAGCATCTCTCCAGGCCACAGCCGATGTGGGATTTGCCTAGGGTGTTACAATCACCCCCCCTTAGGGACTCATCGTCCTCGATGAGGTTTGCCCCACCATCCTGAACGGCTCTGGAGTGGCTTTGATACCACCTGTAACATCCCGCCTACTCAGACCACAATATTGTCCGCTTTGCCCGCAGGCTCACGGCTTTGTTTTTGTGGCCTCATTTGAAGACTTCCCGGCAGGTCACCCAAGCCAGTACTACTCTCTCATGAGCACGCTTAACTGCCAGTTCTTAAGAACCCCACTCGCAGTAGACCACAAAACGCGTTGTGTCATTGTTAGGCGAATGTTATCTTATGAACCCAGCATCTCTCCAGGCCACAGCCGATGTGGGATTTGCCTAGGGTGTTACAAGGCAGGTAATAAGCAGGACGATGGGTTTTGGGTATGAGTGAAGAGACTTTTGGACTTAGAAGACTTTGATAGTTATTCTGAAGTAGAGACCGTTAGAAGGAGTTGCTTTGGCAGACTTAGTAATTAGCTTTTGTTTCCCTTGTAACCTTGTGTATTCAGTATTTCATTGTAACCTTTGAGAATCTTTGTATTACTATTGAATGTATGTTTTGTTGATCTGATATGAAGCCATTAATGCGATACTTCTACCCTTGCTGGGTTGGGGTGTTACAATTATGGTATCAGAGACACAGGCTGCGATTCGTAATACATTTACCCTTGGCCTGTGTAAGTTAGGACCACTAAGTTTTCCCCTGTAAGCGCTCGTAAGGCAACCTTCGAAAATTTTGCTTCAGGATCTCCCCATAGGAATGTAAGTTTTGACCAGTGAGGAATGGGTAGACTATAAGGCATTTGTTTAAGTATCATTGCTTCCGCATCACGCTGATT
The DNA here is from genome assembly GCA_021014915.2 of Artemisia tridentata subsp. tridentata. NCBI lineage: Eukaryota > Viridiplantae > Streptophyta > Magnoliopsida > Asterales > Asteraceae > Artemisia > Artemisia tridentata. Next base: position 344,935,919 of record CP139504.1, read on the forward strand.
CGTGCCTTGCTTTTGGTTAGATACTGTTGATGCCACTTTTGGAAAGTGAAAGCTTATGCTTTGCACCACCTAAGATTTGAACCTGATTAAATCATGAAGGCATTGAAAATTGCATAATGACTGCCTGACACTATTTGATCCTTATCGCCAGATTTTGACTCTGACCTCTGATCCTTTCGTTAATTATTTTGATGCCTCTTCGGTCATTTTGAGAACCTCCATGGCGATGATGTACTGAATATGTTTTGTTAATTGTCTTTTACTTTTGATGAGTATCTATGAATCTTCCGACACTATTTGATTTCATTTCAACCATCTCTATCCCTATGAGAAGTCTTGTGGTGTTTAACCACGAGTATCATAATGTTTTCCCTCTCACTTTTGAACGATATTGATCTGTCTTTCTTCGGATAGTTAACTTCGATTTTATTCCTACAAGAAATTGATTGACTGATCACTCAAATATTGACAACTACCCTTCTATGTCTCACCTTTAGCATTTGAAACAATTTTGAACTCCCTACTGTGACTTCCGATTGTTACACCCTTTGCTATCACTATTACTCTGGAGACTCGTGTGTTACTTTTGCGGTTATGAAGTTTTCCTAGGACCCATTTCGTACACCAACGAATGAATCGTATCTTGAGAGTTATTTGACACCCTGCGTTTTGTGAATATGATTCCTGGTCGAACCACCAAAATGTTTCCACTGGAGCGTGAAGTAGGATTTGACATGATACCGGGAGATTGTCTAGTCACTAAGCGAAGGTATTTTTCAGAGGTGTTCGGGATCATGCCAGTTGATTTGAGCAACCGGGAAGAGCAGCAACCGAAGACCAGGAAGTAAGATTGTTTAAGTGTATCTTTTGGGCGTATTTTAGTTTCGTTCGCGATAAGGAAGGATGGTGACTGGAGATATGTATTGATTTCAGGAAGCTGAACCGTATTACTGCTAAGAGCCAATATTCCTCCACCCTGAAACGAATATGTGTTTGTGTAATTTCAGAGCGCGAAGTTTCCTTTTGATAAATTGATTTTATTCTTGGATTCGCCTTCTGTATTCGTGAACGATTGCTATGATGGTTAGTGACGCTAATAGTATTAGCTAAAGCTCTGACTGTTTTGCGAATTTGATAAATGGTGTTTTCTCGTGAGTACTTGGACAAATGGTCATTTTATGACTTAATAGTACGTTCGGAGACGAGGAAGAGCATGAAAAATCATCTTTGCACTTGGTTAGGAAATTCGTCGATCATTTGTGCATTTTGAGAGATTGATATTTGCAGAGACAACGATGTTCTTGATTGAAGATATCTCTTTAAATCCCGCAAGTTTTGAAAACTATCACCATGTGGTCAAGACCGATAACAGAATGGAGAACTGAAACCTTTTGAACTTTGCAGAAGAATTCTGGAAGACGTTTGCAACTTATAATACCATTGAGGAATTTCGTGAATAGAGAGAAACAACTTAGTTTGATTGAGAATGGAATTTTGGAAAAGCTGAGATAGAAATTAGTTTCCATACCTTCAGGCGGAACAAATTTTGGGACACTTCAGGAAGAGACTCGATTATACTCCCTTGCAGCACAGAAGGTTTTGTGTATGCATCAAGACAACTAGAAGAGCGTCAGAAGAAGTATTTCACTGCCTGACCTGGAGTTGACAACAATGGCGGCTACCCTGAAGAGTGAAGACATTCCTTACAAGGTAGCAGTGTTGGCGACGCAGAGGATCTAGTCAAGATGACGAACATGGAGCTGATGAAGACGTACAGTCTCACTTCCCTATTCATCTTGGTTGTACTAAGATGAATTGAGAACGGAAGCAGACTGGATGATGAAGGAATTCAAAGAGCATGCCAGGAATCCACATTACTCCATCACATTCCAAGAAGAACTGCAGGAGGCTCGACGAACCAGACACAAGTTCCCGATTTTGGTTTCACTTCCCGATTGGTAGACAGACGAAGACAGATTAACCGGACTTGAGGAGATTGGATGTGTTGAATGAACGGATTTTTGAAATAGACCCTTTATGTTTGGAAGAATTTATTCTAAGAAGACCGAAGTTCTTGGCGACTAACTTTCATTTCCGTTGACCCTCTTAATTTTCGTTATATAGTAATAAGAACCTATTATGATTTAAGTTCCCAAGAGGCATTTCAGTTTCGTGTTTATTTTTCGTATGTTCGGTGATGGCCTTGATTTGAGAGATTTTGGCGAATTGTGGAAGATATGATGCTTGTGACGGCGTACCTCACTTCTGCTAGGCAGTCTGGGATTTTGATACTCTTGCGAATAGTTTTGTTTTCCCTCTTGACTATGGCATTTGATTTTGGTTGACCTCTGAGATTGTAGAAGTACTAGGTGGATTAAGATAGGTGGTTTTGTTTACGACTTGAGATAAAGTATGACCATCATGAGGGCATATTTATATGATGCCAATATTATGACATCTGGCCAACGTGATAATACTTATATCATATAAACGTGCACTTGTTGTGGGCATAGGATATCTTAGGAAGTACCTAAGAAGTTTAGAATTTGAATCTCCGTTGGATTATCCGTGAATAGTGAGACTTTAGGTTCATTCTACCTATGCGTATACTCTGTTTTCGTTCATTAGATATCTGGATGAGTTTGGACTCTCGTTTGACATTCTGTTGACCTCAGTTATAAATCTTGAACTCTTTGTATAGCCCTCTACTGTTGATATAGTTAATTCGATTTGAAATCTTGTTCGTATTCCGTGTGAGCTTTCCAGAAAATTCACATATCATCCATTTTATGTTGCATGGACCTTTTGATCGGAATCAACCTAATTTGTCTCCTACCGATAAATTTGAACCCACCTTGTTTTGACTGAGTCATGAGAAACTATTTGGTTTAAAGATCCTTTTTGGAAGAACCTCTCCGGACGTGAAAATATTTGGGACGATCTTTTGCGACTTGCTGCGACTTCGCCTGACTTTGCAACTTCAAATTTCGAGGACGAAATTTTTCTTTTAGAGGGGAAGAGTTGTAAAACCCAAAATTTTTGAACACGTAAAATACCCAGGATACCCTTCGATCTCAAATTTGTAAAAGACATTTCATCCCGATTATAACCTAAGTATCTAACGGTTAATAATTGAATGAATAAAAGTAACTCGATAATAATGAAACTTATGATAAACAAATGTTACATATTTAAAATACTTTCACACGCTTAATAATAAAAGCCATAACCGAAATTTGACACTTATATCAAATCGTGTAGACTTTTTGTAAATGATATCAACATTTATTTGTTTCCCAATCAATATACCATAAGTTTAGCATGTTACCATTTTTTTTACCCTATCACACGGTTTCTCTTTTAAACCGTATACATGCACACATCCTTCTTCATAAACACACAAACTCTCTAAACAAATCCTAAAAATCCTACACCCAATCCGGCGGCTGCTGCTCTTTTTTTTTCTTCTCTTCCTGTCCAGATTCGAGGGCAAGCAAAAGGGACTCTTGGTGGATCTACTTGGTGTCTAGTCATGGTGTGCTGCAGAATCGTGGAGTATCGAGGCTGCTGCGATTAGGTCTTGTGCTCGTGGTTCTTTTGGTGTTTGTTCTTCTCTTCTGATCACGCAACGAGGTATGGTATTAACCTTAATTCATTCCATTTTCGTTGATCTCTTTTAAACGTATTAAATGTCGTTGATAGTATATAACCAGTTAAATATACATGTATGTAAACGATGTAAGAGTCACATAAAATCATTAAAAAAAAAAAAACAAATACACTTATATGATCCGAATTACATCACGAAGGGTCTGTTGTTGGTCGTGTGTATGGAGTTCGAGATCGATAATGGTTCGTGTCTCTTGGTAGGTCGTGGTTGCGTTTGTGTTTGTTTTGGTGTCAATATAATCTGTCACGGGTCGCACATAAAATCATTGGGTCGAATAGATAGAACATGGGTCGACTTATGTCTGTTTTGGAACATTCAAATCTGTTGTAATACACGTGCTGATCTGGTCCATTTAAACGTCTATCTGCTCATCTGTATACTATTTAGAATCTGAAATAAGCTTAGCATGGTCTCTTTGTAAGTCATATTTGAAAATTGTAAACTTATCTGCCTGCAAATAAATTTATTTATAAATTTCAACATAGTAGAAGACAACCAAAGAAACATCCGTTTATGGTCAAAAGGACATTTCATAAATCATATATTTCTCAATTATTTAATTTCAAAAGGCTTGAAATCACTATGATAAAATACTTATCTGCCTCCGACCTAAACCTTTTTCAATAATTATACGGAGTATTAATGATCGCACTTTCACAACACAAACAAAATACATCTTCCTTTTAATCTTTTTAAGCAAGAGTAAGGAGCATATGTATTTATTCACGTGAATAAAGGCTGGAAGCAGAAACGTGTTGGGCACTAAACATATAAAATAGTGTAGGGGCATGCATGTGTGACATATTTTGTGTTTTGCATGGGAATTAATATTATAAAGTCTAGTGTGTGTTGTCATGTTCGAATGGTAGGAAGAGGTTATACAAAATTAAATATGGGTGTGTATGGTGGTGATTACATATGGTGGGTCTTCGCATACCGTGTGTCTCATTAATGTTTGAAGCGTGGTGTGTGATTTTGTGTCGAGCATCGTGTCGTTAAAATGGGTGCAAAGAAAAGGATTTAGAGTCGAGACAAGTTAGAGATAAATATACAAAAAGGGTTAGTCGCATGGAACCATTAATGAGGTGTCTAAAATATTTAAGTATAAGAATATTCATAAAATATGTAAGTTACACTTTAGCCCCTGAACTTTAATAAAATGACAAGTGTAAACTCTAAATTATTAAAAGTGTCATATTAAGCCCTAAACTAAAATACTGATCATATTAAGTCTAAAAGTTATCTAACTGGCATTTTTAACACTAAACGTTATTAAATCGGAAAACTTGCTAAATAAGGGAAACTTTCTAAAGATGGAAAGCCGTCTAAAATGAGAAATCTGATTTGAAGAAGATATTAATTATAAGTACAATTATAATTCATGTAGATTCGCTGAAGCGGGAGTAATCCGGTGTTTTGTGATCTTCCTTTGGTTTGATTTGCTATCGGATAAGGTACGGATACTCTACCCTTTTTAAGAAAGGGTGTCTTATCACCTATGCTTCGATGTTGAGCTATGAACCTTTGCTATGACCCTTTTGGCTATGAACCTTTTGATATGAACCTTTTCATATGACTTTGGGTTTCACTTTTGACATGACCTTGAGATATGCTTTGATATGACTTTGAGATGAACCCGTTTGCATGACTTTGAGACCTGACTCTTAGTTTGATACCCGAGCCACCTTTTGTTTCCTAGCCAGGAAGGTAACCTGGCCATGTCTGTGATGCACCACTGGCATGACTCCTGTGTGGGGGAGTGATTTCTCACGCCGTCCCCTTTTATATTATGATATGGCCATTATGATTCTGAGATTATGATTTTGAGATGACTTTGAGTGGGGGCGTATGGATTGCAATCCTAGGCATGTATGTTTAGTGGATTTAACTATGACTTTGAGTATGACTTTGAGGTGACTGGTGCTTGTGTGCAATACACGCCTTTCACATTTCTGGGAGCTAGCTACTCCACCCCTTTTGATACATGAGGACACCCCTCATATTATCTGGTTGCCTAAGAGGTATCCCCTCTGATTGTGAGACTATGACTTTGAGATGTTGACTTTGAGATTTTGACTTTGAGTTCTGGGCTCGTGGTAGATGACTATCCTATATTTTTCCTTACTATTCTTTTGCTTTGATTATGCCTTATGATATTTCCAGTGCTTCATTATATTTCTGTTTCGTTATTCTTTGCTTTGTATATGTATCTGTTCACTGAGCTTTTTAAGCTCAGCCGCACGTTTTCTTTTCGTGTGCGGCAGGTAATAAGCAGGACGATGGGTTTTGGGTATGAGTGAAGAGACTTTTGGACTTAGAAGACTTTGATAGTTATTCTGAAGTAGAGACCGTTAGAAGGAGTTGCTTTGGCAGACTTAGTAATTAGCTTTTGTTTCCCTTGTAACCTTGTGTATTCAGTATTTCATTGTAACCTTTGAGAATCTTTGTATTACTATTGAATGTATGTTTTGTTGATCTGATATGAAGCCATTAATGCGATACTTCTACCCTTGCTGGGTTGGGGTGTTACAGTACTGCCAACACAACCTTTGGTACTGCTAGTACTTCTAGTAGTACCAAATCCATTTTAGATGAAACAATTGGGTGTGCTTTTCTTACATCTCAACACAATGGGTCTGTATTAACATTTGAAGACCTTCAAGAGATTCATCCTGATGATCTTGAAGTGATGGACCTAAAGTGGCAACTTTCACTTTTAAGCATTAGAGCTAAGCAGTTGATGATGAGGACTGGCAAGAAGATACTGATAGATGGAAGTGAGCCTGCTGGCTATGATAAGTCAAAGGTGGAGTGTTACAACTGCCACATGAAAGGTCACTACTCTAGAGAGTGTAGAAGACCTAAGAGGCAGGATGACAGAGGTAGAGGGTTTGACAAAAGAAATAAAGGAAGCTTTGAGAAGAGAGGAAGCTTTGAAAGCAAGAGTAAGGTTGTTGAAGTTGCTGAGCCAAAAGCAATGGTTGCTATAGATGGCATGGGTTTTGATTGGAGTTTCATGGGTGATGATGAGTCAACTTCTGATGAATTGGCTTTGATGGCATTCTCCAACCCTGAGGTAAAAATTTCTAAATGTTCAAATACATGTGAAGCTTTTGAAGAATTGCAAACTTTAAGAAAATGTTTTGATGAACTCACAATAGTAGAAAGAAAAACCAATCAAGCCTTATTTGACCATAAGTGTGGTATGTCCAAGCTAGAAAAACAAATCACTCACTATAGAGAAAATGAACTTACCTTTACTGATGCAAAAAATGCTCTTAATAGACAAATATTTTTGAAAGACTCAGAAATAGAAATGGTAAGGACTGAGTGCACTAAAGTGACATTAGCTAGAGACAATATTCAACTGACTGTTACTAAATTGGAAAATGCTTCTGAATGTACTAGGAGCATAGTAGAGAATCAGATGAATAAGAGGATAAAATCAGGGATAGGATACAATGAATGTCCACCTCCTTATAGAGGAATCCCTTGTCCTCCAGGGTCAAATCTTGCTGCATCAGGTTTACATGAATTTATTGCCAAACCATTAGCTAAACCTGTAGTGATAAGTGAACCTTCTGAGAGTGCTAAGAATGTCTCACTCTCTAAGGTGCTCACTGAGAAGAGACCAGATGTCCTAATTATTGAGGATTGGGTATCTGATGATGATGAAGATGAGACTATTCCTAAGAAAGGAATCAAAGTAGGACCAACCAGTCCTAAGAAAGTAGAAGTTAAAGCTAAGGCCAAAACTGTTTTGAAGACAGTTGAAAGTTGTAAAAATTGTAATAACAAACCTAGGGGAAGCCAAAGAAATTGGAACAACCTAAAGTCACAACAATTAGGTGATGACTTTGTTATGTTTAATAAAGCTTGTTATTATTGTGGTAGCTTTAATCATCTTCATGCTTATTGTAATAAATGGGTTTCTGGGAGTAAATCAAAGTCTAAAACAAATGTTACTCACCCCAGAAAAAGTTTTGTTAAGTCTAACACCACAAATGTTAAACATAATGTTAGACAAGATAAGCCTGTTATTGCAAAACCAACTGATAAGGGTACAGGAAACACTTTTAAATATGTACCAAAAGTTGAGAAGAGTCTTATTCAAAAGATAAATGTGGTGAAAACAAAAGTTTGGAGTCCAAAAACCAAAGGTCCTGCTAGACCAAAGGTCCTGCTAGACCACATGGTACTGCCAAAATTGGTATTGCCAAAATTGGTACTGATAGACCAAAGACCACACAATGGATTAGAAGGGAAAGTGCTGTTAAGTCCTCAGCATGTTGGATTTGGAAACCAATCCAATCAAAAGGTGCATCAACAATCCTGAAAAGGTTTGACTTCATTGATGCAAGAGGCAAACCCAAGTCTGTCATGGCTTGGGTACCCCAAGGAAACTAATGTGTTTATTCATGTGCAGGAACATTCAACTGATATTGAAGATCAAGGATATGTTGATAGTGGGTGTTCAAGGCACATGACAGGCAACATGTCATTCCTCTCAGATTTCAAAATATTTGATGGAGGATATGTTACCTTTGGGGGGGGAATAAAAGGAAAGATCACTGGTAAAGGTACTATCAAAACCAGTAAAATAGATTTTGAAAATGTGTATTTTGTGAAAGAACTTCAGTTTAATCTTCTTAGTGTCTCACAAATGTGTGACAAAAAGAACAATGTTCTAATTATTGACAATGGATGTATGGTTCTTTCTTCTGATTTTAAGATGCCTGATGAGAGTCAGATCCTTCTTAAAATTCCAAAAAGGAACAATATGTATGTTGTCAATTTAAAGAACATTGATCCCAAGGAAGGTTTAACTTGTTTGGTAGCAAAAGCCTCATTGGATGAATCTATGATTTGGCATAGAAGGCTTGGTCATGTAAACTTTAAAACAATCAACACTATTGCAAAATATGATTTAGTAAGAGGTTTACCCAAAAAGATTTTCCAAAACGACCAAACTTGTGTTGATTGCCTAAAATGCAAACAACATAGAGCTTCTTGTAAGCCCAAGACCCAAAACTATATTTCTCAGGCTTTACATATGCTTCATATGGATCTCTTTGGTCCTACTAATGTGTGCAGCTTAAATGGAAAAAGATATTGTCTGGTTGTTACTGATGACTATAGCAGATTTTCATGGGTTTTCTTCTTAAGATCTAAACATGAAACTAGTGAGATACTTAAAACATATATCACTGAGGTAGAAAACCAATCTGATAAGAAGGTCAAAGTCATCAGATGTGACAATGGGACAGAGTTCAAGAATAGAGTTATGGATGACTTTTGCAAGGAAAAAGGCATAAAAAGAGAGTTTAGTGTAGCTAGAACACCTCAGCAAAATGGAGTAGCAGAAAGAAAGAATAGAACACTTATAGAGGCTGCTAGAACTATGTTAGTAGACTCTAAGTTGCCTATTTCATTTTGGGCTGAAGCAGTTGGTACTGCTTGTTATGTACAAAACAGGGTTCTTGTGACAAAACCACATAGAAAAACACCTTATGAACTTTTCTTTGGTAGAAAACCATCTTTAAGTTTTATGAGACCTTTTGGTTGTCATGTCACTATTCTCAATACCAAAGATCATTTAGGCAAATTTGATGGAAAAGCAGATGTTGGCTTTTTGATAGGGTATGTCCTTGCAGAGTAAGGCCTATAGAGTGTTTAACACTTGCACTAGGCTAGTAGAAGAGAATCTTCACATAGAGTTTCAAGAGAAACTAACAAATGTGAAAGGAGTTGGACCAGATTGGATGTTTGATGTTGATAGGCTTTCAGAATCTATGAATTATGTGCCTGTTACAGGTACAAATGCTAATGAAAATGCAGGTTCTGAAGACAATGTTGAAACTCCTAAAAATCAAGATTACATCTGGATGCCAATTTGGAAAAGTATGGATCTATCTTCAAGTGAAGAAGGACCTTCAGACACAACAAATGAAGGCAATGAAGAAGATCAAGGAACTCAGAATCAAGAGAATCAAGAAAGTGGTGCTAATGACTAATGGTACTGCCAGTTCTTCAGATGGTCCTGCCAGTTCAAGTATTGGTACTGCTGAGCCATTGAATATTCAAATAGATGATTCTTTTCAAGAAGAAGTTGGGATTAGTAATCTTCCAACTACATATGAAGTTCCTAAAACACCAAACACTAGAATTCTCAAAGATCACTCAAGTGATGATGTGATTGGAAGCATAACTTCTGGTGTTAGAACAAGATCTCAAGTTGGTTTATCTCAAGTCTTATCTTCAGATGAAGAAGGGTTTATCTCCTCTATTTATGAAGAAAAGAAGAATGATAGTTCCAATATATGCTTGTTTTCATGTTTTCTATCTCAGGCTGAACCCAAAAACATAAACAAAGCTTTAGATGATGCAAGTTGGGTGGAAGCTATGCAAGAAGAGCTTCTCCAATTCAAGATTCAGAAGGTTTGGATATTGGTTGATTTGCCTAGAGGTCATAGGGCAATTGGAACCAAATGGGTGTTCAGAAACAAGAAAGATGAAAGGGGTATAGTGATCAGGAACAAGGCTAGATTGGTAGCACAAGGATATACTCAAGAGGAAGGGGTAGATTATGAAGAAGTGTTTGCTCCAGTTGCAAGACTTGAAGCAATTAGGCTTTTCTTAGCCTATGCTTCATTCATAGGCTTCACTGTCTATCAAATGGATGTTAAGAGTGCATTTTTGTATGGTGAAATTGAAGAACCAGTATATGTATCTCAACCTCCAGGCTTCATTGATGCTGAGTATCCAGATAAAGTTTACAAGGTTACCAAGGCTTTGTATGGCCTACACCAAGCTCCAAGGGCATGGTATGAAACATTGGCTTGTTTCCTACTAAAAAGTGGATTCCAAAGAGGCAGGATTGATCCAACTTTGTTCATCAAAAGGACAAAGAAAGACATCTTGTTAGTGCAGATTTATGTTGATGACATAATCTTTGGATCAACAAACCAAGACTTGTGTGTAGAATTTGAAAAACTTATGCATAGTAAGTTTGAAATGAGTTCCATGGGGTAACTTACTTTCTTTTTGGGTCTCCAAGTGAAACAATCCAAAGAAGGCATATTTATCAGCCAAGATAAATATGTAGCAGAGATCCTAAGGAAATTCAATTTTGCTAATTCTAAGGTTGCAAGTACACCAATGGATCCAGACAAAGGGCTACTCAAGGATGCTGAAGGAGAAGATATGGATTTGCATAATTATAGGTCAATAATTGGGTCCTTGATGTATCTTACATCATCAAGACCAGATATCATGTTCTCAGTATGTGTGTGTGCAAGGTTTCAAATACATCCCAAAATCTCTCATCTCACAGCAGTCAAAAGAATCTTTAGATATCTTAAGGGTCAACCTAGGTTGGGTCTTTGGTATCCAAGGGAATCATCTTTTGAATTGGTGGCTTATTCGGATAGTGACTATGCTGGTGCAACACTAGACAGAAAATCCACATCTGGTGGATGCCAATTTCTTGGTTGCAGACTAATCTCTTGGCAATGCAAGAAACAAACAATGGTGGCCAATTCTACAACTGAAGCAGAATATGTTGCTGGTGCAAGTTGTTGTGGGCAAGTTCTTTGGATCCAAAATCAAATGCTTGACTATGGGTACAATTTTCTTAACACCATTATTTATATTGACAATAGCAGTACTATTTGTATCATTAAAAACCTAGTTCAACACTCAAAAACAAAACATATTGAAATCAGACACCATTTCATAAGGGATTGCAATGAGAAGAGGTTAATTCAAGTAGTTAAAATTGATTCTGAAAAGAATTATGCAGACCTTCTCACCAAAGCTTTTGATTTAGGTAGATTCAAATATCTTGTAGGAGGTATTGGAATGATAAATCTTTGAAAAACATGTGTTTTTGTTCATAAAATTAACTGGTATTGGATTTTAAACAGGGTACTGCTAGTTAGTCAAAAGGTCCTGTTAGTTCATAATTGGTCCTGCTGATACAAAATTGCTATGTTTTGTTCATTTAAAGGCTTGAATGTTTAAAATGCTATAGATCAAGTGCTTTGCACTTTGTTCTTTTGGTTTGCAACTAACACATTTCAGGTTGATAACAAAACAAGAGTTCTTCCAAACAGAAAGGAGCAACAAAAGTTAAATTCATTTCAGGAGAGATAACAATCTCAGGGGAGGAATTAATAGCCCAGAATGGAAGAAAAACCAATTAGTGAAAGGAAAGACAAGAGCATACAAGATGATGCAGAGTTGAAAAAGATAGTGTTAGATCACATATCTAGAAGGGATGAAGCATTTCTCAAAGGAGAAAGTTCTATCTAGATCAAACTAAGAAAGGTTTCAACTCAAAGGCATGACATTAGATGATTTCACTTGTTGAACCAATCATCCAAGATACACAGCATCATTGCCTTTCTAAATTTCCTCCATCCAAGGAAATTGCACCATCTTTGGGCCATCATGGCTTTTGGTATTCAGCTCACCAAGTTTTCACAAACTTAAGAGTTGGCTAGTCCTTAAGCAAATGGCTTTTGGTAAAGACAAATCAAATCCGTTGATGGTTGATAGTTTACCAAAAACTATATGGTTGTTAACTAACCATACTTAATTGTAAATAGTTAGCTAGTCCTTAAGCAAACGGCTTTTGGTAAAGACAACTCAAATCCGTTAATAGCTGGTAGTTTGCTAAAAACTATAAGGGATTTTTATAAAACTTTCAAAGGTACTGGTAGTTCAAAATTGGTACTGCTAGTATAAAAAGGTACTGCTAGATAGCCGTTGAGCCTGTCAGAAAAAGTTTTAGCCATTTGGCCTGGTAGTTAAAATTAGCCGTTGGGGTAGTTATGTAATTCACTGATGATTATATTATATTATATTTTACATATAAAAGATCTTTTTAACCGCCTTTTCATTTACTTATTTTAATCTTTCTTATTGTCGGTTAAAAGTAATTCTCTCATATCTTCTTTCATCAGTCACTATCATAATTCACATACACCTTTCATCTTCTACCAGTACTACCAACAAATCCCACCATCATATTCAAAATTTTCATTATGGCTTCCACAGTTGTTCTAGATTTTGTCCAACGTCACAATCAGTTAGCATTTTTGGAGAAGTCAGAGGATAATGCCTCATTTCATCAAGTAGTGGACTGTTTAAACAACTCCTACATCAGGTTTGCTTTGCTAGTCAATCCCACTATTTATGAAAATCAAATTTTGCAATTTTGGCAATCTGCTAAAATTAAAACTTCTGAAAATGGGGAACAAAGAATTAAGGCCAAAGTGGATGGTAAGCATTTGACTCTTACTGAGTCATCCATAAGAAGACATCTTCATTTGGATGATTCTGATGGTATTAGTCAATTACCAGATACTGAAATTTTTGAAAATTTACAAAGAATGGGGTATCATGCTGAGTCTAACAAACTTACTTTTCTGAAAAAGCATCTTACTCCACAATGGAGATTTTTGATTCACACAATCCTTCACTGTTTGAGCCAGAAGAAAACCTCTTGGGAGCAATTTAGTGGAAACATGGCTTCTGCTCTCATTTGCTTAGCAACAAACAGAAAATACAACTTTTCAAAATATATTTTTGAAGGATTGATAAACAATGTGAAAAGTAAAACAAAGTTTTTGATGTATCCAAGATTTATTGGATGCATCATTGGAAAACTACAACATGTGTTGCTTCCCACAGACTCAATTTATGAAACACCAAAACTTTCTCACAAAGTGTTTTCAAATATGAGAATTGGTTTTAGAGGGGAGGAAGTTCCACTTTTTGATAAAATGGTACCACAACATCCAGAAGAACCCACACCATCTGCTGATACACAATCATCCAGTTCTTCACATGGTTACATTTCACCAACACATCAAACAACACCAATACCATCTCCAGTACAATCAGCAACACCACCACCATCACCACATCATATATCACAAACCCAATCACCTCAGACAATGCAAGAACTGAAAGACAAGGTGAAGTTCTTAGAGAATGCTCTTAAAAGTCAAAATGAAAGGTTTTCTAAGATCAACATCAAATTGGTCAAGAGGGTCAAGAAATTGGAGGGTGAAGTGAAGAAGTTACAGGGTAAAAAGTCTGCAAAGGTTGTTTTATCTAGTTCTTCACAGTCAGATGCTGATAGGATAGATCACTCTTCCAAAAAGGGGAGGAAGGATAGGTCTGAAGATGAGAATGAAGAGGAGGAACAGGCTCAATTTGAATTCCATGATGGAACTCAAGTTTATGATAAAGAGCCTGTTGGAGCAGGGCAAGAGCCTGCTAGGGCAGAAGAAGAGTCTGCTAGGAGAGAAAGGCTATTAGCTATGGGGTATAAAGGGTCTGCTGAGAGAGTGTACAAGAGAAAGAGGGTTTTAATTGCTGATGAGCAATCTTCTGCTCCATCACAAGATTCATCTCCAAAGGATAAGGGCAAAGGTATTATGATTGAAGATGAGCCAAAATCCAAGAAGTTGAAAAGAACTCAGCAAATTCAGATGGATTTAGGAGAAGAAGAGGCCAAAAGGGTTCAACAAGAAGAGCTAGAAGCACTTGAAGCTTCAAGAATGCTTGCAGCAATGAAAGAGCAGAAAGATACTGAAGATGCTGCTCAAGATCTTCTTGATACTCAAATTGCTCAAGAGACCTTTGATGCACAGATGTTATGGATTATCAATAATGATCCAATTGTGAAAGGTCATGCAGCAAATATAGTAAATGACAAGACACTCAATTCTGATGAGAAGACCGAAGCACTTGAATCTTTCATCAACAAGAAATAAAAAGAAGCAGCTTTGGCTGACATTTTTGAGAAGATGAAGGAAAGTCAGAAGAGAGGTTTTAAAGTGGGCCAAACTAACAAAGATCAAACAATCTTTATGAAGAAATTTTTGAAGAATCAGGCAAATTGGACTAATTATCAACTTAAGAAGAAATCTGCTGATGAAATCTTTTTTTTATATCTTCAAGCCTACAAGAATCTTTACTATAATGTTCCATCTGATGTACACCCCTCTATGAAGAAGAAAGATGCTCAGAAGAAAGAAGTAGCAAAATTGGACACAGAGCAAGTAAGTAAAATGTTGATAACTTTACCTACTATCATACATGCTGATCCAATTAGGTCTAGACACCCTATAATTGATTGGGAAATACACCATGATAGATTTGGTAAGTCATGGAAAATATCAAGGGTTGGGGGACAGTCTGCTATCTTCAAGAATTTTGAAAATTTAGTTAGAGCATCTGATAGAGCAGATTTGGAAGAATTGTGGAATCTAGTGCAGATTAGGCTAGACACAACTTCTAGTACAGATGCTAAGGAACAAGAACTTTGGGTGGAATTCAATAGGATGTTTGATCCTGATCCCAAAGATGTTCATTGGAAATTTCCCTATTATGATCCTTCAACAACTTGGGAATTTCTAAGCCATAGCAATATTCATCACCTTTTCACACAGAGTGGGATAGAACTCTTTATGTTAGCTGAGAAAGAGTATCCACTTAGCTATGAAGTGCTTAAAGCTATGATCTCCAAGAGATTAAGGTGTGACAAGGATGAAGAAAACTCAGAAATTGTTCAGAGTTTGCTGAGGAGCATATCTGAGCAATATGAAAGAAAAAGGAAGGATAGAAAGTAAAGTTTTTTTTTGGAAGAGTTCTCTCAAATCCTCAAGGTATGTATTTTATTCATCAGAAACTTGTGTATTTTAATGGAAATAACAAGTTTAGGGGAGGATTGTTGGGAATAAAATGATCAAAGTCAAAGAGCCTGCCAATAATGAGAAGAGCCTGCTAGTTGATTTTGAACAAGTATGAAGATATTCTACCAGTACCTTCTGGGTAGAAGGTACTGCTGGTTGATGAAGAGCCTGCCAAGCTTATGTCAAGTCGATTAGATATTTTGTAATAGATATTTAGTTGAATTATTAGTCTTTGTACAAAGTTATACGTTATGTAGAAGTAGATTAGTCTTCTGTGGTGACAGAGGAATATTATCAGAGTTGTACATGGGTAGTTGTATTTAATTGTAGGCGCACATAATAGTCAAAGTATAGTATAATACTCTTCCACTTGACAACATGTAATAAGATATCCTTATCTTATAAAAGGATATCTTAGTCACTACTTCATGCATGCATCTTTCACAACCAATAACCAAAAACAAACTATCTCTCAAGTAACTTAGTTACTTCAAATCACAAATCCTTTAGAATCAAAGATTCAAGATTACTTTGTAATCCTGGTGATATTTAGATCATCCGTATTATTTCATCAATAATATTGAATCGTTTTGTGTTAACCAAAGTTGTGTTATTTGTTCATTGCATTCTCACGTTTACTTAAACTCACCACCTTGTGTTCTTTTAAAGTGTGTTGTAGTAGATTCCGCATGCTAAACACATTCAATACATAAATATCTCTCAAACACATTACTAAGATTCATATCCCAAGTGTTTGAACTTCGAACAACAACGTTCCACATAAAGGTACACTTAAAACCGGTAAACTTGACTTTGAAGATGTCTATTTTGTGCAGGAACTCAAGTATAATCTCTTTAGTGTATCACAAATGTGTGACAAAAAAAAACAAAGTTCTTTTTACAGACACTAAATGTCTTGTCCTATCTCCTGACTTGAAGTTACCTGATGAAAGTCAAGTACTACTTAAAGTTCCTAGAAAGGGCAATATGTACAGTGTTGACATGAAGAAAATTGTTCCTAAAGAGAATCTAACTTGTCTCATAGCAAAAGCCACATTGGATGAGTCAATGCTTTGGCATAGGAGACTTGGTCATGTTAATTTTAAAACAATAAATAAGATCGTTAATGATGGTTTAGTAAGAGGCTTGCCTCAAAAACATTGATGTGCGTGTGTATTGCTCTAATTCTTTTATGTCCACGGCAGCGGCTCCAAAGGCTTGGTGCGCGCGTGATGTGTCGTTGTGGTTTTAGCAGTATTAATGCCTACTCAAGTTTTAAATTTATATTTAGCCGACTTATCAATAAAACACACACTTTAACGAGCAGTGTACCCGGTCAGTATGAATATAATGGTAAGTAGAGTGTCGATCACTAAGAGTGAAACGTATTATCTAGTTATTCTAATCAGTATTTTAATATCTTAAGTTAGCTGTACAACCTAATCTAACGCAATGGGGTTCAGCCTGAGAGACTGGCACGGTTTGGTTATGATTAAATATAAACTAAACTAATGAGCACGAATCAACGATTAGCACACACGTACACAGATAGATACTAGAGATAATAAAAAGACCTGTCCTGATAATTAAGTAGCTTGTCACTTGTTTTATTGCTAGTTTTATATGAAGTGTATGTAATTAACCCTTTCTCGTTGGCTCTAATCTTATCGGCGAGTAAACCCTTAATGATCACTTATGTCTATCCCACTATCCTAGAATATTGAGCATTTATGATGCCCACGTTTCGTATACGCTAGAATAGACAGGCGAGGAAGGGGCATCGCGACCCAAGCAATGCTCAGCTAGACACAGAGGTTATCAATGCACTAATAAAAGTCACCAAAGACATCAACATATAAACTTTAATTAATGGGAAAGCAATTTTAAGGGGTGCCCATAATTTTCCGTAGTCACATGGAATCGGCCCATCAATCCTGATGAATTAAAGTGTACTAATACAATAAAACAAAACTACTTAATGAATTAAATACATGCAGGACCTTCTTACAGCTCTTGTATCTTCGTTCAGGGTGTGTCTTGTGCTGCTAATACGTCTGAATTCGGCTTGTATCTCGTACTGTTCAACTTAAGCTCGGTGTCTAAAAGATCTTGAAATTCGTCTGGCCTTGGGGTATTTATAGTTTCTGTCTGAGGGTTAGATGCGGCGCATAGGATAAGTAGATGCGGCGCATCGACTTAACTTCGCATGGGGTCCAAGATTAATATATTCAGGAATATTCGTACACCGCCTTAAGATGCGGCGTAACTCCATTTCTCTATGCGGCGCATGTCCTTTGCTGACTTGGATCGTAACTTGTGAAATCTTGATAGTGATGCGCTGTATGTAATAAGTATGTTGCGGCGTATCTGGAGCAGAATGATCTTGATCTTGTACATTTCAGTAGACTCTTAACATCTTTCTTGTTTTGCTCCATAATTGGTCTAAAATCGCCAAGTTTCACATAATACTTGTTTTTACCTGAGAATTACAAAAGTAAACATTAACATATCAATTCTTATATATAATATAATAAAACAAGTCAAATAAATAGGATTAATGATGATAATAAAATATACTTATTTGAGTTCATCAAATATCCCCCCACTTGTACTTTACTTGTCCCCAAGTAAACCTTAGAATGAATTTTATGAGAATGTATCCTAAAAGAAATTAGGATTTATTTTTATATTTAAGCATGTATTCGTTTTGTCATAATTGCACAACCAAACACTTAACGAATTAGAAATAAAATAAAATATTTCGATAAAAGCAAATCTAATCGTTTAACTGTCCAGTCGTGATGAATATTCTATCATAAGCTTGGCAAGTATACGCATCTCCCCCACTAAAGCTAAGGAATAACAAGTCTAAATCGGTAAAAAGGGTTTGTTGGTTAATGATTCACAGTTCTGCAAACTTAATCCTTTCTCCCCCTTTTTGTCGAAACAAAAAGAAGAGTTGCGTAGCGGAATGTGATTTTGAGAACTTTAAGAGCTCCCCCTTGTTTGATACTCCCCCTAAATGGAGTAACAAGGTAATGATGCATGATCCTACAAAATAAATGGTTAGAATATGTTATGCTCCCCCTCGATGTATAATCCCCGCCCTGAACTCAAATAAGTACATTTTATTACTATCATTTATCCTATTAATTTGACTTGTTTGACTATATTATGTATGAGGATTGATACTTAATTGTTTACTTTTGTAATTCTCAGGTAAAAACAAGCATTTGGTGAAACTTAGCGATTATGGACTAATAATGGAGCAAAACGTGCATAAAGTGGAAGTCTACGGACATGGACAAGATCAAGTCAATTCTGCTCCAGATGCGCCGCATCTCACTATCAACATGCGCCGCATCTATATCAAGATATCACCAGATACGATCCAAGATACAAGAGGACATGCGCCGCATCTAATCAAGGGTTACGCCGCATCTTCTGGCGGTGTACGAATATTCCTGAATATTATAATCTTGGACCCCACGCGAAGTTAAGTACATGCGCCGCATCTACTTAAGTAGATGCGCCGCATCTTCCCTCAGACAGAAACTATAAATACCCCGTAGACCAGACGAGTTAAAGAGTTCGAAACCCTAAAACCGAAGTTCGGACAGCAGAGCAAAAGGACGAATTCAGTCAAGGAGGCAGCACAAGACACACCCAAATCTAAGATACAAGAGCTGTAAGAAGGTGCTGCATATGTTTAATTCATTAAGTAGATTTGTTTTATTGTTTTAGCAAACTTTAATTCATCAAGATTGGTGGCTTGTGTAATGTGGCAACGGAAAGATTGCACTCCCTTAAAACTGCTTTCTCATTAATTAAAGTTTATATGTTGATGTCTTTGGTTACTACTTATTAGTGCATTGATAACCTCTGTGTTTATTAGTGGCTTGCGGGCATCCGACTGCGGGACAAGATGTGGCTCCCACGGTTGTTTCTAAATTGATCACTTAGGAATAACTTTTAGACATAAGTAATCATTAAGGGTTTACTCGCCGATGAGAATAGGACCAACGAGAAAGGGTTAATTACATACACTTCATATAAAGCTATCAATAAAACAAGTGACAATCTACTTAATCATAAGGACAGCCCTCTTATTGTCTCTAGTATCTATCTGTGTACGTGTGTGCTACTTGCTGATTCGTGCCTATTTGTTTATTTTATTATTTAATTACTACAAAACTGTGCCAGTCTCTCAGGCTGAAACCCCCTTGCGTTAGGATATTAAAATACTGATTAGAATAACTAGATAATACGTTCCACTCTTAGTGATCGACACTCTACTTACCATTATCTTCATACTGACCGGGTACACTGCTCGTTAAGTGTGTGTGTTATTGATAAGTCGGCTAAATATAAATTTAAAACTTGAGTAGGCATTAAAACTGCTAAACCGCAACGACACATCACGCGCATCAAGTTTTTGGCGCCGCTGCCGGGGAGTGAATTGTTATTATCTGTTAATTTGATTAGTATTTTAATTAGGTTTTTCTTTTTTTAATTGCATCATTGTACTATTTTGCATATTTGTTGTATTGTGTGTTAATTGTTTTCTTTTATTTTTGTGTGTTTATTTTTGTTTGTGTGTTTAAATTTTTTGTTTTTTATTTTTTTCGTATTTTTCTGTTCTGCTATCGTTGTACTGTGCTAAATCGAACGATACGGCGCATCTGATCTCTCAGATACGGCGTATTGCGTTCAATTTTTTTTATATACAACGCGTTTAATTAATTCGATACGACGCATCTTTTCCCCAAGATACGGCGTATCTGTTTTTAATAAGAAAATTTTTTCTAAGCGATAAAGTAATACGACGCATCTGCTTTTGCAGATACGGCGTATCTGTTTTTGATAAAAAAATTTTTCTAAAACATTAACGCCATACGACGCATCTTCTTTTGAAGATACGGCGTATCTATTATTTTAATTAAAAACAGTTTGCGAATTATTAAACAGATACGGCGTATCGATCTCTGTCGATACGGCGCATCTTACTGAATCAAAAATCTTTTATTTTTAAACGTAACGAAAATACGGCGCATTAACTTTCGTTAATACGACGCATTTAATTTTAATTAGATAAGTTGATTTTTGATTAATTAATTCGATACGGCGCATTCATAAATTCAAAGCGGCGTATCTATTTTCTGAATAAAGTCTGATTAAATTTTAACGATTATAAGATACGGCGTATCCAACTCTTTGGATACGGCGCATCGTCTGCAGATATCAGTAACTTTAATTTTTCGTATTCCGTTTTCGTTATTAATTATCTGATATATTACTTTCTCGAGCATACCCTACTGATGCTTTTCGTGATTGTTTCAAAAGGATAATAGATGGATACGGAGAACTAATTGACTTCGACTTCGAAGCCAATTTTATGAATGAAGTATTAGTGCATGAAAAAACACCCGAACATCACGATGGGGACTATATTGAACTTAATGACCTTAATAGACCGTTGGAATCCAATGACCTGTTCATGGTTGATGCTGAATCTGAGTTAGAAGAAGGAGAAATTGTGGATAGTCCAAGAGTCAACGTTATTACTACTAGAAATTACGATGAATTTGAGGGATATGATGGTTCATGGGATTACGGTAGAAGGATCAACACCAATTGTGCTTACAATTTACAATTCCCATGCATGATTGGGTACAAGTGTATTGACGCCAATTTCTTTCCTATTTTATCAATGAATGTCATGTCTAGAAACTTTTACAACTCTATTATGAGAAATAAAAAAGAGTATAAAGGAAAGAATGTAGTTGGAGCCTTCATTAATGTCCCGATCTTCGTTGGACGCTTCACTATTGTTACTGAGTTCGTAGTTATTGAAGACATGAATGCCTATTGTGACAACAATATGGGTGACGTGATTGTTGGAAAACCATTTTGTAGGGAGATCACTATTAATGCAAAACGATTTGAAGGAAAGATCACCTTTCAATGTGGAAGCGACATTATCACTTATATGATGCCCCGAACTCACCCTGGATTTAAACATGCTACTAATAGGGTCTGCTACAAATTCTCTCCATTCCTTTTTATTAGTAATGATGACATGAAGAAAGGAATTGAGTACCCATATCAATTAATGGGAGGATTCTACAAAGGAGTTTTGAATTTGGGACCTGAATATATACGAGACGATTCGGTTGCTAGATGGATCCTACGTGGCCATGTAGGAATCAATGATCGATACTAAAGAGCTGAACGTGAGTCTAACTTGAAGACTCTGGAATAAAGACAAGTGCTTACCGGGAGACAACCCGGATTTATCTTTTATTATTCTGTTTTCTGTGTCGAGTCAGTCCAGGCCGCATGGAGATACGGCGCATCTCAGTCCTGAGATGCGACGCATCCTCTGCAATGGTCATATCTTATTTTATTTTTCTGCATTTTTATTTTTCGACTTTAAAACTATTTATCAGTTTATTTTAATGCGGCGCATCCCTGGTTAAGGATGCGGCGCATCTTTATTCTGATCCGTATTTATTCCAGGCTCGATACGGCGTATCTTCTTCAATAAGATACGGCGCATCGATTAACCTGATGATTTTCAGTTTTAATTTTTTTTTAAGTTTTATTTTTCCTAACTACTAATGTATTATGCAAGTTGAACCTTTCTTATCTTAGGTGTGTTTTAAAGTGTTGGTGGTATTATAGTTTCCTGGATTTCCTGTGGATACATCAAGTATGAAGTTTTAACGTTCTAATCCACAAGAAAGTTGATTTTTGCTCTTATACTAATGGAGGATCATACCGAGCAAATCTCAGGGGAGTTTTTCCGTTCTAATTCTTTTATTTCCAGTTTTTTAACCTTTTATACAAACAACGAGGACGTTGTTTAACTTAAGTGGGGGGATAGGAGAATTAGAACACTTAACACTTACTTGTCCTACTTTTTCAAAAATTATGCTTAAAATGTGCTTAATATATCAAACTTAAAAAAAAATTTAGCATGTTTTTGTTTAAGATCTAAGTTGCATAACTGCACACAAGACGTTATTTTCAAAAATTGTGATTTTTCAAAATTCACAAATCTATGAGTGTGCCGGTGACTTGTAAACTTTAGAACTTGGCTTGTATACTATTCGAGACCACCATAATGAGTATTATTTATATAATTGGAATGACTTGTCTAACTTGGTAAAATTCTAGGATTACACCCAAATAGCCTCTATATGTTATGTGTTATTAGCTAACTACACTGGTTAGTTAACCCCCGTATAAAACCCTTTTGTTACTCTCATTTTTAGAGTAAGATACCCCTAGAAAACCCTCAGAGCCATTCCTTTCGTTTCTTACACCTATGTTTAAAATGTTTCGTTACACCCTTACACCTTAGCCTACCCTGTAGATTAGAATCCGTGGTTGGTTAATTGCTATAGGCAGAGTGTGTTTCCTTACATTACCTGTGTTCGCGTGCGTAATTCATTATCTATGGTTAGGTCGGGAAATTGCACAATGCAAATTGGAGTGAAAGTAAATATTGTATATTTTTGAGTTTATTTTTCGTGTGTTTACTACTTTCACTATTACCGTTATTTCTGAAAGTATGAAAAGTATGAAAAAAAATTATCCGGAAAGAAAGTTGTAGTGATGTGGTGAAATTTTACACATCTATGTTTATGTTTCAAAAAAAAAAAAAAAAAAAAAAAAAAAAAAAAAAAAAAAAAAAAATCGAAAAAATGAGAAAAGAAAAAGAAAGAAAAAAGAGTTGGATGTTTATTTTAAGCCAACGATGTAGAGTTATGTAAGTGGTCGATATCACCACTATTTGTTATACTATATTTATGGATTGAATGGGAATTGGCAGTTATGGGAACGCCAATTAAGGTTTATTCTTTGATTAAGATCTTGTTGAGTATAATTCGTGTCTACCAAAAGCGTGTGTTTCAAGTGTTAAAGCGTGAGTTATTCGATGATATGAGTCTTATTCATGGGATGGTTGGGATAGTGATTAACCACACTTAGGATTTTAATCTATTTGTTTTGTTTTGTTTATTTTTATTTTTACACCAATTTATATCCCAAATGTTATCCATACCCTGTATTGTTCTTTATCCAACCGAACCTTTGATTTATTGAGATTAGGGATTTGAGCAATCTTAAGTATCGTAGTCGTGGATTCGGCTATGTATTTATGATTTTGTCGCCCTTTTTGATATATTATTATTGGTGAAGTTTGGACCTATCTTTAGCCTATTCGAGTTAAGGATTTGAGCAATCGCAAGTATGGTGTTCGTGGATTCGATCATGTATTTGTGATTTTGTCGCCTTTTCTGGAATTTGAGATCGATAGTGTAAAAAAGAATAATTAACCTTTAAGCCTAAAAACCCTTTTTACCGCTTTAGACTTGTTATTCCTTAGCTTTAGTGGTGGAGATGTGTATACTTGCCAAGCTTATGATAGAATATTCGTCGCGACTGGACAGTTAAACGATTAGATTTGCTTTTATCGACTTACTTTATTTTACTTCTAATTCGTTAAGTGTTTAGTTGTGTGATTATGAAATAAACGAATACATGCTTAAATATAAAAATAAATCCTAACATCTTTTAGGATAAATTTTCATAAATGAAATTCTAAGGTTTACTTGGGGACAAGTAAAGTTCAAGTGGGGGGATATTTGATGAACTCAAATAAGTACATTTTATTACTATCATTTATCCTATTAATTTGACTTGTTTGACTATATTATGTATGAGGATTGATACTTAATTGTTTACTTTTGTAATTCTCAGGTAAAAACAAGCATTTGGTGAAACTTAGCGATTATGGACTAATAATGGAGCAAAACGTGCATAAAGTGGAAGTCTACGGACATGGACAAGATCAAGTCAATTCTGCTCCAGATGCGCCGCATCTCACTATCAACATGCGCCGCATCTATATCAAGATATCACCAGATACGATCCAAGATACAAGAGGACATGCGCCGCATCTAATCAAGGGTTACGCCGCATCTTCTGGCGGTGTACGAATATTCCTGAATATTATAATCTTGGACCCCACGCGAAGTTAAGTACATGCGCCGCATCTACTTAAGTAGATGCGCCGCATCTTCCCTCAGACAGAAACTATAAATACCCCGTAGACCAGACGAGTTAAAGAGTTCGAAACCCTAAAACCGAAGTTCGGACAGCAGAGCAAAAGGACGAATTCAGTCAAGGAGGCAGCACAAGACACACCCAAATCTAAGATACAAGAGCTGTAAGAAGGTGCTGCATATGTTTAATTCATTAAGTAGATTTGTTTTATTGTTTTAGCAAACTTTAATTCATCAAGATTGGTGGCTTGTGTAATGTGGCAACGGAAAGATTGCACTCCCTTAAAACTGCTTTCTCATTAATTAAAGTTTATATGTTGATGTCTTTGGTTACTACTTATTAGTGCATTGATAACCTCTGTGTTTATTAGTGGCTTGCGGGCATCCGACTGCGGGACAAGATGTGGCTCCCACAGTTGTTTCTAAATTGATCACTTAGGAATAACTTTTAGACATAAGTAATCATTAAGGGTTTACTCGCCGATGAGAATAGGACCAACGAGAAAGGGTTAATTACATACACTTCATATAAAGCTATCAATAAAACAAGTGACAATCTACTTAATCATAAGGACAGCCCTCTTATTGTCTCTAGTATCTATCTGTGTACGTGTGTGCTACTTGCTGATTCGTGCCTATTGTTTATTTTATTATTTAATTACTACAAAACTGTGCCAGTCTCTCAGGCTGAAACCCCCTTGCGTTAGGATATTAAAATACTGATTAGAATAACTAGATAATACGTTCCACTCTTAGTGATCGACACTCTACTTACCATTATCTTCATACTGACCGGGTACACTGCTCGTTAAGTGTGTGTGTTATTGATAAGTCGGCTAAATATAAATTTAAAACTTGAGTAGGCATTAAAACTGCTAAACCGCAACGACACATCACGCGCATCAATAATCCCCGTTCTAAGAGTCCCAACGTATACATTTGAAGAGTATGAGATGCTACAAAAGAAAATGTTAGTTGTGAATAGCTTCAATGGAGAAGCATAATGCATATGAAATGGTCATCCAAATAGGACTTTCAATCTAGTTGACTTGAAAAAGTAAAAATGTAGTGTCTGATCAAAATTTTGTACCTAAAGTACATGATCAAACTATAATGTAGATTCCAAATAACTATAATGTTAGTCACCTAAATAATGATAATATGCTGTATGGTGATCACTCATAAGCATAAAAACATCACATTCATTAATTGAAAATTATGTAACAAAAGTCACAAGCATGATATGATGTTACATTACAAAATAAATCCTAAATGAAGACAACTACTACAACATCATCCTAGAAAGTTCCTAACAACGCTTTTATTGAGGCAGATGAGAGATTGCATTGAGACGCTTGAGAACATTGTTCAAGATGAACCTCATCTCATTTTGAAGCTCATGGACCAAAATGTTGGTCCTTTAGGCCAAGTGAGCCGTTCTCTCGCAATGTGCGCAATCATGACTTGAAAAGCCGGGAGGAAGACTAGGCTCCAAGTTTTGTGGTGGTGGTGGTGGTGGTTGGTTGTTGTTGTTGTTCATTGGTTGGTGGTGGTGTTTGGAGGGAGTTCATGAGGATGTTTTGGATGTCCATGGCTTCATTTAGGCGGTGATCTACTATACCCGAGAGAGTGTAGAGACGGTTGAGCTCTTCACTAATCTCTTCTTGGGTTTGAGGCATATTCATCCACATTGCCTCGTCAATGGCAACTAGAGTGGATATGGGTGATAGAGGTTGGGATGATGGTGCATCATAGTATAAAGGACCATGGATATCCGGGTAAACTAGGTGAAAGAGCATGGGTTGTTGACCTTAAAAGGTCGTGGGTGGAAGATTGGGTAATCTTGGTGAAAGTTCTTCTAAGTCATCAAGATGTGGTGATGTAGGAGGAGTCCTAAATAATTCCAAGGGTTGGAGTTTGGGTGATTTTGGTGGTGATGGTGATCTAACAGGCTATGATGGAGCCGGTGGTGGAGTAGTGGCTATTGGAGTAATGGTTGGTGGTGGTGTTTGTATAACAACTTTTGATGGTGTTGGGGTGGAGAGTGTAAGGAAATTTTCACTAGCAATGGGTGATGATATATTGAGAGGAGAATTTTCCTCAAATGAGGAGTTTGCTAAGTTGATAAAACAACAAGGTTTAACACTAATGCGGGCTGTTCTTCTTGGAGGTCTAGATGTGGAAGAGTTGTTTGACTTGGTCATGGTGAAGTATGATAGCTAAGATGTACAGGAGAGGAAATGGTTGTTGTGTGAAGTGATGATCCTAAAGCACTAATTTATAGGCAGAAGGTATATGAGTCTGTGTGTTTGGATTTGATGTGAATCAAATAGAGAATGTTGGTTCTGAATGATTTGGAACAAAAATTTATGCAAATCACATCACATAAGTCAATCCATAGAACTTATGTTGAGTAAGAGGAGGAAGATATGCAGTAAATGCAAAGGGATAGTGGAAAATCCTGTGATGTGATGTACCCACGGATTTGAAGGATCCCTAAAAAGGGTTCCTTACTTGTAACAGAAAGGTAACTTACTCCTAAGATTTGAAAATTCAAATTTTGGTGGGAAATTTTGTTCTTAAGTTTCTAAGTGTTTCTAAATCATTCTAAGATTTATAGTGATCAGTGAACCTATTCTAAAGAACACTAGAAACTAAAATCAAAGAATTGGGATGAGTCGAAAAGTTTTAAGAAATTAACTGTTATACCTGCGGGTCCAAACGACAAGGCGTGTGGATCCAAAATTTGGGATCCGACTGATCCGCAGGTTGTAAAATGACGGAGCCAACGCTAACACTTGGCGGATCCAAATTAAGTGATCCGCCGGATCCATCTGGCAAAAATGCTAAAACTTCACAGAGAGTATGTCATATTTTGCGTTTTTCGACGAAAACCCAAAAAATCTCTTGGAGCATATCTATCATCTAATATGTAATGCAAAACAACTAAATATGATGATACTAACACATATTTAATCATAGATTAATCCGATAATGTGAACTTACCTTAATAGGAGTTAAGCCAAACATAGGCTTACACTTGGAAAATTGATAACACTAAGTGTTATCGACCTGCAAGTATTAGTTAGTTCACATACAATTCAAGTAGAATCATAACAAGTTAATAACATAACCATTCAACATAACATTGTCTAGAAACGATTAGTTCCAAACACTCCTATCAACTAAACTTCTTCTTCAACTTCTTCATACCCTTGTGAAGCTTCATGATCCATCGACCTAAATTCTTCACCATTCCCATCATTTGACGATGCTCAAATGATTCATTCTAAATTGGTGGAAGTTGTCTCAGGTACTCGGGTGGAGGAAGTCTAGAATTTGGTAAGCCGTCATCGTCACTCATTGATGATGAAGATGATGAGGTTTGAGCACGAGGACGTTTGCCTTTATCAAGCGCTACCTTATGGTCGATTAAGGGAGAAAAGGTGCGTTGGATCTCATCATAGTCGGGAACAAAACCTAAGTCATTTCTAGGAATAGGTGCAAATGCTCGATAAAGACGGGTTAAGAGCATTCCATAAGGCAATGCCATTTTTCCTTGAACTGGAATATCGGCCATTCTCTTGGCAATATAGTAAGCAAGATTGAAAGGCTGACGGGTTGACACATTGTACATCATGTGGCAAAGATAAGCATTGTTGTGATCGCGGTTTCCTACCGTGCACATGACATTGGCCCTTAAGACTTCTTCCATTTTCCTAAACTCGGGCTTAATCTCATTTTTCTCCATAGAAAATGTATCTCTAGCTATTTCTTTACCTCGATACATCCTAGTAGGGTTGTTCCTAGGAATGAAGAGATGCTCACGAATGACTTCTTTTGAGGCTAAAGGAATGGCATATGGTGCCGTTCATTCATGATTTGACTCAAGAATGGTTTATGACCATTTATCGGTATAGACACTCATTCAATAACTTGGAACTCCTCGGACCTCACCGAATTGATTTAAAGGGATATTGTATTGTGTTCCATTGACATTGAAGCGAATGTTTATGTAACCTTGATCATCTGACTCTAGAGTGATACTAGCATAGAATTCTAAAATGAATCGTGGAAATATTGGTTCATCGATATCTAGGAGGGAATCAAAGTGAATGGCCGCTAGTTGTTCCCTAAGATTGGTTCCTTCATAGAATGAGGACTCTACAAACCTACCCTCATGTACGCAGTGTTTTTCTAGAGCTTTGAAAGTTTCAACTTGTTGTTCACTAAGTCCTTTGGTTTTATGGTGTTTAGGTAGGTAATTGACGGTGTGTTTGTGATCATAGTTGGTGGCGGGAGGCATGATTATCCTAGACACGAAAAATATATATAGTTTAGTTGAAATTATCAAAAATATATATGTCTAGTGTGTGCCTACATGGGGACAATGTGGAGGTGCGATTATCTCGACTCATTTTGATGCATGAAAATTATGTTTATGCAAGTTTTATAATGAAACAAGAGATAACCCAAACGCTCCTACTTCAATGTAGCTAAATTTGAATGTACCCGAAAATACATATTAGTTATGTATTCCCTTTAGCATTCAAGAGACATGATGCAAGTGATGCTTAAAACCTAACGTTTGTGTATTTGTATGAACAATGTCCAAAAACCGTTTATCCTAGTCGTGAGAAGATTTTAGCAAAAATTTCTCATGGGGTTTTTGATGAATGATGACAATGTACTATAAGATGCAATTCCTAACTATGAAAAACATGATTTGTTTTGCAATTTGGAAAGTATGCTTCATGATTTTTCAAGAATTATGCATAACCCCAAGGTTTGGTTTTGCGCATGAAGGAGAAATCCTAGACGCAGATCAGGAGTATAAACATGATAAGGATACTTACAGTGATGTTTGGAGCATAATTTGGTTGAGAACAATGGCTTAATTTGTGAATTTGGTGAAGTATGGGACGAATTCAGTAGGTGATAAGTTTTAGGAGAGTGATGAATAGTACATGGTGTTGTTTATTTTATAATATAACAACCTGTGCTTGTGACGGATTCGGCGGATCTAAAACAAAGGATCCACCTTTGTTATCGTTTGGATCCGCGGGATCAGACCACAGTTTTTGGTTTAGTGTCGAGTTTGGTTAAACTAAGGTTTACGCTACTGTCTATTCTAATCACTAGGTTCCATTAATCCTAATCCAAGTCTAAGGTAGTTGAAAGGTTCTCTTTTGAGAGCTTTTGTGAGGATGTCGGCAATGTTGTCCTCTGAGGAAACTTTCTCAATTGAGATATTTCCCTTCTGAACATTATCGCGTAGGAAATGATGATGTATTTCAATGTGTTTGGTTCTAGCGTGTTGGACCATATTTTTGCTGAGGTCGATAGCTCCTTTGTTGTCACAAAGAATGGGGATGTCGTTGAGTTCGATTCCATAGTCTACGAGAGCTTGTTTGTTGACACGCCTTTCCTGCAGACACATACTCTGCCTCTGTCGTTGAGATTGCGAGGGCTGTTTGTTTCTTAGCGAACCATGAGGTGAGACAATATCCTACAAAAGTACAAATACCACTAGTACTTTTCCTATCAACATAGTCACCGGCATGGTCTGAGTCGGCATACACTATGGTTTCTACACCCGTTCCTTTGGGATCTTCTTGAAAACGTGCACATAGACAAACACTAAACATAATGTCTGGCCTATTAGCCGTAAGATAGTGTAAACTACCAATCATTCCCCTATATTTAGTGCTATCTACGGATTCATTTTCTTCATCCTTTGTGAGTTTGGTTTCGGAGGACATAGGTGTTTTCATTGGTTTTGAGTCTTCAAGACCAAACTTCTTAAGCATATCTTTGATATACTTTGATTGGTTGAAGAATATCCCATCTTCTAATTGTTTTATTTGGAGACCTAAGAAAAAGTTTAGTTCCCCCATCATACTCATTTCAAACTCGTCATGCATGATTTTTGAGAAATCATCACATAACTCTTGACAAGTTGAACCAAATATAATGTCATCCACATATATCTGGACAATGATAATATGTGATCCCTTTTTCTTGGTGAAGAGAGTGTTATCTACTAGGCCCATGGTGTACTTATGGTCAACTAAGAAGGTCTTAAGTCGATCATACCAAGCTTTTGGTGCTTGCTTAAGTCCGTATAAAGCTTTCTTTAATTTGTAAACATGATTTGTTTTTTCAAAATCGGCAAAGCCAGGAGGTTGTGCTACATATACCTCTGCATTTATAAAGCCATTTAAAAATGCACTTTTGACATCCATTTGAGATAATTTAAAATCATGTGTACATGCATATGCAAGTAGTATTCTAATAGACTCAAGTCTAGCTACGAGTGCAAATGTTTCATCGTAATCTATTCCTTCTTGTAGATTGTAGCCTTGTGCTACTAGCCTAGCTTTGTTTCTAGATACTATGCCATTTTCATCCATTTTATTTCTAAAAACCCATTTGGTACCTATTATGGTTTGATTTTTAGGTTGAGGAACTAATGTCCAAATGTCTTTCCTAATAAATTGATTTAATTCTTCTTGCATCGCAATGACCCAAGATTCATCTTTTATTGCTTCATTTATATTTTTAGGTTCTATTGTTGAAACAAAACAAAAGAAATTACTTTCATTTTGAGCTTTAGATCTTAATGTTCTTTCATTGAGTTTTCCTATGACGTTTTCTAATGGATGACTTTTATCTTCTTTGATGTTGACTAAATCTCTTTTTACTCGTTCATCTTCTTTATCATTTTCAACATTTTCCTGATTATCAACCATTTGGTTTTCAACTAAGTCATCATCTACCAAAGGTGATGTCTTAGAGGGAGGTGGACATTCATCGAATGTTACGTTCAATGATTCCTCGACTCTTGAGGTTTCCTTGTTTAAAACTATGTATGCTTTACTAGTTTGTGAATATCCTAGAAATACACCTTCATACGACTTTGGGTCAAATTTGGTGAGATAATCCTTTGTGTTTAAAATGAAGCACTTGCTTCCAAACACTCTAAAATATCCAAAAGTAGGTTTTTTGCCTCGATAAAGTTCATAAGGAGTTTTATTGAAAAATGGTCTAATTAAAACTCTATTTAGGATATATGTGGAAGTATCTACTGCGTGACACCAAAACTTTTGAGGTATGTTTTGTTCATTTAACATAGTTCTACTCATTTTTTGAATTTTCCTATTTTTTCGTTCTGCTACACCATTAGATTGTGGAGTTCGAGGAGCCGAGAAATTATGAGTTATTCCATTTTTATCACAGAATGTTCCAAATTGGATTTTGTTGTCAAATTCTCGACCATGGTCAGTTCTAATAGATACTATGTTACTTCCTAATTGAGTTTGAATTTTCTTGCTTAGAATTTCAAATTTATCAAAGGCCTCATTTTTTGTTTTCAAAAATTTAGTCCATGTATACCTAGAGTAATCAACTACTATAACTAATGTGTAAAAACCACCTCCATAACTTTGTATAGCCGACGGGCCAAACAAATCCATATGTAACAATTCAAAACACCTAGATGTAGATACCATGTTTTTAGCCTTATGGCTATTATGCACTTGTTTTCCAATTTTGCAAGCATCACAAAAGTGTTGGTCATATCTCAACTTAGGTAGGTTCCTAACGAGTTCTTTGGATGATAAGGATTGAATTAACCTCATATTGGCGTGACCTAAGCGTCGATGCCATAAGGTTGAGTTTTCGTCCAGAGAAGTAAGACAAAGCTTGTCTTTAGGTGTTTTATCTAATTTCATAACATATACGTTATTCTTTAAGACACCTTTTCCTACTGTTATGCCATCTTTAAGTATTTTACTTCCATTTTCACTGAAAAGGACGTTATACTTTTTGTGGCACAATTGACTTATACTAAGTAAGTTAAAACCTAAATTATCAACATGAGCAACATCATCAATAGAGAGGGAGTCATGAGAGATTGTACCTTTTTCGATGATTTTACTTTTAAGCTTGCTACCAAATGTGATATTACCTCCGTCGTACACTTGGTAAGTGGAGAAAAGGCTTTTGTTTCCTGTCATGTGTCTTGAACACCCACTATCTTTGATGCACTCATCAGGTTCAAGTACAACTTTTAAGCACACCTCTTTTGTGTCATGAGCCATAAGGGCAACTTCGTTGTTCTTAGGCTCATCATCATCTCCTTCACTATCACTCCAAGCTCCACTAACGAATGCTTTTTGAGACTTGTTCTTTGGAGGCTTTGGACATTCACCTATAAAGTGACCAGAATGTCCAAATCTATAGCACTTCCTATCTAACTTGCCCTTTCTATCATCACGGTCTTTTCGTAAAGATTTCTTTTCTTCATGAGGTGGTTTTACGAACTTTCCTCGTCTCCTGAAGAACTTCTTGAAATCTCT
Organism: Artemisia tridentata subsp. tridentata; assembly: GCA_021014915.2. Classification (NCBI taxonomy): domain Eukaryota; kingdom Viridiplantae; phylum Streptophyta; class Magnoliopsida; order Asterales; family Asteraceae; genus Artemisia; species Artemisia tridentata. Next base: position 344,968,728 of record CP139504.1, read on the forward strand.
TACGGCCATGGCATATTCTTCGTCTTCGCTACTTGAACAAGACTCTTCATTATCACTTGACTCAACTCTAGCTTTCAAGGCAATGGACTTTATTTTCTCCTTCTTCCCTTTAACTATTTCTGAATCCTCTTCCATCACTATTTCGTGAACTTTAAGATTTCCTATGAGCTCATCTAGTGTCATGCTCGAGAGATCCTTGGATTCTTCAATAGCCGTCACCTTTGCTCTCCACTTAGGATGAAGTGCTCTAAGAAATTTCTTGACAAAGTTCTTACTAGAAAAAGATTCGTCAAGTGCTTTAAGAGATGTAATAATAGTATTAAACTTAGCAAAAGCACCATCAATGGTCTCATCCTCAGAGATCACAAATTGTTCATATTGTTGAACAAGAAGATCAATTTTGTTATCTTTGACTTGTGAGTTCCCTTGATGAGTGATAATTAGAGATTGCCAAATATCTTTAGCCGTTTTACACATAAAAACTCTTTCATATTCTTTCTTAGGTAAGGCATTGTAAAACATCATTTTGGCTTCATTGTTTTTGGCAATCAACTTCTTTTGCTATCACTGTGACGAGTAAGAGAAGCTCCTACATCCCGACCACCCGAAATATCATTACTAATGGGCTTGTAATCACCCTCAACAATTATATACCACAGATCTATGTCCTTTGACTTTACATATGTCTCAAAGCGATTCTTCCAATATATAAAGCAATTTGGTTCAAATAGAGGTGGTCTTTGCATAGATTGCCCTTCTTTAAAGTTTTCAAAATCCATGGATAGTTTTAAGTTTTAAAATACAATCTATTTTAAAAGTCTTAAGTAACGTAGCTCTTGATGCCAATTGTGGAAAACTAGAAAGGGGGGGGGGGGTTGAATAGTTTTACCGATTAAAATTAATTCGCTTTGTTACTCTATGTTAATTCAAAGGAAACAAACACAAACAAGTATTCACACAATATATATGAAAAGTAAAGAGTGGAAAGATCAAACCACACAACACGGATGTTTATAGTGGTTCGGCTACAAGGAATCTCTTCCTTGCCCTACTCCACTCCTCTAGCCTCTAACTCGAGAGTTATCCTTCACTAAGAAACAAACTCTCTTCTAGGGGGAGAAAACCTTTACACTTTGCTTACTTCCTTTTCCGGTACTAAGCTAAACACCGAGTTCTACTTTAGGGCAGAACCAACCCAACATCGCCTATACAATTACCGACACTAAGCTAGATGTCGAGTTCTTTCACAAGGGTACAACCACTCCCTACACTCTTTCTGTTTTGAGGACTAAAACACTAACCACACTCACTGAGATAAATGATACAAATGATGATGTGTGAATTACACAAAGATCACACAATAACTATACTAAAGGTTTACACGTCTGTGTTGAACCTTGATGCTTAATCTTCTGTGCTACAAAAGAAAGATCAAATGATATGAATGAATGATGTTAGTAATATGAATGAGTATGTTCTTAAGCTATATGAGTGATGAGAAGGCCAAGTGATCTGCTTGCTATTTATAGGCAAGCTGATAAACACTCGACGGATCCGGCGGATCCCTTAAAAGGGATCCGTCCTTTATGTCGAAGGGATCCGTGGGTATACCAGAGGTAAGACAGCTAAGAGATTTTCCAAATCTCTCCAATCTTTCCATATCTTTGTGTTGTCATATCAAGATCTTCCAATGTCAACTATCTAACTTGAAGATCTATCCAAGATATTACAAGATCTTACCAAGATTACATGTATGATGCATGCCATGATGTCATTGTATAATTTTAGAAATAAAGTTTCCTTTTAAGGAAATAAACATGTAGATGTATGAAATGTATTTCCAAGTAAACTTGTGAAATGTAAAATGTGTTCTAAAGAGACTTTAGCTAGTATTTATAATTTGCTTAAAGATATACTTTGTAATTGTCATTAACAAAACTAAGTAAAGATCGTAAAATATAAATAACGTTTTTAGGACGATATTTGTATTAACAGATACAAAATCAATTACTTGATTATGGGTACAATTTTATGCATACCAAGATTTTTATTGGCAATAACAGTACTACGTGCATAATTAAAAATCATGTTTTTCATTGAAAAACAAAGCATATAGAGATCAGGCATCATTTTATAAGAGATTACAATGAAAAGAAATTGATTCACATGGTTAAAATCCATACTGACAAGAATGTTGCAGATTTGCTTACAAAAGCTTTTGATGTAAGTAGATTTCAATATTTGATTGCTAGAATTGGAATGCTAAATCTTTAATGTTTTTGATCTCTTTATGTTTTTGTAGAGTTTTATATGGATTAGTACTGTTATTCAAGTCATAAATTGTTTTTGTTGTTAATTATAATTAATACTGCTAGCTATACTTAAAACTGCTAAGTTAATACTGTTGGTTTACTTAAAACTGTTAAGTATAATCATGTTTTGATCATTATGAATATTGTTATGGTTTGTGTTTTTGTGGTTTTCGGACTAACTTTTTGCAGCAAAAGCAAAAGAAAAGTGTTAGATTGGTGTGGAATTGGTGTTAATGTTAGTGCCTCAAAGTTACTACTGCTAGGCATAAGTTAATGCTGCTAGGCATACTTAGTGCTGCTGAGGTTATAATTGCTGCTTTGTTCGAGGGACTGTTTTGTAACTTATTCGATTAAGGGTTTAAATCCCCAAATCATTCACTTAATTGAATTCAGGCGCACATAATTCTCTCAAAAATAAACTCTAACTCTCCTTTAATAATAAATTCCCAAAAACCCACCATCAATTACAACAAAATCACAACGATGTCGAATCTTCAATTTGCTGATACTCATAACATGATTGCCTTCCTACAAAAACCAAAAGAAAGTGAAGGATTTCCAGAAATTGTTTATTTCTTGAATGCACACCCTATTAGGTATGCATTAACTGTAAGTCCTACCATATATATTTCCTACATTGAATAGGTTTGGTCTACTGCTAAGGTCAAAAAATTCAATGAGGAAGAACAGATTCATGCCTTGGTAGATGGCATGAAGATACTCATTACTAAGACATTTGTGTCACACCCACAAAGTGTCGTTTTAAAAACACAACGTTTGATTGATTAAAAATATTCAGAGTAACAAAAGTTAGGTCCCAAAAGATAATTCAAGTTTCGGAAACAAGTTTGTCACAAATCAAACGATAATATAAGTGCATAAAAATCCAAGTGAGACGCATCATCATCGCGACTCTATGACAATTCTTCATGCATGTCATGATGAGAATGCCTTAATTACCTGAAAATACATTGCTAAAAACGGTCAACAAAATTGTTGGTGAGATTCATTGGTTTATGTAAATGTTTTATACGATATTCATGATGTAAAGAAAGTTGGGTATGAAAATGCAGCCATAAAAATAATACAATTGCTATAAGCTCATGACCCCGAAGCTAGACTAATAATGTATGCCCCAACGAAGTGTTTTTCCAGACACTCTAATATAATTCAAATGACATGCGTCTGTTTGACCAGTTGGAGCGACTAACTCGGACGGAGGAGTCACCCTCAATAGATCTATTCACTCATCCTAGCTTAATGTCAATTAACGGTCCATGATAAATAAAAAGGGGACTTTAAATTGGCAATGATGGTATCTTATGCAATGTAAATGAATTTAATGTACTTGAACTCGTAATAAAATGTTGTGCAATGTATTCTCCCCCGTAGGTTTAAAATGAAATAATTAATTGAAAACGGGGCTATGAAAACTCACCAGATGCGATAGAAACAAAGACAATAGTGAATATGATGAAATGTGGCTCGATCTCTAACCGCAACCTAATATGAATGATGTATCTAATGTATGTCATGAAATTACACAACACATGCAAATACGTATGTTACCAATACCACTCGGGAATTTTGGAAATAATGTATATCGTCAAAAAATATATTTTTGACGTCTCGTTAAGTTAATAAACACTTTTCGTGTAAATACGTTGCAACGATAACTCACGATCGTCGTTTGATGATTTATCGCTAATTATAGTGTTTTCGTCGTAAAAATTAATATTTTTCATTACTTGAAAACATGACCAAATGGCCTCGCAAAACTAGCCATTAAAGGGTGTACGTTAAGTGTTAGTAAACAAGTTTGGCGTTTTTAGAAACCTTGTACCAATGTCTTGAAGTTGTATCATTTAACTTATGCCCATACGGGCCTCGATCAATAAGAAAAACGGCTCTCAATATAGTGTATTGCAAAAACTGTTTTTAACTTAGTAATACTTTCCTTGTTAGAAGCTGATGGAAATATATAGAAATTGAGAGGATTCGATACACTATAAGGTGGTTAAACCTTTGTTGCTTTTATTTATATGATAAGTTGAGTTAACATGATCAAGTATGCGAAAACTATTTAATCACACTTAGAAGGTTATTTTGGTTATGGAAATGGAACAGTGATGCTTGTGTATATTGAACAATGAACACCGAAAGTATAATACCAAAGGATTCAATATTATTGATAATGTTTATGATTGTTCTTGTTCTTGACAATTATGAATATGAAAGTTTTATCAAAGGTTCTTATTCAACATATAAAACTTAATCACATAAAAGACACACTATTAGTCACACTTATGACTAAGCTAAGATCTCCTTTTATAGTCCAAGGAGATCTTTACAATATTGTTAATTCTTGTCAAGTCTTGTCGAACTACTTGCTAGCTTATGTGAGTCGGTAACTAAGATACAACATGTATCTATGTTTACAACTTGTTATCAGAATATAACATAATGACTGATCACATGGGGTAAGATATTATCTACCGTGTATATTTGACTTTAGTATACTTATCCATCCAGCAAGCAGACTTAACTTTAGAAGAACATACTTAATTTTGGCACTCACCATAATTAATCAGGCAGACTTAATCACCAGACTTAACCAGTTTTAACCAGCAGACTTAACTTTGGTACTCACCAGACTTAACACTAAAGCAACCAGAATTAATCACTTAAGAGAATTTCCTGATAATTAATCTTCAGAATAATTAATTCCCAACAATCCTCCCCTAAACATGTAAACCCTTTTCATCATGTTTCTACTAAATTGAATTTCTGATTGTGAGGATCTTGCAAACACTTCATAGTCAGACCCTTGATCTGAGCTTTCTTCTATTCTCTAAGATTGAATATCTTTCTCAGTAACTCATCTACTTTCTATTCTTTGACTTCAACAATATCAATACACATCTTCAGGCTTCAAACATTGACCTAAAAGATGGTGCAATTTTCTTGGATGGAGGAATTATAAGAGGCAATGGTGCTGTGTATCTTGGATGCTTGTTTCAATAAGTGAAATCATCTATCAGCATACCTTTGCAAGTGATGAACAAATGTAGTGAACTGAAATTGAAACTTTTCTCCGTTTGACCTAGATAGAACTTTCTCCTTTTGAATGCTTCATCGCTTCTGAATATACATAATACTCCAGAATCTTGTTCATGAAGAAGAGATTATCAGCTCTGTTCTTGTCATTTTTAACCTCTATGTCATCATCTTGTATGCTCTTGTCTTTTCCTCCATTTCATTGGTTAATCTTCCTTCCTTTGGTTTTATTTCCTCCCCTGAGATATTTCCTCCCATGGATTGCAAAAAACATTTCCTCCCCTGTTTGGAAGATCTCTCACCATGTACCAAAATATTTCTCTCCCCATCATCTGATCTATCAATTAGAACTTGTTATCAGACAATATTGTACATGAAGCCATCAATTCCTTAAGAGTTTAATTTGCTGCCCTCATCACTTCTAGGTGTGTTAACTCCTATGAGAGGTGATTCATGGGGCATTTGACTCATGGTCCATCATTTGATGGTTTTTGTGAGTCACTTTGAAAATCCTTTTTAAGAAACTTTTGCCTTAGCAGTATGTACTTGATTTTATTATGAAAAACCATACTGCTTTCAACCATTTTGAAGGGATTAAGTGTATAACAGACACTTCATCAAAATTTCGGTTTAAAGCAACCTCTGGTTGTGTGAGAACCAATGTGTTTCAGTTATAAATAACTGCCTGTGAAAAGATAAACCTATTCAAAAGGCTTTCTTGATAGGGTTTCCAGCTCATAGCAATTGTTACCTCTAACACAAGTGTTAGATTCACTTTTACTGGCTGTTCTTTCTATCAGATGTCCTTAGGCTTCCTCGTGAAACTTAAAAGTATAAAATGATAGAAAGTGAGTTGAGTCAGTTACTATCTGACCAACTAAGTCACCAATTCAATGTGAAATTTCATAATCAGGTTTCAAGAAAGAAGTTTTAAGGAGGTGTAAATTCCCAAACTCATTCTATCATAAACCTATTATGTCAGCAACTGTATTATCATTCTGCTGCTCACATTTCACTTGAAATATCTTTTGTGCTCAAATATTCATACCTGAAATTGTTAGTCTAAAACCAAAAGAACAATGTACAAAGTACTTGTCTTGAATTAGAATAATCATAGGACTAACTGTATGAATAACACAATTTAAAAGTAATAGCTAGTACCAATTTATAAAGCCAACAGTACAAAAAAAAAATTTATATACATAAACACACAGATTTAAATCACTGAGGATTTAGCATTCTAATACCTGCTACCAAGTATTGAAATCTTCCAACATCAAAAGCTTTTGTTAGCAGATCTGCAAAGTTGCATTTTGAAACAATTTTAAGAACTTGAATTAATCTTTTCTCATTGCAGTCTCTTATAAAGTGATGTCTAATTTCAATGTGTTTTGTTTTAGAATGTTGTACTGGATTTTTGACTATGCAAATTGTACTACTATTAGCAATATGAATAACAATGTTCATAAAATTGTACCCATAGTCAAGAAGTTGGTTTTGAAGCCATAGGACTTGAGCACAGCAACTAGCAGTAGCTACATATTCAGCTTCAGTTGTTGAAGTAGCCACAAGTGTTTGCTTCTTACACTGCCATGAGATAAGTCTACACCCAAGGAATTGACATCCTCCAGTTGTTGACTTTCTTTCCAAGCTAGCACCAGCATATCCCTTCTTGTTGTGTGTACCCTTGGGCTACTAATCTAGCCTTATTCCTAATCACTATTCCCCTTTCATCCCTTTTATTCTTGAAAACCCATCTAGTGCCAATTACCTTTGCATCCTAAGGTAAATCAACTAGCACCCATACCTTCTGAATCTTGAACTGAAGAAGCTCCTCTTGCATAGCCTCTACCCAGCTTGAATCATCTAGGGCTTTAAGAATGTTCTTTGGTTCATCTTGTGAGAGAAAACATAGAAACAAGCAAGAGTTTGAAAACTCATGCTGTTTTCAAGCATAAATGGCATCAATAAGCCATTGTTGGTCTGAAGACATAAGTTGTTGCCTTGTCTTCACACCTGATTGTACATCTCCAATCACATTTTCCAGGGAGTGGACTTTGTGATTCCTTGTGTGTGGAGTAGAAGGAATTTGATAATCAGGTGGGATATTACTCAAATCTACCTCATCTTCTGTTAATTCTGCTTCTTCAGTTATCTAAAAATGCTACCAAGTCAAAAGGTGATTCTCTAGAATACCATAGTCCCAACCTAGGTTGACCCTTGAGATATCTAAAAATCCTCTTGACTGTTGTTAAATGAGAAACCTTTGGAGTTACTTGAAATCTTGCACAAGCACAAACAGAGAACATGATGTCAGGTCTTGATGATGTGAGATACATCAAAGAGCCTATCATAGATCTGTAAGTGTCTACATCTACATTTTTTCCATCTAAATCTTTAAGAAGTGGCTTCTCAGAGTCCATTGGTGTGCTTGCCATTTTTGAATCAGCAAAGTTGAACTTCCTAAGTATCTCATCAACATGTTTATCTTGACTAATAAATATGCCTTCATATGACTGTTTAACTTGAAAACCCAAAAATAATGTAAGTTCCCCCATGGAACTCATCTAAAACTTATGATGCATAAGCTTCTCAAACTCCAAACACATCTCCTTCCTTGTAGACCCAAAGATAATGTCATCCACATACACCTGCACTAACAGAAGATCCTTCTTGTGTTGTTTGATGAAAAGTGTCTGATCAATCATTCCTCTTTGAAATCCATTCTCTATTAAGTAGGAAGCCAGTGTTTCATACCAAGCTCTTGGTGCCTGATATTGCCCATATAGAGCTTTTACAACTTTGTACACTTTGTCTGGATTGTCAGGATCAATGAAACCAGTAGGTTGTGAGACATAAACCTCTTCTTCAATAGTACCATATAAAAATGCACTCTTGACATCCATTTGAAACAAGCAAGAGTTTGAAAACTCATGCTGTTTTCAAGCATAAATGGCATCAATAAGCCATTGTTGGTCTGAAGACATAAGTTGTTGCCTTGTCTTCACACCTGATTGTACATCTCCAATCACATTTTCCAGGGAGTGGACTTTGTGATTCCTTGTGTGTGGAGTAGAAGGAATTTGATAATCAGGTGGGATATTACTCAAATCTACCTCATCTTCTGTTAATTCTGCTTCTTCAGTTATCTAAAAATGCTACCAAGTCAAAAGGTGATTCTCTAGAATACCATAGTCCCAACCTAGGTTGACCCTTGAGATATCTAAAAATCCTCTTGACTGTTGTTAAATGAGAAACCTTTGGAGTTACTTGAAATCTTGCACAAGCACAAACAGAGAACATGATGTCAGGTCTTGATGATGTGAGATACATCAAAGAGCCTATCATAGATCTGTAAGTGTCTACATCTACATTTTTTCCATCTAAATCTTTAAGAAGTGGCTTCTCAGAGTCCATTGGTGTGCTTGCCATTTTTGAATAAGCAAAGTTGAACTTCCTAAGTATCTCATCAACATGTTTATCTTGACTAATAAATATGCCTTCATATGACTGTTTAACTTGAAAACCCAAAAATAATGTAAGTTCCCCCATGGAACTCATCTAAAACTTATGATGCATAAGCTTCTCAAACTCCAAACACATCTCCTTCCTTGTAGACCCAAAGATAATGTCATCCACATACACCTGCACTAACAGAAGATCCTTCTTGTGTTGTTTGATGAAAAGTGTCTGATCAATCTTTCCTCTTTGAAATCCATTCTCTATTAAGTAGGAAGCCAGTGTTTCATACCAAGCTCTTGGTGCCTGATGTTGCCCATATAGAGCTTTTACAACTTTGTACACTTTGTCTGGATTGTCAGGATCAATGAAACCAGGAGGTTGTGAGACATAAACCTCTTCTTCAATAGTACCATATAAAAATGCACTCTTGACATCCATTGATAATGATTTTTTTTTTTTTTTTTTTTTTTTTTTTTTTTTTTTTTTTTTTTTTTTTTTTTTTTTTTTTTTTTTTTTTTTTTTTTTTTTTTTTTTTTTTTTCATGCTGTTTTCAAGCATAAATGGCATCAATAAGCCATTGTTGGTCTGAAGACATAAGTTGTTGCCTTGTCTTCACACCTGATTGTACATCTCCAATCACATTTTCCAGGGAGTGGACTTTGTGATTCCTTGTGTGTGGAGTAGAAGGAATTTGATAATCAGGTGGGATATTACTCAAATCTACCTCATCTTCTGTTAATTCTGCTTCTTCAGTTATCTAAAAATGCTACCAAGTCAAAAGGTGATTCTCTAGAATACCATAGTCCCAACCTAGGTTGACCCTTGAGATATCTAAAAATCCTCTTGACTGTTGTTAAATGAGAAACCTTTGGAGTTACTTGAAATCTTGCACAAGCACAAACAGAGAACATGATGTCAGGTCTTGATGATGTGAGATACATCAAAGAGCCTATCATAGATCTGTAAGTGTCTACATCTACATTTTTTCCATCTAAATCTTTAAGAAGTGGCTTCTCAGAGTCCATTGGTGTGCTTGCCATTTTTGAATCAGCAAAGTTGAACTTCCTAAGTATCTCATCAACATGTTTATCTTGACTAATAAATATGTCTTCATATGACTGTTTAACTTGAAAACCCAAAAATAATGTAAGTTCCCCCATGGAACTCATCTAAAACTTATGATGCATAAGCTTCTCAAACTCCAAACACATCTCCTTCCTTGTAGACCCAAAGATAATGTCATCCACATACACCTGCACTAACAGAAGATCCTTCTTGTGTTGTTTGATGAAAAGTGTCTGATCAATCTTTCCTCTTTGAAATCCATTCTCTATTAAGTAGGAAGCCAGTGTTTCATACCAAGCTCTTGGTGCCTGATGTTGCCCATATAGAGCTTTTACAACTTTGTACACTTTGTCTGGATTGTCAGGATCAATGAAACCAGGAGGTTGTGAGACATAAACCTCTTCTTCAATACTACCATATAAAAATGCACTCTTGACATCCATTTGATAAACTGTGAAGCCTAAAAATGAAGCATAAGCTAAGAAAAGGCTAATTGCCTCAAGTCTTGCTACTGGAGCAAAAACCTCATCATAGTCTATCCCTTCTTGTTGTGTGTACCCTTGGGCTACTAATCTAGCCTTATTCCTAATCACTATTCCCCTTTCATCCCTTTTATTCTTGAAAACCCATCTAGTGCCAATTACCTTTGCATCCTTAGGTAAATCAACTAGCACCCATACCTTCTGAATCTTGAACTGAAGAAGCTCCTGTTGCATAGCCTCTACCCAGCTTGAATCATCTAGGGCTTTAAGAATGTTCTTTGGTTCATCTTGTGAGAGAAAACATAGAAACAAGCAAGAGTTTGAAAACTCATGCTGTTTTCAAGCATAAATGGCATCAATAAGCCATTGTTGGTCTGAAGACATAAGTTGTTGCCTTGTCTTCACACCTGATTGTACATCTCCAATCACATTTTCCAGGGAGTGGACTTTGTGATTCCTTGTGTGTGGAGTAGAAGGAATTTGATAATCAGGTGGGATATTACTCAAATCTACCTCATCTTCTGTTAATTCTGCTTCTTCAGTTATCTAAAAATGCTACCAAGTCAAAAGGTGATTCTCTAGAATACCATAGTCCCAACCTAGGTTGACCCTTGAGATATCTAAAAATCCTCTTGACTGTTGTTAAATGAGAAACCTTTGGAGTTACTTGAAATCTTGCACAAGCACAAACAGAGAACATGATGTCAGGTCTTGATGATGTGAGATACATCAAAGAGCCTATCATAGATCTGTAAGTGTCTACATCTACATTTTTTCCATCTAAATCTTTAAGAAGTGGCTTCTCAGAGTCCATTGGTGTACTTGCCATTTTTGAATCAGCAAAGTTGAACTTCCTAAGTATCTCATCAACATGTTTATCTTGACTAATAAATATGCCTTCATATGACTGTTTAACTTGAAAACCCTAAAATAATGTAAGTTCCCCCATGGAACTCATCTAAAACTTATGATGCATAAGCTTCTCAAACTCCAAACACATCTTCTTCCTTGTAGACCCAAAGATAATGTCATCCACATACACCTGCACTAACAGAAGATCCTTCTTATGCTGTTTGATGAAAAGTGTCTGATCAATCTTTCCTCTTTGAAATCCATTCTCTATTAAGTAGGAAGCCAGTGTTTCATACCAAGCTCTTGGTGCCTGATGTAGACCATATAGAGCTTTTACAACATTGTACACTTTGTCTGGATTGTCAGGATCAATGAAACCAGGAGGTTTTGAGACATAAACCTCTTCTTCAATAGTACCATATAAAAATGCACTCTTGACATCCATTTGATAAACTGTGAAGCCTGAAAAATGAAGCATAAGCTAAGAAAAGGCTAATTGCCTCAAGTCTTGCTACTGGAGCAAAAACCTCATCATAGTCTATCCCTTCTTGTTGTGTGTACCCTTGGGCTACTAATCTAGCCTTATTCCTAATCACTATTCCCATTTCATCCCTTTTATTCTTGAAAACCCATCTAGTGCCAATTTCCTTTGCATCCTTAGGTAAATCAACTAGCACCCATACCTTCTGAATCTTGAACTGAAGAAGCTCCTCTTGCTTAGCCTCTACCCAGCTTGAATCATCTAGGGCTTTAAGAATGTTCTTTGGTTCATCTTGTGGGAGAAAACATAGAAACAAGCAAGTGTTTGAAAACTCATGCTGTTTTGAAGCATAAAGGGCATCAAGAAGCCATTGTTGGTCTGAAGACATAAGTTGTTGCCTTGTCTTCACACCTGATTGTACATCTCCTATCACATTTTCTAGGGTGTGGACTTTGTGATTCCTTGTGTGTGGAGTAGAAGGAACTTGATAATCAGGTGGGATATTACTCAAATCTACCTCATCTTCTGTTAATTCTGCTTCTTTTGTTAATTCTGCTTCTTTAGTTAAGTCTGTTTCAGCAGTTAATTCTGGTTCTTCAGTTAATTCTGTTTCACCAGCATTATCAACAGCATAACTATTTTCTTGATAATTTGTTCCATCTTCCTTGTGTTCATCTTCAACATCTTCTTTAACTTTACCAGAAGAAGATTGTTGGGAATTAAATATTCAAGAAGTTTAATATCGGTTTCTGCTGCTAGTGTTTGATTCTGCTGCTAGCGTTAACTTTCTGCTGCTGGTGAAGAACTTTCTACTGCTGAGTGGATAAGTATCTTACCCCATGTGATCATTCATTATGTTATATTCACATAACAAGTTGTAAACATAGATACATGTTTTATCTTAATGACTGACACTCTCAAAGCAAGCGTTCGATTAGACTTGACAATATTGTAAAGATCTTTCTTGTGTTATTGGTGTATGCGTGTATTGCTCTAATTTTTATATCCACGGTGTGTCGTTGTGGTTTTAGCAGTATTCAAGTTTTAAATTTATATTTAGCCGACTTATCAATATAACACACACTTTAACGAGCAGTGTACCCGGTCAGTATGAATATAATGGTAAGTAGAGTGTCGATCACTAAGAGTGGAACGTATTATCTGGTTATTCTAATCAGTATTTTAATATCTTAAGTTAGCTATACAACCTAATCTAACGCAAAGGGGTTCAGCCTGAGAGACTGGCACGGTTTGGTTATGATTAAATATAAACTAAACTAATAGGCACGAATCAGCGATTAGCACACACATACACAGATAGATACTTGAGAGAAATAAGAAGACCTGTCCTGATAATTAAGTAGCTTGTCACTTGTTTTATTGCTAGTTTTATATGAAGTGTATGTAATTAACCCTTTCTCATTGGCTCTAATCTTATCGACGAGTAAACCCTTAATGATTACTTATGTCTATCCTACTTACCTTTCTTCCTACTTTTCTACAGACGATAGAATGCATAGGCGATAGAATAAATAGGCGAGGACAGAGGCATGGCGACCCGATCAATGCTCAGCTAGACACAGAGGTTATCAATGCACTAATAAAAGTCACCAAAGAAATCAACACATAAACTTTAATTAATGGGAAAGCAATTTTAAGGGGTGTCCATGGTTTTCCGTAGTCACATGGAATCGGCCCATCAATCCTGATGAATTAAAGTGTACTAATACAATAAAAAAAAACTACTTAATGAATTGAATACATGCAGGACGTTCTTACAGCTCTTGTATCTTCGTTTAGGGTGTGTCTTGTGCAGCTAACACGTCTGACTTCGTCCTAGGGTTTCTGTCGTCCTCCGTATATTGCACTGTTCAACCCCTGAAATTCGTCTGACCTTGGGGTATTTATAGTTTCTGTCTGAGGGTTAGATGCGGCGCATTGAATAAGTAGATGCGGCGCATTGACTTAACTTCGCGTGGGGTCCAAGATTAATATATTCAGGAATATACGTACACCGCCAGAAGATGCGGCGTAACTTCATTTCTCTATGCGGCGCATGTCCTTTGCCGTCTTGGATTATAACTTGTGAAATCTTGATAGTGATGCGCCGTATGTACGAAGTAGGATGCGGCGTATCTGGAGCAGAATGATCTTGATCTTGTACATTTCAGTATACTCTTAACTTCTTGCATGTTTTGCTCCATAATTAGTCCAAAATCGCCAAGTTTCACATAGTACTTGTTTTTACCTGAGAATTGCAAAAGTAAACATTAACGTATCAATTCTCACAGATAATATAATAAAACAAGTCAAATAAATAGGATAAATGATGGTAATAAAATGTACTTATTTGAGTTCATCAAATATCCCCCCACTTGAACTTTACTTGTCCCCAAGTAAACCTTAGAATTAATCTTATGAAAATGTATCCTAAAAGATATTAGGATTTATTTTTATATTTAAGCATGTATTCGTTTTGTCATAATCGCACAACCAAACACTTAAGGAATTAGAAATAAAATAAAATATTTTGATAAAAGCAAATCTAATCGTTTAACTATCCAGTCGTGACGAATATTCTATCATAAGCTTGGCAATTATACGCATCTCCCCCACTAGAGCCAAGGAATAACAAGTCTAAAGCGATAAAAAGGGTTTGTAGGTTAACGGTTAATTATTCTTCTTAATCTCCATCGATCTCAAATTCCAGAAAAGGCGACAAAATCACAAATACATGATCGAATCCACGAACACGATACTTGCAATTGCTCAAATCCTTAACTCGAGTAGGCTAAAGATAGGACCAAGTAATCTTCACCGAAAATATTATATCAAAAAGGGCGACAAAATCATAAATACATAGCCGAATCCACGACTACGATACTTAAGATTACTCAAATCCCTAATCTCAATAAATCAAAGGTTTGGATAAAGAATAATATAGGGTATGGATAATATTTGGGATACAAATTGGTGTAAAATGAAAAATAAACAAAACAGATAAATTAAAATCCTAAGTGTGGTTAATCACTATCCCAACCATCCCATGAATAAGACTCATATCATTGAATAACTCACGCTTTAACACTTGAAACACACGCTTTAGGTAGACACGAATTATACTCAACAAGATCTCAATCAAAGAATAACCTTAGTTGGCGTTCCCATAACGGCCAACTCCCATTCAATCCATAAATATAATATACAACAAATAGTGGTGATATCGACCACTTAGTACAAAACTTTACATAAGTTGGTTAAAACAAACATCCAACTTTTTCTTTCTTTTTCTTTTCTATTTTTTTTTTCTATTTTTTTTTTCTATTTTTTTTTTTTTTTTTTTTTGACATCAACATATGTTTAAAATTTCACAACTTTTCTATCACTATTTTTCCGGATAATTTTATCTACAATTTTCATACTTTCAGAAATAACTGTAATAGCGAAAGTAGTAAACACACGAAAAATAAACTCAAAGATATACAATATTTACTTTCACTCCAATTGCATTGTGCAATTTCCTGACTCAACCAAAGATAATGAATTGCGCACGTGAACACAGGTAATGTAAGGAAACACACTTTGCCTAAAGCAATTAACCAACCACGGATTTTAATCTACAGGGTAGGCTAAGGTGTAAGGGTGTAACGAAACATTATAACAAAGGTGTAAGAAACGAAAGGAATGGCTCTGAGTGTTTTTCTAGGGGTATCTTACTCTAAAAGTGAGAGTAACAAAAGGTTTATACGGGGGTTAACTAACCAGTGTAGTTAGCTAATATCACATAACATATAAAGGCTATTTGGATGTAATCCTAGAAACTTACCAATTTAGACAAGTCATTCCAATTATGTAAATAATACTTATTATGGTGGTCTCGAATAGTATACAAGCCAAGTTCTAAAGTTTACAAGTCACCGGCACACTCATAGATTTGTGAATTTTGAAAAGTTCACAATTTTTGAAAATAATGTTATGTGTGCAGCTATGTAATTTAGACTTTAAACAAAAACATGCTAAAAATTTTAAGTTTTGATATATTAAGCACTTTTTAAGCATATTTTGAAAAAGTTAAGGACAAGTAAGTGTTCTCATTCTCCAATTCCCCCACTTAAGTTAAACAACGTCCTTGTTGTTTGTATAAAAGATTAAAAACTGGAAAATAAAAGAATTAGAACAGAAAAACTCCCCTGAGATTTGCTCGGTATGATCCTCCATTTGTATAAGAGCAAAAATCATCATTCTTGTGGATGAGAACGTTTAAGCTTCATATTTGATGTATCCACAGGAAATGCAGGAATCTATAATACCATTCAGACTTAAACACACCTGAGTTAAGAAAGTTCAAACTTGCATAATACATTAGTAGTTAGTAAAAATAAAACTTAAAAAATTAAACTGAAAATCATCAGGTCAGTCGATACGCCGTATCGAGCCTGGAATAAAATACGAATCAGAATAAAAGATGTGTCGCATCCTTAACCAGGGATGCGCTGCATTAAAATAAACTGACAGAAAGTTTTAAAGTAAAAAAAAAAATGCAGAAAATAAAGTAAGATATGAGTAGTGCAGGAGATGCGCCGTATCTTCTGCGGGCCTGACTGACTCGACACAGAACAGAATGTAAAAATTTTCCGGGTTGTCTCCCGGTCAGCACTTGTCTTTATTCCAGAGTCTTCAAGTTAGACTCACGTTCAGCTCCTTATTTTGTTCTTGTTACGTGCCATCCTTCTTCTTTCATCCGAAAGATGTTCCCGTATAGCTCCGCAACATTTTCTTCCGTACGACTTAATCTAATATATTTTTTTGTCTTTGTCGCAACATATTCCTCATCAGGTCCCAAAGAGTATTTGATGACTTTAATTTTTTCAGAAATAATCATCGGTGGCTTATTATAAGGGATCCCAAGTAGTTGACATTTTCTCTTGGTGAATTCTTCTTCGTCTTTATCAACAAACTTGAAATAAGGATCCTTATTCAAATAGTCATCAAGTTCATCAATCAATCCTTCTCGCGAATCGTTATTATCATAGGGATCATAATTAACCACGTTAAAGGATTGATAATAATCTTGAATCTCATCCTACTCTTTTTTCAATTCCTATTGTAAGCGTTGACTAAGCCTTGTGTAATCATCAAATTGTCCATGCACCCATTCCCAGAAAGTAGTGTCCGATGCTCCCTTAAGTTCTTTTAAGTAGTTGATTCTACCTTTTTCTTGCAAAGCCTCTGCTTTACGTGGGCAGTCTTCAACATTTTCATACCAATCGTCGTCTTCAAAGTATACATCGTTTCCAACCCGTTTCATTCCAATTATACTTCCCCCATTACAGGTTCCATCATCCTTATAATCACAGGTTGGCCATACACTACTTCCATCCTTGAAACAGAAAGGTGTACAAGTGTGATTAATATGCTCAAATTCCCATGGTTTATCCCAAACCCATGGTATTTGGTTATTCCATTCGTAGTACCAGGTGTTTTTCAAATCATCATAAGTTTTGAATCCTGGTAGATCTCCAGTAAGCACATCAGCGTCGATTTGAAGAAGGTAATTAAATTCTTTGAATTGTTTGGACAAAGGTGTCTCATAATTGAACACATCAATGTCAATGCTGAATAGTCCTTCAATGCCTTCCTCGATTGTTGAATTGTCATGTGATGATCCATTGTTGCTTTCTACTTCCTCATCTTCACCTCTCATCCAATATACCCATAACACATCTTTAGTAGCTCGGTCCATGCTCTTATGGTTAATGAACTTACTAGCTAACCAATTTGAAAAATCAACATTGTTAGGATCGTGGTTAACGTCAAAGCTAGTGTTACCAATCATTTTCCTTCTTATCTCCATGAACTCATTAAATTGTTCTTCAAAACTTCGTGTCAACCATGAGGTCACAAGCCGTTTGACTTCATTCATAGAAGCAAATTCGGGATTGCCGTATTTAAGTTCAAGCCACTCTTCTAAAGAGATATCCATCAACCTTACCAACTTTCCATGAAATAATATCTCCGATTCAGCATACATTCTTTCGTTTTCCAGATAGCTCTTATCGAATCCCCAATACTGTTCGGAATAAGGCATATAAGAAGGTTGTTTAAGTTGGACTTCATAGCTTTTGTTGCTCGAATTGTTGACTGCATTTGCTGAGTTCATGTATTCAATTTGGAATTTCCCATCTTTTTCTTCGATAGTAGTCCAAGTTAATCCTTTAGATTCAATGATGGGCCATAAGAGTAACAATTCATCTTCAGTGTAGCTCATTAGTAAATCATAAGAGAATATCCCATCTTCAATATTGCATAAGCGTTTGAATTCCATATAAGTAGCTTCAAGAGGGGTCTCCCAAGAGAATAAATCGGCATTAATCATGAGCATATTGAAGTTGACATCTTCAAAAACTTCCCTGCCGAATGAATTCGAAAGCAAGAGTTCATTGGCAAGATATCCGTTCACTGACATGTCTTCCATAGCAAAACCTGTCATCATAGGTAAAATCGTAAGTAGGATTTGTTCGCTAGAAGAGAGATTAATGAATTTAGAAACGGATATAAGAATAAAAATAACTGATATCTGCAGATGATGCGCCGTATCCAAAAAGTTGGATACGCCGTATCTTATAATCGTTAAAATTTAATTAGACTTTTATTCAGAAAATAGATACGCCACTTATAAATTAGAATGCGCCGTATCAATTTAATTATCAAAAATCAACGTATCTAATTAAAATTAAATGCGTCGTATTAACAAAAGTTAATGCGCCGTATTTTCGTTACGTTTCATAATACAAGATTTTTGACTCAGAAGATGCGCCGTATCGATAAAAATCGATGCGTCGTCTCTGTTTAATAATTCGAAAAATGTTTTTAATTTAAATAATAGATACGCCGTATCTGTTAAAACAGATGCGTCGTATGGCGTTATCGTTTAGAAAAATTTCTTATTAAAAACACAATACGCCGTATCTTGAGGAAAGATGCGTCGTATCGAATTTATTAAACGCGTTGTATTTTATAAAAATTAAACGCAATACGCCGTATCTATGAAAATAGATGCGCCGTATCGTTTGAATTAGCTCAGTACAACGATAGCAGAATACAGAAAAATAGAAAAAAATAAAAAAAATATAAAAACACACAAAAAGAAACAAAAATAAATAAAAACACACAAAAACAGAAAATATGCAAATAATACAATGAATGCAATTAATCTAATATATAACAGGGTTAGTAGTTAGAATAAAAATTAAAAAGAAAAACCTAATTAAAATACTAATCAAATTAACAGATAATAACAATTCACTCCCCGGCAGCGGCGCCAAACACTTGGTGCGTGCGTGTATTGCTCTAATTTTTATATCCACGGTGTGTCGTTGTGGTTTTAGCAGTATTCAAGTTTTAAATTTATATTTAGCCGACTTATCAATATAACACACACTTTAACGAGCAGTGTACCCAGTCAGTATGAATATAATGGTAAGTAGAGTGTCGATCACTAAGAGTGGAACGTATTATCTGGTTATTCTAATCAGTGTTTTAATATCTTAAGTTAGCTATACAACCTAATCTAACGCAAAGGGGTTCAGCCTGAGAGACTGGCACGGTTTGGTTATGATTAAATATAAACTAAACTAATAGGCACGAATCAGCGATTAGCACACACGTACACAGATAGCTACTTGAGACAAATAAGAAGACCTATCCTGATAATTAAGTAGCTTGTCACTTGTTTTATTGCTAGTTTTATATGAAGTGTATGTAATTAACCCTTTCTCGTTGGCTCTAATCTTATCGGCGAGTAAACCCTTAATGATTACTTATGTCTATCCTACTTACCTTTCTTCCTACTTTTCTACAGACGATAGAACGCAAAGGCGATAGAATAAATAGGCGAGGACAGAGGCATGGCGACCCGATCAATGCTCAGCAAGAGACAGAGGTTATCAATGCACTAATAAAAGTCACCAAAGACATCAACACATAAACTTTAATTAATGGGAAAGCAATTTTAAGGGGTGCCCATGGTTTTCCGTAGTCACATGGAATCGGCCCATCAATCCTGATGAATTAAAGTGTACTAATACAATAAAACAAAACTACTAAATGAATTGAATACATGCAGGACCTTCTTACAACTCTTGTATCTTCGTTTAGGGTGTGTCTTGTGCAGCTAACACGTCTGACTTCGTCCTAGGGTTTCTGTAGTCCTTCGTATATTGCACTGTTCAACCCCTGAAATTCGTCTGACCTTGGGGTATTTATAGTTTCTGTCTAAGGGTTAGATGCGGCGCATTGAATAAGTAAATGCGGCGCATTGACTTAACTTCGCGTGGGGTCCAAGATTAATATATTCAGGAATATTCATATACAACCAGAAGATGCGGCGTAACTTCATTTCTCTATGCGGCGCATGTCCTTTGCCCTCTTGGATTATAACTTGTGAAATCTTGATAGTGATGCGCCGTATGTACGAAGTAGGATGCGGCGTATCTGGAGCAGAATGATCTTGATTTTGTACATTTCAGTAGACTCTTAACTTCTTGCTTGTTTTGCTCCATAATTAGTCCAAAATCACCAAGTTTCACATAGTACTTGTTTTTACTTGAGAATTACAAAAGTAAACATTAACGTATCAATTCTCACAGATAATATAATAAAACAAGTCAAATAAATAGGATAAATGATGGTAATAAAATGTACTTATTTGAGTTCATCAGTTATAAAAGAAAGATCTTAGACTAGGTATGTTAATGACAATAATAGTGTGTGAATTATTTTAAGTGCTTAGAAAATAACTCTTAAGAACATAGAACAAATATCACAAGTCATAGAAACATAAGATTCAAGGTTTTCTAACCCTAGTGATAGTGAAGATCACTCGTATTTTCTTGAATAATATTGAATCGTTTGGTGATAACATTACATGTTCTTTGTTCTATATATACAAGCATAACTGTCCCATTTCCATAACACAAATAACCTTCTAAGTGTGATTAAGTAAATTCAGCGTACTTGATCATATTAACTCAACTTATCACATACACAAAGCAACAAAGGTTTAACCACCTTATCAGTGTTTTGAATCCTATCAATTGGTATCAAAGCAATGCTGATATAGTTGATTTAGAAGAAGAAGAAGAAGAAATGGACGTTGAATCTATTCAGACCAATGTTGCTGCAAAAATACCCATGCTCAAACAGAATGAGTTTGAGATGTGGAGGCTGAGAATAGAGCAATATTTCCAAGTGCAAGACTATGCACTTTGGAAAATCATTGAAGATGGAAACTCTTACCAGCCTACAACCATTTCATCAACAGTGGACGGCAAAGTGGTGACATCTCTGCAAACAAAGCCAACATCTGTAGAAGATAGAATAAAGAAAAAAATGACTTAAAGGCAAGAAGCATGCTGATGATGACCATTCCCAATGATCAACTTCTAAACTTAAGCAAGTTCAAAGATGCCAAGTCATTATTTCAAGCTATTATTGCTAGATATGGCGGAAATGAAGCCACCAAGAAAACCCACAAGACACTGCTCAAGCAGCAGTTTGAAAACTTCTCCTCTACACATAATGAATCTCTTGACCATATGTTTAATAGGCTTCAGAATATTGTGAGCCAACTTGCTATTCTTGGGGTTGAAATACCTCAAGAAGATTTGAACTCAAAATTTCTGAGAAGCTTACCAGAAGAGTGGGTTATGCATTTTGTTGTCTGGAAGAATAAGCCAGACCTTGATACAATGGAACTGATAGATTTGTATAGCTACTTTAAGATTGTGGAGCAAGATTTTAAGAAGAATGGAGGTACTAGTTCTAATACTGGGAACATGGCATTTATGTCAAGTCCTAGTACCTAAAATAAAGTGAAGAGGTGAAAGTTGTTGATGGTGTTGGTGCTGCTAGTTCATCAAGCAGTACCATGGGCATTTTGGAAGAAAAGACTTGTTGTGCATTTCTTACAAGTCAAAATAATGGGTCCATGCTCACCTATGAAGACCTCCAAGAGATTAATGATGATGATCTGGAGGAAATAGACCTAAAATGGCAAATTTCTCTTCTTAGCATGAGAGCCAAGAATTTCTATCAAAGGACGGGGAAGAAGCTCTTAATCAGCAACACTGATACTGCTGGTTTTGATAAGTCAAAGATAGAGTGCTATAACTGCCACATGATGGGGGCACTTCTCTAGAGATTGTAGAAGGCCAAGGCAGCAAGATAGCAAGAACAAAGGTTTTGGAAGCACATCCAAAACAAGGGAGGTTTCTGAGCCAAACTCAAAGGCTATGGTAGCTATTGATGGGAAATGTTTTGATTGGAGTTTCATGGATGATGAAGAAGAAGATTCTTCATAGATGGCGCTTATTGCTTTTTCTACTACTGAGGTACAATCTCAAAAAGCTTGTTCAAATGCTTGTACTGCTCTTAAAGAATTACAAACTTTAATCAAACATTATGATGAACAAACGAAAGAGCTAAGCAAAACTCATCAAAACTACATCAATTATAAGTGTGGTTTAGAATCAACAGAAAAGCAGATCTTATACTACAAAGAAAAAGAACTTGCTTTTTCTGATGACAAAGCTCTCCTAAGACAAGACATATTCTTTAAAGATGTTGAAATTAAGCTTTTAAGAGAGGCTTTTGATTGGGTCAAAAAGGAAAATGGAAACATTCACTTGACTACACAGACACTATAACATACTTCTAGAGGTGTGACCAACATCATAGAATGTCAAGTGATTAATAGAGCTAAGTCAGGAGTAGGATATAAGAGTGTCCCACCTCCATACAGAGGTATCCCTAAACCCCCAGGGATTCACCTAGAAAATTCAGGTGTCCCTGAATTTCAACAACCTGAGCTACAATATGGTGTACAACCAAAGACCAAGCTAGTTGTTGATGAATTTAAGAAAGTAAGTGAAAGTTTAAGTAAAACTTCACTTTCTGAGGACAAGGTGTCCTCTGATAGAAGATCAGATAGAATAGTCTTTGAAGACTGGGTATCTGTTGATGAATAAGATGAACAGGTTATATCTAAACATGAAGTAGTTAAGAAAGCAGGAACAAGGGTTCCTAAAGTGATCAAAAAGGATACTGTTAAGCCTAGTTCAAACATTAAACATGTTAGGCAATCAGTTACATATTGTGAACAACATAGATCCACTAGCAAGCCCAGAGGTAACCAAAGAAATTGGAATGGCCTCAAGTCTAACCAATTAGGTGATGACTTTTTCTTTTATAATAAAGCTTGTTACACATGTGGTAGTTTTGATCATCTTGCAGCTTTCTGTAACAATTAGGTATCTAGGTATGAAAAAAATAGGGTGAATTTCAAAAGGCAAACTCCTCAAACTCACTTTCACTCTAAGTCTAAGAGAACAAAACCCAGAGCAGTCACCAAAGCAGTTTCTGCTGCTAGACCATTCATGACTGTTAACCGAAGACCAACAGTTCAAAATGCAAAATCTTTTTATATAAATGCATCAAAAACTGTTAATAGGCCCATTAAATCAAAAGCAGTGGTCCAAAAACAAGTTTGGAAAATTAAGGGAACAATTACAAAGCAAGCAGTTTCTGCTGCTAAGCATGTAATTCATTATGCTGCTAGGGAAAACAGGGCAAATGCTGTTAAGGCCTCAGCATGTTGGATTCTTAAACCCAATGTTGCATCAACTGTTCTTAAAAGATTAAATTTCATTGATGCGAGAGGCAGATCCAAGTCAGTAATGTCTTGGGTCTCCAAATGAAACTGATACTTCTCATTTCTGTGCAGGAATATTCAATTGATAAACAAGAGGATCAAGGATACTCAGAAAGTGGATGTTCAAGGCACATGACAGGCAACAAGTCTTATCTCTCAGATTTTTAATCAATAGATGGAGGCTATGTTACCTCTGGAGGAGGTGTTGGTGGCAAAATCTCCGGTAAAGGTACAATCAAAACTGGAAATTTAGATTTTGAAGATGTGTACTATGTACAAGAGCTGAATTATAATCTTTTTAGTGTCTCACAGATTTGTGACAAAAAAAACAAAGTTCTTTTCTGTGACACTAAATGTCTTGTACTTTCTCCTAATTTTAAGATGCTTGATGAAAGTCAAGTACTTCTTAAAATTTCTAGAAAGGGCAATATGTACAGTGTAGACATGAAGAACATTGTTCCTAAAAAGGATTTAACTTGTCTTGTTGCAAAGGCCACATTGGAGGAATCAATGTTATGGCATAGGAGGCTTGGTCATATTAATTTGAAAACCATAAATCAGATTGTTAAGAATGGTTTGGTAAGAGGTTTACCTCAAAAATGATTTGAAAATGATCAAACATGCATTGCTTGTCTTAAAGGTAAACAACACAAAGCCACTTGTAAGATCAAAATTTTTAACTCTATCAATCAATCATTGTTTATGCTTCATATGGACTTGTTTGGTCCTACAAATGTTAGAAGTATGCAACATAAGAGATATTGTCTAGTTATTACTGATGACTATTGCAGATTTACATAGGTTTTCTTTTTAGCTACTAAGGATGAGTCACCTAGCATCCTTAAGACTTTTATTACTGAGATAGAAAACCTAGTAGACAAAAGAGTAAAACTCATTAGATGTGATAATGGGACAGAGTTCAAAAATAGAGTTATGGATGAATTCTGCAAAGAAAAAAGCATTAGGAGAGAATTTACTGTTGCTAGAACTCCACAACAGAATGGAGTTGCTGAAAGGAAAAATAGAACACTAATAGAAGCTGCTAAAACTATGTTAGCTGATTCTAAGCTACCTATAACTTTTTGGGCTGAAGCAGTCAACACTGCTTGCTATGTTCAGAATAGAGTTTTAGTTATTAAACCTCACAATAAGACATCATATGAACTTTTTAGAGGTATAACTCCTGCAATAGAATTTCTTAGACATTTTAGATGTCATGTGACTATTCTTAATACCTTAGACCATCTTGGAAAGTTTGCTGGCAAAGCAGATGAAGGATTCTTAGTTGGATATTCTATCAATAGCAAAGCTTTTAGAGTATAGAACTTAAGAACTAAGAAAGTAGAAGAAAACCTACATGTGGAATTTTTAGAGCATAAATCCAATGTAGTAGGTGAAGGTCCGAATTGGCTATTTGATCTAGAGTCATTAACCCATTCTATGAATTATGTGCCTGTTGTTGTCACACCCCCAAATTTCGTGTCTTGCCGCGGAATGAGTCATTCAGGGGCATGACTGGTCATAGCACCAAAGTTGCAATTATATTGAACGACCTAAAGTGTCGTTTAGAAAATACATCGTTTGATTATTTAAAAACATTCAGAGCTACAAAGCTTGGTCCCACAAGGTGAAACAAGTTTTCATAAAACAGGTTCATACAATTCAAACGATGGATAAGTGCATAAAATATAAAGTGAGACGCGTCGACTCCGCGACTCCATGATGGCCTTATATAAGCCAATATGCGATACCTTAATTTCCTGAAAATACATTGTTAAAAATGGTCAACAATAATGTTGGTGAGTTCATAGGTTTATGTAAATGAAATGCATCTACGGAAACCACAAGTATAAATTGTATGTCAAAATGTCACATAAAAGTATTACGTTAGCTCTTAAGCTCATGACCCCGAAGCTAGACTGATAATAATGCCCCAAAAGGGAGTGCTTTGCCAAACACTCTGAATGTATGAAATGAAATGCGTTCGTTTGACAAGTTGGCGGTACCAACCCGAACGGAGGCGTCACCCTCAATAGATCTATCCACTCACCTTCGCTTGCTAACAATTAACGGTCCATGATAAATAAAAGGGGACTTTATATTGGCAATGATGTAACTTAAGCAATGTAAATGAGTTTGGATACTTTGGACCGCATATAAAAATGGTGCAATGTATTCTCCCCCGAGAGTTTAAAAATCAATAAACAATTTAAAACAGGGCTATGAAAACTTACCTGCTATGATCGCAACAATGACAATGATGAAATGAGGCTCGGGCTCTAACCGCGACCTATTATGATGATATGATCTAATGTAAGAAATGAATTAATACAACACATGCAAATACGTATGTTAACGATACCACTTATTGGTTTTGAAAATAACATTTATCAATGAAAAATACACTTTTGACGTCTCGTTAAGTTATAAACTACTTTTCGTGTAATTATGTTGAAACGGTACTCCACGATCCTCATTTGGTGTTCTATCGGCAAATATAATGTTTTCGTCGCAAATTAATATTTTCCTTAACTTGTGAAAATATGCCCAAACTGGCTTCGTGAAACTAGTCGTGAAATATTGTACGTTAAGTGTTAGTGAATAAACTCGACGTTCTTGAAAACCTTGTAACATTGTCTAAATGTCGTGTTATTTGACTTTTGATCATACGCGTCTTGATTAGATAGAAAACTGGCTATCAATGTTATGACTTGTAAAAATACTAACTTTTATACTAAGAAAATAGTTTCTAATTGGACTGTCAAAATGATTAATGTTCGTCGGGCTTTAAACGCGTATATCTCGGTCGTTACGAGCTCGTTTTCTACGTTCTTTATATCCACGGATTCGTCATAACATGAAATAACATAATCTTAGTAGCTCGGCTCTCGTACATCACGTCTAACGCCTCGTTTGGTCCTTTAATGTTGGGCAAACAGCACGCTCATTTTCAGAAAATTAGTTTTCGTCGTCCAACTTGTAAAATTCATCTCCTTCGTTATAAGTCGGTTTTTAGTGATTCAAGCGGCCACGGTTTCGTTATTGAAAGAACTTTCTAAATTTGAAGGCCAAAATAGTTCAAAAGTTACTGAAATTTACAGATTCTACGTTTAAGGACAGTAGCTATTTTAGATTGTCAAAAACTCATTTCCATGGTTCTAAACTTGATCATACTACCTCAAATCAACTCCACAAGTTGGAAAATCCTACCATACACCTTCTTAGGGTGTCATGGGGTCCTAAAAATCACCAACCTTGGTGGATCTCATGAGATCACTAGCGAAACTTATAGATCTAGTGTTAATGAACATTTTTGAAGTTAAGTGGTATATATAACATATATATTTGCATGATCTACTAACATAACTAGAAAAATACATCAATATATTAATAAAATGAAGGTATGAAAATATCAAAAGTGTTCTTGAAGCTTACTTGAAATTATGGAGTGATTTGATGAGAAAATGTGTAATAACCAAGGGTTTTTACCACAAAACCCTAACTAGGATAGTAAATTGAGCTTGATTATAACTTGAACATCAAAAAAAATGGTGGATTGGTCTTGGTTCCTCGTTTGGCCGTGGGATATAGAGAGAAAAAGGGAGAGTGTTTGATCTTTTTAGCTAGTGAAATGAGATAGGAAATGTGTTATGTAAATTAATTCAAGAGACAAGAAAACATTTGCATTAAATGGATTCATGTTCTAGTAAGAATGATGATGGTTTAGGGATGATGGGGGGGGCACATGGGGTTAAATGGAAGAGATGTGATGTTAATTAAAGATGTTGTCTCCCATTTATTTAAACACTGGTTGTTTAGTGTATACATTGAGTGTTTTCGGGTACCGAGTTAACTAGAAATAAGTCGTGACGAGGTGAAATGAGATACGACGAAGTTGTAAAAATTGTAAAATCATGTTCCTTGTAAGAATCGGGTGTTAGAATGATAATCGGATTGAAATTTCGTAAACCGACGGAGTTATAAGCGTCCAACGAAAAGTATAGCGATTGTTTTAAAAATACCGGGTAAAGTAATAATAAAATCTCTATATCATTATAATTAGCTTTAAAAGTTATTAGGATCATTGTCGGGAGTATTGGGTATAATGTTAGCCGAAATGACTGAGTGGTAACGTTAATTAAACAATTAAGCATACGTTAATGAAAATCACACATACCCGTGCATGAACTGAAATGATAAGATGATATGCAGACTACTCTAGTCTGTATGATATGCCTTTACTGATGATGCATGGATACGCAGCTAAACCTACCTGGTTACGCGCATTTAAATACCCGTAAACCTAGTTTACAACATGATGAATGATGCTCATGAATAGTGATTTCCCTCCGAGAATGAATAGTGTCACGTGAATAGTAAAATTTTTGACGACTTCTCAAAGTCTCAAACTGACTTCAAAAATGATGAATACTGAAATGATGAATAGTGCTCGGTGAATAGTGATTGATGAATAGTTACTCATGAATAGTAAATTGTCGAGGTTTGCAAAATGACCTGAAATTACGAGTTGTGACAGTCTTCCACCCTAAAAGGAATTCAGTCCCTGAATTCAGTTGATGTTGGTCTCTGGAGTGGTCTTGGTGAAAAGATGTGGGTATTTGAGTCGCATCTGGTCTTCCTGTTCCCAAGTAAACTCAGGACCTCTGCGAGAATTCCAGCGAACTTTGACGATAGAAAATCGACTTTGCTTCAACTGGTTGACCTCTCGGTCCATAATTTCTGCTGGTTCTTCCACAAAGTTAAGCTTATCGTCGATCTGAATTTCTTCTAGTGGAATGAAACGAAATATGCTACGAGTGATTCGTTTGGAAGGCACTTCCTGAGGTTTGAAATATGAAATGGGTAGTGTATGTTGCTGAGCTCTGACGGAAGCTCAAGTTTGTATGCCAGTTGGCCGATTCTAGCTAGAATCCTAAATGGTCCAATATACCTAGGGTTCGGTTTCCCCGGGTTTCCAAAATTGTATCATGCATTTCCAAGGCAAGGCTTTCAAAATAGCTTGTTCTACAACTCGAATCCCAATGGTTTACTACTTAGGGATACCTAGTCCCCAAGATTTTTGCATCCTGAACTGACCTAACTTTTCTATTGTTCTCTTGTTACTTGTAACTGATTCTTGACTTGTACCATTTCCTTTGTTGTTTCACAATTGCGTTCTAGACCAGTGAACTAGACCTTCCGATTTCGGTCTGTCACTATGTAATTGGTACTTTGACCATAGGGTGCCTTAAGAGGTGCAGTCTAAGTGTTCGCGTGATAACTATTGTGGTAAGGGAACTCGATTACTGGCAAATGGTTAGCCCGACCATTTCCAAAGTCAATCACACATGCTCTGAGCAAGTCTTCCAATGTCTGAATCGTTCTCTCGCTCTGACCATCGGTCCGAGGATGATAGGCAGTACTCATGTCTAATTTGCTTCCAAATGAATCTTGTAATGACTGCCAAGAGTTTGAAGTAAAGCGACTATCTCGGTCGGAATGATAGAAATTGGTGCACCGTGATTTGAGGCTATTTCCTTGAAATAAAGTCTGATTAGTTGGTCCATAGAATAAGTTTCTCTGATTGGGATGAGATAGGCTGATTTAGTGAGTCAATCAATGATTTCCCAAGTAGCACTGAAACCTCCCGATGTTTTGGGTAGTTTGGTGACAAAGTCCGTTGTGATGTGTTCCCACTTTCACTAGGGGATTTCTAGTTTTTGAAACAATCCTGATGGTTTCTGGTATTCGGCTTTTACTTTAACACTAGTAAGACACTTGCTAACATACGTAGCTATCTCTGCTTTCATATTCGGTCACCAATGAAGTCTATTGAGATCCTGATATATCTTATCAGAACCTGGGTGAATGGAGTACTTCGACTTGTGCAATTTGTGCATGATCAACTCTCTTATTCCGCCATCAGGAGGTATCCTGCTTCTATCCTCGAAGCACAATACTCCGTCCGACCTCTTTACTAAATCATTTGCATCCTTCGGCATACCATGGGGTTTTTCATTTTGTCAGTTTTCCTCTTTGAGTGCCTCAACTTGAGCCTCGAGGATTCGTGATGGTAAAGGTGATATGATTGTCATTCTCAGTGGTCTGACTCTCAAAGGCTTGAGTCTTTCCTTCCGGCTAAGGGCATCTGCCACAACATTAGCTTTCTTAATTGCCCATTGGTCTAAAGATGGTAGAGCGTGTGTATATCCGATTGGAAAGAAAATATCTTAAGGGTATTGTCAGAAGTTTGAGGTGCATAGTCTATCCTTTATTAGGAGCCTTCGAAATTTGTACAACGTATCTCGTGACTACTCCTACAACTGTAGGTTTGTCGGAAATGGGTTACCGAAGAACAAAGCTACGGTAACGGCTTCTGATTCCTTGTGTCTTGCTATAACTGATGTCAAGATATGAGCCTCTCTTCACCTAAGATGCTTGGTCTTTATTTCCAAAATTTTTTTTGTTTAATAGTTTTTCCCTAGATCTCCTTGTCAAAAATTTCCCATGCTATTGTTTGTCAATCACAAGATCCTAATTGTATGAAGTGTCGTAGTATGGTGGTTGGTTTTCAAATACGACCCAAGATTTTATGGATAGGTTTTCTTTTGACATGATGTGGATAGGAATGTTTTAGCAAAGTTTGGTGTTATACTTTTCTTAGTGCTCAGTAGTGTTGTTAAAGGCTGACCATAATTGATTCATTTGTCAAGACAGACATATCAGATAATTACTTTCCTACAAGGTATATGAGTTGTATAAACGCTCTTTAGAGAAAATTCCTTTGAATTGGAAGCATCAAACAGGATAAAGTAGTCGGGTAGGTAGGTCTGCCTGAATGTTTAAATGTCTAGCATTTCATTTCTAGGGTTGAATAATGCCTATAGGTTAACCTTGGTTAAGACTTATGGGTATTCACATCCAACTTACTTGATCCTTTCTAAACTGGATCATGACTTAGGTCCGTTGTCCTACTTGGTCTAACTAGTACTTCTGAATTGATAGAATTTGGTGACTATGCCAGAGATAGTGATTTAGATTGCCTCATGAGATCTTATGTTTTTCGTTGCGATACGAGTCAACTGGCTGTATATTTCTAGTCCTTGTTTGTTGTTCCAAAACCCCTTTCGTTGGTTTCTTATGTCGTGAAATTCTCTTTAAAAATAGAAAATCTCTCCTAGAAAAGTCAATGGCAAATTCCAACTTAACTGATAAGTGAGTGATATGTGGTGTAGGTACTCAGAGAAAGTTGGCCGATAAGGATGTTTATGAAGAGTTTACTTGTTTACAAAGCTTTTCTTTCTTGGGATGTTTTGAATGAAAATTGTTGTTAGAAATCTTGAAAAGATAATTGTTTCCTTCATGGCATAATCTTCCCTGAATTAGACAAAGTTGATCAGGCTATGCATAATTGAGGGCAAATAACGCGATGCTTGGTTTGGTCAAAATAGCCTTGTGTTTCTCAAAAGTTTTAGATGGTGCTCAATGTGATGTTTGGTAAAATGGTAGTAAATAGTTGGTAGAATGGCATAAAGCCAATTTATAAGGCTATAGTAACATAACTTGTTTTGGAAATGTTGTGAAATAACTCCCTGAGATGCTAGTAACATAGCTTAATGTAGGGTTAGGTGAGACAGTTTTTAACAAGCGGTATTAAAATATCTTGCAACAAAATCTGTTGAATGGGTTATGGGACGTGTGGAACACCTTACGGAATGGTAATAGTCTATAGTTGGAGACGAATCCTTACTTAACCCCTTCTAGGATAGTGGTGTGTTGTTGTGAAATGGTTGAAAATCGCATAATCGAAATAGGAAATAAAATAAATGAATATTGTGATCACGGTGGCGATGCTAAAAGATAGGGATTACATTAGATAGAAGAGTACATGATACAACGAGCTTACAAGAAATTACTTAAGATAAGCTACTTAAATAAATACAACCCCAGCGGCTTCATCTATGGTTTATTATTAAGGCAGAAGCTCCTTGTTCTTATCCATTGTCATTGTCGTTGTTGCTTTGACGAGCTTCACATATCAACGAGCTCTTCCCTCATTCTGGTTTCTCAGCTCTGGGCATTCGCTCTTGAAGTGCCCAACTATTCCACACTCATGGCAGGTCACCGTGACTTCCTGGCTCATTACGCGGGTGGGGGCCTTGCAATTCTTTGCTTTGTGCCCGACCTTTTGGCAGTTTCCACATTGAGTGGGGCAAGGTCCATTCTGGTTAAACTGGCACTTAATGCACTTGGGTAGTGTCCCTGCATATCCTTTCTTTTTACTTGGCCAAACAGTGTATGCTTCCATTACTTCTTGTATCTTAAGTAGTTGCGGGGTAGCATTGTCACCCTGGTTGTTGTCCCATTTTCTCTTGTTGTTATTTTTCCATTTTTGTTTGTTACCCATGTTGTTTCCTACGGCCTGGGTGTGAGCTATGAGTTCCCTTGCCTTGATCGCCATATGGATAGCTTTAAGCATGGTGTCGGGTTCTAATGAGGCAACCAACATGCGAATTTTAGGGGAGAGTCCCCCGATATACCTCTCAAGTTTCTTGCTTTCCAGTTCGTTCATTGTTGGGCCTAATCGTGCTAATTCGTAAAACTGAGTATTGTACTTGACAACATCATCTCCTACCATGGTAAAGTTGGGGATTTGCTGTTTTAGTGCTTGTAGTTCGCTTCTTGAACAATATTCTAAAGTCATCATCCTACTTAATTTCTCCCAAGAGATTGAGTAAGCAGCGTAGACCCCTACTACCTGAACATGTTTAGTCCACCATTCCTGGGCCTGATCCCGAAAAGTGCAAGTGGCGAACTTGACCTTGTCTTCCTTGCGGCAGTCGCCACACCGAAATATCGTTTCTACTTCTTTGAACCATTTGTAAACTTCCTTCGCTCCTTCAGTTCCGCTAAAGGTGTGGGGGTTGCAATCCATAAATTCCTCATGGGTAAGATTTTTGGCGAAGGATGTGGCTTGTGTCATGTCTGGAGTGGCTTGCTTTAACCTAATTGGTTCAACATCATAAGAGACCATGAGAATTTATAGGTGATAAAGATCATCATACTCACATATACGCAACCATGACATGTATAAGTGGGGTGAAATCGCGACAAGATGAAATCGAGAAACGTCATATTTGTAACCATAACACACGTGGATATCTAAAATGAAAATTTCGGTCTTAAATGGACCGATATCATAGATAGCACAACCATATCCATATAGTAAGTCCATACTTGGTGATTTCATTGTACAACAATCAAAATACTACAAGTTTTTTTTAACCATACCACACATCCCGTGGCTAGGATAATAGTAAAAGCTAGTAAAGATATAAGTCTAGTCTAGGGATTCCCTAGTGCTCCTCTGAGTGAATCCAGTGTTGTGGCATCTTGGGGTCGGGATGAGTCCTGATGTGGGGTCTGGAGTAGTGCATCGATCGTGTCCGAGATAGTGTAGATTCCAAACCATTCTTGAGGAATCTGCTGATGTTCCTCTTGAGTCAGTGATCTTGGTATTATCCACAAGGTGTCTTCCAATTCCCGATATGTGGAAATGGAAATGGGGAATGACAATGGTGGTGGTGGGAAGGCAAGGGCAGTCCCCTGAATCTCGAAAGCCTCGATGTCATACCTGATAGCATTTTCTAAGTCCGGCTCAGGCAGTGCTAGTACCTCAAATAGGTGGAAATTATCATCCAACAATGGTAAGTGTGGTGAGGTAGGTGTACAAGTGGATGAAAAAGCGTCCTCGATATCCGAGTTTGCTAGAATGATAATAGGGTGGTTGGGTGACGACATCTGTGTGACAACCGATGTGAAAAAAAAGTAAATAACTCCTCACATTATGCGAGTTATGATGAAATGATGTATGTATGAAACCGCATGTATAGTGAATATGCACTTATGATGAAATGGTAAGATGCTATGATGATGTAGTTATAGACTAGGGTCAATGATACAACCTACTTCGCTATAACCTTTGCTCTGATGCCAATCTGTCACACCCCCAAATTTCGTGTCTTGCAGCGGAATGAGTCATTCAGGGGCACGACTGGTCACAGCACCAAAGTTGCAGTTATATTGAACGACCTAAAGCGTCGTTTAGAAAATACATCATTTGATTATTTAAAAACATTCAGAGCTACAAAGCTAGGTCCCTAAAGGTGAAACAAGTTTTCATAAAACAGGTTCATACAATTCAAACGATGGATAAGTGCATAAAATAAAGTGAGACGCGTCGAATCCGCGACTCCATGATGTCCTTATGTAAGCCAATATGCGATACCTTAATTACCTGAAAATACATTGCTAAAAATGGTCAACAATAATGTTGGTGAGTTCATAGGTTTATGTAAATGAAATGCGTCTGCGGAAACCACAAGTATAAATTGTATGACAAAATGTCACATAAAAATATTACGTTAGCTCTTAAGCTCATGACCCCGAAGCTAGACTGATAATAATGCCCCAAAAGGGAGTGCTTTGCCAAACACTCTGAATGTATGAAATGAAATGCATTCGTTTGACAAGTTGGCGCTAACAACCCGAACGGAGGCGTCACCCTCAATAGATCTATCCACTCACCTTCGCTTGCTCACAATTAACGGTCCATGATAAATAAAAGGGGACTTTATATTGGCAATGATGTAACTTAAGCAATGTAAATGAGTTTGGATACTTTGGTCCGCATATAAAAATGGTGCAATGTATTCTCCCCCGAGAGTTTAAAAATCAATAAACAATTTAAAACGGGGCTATGAAAACTCACCTGCTATGATAGCAACAATGACAATGATGAAATGAGGCTCGGTCTCTAACCGCGACCTATTATGATGATATGATCTAATGTAAGCAATGAATTAACGCAACACATGCAAATACGTATGTTAACGATACCACTTATTGGTTTTGAAAATAACGTTTATCGATGAAAAATACACTTTTGACGTCTCGTTAAGTTATAAACTACTTTTAGTGTAATTATGTTGAAACGGTACTCCACGATCCTCATTTGGTGTTCTATCGGCAAATATAATGTTTTCGTCGCAATAATAAAAACCACTATAATGTATGACTGAAAAAACCAGCTATCTAATTGGGCTGTGAAAATGATTAATGTTCGTCGGCCTTTAAACGCGTATATCTCGGTCGTTATGAGCTCGTTTTCTACGTTCTTTATATCCACGGATTCGTCATAACATGAACTAACATAATCTCAGTAGCTTGGCTCTCGTACATCACGTATAACACCTCGTTTGGTCCTTTAAAGTTGGGCAAACAGCACGCTCATTTTCAGAAAATTAGTTTTCGTCGTCCAAGTTGTAAAATTCATATCTCCTTCGTTATAAGTCGGTTTTTAGTGTTTCAAGCGGCCACGGTTTCGTTATTGAAAGAAATTTCTAAATTTTAAGGCCAAAATAGTTCAAAAGTTACTGAAATTTCCAGATTCCACGTTTAAGGACAGTAGCTATTTTAGATTGTCAAAAACTCATTTCCATGGTTCTAAACTTGATCATACTACCTCAAATCAACTCCACAAGTTCGCAAATCCTACCATACACCTTCTTAGGGTGTCATGCGGTCCTAAACATCACCAACCTTGGTGGATCTCATGAGATCACTAGCGAAACTTATAGATCTAGTGCTAATGAACATTTTTGAAGTTAAGTGGTATATATAACATATATATTTGCATGATCTACTAACATAACTAGAAAAATACATCAATATATTAATCAAATGAAGGTATGAAAAGATCAAAAGTGTTCTTGAAGCTTACTTGAAATTATGGAGTGATTTGATGAGAAAATGTGTAATAACCAAGGGTTTTTACCACAAAACCCTAACTAGGATAGTAAATTTAGCTTGATTATAACTTGAACTTAAAAAAAATGGTGGATTGGTCTTGGTTCCTCCTTTGGCCGTGGGATATAGAGAGAAAAAGGGAGAGTGTTTGATCTTTTTGGCTTGTGAAATGAGATAGGAAATGTGTTATGTAAATTAATTCAAGAGACAAGAAAACATTTGCATTAAACGGATTCATGTATTAGTAAGAATGATGATGGTTTAGGGATGATGGGGGGGGGGGGCACATAGGGTTAAATGGAAGAGATGTGATGTTAATTAAAGATGTTGTCTCCCATTTATTTAAACACTGGTTGTTTAGTGTATACATTGAGCGTTATCGGGTACCGAGTTAACTAGAAATAACTCGTGACGAGGTGAAATGAGATACGACGAAGTTGTAAAAATTGTAAAATCATGTTCCTTGCAAGAATCGGGTGTTAGAATGATAATCGGATTGAAATTTCATAAACCGACGGAGTTATAAGCATCCAACGAAAAGTATAGCGATTGTTTTAAAAATACCGGGTAAAGTAATAATATAATATCTATATCATTATAATTAGCTTGAACATGTATTAGGATCATTGTCGGGAGTATTAGGTATAATGTTAGTTGAAATGATTGAGTGGTAACGTTAATTAAACAATTAAGCATACGTTAATGAAAATCACACAAACTCGTGCATGAACTGAAATGATAATGATGTTACTGATAATATGCAGACTACTCTAGTCTGTATGATATGCCTTTATTGATGATGCATGGATACGCAGCTAAACCTAACTGGTTACGCGCATTTGAATACCCGTAAACCTGGTTTACAACATGATGAATGATGCCCATGAATAGTGATTTCCCTCCGAGAATGAATAGTGTCACGTGAACAGTAAATTTTTTGACGACTTCTCAAAGTCTCAAATTGACGTCAAAAATGATGAATAGTGAAATGATGAATAGTGCTCGGTGAATAATGATTGATGAATAGTAACTCATGAATAGTAAATTGTTGAGGTTTGGAAAATGACCTAAAATTATGAGTTGTGACAGTTGTTGCAGAAACTAATGATTTTTCAGGTTCACAAACAACAAATGAGGCAGGGTTAGACAAGGAGACAAATCAAGATCATATTTGGATGCCAATAAGTACCAGTGTGGCTTCAACTTCAACAAATGATGAATCTTCTTCGGGTAAAGCTAAATAAGATTTTGAAAGTGAACACAAGGAAGATGGAACAAAGGAACAACAAAATGTTTCTGCTGATGATAGTGCTGCTGAGATAGAGCATTCTACTGCTAGGCTTAATTTTTCTGCTGCTAGGCCAAATGATTCTACTGCTGGCCCTTCAGACTCAAATGAAGCAGATTTCTCAGATAATGAGGTGGATTTGAGCAATATCACACCTAACTATCAAGTTCCTTCAACCCCACACACAAGGATTCACAAAGTCCACTCCCTAGAATATGTAATTGGAGATGTACAATCAAGTGTGAAGACAAGACAACAACTGATGTCTTCAGACCAACAAGGGCTTCTTGATGCCCTTTATGCTTCAAAGCAGCATGAGTTTTCAAAAACTTGCTTATTTGTATGTTTTCTCTCACAAGATGAACCAAAGAACATTCTGAAAGCCTTAGATGATTCAAGCCGGGTAGAAGCTATGCAAGAGGAGCTTCTTCAGTTCAAGATTCAAAAGGTATGGGTGCTAGTTGATTTACCTAAGGACGCAAAGGTAATTGGCACTAGATGGGTTTTCAAGAATAAAAGGGAAGAAAGAGGAATAGTGCTTAGGAATAAGGCTAGATTATTAGCCCAAAGGTACACACAACAAGAAGGGATAGACTATGATGAGGTTTTTGCTCCAGTAGCAAGACTTGAGGCAATTAGGCTTTTCTTAGATCATGCTTCATTTTTAGGCGTCACTGTTTATCAAATGGATGTCAAGAGTGCATTTTTATATGGTACTATTTAAGAAGAGGTGTATGTCTCACAACCTCTAGGGTTCATTGATCCTGACCATCCAAACAAAGTATACAGAGTTGTTAAGGCTCTTTATGGCCTTCATCAAGCACCTAGAGCATGGTATGAAACACTGGCTTCCTATTTAAAAGAAAATGGATTTCAAAGAGGAAAGATTGATTAGACACTTTTCATCAAACAGCACAAGAAGGATCTTCTGTTAGTGCAGGTGTATGTGGATGCCATTATCTTTGGGTCTACAAGGAAGGAGATGTGTTTAGAGTTCAAGAAGCTTATGCATGATAAGTTTTAGATGAGTTCCATGGGGGAACTTACATTCCTCTTGGGTTTGCAAGTTAAACAGTCATATGAAGGCATATATATTAGTCAAGATAAATATGTTGCTGAGATACTAAGGAAGTTCAACTTTGCTGATTCAAAAATGAAAAGCACACCAATGGACTCTGAGAAACCACTTCCTAAAGACTTGGATGGAGAAAATGTAGATGTACACACTTACAGATCTATGATAGGCTCTTTGATGTATCTTACATCATCAAGACCTGACATCATGTTCTCTGTTTGTGCTTGTGCAAGATTTCAAGTAACTCCAAAGGTTTCTCATTTAACAGCAGTCAAGAGAATTTTTAGATATCTCAAGGGTCAACCTAGGTTGGGTCTATGGTATTCTAGAGAGTCACCTTTTGACTTGGTAGCAATTTTGGAGAATGATTATGCTGGTGCTAGCTTGGACAGAAAGTTAACAACTGGAGGATGTCAATTCCTTGGGTGTAGACTTATGTAGCTGCTGCAAGTTGCTGTGCAAGTGTAAGAAGCAAACAACTGTGGCTACTTCAACAACTGAAGCTGAATATGTAGCTGCTGCAAGTTGCTGTGCTCAAGTCTTATGGCTTCAAAACCAACTTCTTGACTATGGGTACAATTTCATGAACACTGTTATTCATATTGATAATAGTAGTACTATTTGCATAAATAAAAATCCAGTGCAACATTCTAAAACAAAACACATTGAAATTAGACATCACTTTATAAGAGACTGCAATGAGAAAAGATTAATTCAAGTTCCTAAAATTGCTTCAGAATACAACTTTGCAGATCTGCTAACAAAAGATTTTGATGTTGGAAGGTTTTAGTACTTGGTAGCAAGTATTGAAATGCTTAATCTTTGAATTTTTCAATCTAATGTGTTTTTGTATATAAATTTTTGTTTGTGCTGCTGGCTTTGAAAGATACTATGATGCGTGGTTTTGCAACCTTACAACAGGTTTTACCTCTCGAGGGATCTCAAGAGGCTTACAACCCCACCAGGCAGTGTACCTGACCGATGTAGTATAGTGTAGTGGTAAGTACGGGGGATTGATCGTTCTCCACAGGGAATAGTATTCGTTAGGTATGAAAGACTACTCTAATATGTCTAAGGGTGAGAGAAGATTCTTTTTATATTTTTATAATTGTATGAAAGCAAGTAAAATCTCGGGTTTGAAAGAGTGGGCGGAATTAGTTGCTAGTCAACTAACCCAAATAACTACGAATGCAAATAAAATAAAATAACTGAAAATGAAAAGGTGGTAAAACTTATGTGGAGAGAAATGTGTTTACTTAGATTTCCTTACTCCCTAACTATCTTTTACCGGTTGATTAGTGTGTATTAATTGCGTGGATGACGGGTGTATTCCTTAATACCAATCGTGGGGTGGCGTACGTACTTCCCCAACTCTACAAGCTCCTACTTCACTCCTATGTCGAGCCGGCTAGGAAGCTCCTAACATGGGATCACTAGAATTCGCTTGTGCATTAAATACAACCATAAAAACCTTTAGTACGCATTGGTTCATGTTTCTTAAGACATTTAAGCAAGTTACCGAATAGGAAGTTAGCCAGTTTTCTTAAGCCTAACATAGATAAACAATCATCCAATACAACTAATAACACACTAATAACCAATAATCAATAGCTAGGTTTCATTAGATCTAAGCAAACACAAGATAAATCTAGCCTAGCATGTTAAACAAAAGACAAGAACAAGATAGAATCAAACAACACATAGACATATTGAATGATTAATTGATAACTTATCTTCAATGTAACATGGAAGATCTCAAGGCAAAAAGCCTTGAAAAAGCTGCTAAAATCGTCTTAGGGTTTTCACACACAAAGTTCCCCAATAAGTTCCACACTAATGACAAAAAATTGCAAAACTATATATAGACTTTCAGATCTGACGGCGTCACATTATGGAGTGTGACGCCGTTACCTCGCCGCTTTTAGGGTTCCCGGATGGCCTTCTTGACGCCGTCCCTCTTTAGCTCTCCAAAATCCGTTCTGGCTTATCAAGGCTTGACTCCGTCAGAATTAGGCGTGACGCCGTCCCTCTTTAAATTAAGCCGTGACGACCTTGATCACTCCAAAGGGTGACGCCGTCAGAATTCCCATGCAAATTTCTCTGGCTTATCATGAGTAATTTTCACATCCACCTTTTTCTTGCCAAGCCATGACGCCGTCAAGAACAAATCCTGACGCCGTCCAAGGTACTTTTCAGCCGGTTTTTGAGACTTTGTCGTTTTCTTCACTTTTATGCTCCAAAAACGTCCAAAATGCTTCCTTTTCCAGATTTCTTCTCAAAAGTACCTAAAATGACAAAAGGAACGATTTAGGGCAATATTTGATCAAATAAATACGATTTAGGGCTTAAATGACCCCTTAAAAGCGGTACACTTTTCACTTCATCAAATACCCTTACACTTGAGATTTGCTTGTCCTCAAGCAAATGCGCTTTTATTCTAATCAAAATACCAGTTAGGGGTCATTTAATGCTAACATAAAAGTAATTACAACAAATATTCATTCCACTTTAATCATAATAAGCACGGAGATTAGAAACTAGCACCTCACAAGTAGTGTTTAGATACTCACATCTCTCAAGTGTCATCAAAATAAATCTCATAAATGAAAACGGATAATATCTCTCACTACCTGTCATAGCAAATAGATTACCATAGGCTTGGGCAAGGATCAAAAACCTCCTCCACTAGGCGTAAGCACCTAAGATAAACTATCAAAGAGGGATTTTAAATGGGTTATAATGTTAGGTGTAGGGAAAAGGAAAACACGGTTTTGTTGGATAAAGGATATTTTACTGGTGGCGAGTTAAAGATCTTGATCAATTACATGTACTATACAATGTTGCTAAGCCAAGACTCGACTCAATCTTAAACTAAAAATAAAATAACAAAAACATAAAATAAATATAAAATGAAACGGGATGGTAGTCAGTATGTTTTTTTTTCTATTTTTCTTTTTCTCATTTTTTTTTGTATTTTTCTTGATTTTTTTTTTTTTTTTTTTTTTTTTTTTTTTTTTTTTTTTTTGCATACACTCTTGCCCTACCATCCAAAATAATACATCATAGGGGCGTTGCATTCCCCTTACACTTGAACTTTTACATAACTTTACAATTAACTATTCTAATGACTCGAATTAAGATAATTGAAAAACTTGGAGTACTTTTAAAATATTTAGCACATATGGGGGTAATAAATGATGTTCTTCCCCATTACTCCATTACACTAGTACTTTACCCATGAGTCCCAATCGTCCCAAAACAATATATACAAGGATATGACTCGACTTAGCAACCACGTAATCAACTAGATAATTAACTTGGGTTTTAAACAAATGTTGTCACAATAATGCACTAAAAATGAGTGCATACAAGGTAGGCTAAGGCGATTTGGGTGTACATTTTAGTGGGGCGTAACAAATTCTTCCTTTAAGTAAAATGCTTAAAGGTTGAAACGAAAAGATAGGCTCTGAGGGGTGTACTAGGGGTATCGTGTACTAAAAATGAGTACAACGCAAAGGGTGTGGGAGAATTACTTGACCAATGTAGCCAAAGTAATTATAACAAAAACACAGGTGTAAAACAATGGGTTAATCCTAATGCCTCTTATCATGTAGTAAATCTAACTACACGAATGTAGTCTCACTTATGGCCTTGGAATTGTCCTAACGCAAGTTCTAGAATCTAAGTGCTACCGGTACACACATCATAGCATAAATGCTTTTCCTACCAATTCTAGGGGCGAACCTCACATATTTGGGGGTGGAAATTTTTTTAGTGGTACGGTTTTTGTGCTAGTCATATAACTCCTATCCGTGAGACGCTCATTAGATCAAAGTTTCACTCCTAAGTGTTGTAAAAAATTTTAAATTTGGCACTAAAATTACCCTAACAGGTATTTATCTCAGTTTTATTACACATCTATTATTAAACAAACAAAAATCAAGCGTAAAAGCATTCTCTGAAGTATCGTACTTTTACCCCCCCTTACTTAAGATGAACATTGTCCCCAATGTTCAAATAACAAGATGTAAAAGAAAAAAGTAAAAGAATGAAATAAAATACTCCCCTGATTCGTTCGGTGGATAATGAAGTAACATGGTTAAATCTTCTTCCAAGAGAATGTAAAAGCTCCAAGACTAATGCATCACCAAAAGCTTGATCCAACAAACATTTCCTTGTCCAAAATAACCTGTTAAACCTGAGAAAACAAACACGAAAACCTGCATAACATCGGCGGGATAAATTCTATATATAAGGATATAATGCTTGTGGAATGATAATTTTGCAGATTCCTAGAGATTATAAGTTAGAGATTTAATAAAAACTTTTTATGAAAACAAAACTTTCAAAAATTTTCAGAAGATTAAACCTGACGCCGTCAGGTTGTAAACCCTGACGCCATCAGAAATGATCTGACAGAATTCTCATGTTACGTTTCCGGAAAAATTTTGGAAAAACCTATACCTTACTTCCTGGAAATCCTGCAAAACATCATTATGACTCGATACAAGCATTTGACTCAAACAAATACTAATATGTATGTTAATTTATTATTATTATGATTCATGTTCATTTGTGTTCTAATAAACCGATTTGGATTTCCCTTACACTTAACTTTTGCAAAATACCTTTATATGTAGTTAAGACGAAGTTAAAAACAAGATAAAGCATTTTCACAAATTAGTTTTGAACATGAATCAATAAAAATAAAAATTAAACACACATACGGAAGCAAATAAAATCAAACAAACAAATAAATAAACACACAAAGCAAATAAAGCTTGGGTTGCCTCCCAAGAAGCGCTTGTTTTTGTTCGAGTCACGAGCCTGACTCTACCCTTATTTAAAGGAAATAGGGGAGGTTTTCCCTACACTTAGGATTAAGTGTGGGTGAAAGTAGCGATACACAC
Organism: Artemisia tridentata subsp. tridentata; assembly: GCA_021014915.2. Lineage (NCBI taxonomy): Eukaryota > Viridiplantae > Streptophyta > Magnoliopsida > Asterales > Asteraceae > Artemisia > Artemisia tridentata. The sequence continues at coordinate 345,011,230 of CP139504.1, forward strand.
CCTTAGGGTGGAAATATGCCACGTGAGGAAAGAGTGACGGGTGAATTATATGCTCAAAGGTGCGGGATCCTATCATCATAACCTTACCTAATTCAATTGGGTTAGTGGGCGGATTAAGATTTTCTCCTAGAAAGGGATCATCTTCTATCAACTTCGAGAGACTCCAAGTTAAGAATCCACTTTGACTTAATAAACCCGGTTTAAACCCATAATGTTTCTTGTGATTAATCATAAATGGGTGATGTAAGTATGTAAGGTCATGGTTCACTCCTGTGTTAGCTTCCTCACTACAAGGCTTAATGTCTACTACCTTAAACTTAAGACTACTTGGACTATATGTTTTGATGGGTGGATCGGGACCTAATTCAATTCCTAAATTTTCATCCAAGGATGGAAGATTAGGTAACGGTTTTGGTTGAGGCTCCGGCTCATCAACACTAGGAACTTCCATACAACTAAAAGAAAGGCTATGACTACAAGTATTCAAACCTATATCCTCTAGTTGTGTTTGGTCCAAGGGTTCTACCTCTATTGGGGTTCCTATGGTCTCTTCTACATCTTCTGGGTAAGTCACGGGTGGTGTGTGTGCCTCAAATGATGGTAGGACTTGTGGGGTACTTGATTTGGTGAAATCTATCCCACTCATGCAACTAGGTAGTTCAACACTAACCATCTCACAATCTTGGTTTGATTCTAAGTCCATGTTCTTAGAAACTAGGTCTCTTTGCTCATACGAATCCACCAATTCGTTCCACTTATGGGTCATGGTTAGGAAGCTTTCCTCAAAATTCATCCAAAGGGCCTGACTAAAAGGAATTGATCCAGATAATGCTTGTCTAATAGAAATCTCACATGCATAGAATTCATTAAACCCATCTAACCTTACCCCTAACTCCTTTTGGAAATCACAAAGATCACACAAAAATTCATAGGAATGATAGGAAACAAATCTATTGGTGAAATATAATTGTTCCCCTATTGATAATGATCTAAATGGAATTTCATCCATCATAGTGACAAATGAAAATGGTTTTACAAACAAAGGGCACAAAGAAAAAGATAGACTACAAGAAATCCTAGAAAAATAAAATAAAAATCTCACTAGAAAGGAATCTAGTGAGTAGACCTAATAAAATAAAAATTCAACCTAAACAAAAACTATTCCCCGGCAGCGGCGCCAAAAACTTGATGCGTGGTTTTGCAACCTTACAACAGGTTTTACCTCTCGAGGGATCTCAAGAGGCTTACAACCCCACCAGACAGTGTACCTGACTGATGTAGTATAGTGTAGTGGTAAGTACGGGGGATTGATCGTTCTCCACAGGGAATAGTGTTCGTTAGGTATGAAAGACTACTCTAATAGGTCTAAGGGTGAGAGAAGATTCTTTTTATATTTTTATAATTTTATGAAAGCAAGTAAAATCTCGGGTTTGAAAGAGTGGGCGGAATTAGTTGCTAGTAAACTAACCCAAATAACTACGAATGCAAATAAAATAAAATAACTGAAAATGAAAAGGTGGTAAAACTTATGTGGAGAGAAATGTGTTTACTTAGATTTCCTTACTCCCTAACTATCTTTTACCGGTTGATTAGTTTGTATTAATTGCGTAGATGACGGGTGTATACCTTAATACCAATCGTGGGGTGGCGTACGTACTTCCCCAACTCTACAAGCTCCTACTTCACTCCTATGTCGAGCCGGCTAGGAAGCTCCTAACATGGGATCACTAGAATTCGCTTGTGCATTAAATACAACCATAAAAACCTTTAGTACGCATTGGTTCATGTTTCTTAAGACGTTCAAGCAAGTTACCGAATAGGAAGTTAGCCAGTTTTCTTAAGCCTAACATAGATAAACAATCATCCAATACAACTAATAACACACTAATAACCAATAATCAATAGCTAGGTTTCATTAGATCTAAGCAAACACAAGATAAATCTAGCCTAGCATGTTAAACAAAAGACAAGAACAAGATAGAATCAAACAACACATAGACATATTGAATGATTAATTGATAACTTATCTTCAATGTAACATGGAAGATCTCAAGGCAAAAAGCCTTGAAAAAGATGCTAAAATCGTCTTAGGGTTTTCACACACAAAGTTCCCCAATAAGTTCCACACTAATGACAAAAAATTCCAAAACTATATATAGACTTTCAGATCTGACGGCGTCACGTTATGGAGTGTGACGCCGTCACCTCGCCGCTTTTAGGGTTCCCGGATGGCCTTCTTGACGCCGTCCCTCTTTAGCTCTCCAAAATCTGTTCTGGCTTATCAAGGCTTGACGCCGTCAGAATTAGGCGTGACGCCGTCCCTCTTTAAATTAAGCCGTGACGACCTTGATCACTCCAAAGGGTGACGCCGTCAGAATTCCCATGCAAATTTCTCTGGCTTATCATGAGTAATTTTCACATCCACCTTTTTCTTGCCAAGCCATGACGCCGTCAAGAACAAATCCTGACGCCGTCCAAGGTACTTTTCAGCCGGTTTTTGAGACTTTGTCGTTTTCTTCACTTTTATGCTCCAAAAACGTCCAAAATGCTTCCTTTTCCAGATTTCTTCTCAAAAGTACCTAAAATGACAAAAGGAACGATTTAGGGCAATATTTGATCAAATAAATACGATTTAGGGCTTAAATGACCCCTTAAAAGCGGTACACTTTTCGCTTCATCATACTACTGCTATTACAAAAGTTTGTGCTGCTAGTACAAATTTAAATTGTGTTATTCATACAGTTAGTCCTATGATTATTCTAATACAAGACAAGTACTTTGTACATTGTTCTTTAGGTTTTAGACTAACAATTTCAGGTATGAATATGTGAACATAAATGATGTTTCAAGTGAAATGGAAGCAGCAGAATGATAATATCAGTTGCTGTTATAATAGGTTCATGATAGAAAAAGTTTAGGAATTTCAAACCTCCTTAAAACTTCTTTCTTGAAGCTTGATTATGATGTTTCACATTGAATTGATGACTTAGTTGATCAGAAAGTAACTGATACAACTCACTTTTTATCATTTTATACTTTTAAGTATAATGAGCAAGTCTAAGGAAATCTGATAGAAATAACAGCGAGTGAAAGTGAATCTAACACTTGTGTTAGAGGCAACAATTGCTATGAGCTGGAAACCCTGTCAAGAAAGCCTTTTGAATAGGTTTATCTTTACGCAGGCAGTTATTTATAACTGAAAACATTTGTTCTCACACAACCAGAGGTTGCTTTAAACCAAACTTTTGATTAAGTGTCTGTTATACACTTAATCCCTTCAAAATGGTTGAAAGCAGTATGGTTTTTCATAATAAAATCAAGTACGTACTGCTAAGGCAAAAGTTTCTTAAAAGGATTTTCAAAGAGACTCACAAAAACCATCACATGATGGACCATGAGTTAAATGCCCCATGAATTACCTCTCATAGGAGTTAACACACCTAGAAGTGATGAGGGCAGCAAATTAAACTCTTAAGGAATTGATGGCTACATGTACAACATTTTCTTATAACATGTTCTGATGGATAGCTCAGATGATGGAGAGAAATATTTTGGTACATAGTGAGAGATCTTCCAAACAGGGGAGGATAAAATGTTATTTGCATCTCAGGGGAGGTAATATCTCAGGAGAGGAAATAAAACCCAAAGAAGGAAGATTAACCAATGAAAGGGAGGAAAAGACAGGAGCATACAAGATGATGACATGGAGGTTGAAAATGACAAGAACAGAGCTTATTATATATATTCAGAAGGGATGAAGCATTACAAAGGAGAAAGTTCTATCTAGGTCAAACGAAGAAAAGTTTCAATTTCAGTTCACCACGTTTGTTCATCACTTGCAAAGGCATGCTGATAGATGATTTCACTTGTTGAAACAAGCATCCAAGATACACATCATCATTGCCACTTATAATTCCTCCATCCAAGGAAATTGCACCATCTTTTAGGTCAATGTTTGAAGCCTGAAGATGTGTATTGATATTGTTAAAGTCAAAGAATAGAAAGCAGATGAGTTACTGAGAAACATATTTAATCTTGAAGATCAGAAGTGTTTGAAAGATCTTCATAATCCATAATTTAATTCAGAAACATGTTGAAAAGGATTCACATGTTTAGGGGAGGATTGTTGGGAATTAAATATTCAAGAAGTTTAATACACGGTAGATAATATCTTACCCCATGTGATCAGTCATTATGTTATATTCACAGAACAAGTTGTAAACATAGATACATGTTGTATCTTAATGACTGACACTCTCAAAGCAAGCGTTCGATTAGACTTGGCAATATTGTAAAGATCTTTCTTGTGTTATAAAAGAAAGATCTTAGACTAGATATGTAAATGACAATAATAGTGTGTGAATTATTTTAAGTGCTTAGAAAATAACTCTTAAGAACATAGAACAAATATCACAAGTCATAGAAACATAAGATTCAAGGTTTTGTAACCCTAGTGATAGTGAAGATCGCTCGTATTATCTTCAATAATATTGAATCGTTTGGTGATAACATTACATGTTCTTTGTTCTATATACACAAGCATAACTGTTCCATTTCCATAACACAAATAACCTTCTAAGTGTGATTAAGTAAATTCCACGTACTTGATCATATTAACTCAACTTATCACATACACAAAGCAACAAAGGTTTAACCACCCTATTAGTGTTTCAAATCCTCTCAAAGATTCACCATTTATTGAAGTTGAATCCACACTTGTACTTGACCATATTGGCATCATCACATAATCTTGATTTGTCTCCCTTTCTAACCTTGCCTCATCTGAAGTTTCATAAGCTTTTGAACCTGAAAATTCATTAGTTGCTACAGCAATAGGCACATAATTCATTGAATGGGTTAGAGTCTCAAGATCAAATAGCCATTTCGGTCCTTGACCTTCAACATTGAATTTATGCTCAAAAAATTCCACATGTAGGTTTTCCTCTACTTTCTTAGTTCTTAAGTTGTATAATCTAAATGCTTTACTATTGAGAGAATATCCAACTAAGAATCCTTCATCTGCTTTACCATCAAGCTTTCCTAAATTGTCTAAGGTATTCATAATTGTCACATGACATCCAAAAGGTCTAAGAAATCCTATTGCATGAGTTCTACCTCTAAAAAGTTCATATGATGTCTTATTGTGAGGCTGTACAACTAAAACTCTATTCTGGACATAGCAAGCAGTGTTGACTGCTTCAGCCCAAAAAGTGATAGGTAGCTTAGAGTCAGCTAACATAGTTCTAGCAGCTTCAATTAGTGTTCTATTTTTCCTTTCAGCAACTCTATTCTGTTGTGGAGTTCTAGCAACACTAAATTCTCTCCTAATACCTTTTTCTTTGCAGAATTCATCCATAACTCTATTCTTGAACTCTATCCCATTATCAAATCTAATAACTTTTATTTTCTTGTCTACTAGGTTTTCTATCTCTGTAATGAAAGTCTTAAGGATGCTAGGTGTCTCATCCTTAGATCTTAAAAATAAAACCCATGAAAATCTACTATAGTCATCAGTAATAACTAGACAATATCTCTTATGTTTCATACTTCTAGCATTTGTAGGACCAAATAAGTCCATATGAAGCATAAACAATGATTGATTGATAGAGTTAAAAATCTTGGGCTTACAAGTGGCTTTGTGTTGTTTGCCTTTAAGACAAGCAATGCATGTTTGACCATTTTCAAATCATTTTTGAGGTAAACCTCTTATCAAACCATTCTTAACAATCAGATTTATGGTTTTGAAATTAATATGACCAAGCCTCCTATGCCATAACATTGATTCATCCAATGTGGCCTTTGCAACAAGACAAGTTGGAGCCTTTTTAGGAACAATGTTCTTCATATCAACACTGTACATATTGCCCTTTCTAGGAATTTTAAGAAGTACTTGACTTTCATCAGGCATCTTAAAATCAGGAGAAAGCACAAGGCATTCAGTGTCACAGAAAAGAACTTTGTTCTTTTTATCACACATTTGTGAGACACTAAAAAGATTATAATTTAGCTCTTGTACATAGTACACATCTTCAAAATCTAAATTTCCAGTTTTAATTATACCTTTACCAGAAATTTTGCCACCAACACCTCCTCCAAAGGTAACATAGCCTCCATCTATTGATTGAAAATCTGAAAGATAAGACTTGTTGCTTGTCATGTGCCTTGAACATCTACTATCTGAATATCCTTGATCCTCTTGTTTATCAATTGAATGTTCCTGCACATTAATAAGAAGTATTAGTTTCCTTTGGGGACCCAAGCCATTACTGACTTGGATTTGCCTCTTGCATAAATGAAATTTAATCTCTTAAGAATAGTTGATACAACATTGGATTTAAGAATCCAACATGCTGAGGCCTTAACAGAATTTTCCCTGTTTTTCCAAGCAGTAGTATTAACTACTTGCCTAGCAGTATTAACTGCTGGCTTTGCAGTTGAACCCTTAATTTTCCAAACTTATTTTTGGACCACTGCTTTTGATTGAATGGGCCTTCTAGCAGTTTTTAATGCATATTTGAAAGTTGATTTTGCATTTTTAACTGCTGGTTTTGGGTAAACAGTCTTAAATGGTCTAGCAAAATTAACTTGTTTTAAGCCAGACTTAATTGAAACTGTTTTGGGTTTTGTTCTATTAAAATTAGAACTAGTGTGAAAGTGAGTTTGAGGAGTTTGCCTTTTGAAATTCACCCTATTGTTTTCACACCCAGATACCCTTTGGTTGTAGAAAGCTGTAAGATGGTCAAAACTTCCACAAGTGAAACAAGCTTTGTTATAAAATCCAAAGTCATCATTTTGGTGAGACTTGAGGTTATTCTAACTTCTTTGGTCACCTCTGGGATTGTTTGTGGATCTATATTGTTCACAATATCTAACTGGTTGCCTAACATGTTTTACATTGAACTTAGGCCTATCAGTATTGTGTTTGACTATCTTAGGGACACTTGTTCCTGCTTTCTTAACCACTTCAAGTTTAGACATAACCTGTTCATCTTCATCATCATCAGATACCTAGTCTTCAACAACTATAGCATCTGGTTTCCTAATAGAAGACACCTTGTCTTCTTGAAGTGAGGTTTTACATAAACTCTCACTTAACTTCTTAGGCTCATCAACAACTACAATGGTTTTTGGTTGTACACCATATTGTAACTTTGGTAGTTGAAATTAAGGTAAGCCTGAGTGTTCTAGGTCAATCCCTGGGGGTTTAGGGATACCTCTGTATGGAGGTGGAACACTCTTATATCCTACTCCTGACTTAGCTCTGTTGATCACTTGACATTCTATCATGTTGGTTACACCTCTAGAAGCATGTTCTAGTGTTTGTGTAGTCAAGTGAATGTTTTTATTTTCCTTTTTGACCCTATCAAAAGCCTCTCTTAAAAGCTTAATTTCAGCATCTCTAAAGAATATGTCTTGTCTAAGATTAGCTTTGTCATCAGAAAAAGCAAGTTCATTATCTTTGTAGTATAAATCTGCTTTTCTACTGATTCTAAACCACACTTATATTCTATATAGTTTTGATGAGTTTTGCTTAGCTCTTTCTTTTGTTCATCATAATATTTGATTAAAGTTTGTAATTCTTTAAGAGCAGTGCAAGCATTAGAACAAACTTTATGAGTTTGTACATCAGTAGAGAAAGCCATGAGTGCCATCTGTGAAGACTCTTCTTCTTCATCAGCCATGAAACTCCAATCAAAACCTAGCCCATCAATAGCTACCATAGCTTTTGAGTTTGGCTCAGAAACCTCCCTTGTTTTGGATGTTCTTCCAAAACCTTTGTTCATGCTATCTTGCTGCCTTGGCCTTCTACATTCCCTTGAGAAGCGCCCCATCATGTGGTAGTTATAGCACTCTATCTTTGACTTGTCAAAACCAGCAGTATCAGTGTTGCTGATTAAGAGCTTCTTCCCCGTCCTTTGATAGAACTTCTTGGCTCTCATGCTAAGAAGAGAAATTTGCCATTTTAGGTCCATTTCCTCTATATCATCATCATTGATCTCTTGGAGGTCTTCATAAGTGAGCATGGACCCATCATTTCGACTTGTGAGAAATGCACAACAAGTCTTCTCATTTAAAATACCCATGGTACTGCTTGATGAACTAGCAGTACCAACACCATCAACAACTTTCACCTCTTCACTTGATTTTGAGGTACTAGGAGTTGACATAAATGCCATGTTCCCAGTATTAGAACTAGTACCTCCACTTCTCTTCAAATCTTGATCCACAATCTTAAAGTTTCTATACAAATCTATCAGTTCCATTGTATCAAGGTCTGGCTTGTTCTTCCAGACAACAACATGTATAGCCCACTCTTCTGGTAAGCTTCTCAGAAATTTTGAGTTCAAATCTTCTTGAGGTATTTCAACACCAAGAATAGCAAGTTGTCTCACAATATTCTGAAGCCTATTAAACATATGGTTAAGGGATTCATTGTTGGTAGAGGAGAAGTTTTCAAACTGCTGCTTGAGTAGTGTCTTGTGGGCTTTCTTGGTGGCTTCATTTCCACTATATCTGGCAATAATGGTCTCAAATAATGACTTGGCATCTTTGAAATTGACGAAGTTTAAAAGTTGATCATTGGGAATGGTCATCACCAGAATGCTTCTTGCCTTTAAGTCATTTTTCTTCTTTATTCTGTCTTCTGCAGATGTTGGCATTGTCTGCAGAGTTGTCACCACTTTGCCGTCCATTGTTGATGTAGTGGTGGTAGGCTGGTAAGAGTTTCCGTCTTCAATAATTTCCCAAAGTGCATAGTCTTGCATTTGGAAATATTGCTCTATCCTCAGCCTCCACATCTCAAACTCATTCTGTTTGAGGATAGGTAGTTTTGCAGCAACATTGGTTTGAATAAATTCAACGTCCATTTCTTCTTTTTCTTCTTCTAAATCAACTATATCAGCCTGTCTCTGATACCAATTGAGAGGATTCGATACACTATAAGGTGGTTAAACCTTTGTTGCTTTGTGTATATGATAAGTTGAGTTAATATGATCAAGTATGCGGAAACTACTTAATCACACTTAGAAGGTTATTTTGGTTATGGAAATGGAACAGTGATGCTTGTGTATATTGAACAATGAACACCGAAAGTATAATACCAAATGATTCAATATTATTGATAATGTTTATGATTGTTCTTGTTCTTGACAGTTATGAATATGAAAGTTTTATCAAAGGTTCTTATTCAACATATAAAACTTAATCACATAAAAGACAAACTATTAGTCACACTTATGACTAAGCTAAGATCTTCTTTTATAGTCCAAGGATATCTTTACAATATTGTTAATTCTTGTCAAGTCTTTTCGAACTACTTGCTAGCTTATGTGAGTCAGTAACTAAGATAAAACATGTATCTATGTTTACAACTTGTTCTGAGAATATAACATAATGACTTATCACATGGGGTAAGATATTATCTATCGTGTGTATTTGACTTTAGTATACTTATCCATCCAGCAAGCAGACTTAACTTTAGAAGAACAGACTTAATTTTGGCACTCACCAGAATTAATCAAGCAGACTTAACCACCAGACTTAATATTGGAAGACCAGACTTAACCAGTTTTAACCAGCAGACTTAACTTTGGTACTCACCCGACTTAACACTAAAGCAACCAGAATTAATCACTTAAGAGAATTTCCCGATACTTAATCTTCATAATATTTAATTCCCAACAATCCTCCCCTAAACATGTGAACCCTTTTCAACATGTTTCTACTAAATTGAATTTCTGATTGTAAGGATCTTGCAAACACTTCATAGTCAGACCCTTGATATGAGCTTTCTTCTATTCTGTAAGATTGAATATCTTTCTCAGTAACTCATCTGCTTTCTGTTCTTTGACTTCAACAATATCAATACACATCTTCAGGCTTCAAACATTGACCTAAAGATGGTGCAATTTCCTTGGATGGAGGAATTATAAGAGGCAATGGTGCTGTGTATCTTGGATGCTTGTTTCAACAAGTGAAATCATCTATCAGCATGCCTTTGCAAGTGATGAACAAACGTAGTGAACTGAAATTGAAACTTTTCTCCGTTTGACCTAAATAGAACTTTCTCCTTTTGAATGCTTCATCCCTTCTGAATATGCATAATACTCTAGAATCTTGTTCATGAAGAAGAGATTATCAGCTCTGTTCTTGTCATTTTCAACCTCTATGTCATCATCTTGTATGCTCTAGTCTTTTCCTCCCTTTCACTGGTTAATCTTCCTTCCTTTGGGTTTATTTCCTCCCCTGAGATATTTCCTCCCCTAGATTGCAAAAAACATTTGTTGCTTTTGGTATATGATAAGTTGAGTTAATATGATCAAGTATGCGGAAACTACTTAATCACACTTAGAAGGTTATTTTGGTTATGGAAATGGAACAGTGATGCTTGTGTATATTGAACAATGAACACCGAGAGTATAATACCAAAGGATAAGTTGAGTTAATATGATCAAATATGCGGAAACTACTTAATCACACTTAGAAGGTTACTTTGGTTATGGAAATGGAACAGGGATGCTTGTCTATATAGAATAATGAACACCGAAAGTATAATACCAAAGGATTCAATATTATTGATAATGTTTATGATTATTCTTGTTCTTGACAGTTATGAATATGAAAGTTTTATCAAAGGTTCTTATACAACATATAAAACTTAATCACATAAAAGACACACTATTAGTCACACTTATGACTAAGCTAAGATCTCCTTTTATAGTCCAAGGAGATCTTTACACTATTGTTAATTCTTGTCAAGTCTTGTCGAACTACTTGCTAGCTTATGTGAGTCAGTAACTAAGATACAACATGTATCTATGTTTACAACTTGTTCTGAGAATATAACATAATGACTGATCACATGGGGTAAGATATTATCCACCGTGTATATTTGACTTTAGTATACTTATCCATCCAGCAAGCAGACTTAACTTTAGAAGAACAGACTTAATTTTGGCACTCACCAGAATTAATCAAGCTGACTTAACCACCAAACTTAATATTGGAAGACAGACTTAACCAATTATAACAAGCAGACTTAACTTTTGTACTCACCAGACTTAACACTAAAGCAACCAGAATTAATCACTTAAGAGAATTTCCCGATACTTAATCTTCAGAATATTTAATTCCTAACAGAAATCGTCAGGTTTCAAACCCGTGTATCTCGGTCGTTATGAGCTCATTTTCTACGTTCTATATATCCACGGCTTCGTATTGATGTAAACTAACATATTTTCAGTACGTCGGCTCATCTAGATCACGTCTAACGTCTTGTTTTACTCGTCTAAATTCGTGGAATAGCGCGTATTTTTCAGAAAAATAGTTTTCGTCGCCCAACTTAGAATTAGCGTATGATTAGCACTGAACAGTCAACTAATATTGACCAAGGATTTGGTCAACAAAAGTCCAACTATCAAGGACACAATGCAATAATCCAAGGAGTATAGTTTTATCCCCGGGTCGTTTAAGTCCCAGCGAAGTGTGAAATTGTGTTTAAAAACGGATTGTGATCAAGTGTTTATGAACAGAAAGGGGATTATGATTTTGATTATACTAATGAGATAAGAAAATAGCTTTAACCAAGCTATATAAACAAAAACTGGAAACCAAATTACTTAAAAACGTATAAAAACCTAAAAGCGTACGTTTAAATTTAAATAAACGTAAACGTATGAAATAAAAAGTGAGTTTTAAGAAATAAACAGCCTACGGATATGAAATTTATATTTTTACAACCCTAATAATAAAAGAAAATTATTGGAAAAAGAAAATTATTTATTTAACTTATTAATTAATTATTATTAATTAAAAACTATTTAATAATTATTTAAACTAATTAAAATTCTAATAAATACTAAAAGATCAAACAAAAATCTGAAAATTTTTATATAAATACTCTAAGGTAATAAAAAGATAAGAAAATTATAAAAATGAAAATTACTTAATTAAAATTTAAAAAGATAAATTCTATTAAATAGAAGCTATCACTATATTTCTATTTCGTTTGTTTTTAAGTCCTAAAAATATTTTTATATTTTTCCTAGATTAAAAATGACAAAAGAAAATTATGAAAATTGGAATTATATTTTTTTGATTATTTTTCTATTTATTATGATTAAATTACTATTAAAAATTACTTAAAATAATTAAAAATATTAAAAGACTTAGGAAAATTATGAAAAATTACAGATAATGCTAAAATATTATAAGGAAGCTGGGAAAAATAAAATGAAAAGCTGACAAGGACAATAAGCAGATTTGGGCTAATAGGCAATAAGCTAATAAGCCAAAAATAAGCAAATAAGCAGTAAAATTGGCCAAATGATCAGGATAAGCTAAATATACTAAAATAAGCTCAAAACAACTTAAAACTACAAATTAGCACAAGAGATTAACAGATTTGATCCTTGGCTGCTATGGATTCTTACACAGAAAACTCAGAAAAACAGGTAAACTTGAGGGCTAGATTAAGCACTCAATAAGCTGTCTAAAAGGCAACCTAAGGGGGGCAAAACTTAGCTAGCCTAGTGGGCTATCTAAAAATCACAAAAGCCCTATGAGAATCACCCCAATTGAGGTCTGATTTTGCCAAAGATCAGCAACTCAGAACCATGGTCTGCTGATCTTTTTGACTTGTGCAAGAAAAATAGAAGGTTTGACTTTGGTGAGATTCTATTGATTACTACTGACTAATTATGGTGTATTAGGCTATGAAAAGGCTATCCTAAGCAACTTTAACAACCATTGAACTGATTTGATGAATTTCACAAACCAAATCACAACAGTGAAACTGTTGTGATTAAATCTTAGTGATTTTGACTTTTTATTGAAAATGAGCAAAGTTTATGGTTTGACTGAGCTAGTTTGAACCAGTGTAACATGTACCAACAGAGACCAACATCAAACAAACCTTATAGACCCAATGATTCAGCAAATCCAAACACCCTTTATAAACTTAAAATTGATGATTTTCAAAGGAACACAAGATTTCAAACCACAATACTGAATCACTGCTTCATATTAACATGTAACAAGATCAATTAAGGAGAAATCAACACTGATCTAAGCCTGAAACACAGAACTAAACTATATGCTATAGTGACTGATGAAATGAGATTCAAGCAAAAAGCAAATTTAAAGAACAAGCACCTATTTATAAGCTAGATTATGACTAAACAACACCACAGAGATTAGAAAACACAAATATATAAGCACCAAACTAGGTTACACAGTGAAATGCAAATATTTACTTAAAAAGCTTACAATTGCTTTCCTGCTAAAAACCAAGAACAAGGACCAATGATACACTCCTATAGAACCTCCTCAGGTTCACTAACCCAGGGCAATCCAGTATTTACCCTGCTCCAGCCATGAATTCCATGATCCTGTTGTGTTGACTTTCTTTGACTATTTTTGTATTTTTGATTTTTTACTGCTAATACAAGTTTTAAGGATTCTAAAAGCTTCAATGAGCTTCTGGGAGCTTATATGTTCTTATTCAATTCATGTAATCAACTATAACACCATATTAATGATTATGAGATTTTAAGCTTGAAAATGGAAATTCTGAATTTTTTAAAGATAATACTGAAATTGAAACTGAAAGTAGCTTTGATTAATACTGAGTTAACTTAAACAAGAGCTTTGAAAGCTTTACATACACTGGAATTTGAAAAATATTAAAAACGAACTAAGATAACTAAAATTACACTAGATACTCTAATACACACTCTCTCCTCTGCTCTTTATAGTCCCTTATCACCTTGTCGACATTTCTGAGTACTTCCCACCATATCTGAGCCATTGATTTCCAAGAATTCATCACAATCGACCACTTGGCATTTTTGGCGGGAAAATTGGACTTTGGCTATTTCTTCTGAATTAGTTAGTGCGGAGTGGGAAGGAAGCATTTATTGGTTTTGGCATGTTAGGTGACTTGTAGAGGGGGGAATGAGGTGGATGAGCCAGCTGGGGGGGATGACTGGTTATGGCTGGGGTGAGTGGGAAAGAGACGGGTCAAAGGGGGTTTGACTGAGTTTTTAAACTCAGATGGGTGTTGGGCTTGTTTAGATTTGGGCTTGGGTTATGGGTAAATGAATTGGGGTGGGTTGGTTGTGTTTTTATTTTGGGTTTAGATAAGCAGCTAAGGTCCGGATTTGGATTTGGTTTTAGGTTTAAATAAATCACAAGGACTAAACTTGTAATTCTTTCATTCTTGAGGGGCTTGAGTTGTCATCTTTCCAAAGTTACTCCAAAGGACCAATATTGCCAAGATAAATAATACAAGGGTTATAATTATTTATTTTTCATTTTAAATAACCCAGGGACCATTTTTGACATTTTTCAAAATTGAAGGACCTTTTTGTAATTTTTGCCCAAACAATCATTCAAGGACCAATTTTGACAATTAAGATTATTTTAGGGACCTTGAATGATAAATTCCACTTTTTTAGATTCTAGGGACTAGATTTGCCAAATTCTGAAAGTTCAGGGACTAAAATGCAAATTATGCCATTTATTGTTTGTTTTTTCCCTGAAACTTATAAAAACACACAGTCAGATGATATTTTTATACATTTTTAGACTTTTTAAAGTATTTTTGACTGTTTCTGTAGCTCAAATGTGAAAGAAATGATGAGTATTTACACACTCATCAATCCCCCACACTAAACTATTGCTAGTCCCTAGCAATCTTTTATGAAGATTTTAATGGATGTATCTCTTTACCAGAAGCCATCACCTCTGGAGTAGCCAAATGTTTTAGTTCAAGTAAGAACTATGGTACACTGATAACCATGTGATTTTGAGCAAATCACCAGCTGTAAACGGTTTTGATTTGTCTTTACCAGAAACCGTTTGCTTCTGGACTAGCCATTGTTTTAGTATGTGATACTTTGGCACAATGATAACCAAATGATTTTGAGCAAACCATCAGCTTTCAACGGGTTTGAGGAGTCTTTACCAGAAGCCGTTTGCTTCCGGACTAGCCAGCTCTTAGATAAATTACAACTATTATCTTTGGTGAGCTGATTACCAATTATGGTATTCCAAAGCCTTTACCACAAGCCATAACCTTGCGGGCTAGCCAACTCTTCACTAATTAAAGATATGGTGAGTCGAGAACCATACAATTTTTGGCAAATTGCAAGCCATAAACGGATTTGATACATCTTTACCCAGAGCCGTTTGCTCCGGGATTAGCCAATCCTTTTGTGTGTTAGACATGGCGGACTGATAACCATTTTCCGAGTTCTAAGTGAGAAAAAAAAAAATTTAAATTTTGGCTAAAATAGGGGTGCTAGATGATACATTTGATAAAATTCGCTAGAATTTCTCCCCCACACTTAGAACTGAATATTGCCCTCAATATTCAAAGAACAGGCTGTTAAACCAACACTTAGAACGTAAAAGGGAAATACTGAATAGCCATTATTTTTATATACATATTTATTTTATTTTTATTTAATTTGCATTTAAGCCGTTAAGGCATGAAAATTCCCTCTTTTTTTTTTTTTTTTTTTTTTTTTTTTTTTTTTTTTTTTTTTTTTGTAACTGAAATACTTACATATATACAACCTGTGGGGCATTCCTCCAAACTTGGGTGGTAGAAAATAGAAAGAAGTCAGAATATATGGGTGAAAACCCATATGGTGTGGGCTAATGTTTTTGTTCACCGAGTCACTAGCCTGACTCGACCCCGAATTAAGTTGATTCCTCCCGAACAGTCAGGTTTATCACGCTAGCTAACCGCTTGTGAACGGCCAACTGTAATAAAGTGCTCCTGAATAGCCCGGGAGAAAAAGCAATTTAAAAGTCTACGGGGAAGTTAATGGAAGAGACAATCTCCCCCACACTTGGTGGTAGAAAAGAGAAAGAAAACAGAGACACGAGTAAGAACCCATGTTTTGCTAATGTTTTTGATCACCGAGTCACTAGCTTGACTCGATCCCCGCATTCATTGGTTCATGGGGAAAGTTTGAAGATCCGGGACAACCATAAATGGTATGTCCTCTCCAAAGTAGTGTTTTAACCGATGACCATTCACTTTGAAATTTGGTCCGTCATTTTGAGATAATTCAACGGTACCATATGGATAAACTTTTGTAACAGTGAATGGACCAGACCAACGGGATTTGAGTTTTCCCGAGAAAATCTTCAATCTTGAATTAAAAAGAAGGACTCGATCACCAACGTTGAAAACGCGGTTCTTGATTTTTGAGTCATGAATCTTCTTTGTCTTTTCTTTATAAATCAAAGAGTTCTCGTATGATTGATCACGCAGTTCATTTAATTCATTCATTTGAACTTTACGGTGATCACCCGCAGTTTGTAGATCAAAGTTAGCATGTTTCAAGGCCCAGTAGGCTTTGTGTTCTAATTCGATCGGTAGATGACATGCCTTTCCGTACACAAGCTTGTAAGGTGTACACCCGATGGGTGTTTTGTAAGCTGTACGAAAGGCCCATAGTGCATCATCCAATTTATCCGACCAGGATGCACGATTTTCTCCTACAGTCCTTTCCAAGATTCTTTTAATACCCCGATTTGAAACTTCAACTTGCCCACTTGTTTGTGGGTGATACGCAGTAGAAAGTCGGTGAGTTACACCATACTTTTGCATGACTTTGTCAAATTTGTCATTGCAAAAATGCGTACCACGATCACTGATTATAGCACGAGGGGTTCCAAAACGGGCAAAAAGAGCTTTAAGGAATTTTACAACAACTCGGGCATCATTAGTGGGTAAAGCTTTTGCTTCAACCCATTTTGACAAATAGTCAACAGCCACGAGAATGTATTTGTTTCCTCGAGATGATGGAAATGGCCCCATAAAGTCAATGCCCCAGACATCAAAGATTTCACAGACTTGAATTGCATTTTGTGGCATTTCATTCCGTTGTGAAATATTTCCGTGACGCTGACAAGCTTCACAAGTTTTGATGAGATCTTGGGCATCCTTATAGATTGTGGGCCAATAAAAGCCGGAATCAAACACCTTTTTGGCGGTGTAGTTTGGACTATGATGGCCCCCCGTGGGTCCAGCATGGCAAGCTTTGAGAATGTCAATAGCTTCCTGACCATAAACACACCGTCGGATGACTTGATCCGCACAGATTTTGAATAAGTAGGGGTCGTCCCAGAAATAATGTTTAACATCCTTGAAGAATTTATTCTTCTGTTGGGTTGACATCCCTTTCACTATGAAGTTACCCGCATGGTAATTTGCGAAGTCGGCAAACCATGGGGTAGTAGAATCTCCTCGAAAAGTAACCGCATTGAGTGTCTCGAGAGGAAATGTTTCATTTATTTCCTTTTTCTCGAAAACATCTTGGTGTGGGTTTTCTAATCGGGATAGATGATCAGCAGCTAGGTTCTCAGCTCCTTTTTTATCACGTATAATGATATCAAATTCTTGCAGAAGGAGAACCCAACGGAGTAATCTCGGCTTTGCATCTTGTTTTGCAAAGAGATATTTGAGAGCCGAGTGATCCGTATACACTACACATTTTGTCAAGATCAAATATGGCCGAAACTTTTCAAAGGCATACACCACAGCCAACAATTCTTTTTCTGTAGTGGTGTAATGAGTTTGAGCTTCAGTCATAGTTTTACTTGCGTAGTGAATAGGCTGAAAATGTTTGGCTTTTCGTTGCCCCAGGACTGCACCGATTGCAAAATCACTTGCATCGCACATGAGTTCAAAGGGAAAATCCCAGTCGGGGGCAACTAGAATGGGTGCCTCAGTAAGCTTTTTCTTTAATATGTCAAAAGCTTTGATGCACTCTGGTGAAAAGATAAAAGGAGCATCTTTTTCAAGAAGATGAGTCATTGGCCGGGCGATTTTAGAAAAATCTTGTATGAATCTACGATAAAAACCGGCATGACCCAGAAAACTCCTAATACCTTTGACGGAAGTGGGATGAGGTAATTTACCAATGACATCAACTTTAGCTTTGTCAACCTCAATCC
The DNA here is from genome assembly GCA_021014915.2 of Artemisia tridentata subsp. tridentata. Lineage (NCBI taxonomy): Eukaryota > Viridiplantae > Streptophyta > Magnoliopsida > Asterales > Asteraceae > Artemisia > Artemisia tridentata. The sequence goes on from CP139504.1 coordinate 345,029,203, forward strand.
CGTTCTTTGATATCTTATGGCCGAGGACAATGCCTTCTCTGACCATAAAATGACTCTTCTCCCAATTTAGACAAAGGTTGGTGTCTTTACACCTTTTCAACATGTTTTCTAAATTGGAGAGACATGCTTGGAACGAATCCCCAATGACCGAAAAGTCATCCATAAAGACCTCCATTGTTTTACCGATCATGTCGGTAAATATAGCCATCATACACCTCTGGAATGTGCCTGGAGCATTACATAAGCCGAAAGGCATACGTTTATAAGCAAAGGTTCCATAAGGGCATGTGAAGGTAGTCTTTTCTTGATCTTGTGGATCAATGGGAATTTGAAAGTAACCCGAGAAACCATCAAGGAAACAATAGTACTCGTTCCCTGCTAATCTCTCGAGCATCTGATCCATAAAAGGTAGAGGAAAATGGTCTTTGCGGGTGGCATCATTTAACTTACGATAGTCAATGCAAACACGCCACCCTATAACCAATCGAGTTGGAATCAACTCATTTTCATCATTCGTGACAACAGTCATGCCACCTTTTTTTGGAACACAGTGAATGGGACTAACCCAAGGACTATCAGAAATGGGATAAATCAATCCTGCATCAAGAAGTTTGAGAACCTCTTGTTTGATAACATCGTGGATTTTAGGATTCACCCTTATTTGATGTTGGACTGCTGGTTTAAAGTCATCCTCCATTAAAATCTTGTGAGTACAAAATTCAGGGTCAATACCCTTAATGTCGGAGAGTTTCCAAGCAATGGCTTGCTTGTGTGACTTTAAGACCTTTATTAGAGCAGTCTTTTCCTCATCACTTAAGTCTTTAGCAATAATGACGGGTAATTTATCATCACCCTCCAAGAATGCGTACTCAAGATGAGGCGGTAAGTCTTTGAGTTCGACCTCAGGAAATTCATCAGTTTTCTCAACTGATTTGACTTCCTCATTATGAAGTTCAACGGGAGGGAGTGGAGGAGAATTGTCCTGATTTAACAATGTCTCAAGAAGAAGAATATCTCCCTCCAGATCAATCTCAGCGTCATCAATCCCCTCTAGGAATGAATCACACTTGAGAAAATCATCGATCTCTTCCAAATTGAAATCACTTCCCTCAAACGGAGTGAGAGAAGGGGAAGAGTCGGAAATGCCAGGTAAAGAAGATGCAGTGGTATCCCCACTCACAGAATTATCAGAATAACCAAGAAACTCTTGAGAATACTCCTCTGAAACAATATCAATGACATCGATTCGGTTAACCGATTCAGAATCATAATTTGAGGAGTACCTCGAAGTTTGATCGAGGTTAAAGGTAACAGCTTCATGACCCACACGTAATGTGATTTCATGCTCAAATACATCTATGAGAGCACGGCCCGTTCTCAGGAATCCTCTTCCAAGAATGAGAGGAACCCTGGAATCAGCATCGAAATCCACAACCACAAAGTCAGCTGGAAAATGGAACTTTCCTACTTTCACAAATACGTCCTCAGCAATGCCAAGTGGACGAGATATTGAACGATCTGCAAGCTCGAGAGTCATGCAGGTAGGAGTAAGTTCAGGAAGAGAAAGTTTCTTCCATACTGATTTAGGCATCAGGTTGATGCTTGCACCAAGATCGGCCAAGGCATAGCATTCAACCATTCCTGGAAAGACACAAGGTAGTAGAAACCTTCCAGGATCTCCAAGCTTCTCGGGAAGCTTTTTCAAGATAACTGCTGAGCAGTTCTCATTTAATGGAGTCTTTGCCATTTCAAACAGTTTTTCCTTGTTGCTCAACAAGTGTTTGATTGTGGATGCAAACTTGGGCATCAGAATGATAGCATCCGCAAAGCTTATGTCAAAGTGTAATTCTTGGAAAATTTGGAAGAATTTATCCATTTGTTGACTAGCTTTTTCGCGGAGCTTTTGTTCATTTAAACGTGATGGGTAGGGAATAGAAGTTTTAGATTTAGGGTCTTCAACCGGGGTTTCAGGATGTTCAAAGACAACTTGAGGTTTAGTCTTGGGTTTCGGGACAACTGAAGGCTGGACGTTGTTGGTACCTCCGTTATTAGTAGGAAGTACCTGGTCCTTGGTCACCTCAGGCTCACTTCCCACTACCTTGGGGGAAGAAGAAGAAGTGGTAGTGGAAACAGTGGGTCCCTTATATGAAACACCACTTCGGGTTGTGATCGCCTTAGCATCGCCCTTCGGGTTGACGATCGTGTTGCTCGGAAGTTTTCCTGAGCCCGAAGGTTGATCATTTAAAGATTTTTTAATCTCAGAGATCTGGCTGACCAACAACCTGTTTGTGTCCTCTTGAGCTTTCATGAACTGCCTCAACAACTCATCAGATGATGGATGTTGGGTTGGAATGGCTTGATGTTGATTAGGGAAATTTTGCATTCGGTTATTTTGATTATAACCTTGATGTTGAAAATTCCCTTGATTTGGATTACCATTTCCCTGAAAATGATTTCCCTGGTTGGAATTGTTTCGATTAAAGTTTCCTTGGTGTTGGAAACCTTGATTTTGTCCAGAATTGAAATTCCCTTGGTTTTGATAACCTTGGTTCATTCGAGGTTGATTTTGGTTCCGATTTTGCAAATTCTGGTTTTGATTAAACCCGGGTGGTCCTTGGTAACTACTAGCTCGGTATGGTTCCATTTGAGGACGGTATTGATTACCTCCTTGATTTGAAGTACCGGCTATAGCATTAATTTCAAAAGGACTACCATCAGTGGCAGTACAGTCGTAGTATGCGTGAGGGCCACCACAAGTAACACAGACTTCCACTTTTTTAACTTCAGCATGTGAAGGAGTTTGTGTGAAAGTGACTTTCTTTTGGCTTGAGAGAACCAAAGCTTGAATAGCATCCGTGAGTTTGTCAATCTTAGCATCGGTGCTAGAAGTACTCACGGAAGATGAAGTAGAAGGACCAGCACTAGCCTGAGAATGATATGGCTTTGTTCGTGCAGTACGGACCTTAGACTTATTTTCAATAATTGCTAAAGCTTCTTTGACAGTTCTGCTCAAAAAGTTCCCTCCTGAGGAGGCATTGAGAGAATCTTGGTCAGATTGGCTCACTCCATTATAGAAAGTGTCGATTTGCATCAACTCGGTAAAACCATGATGAGGACATTTACGAAGCAATTCTTTGTAACGATCCCACGCGTCACTAAACGATTCATCAAATCTTTGTGTGAATTTGATGATTTCATTTTTAAGACTTGTCGTTCTAGACGGTGGAAAAAATTCGTTTACAAACTTTGTAACTAAGTCCTCCCATGTCTCAATTGAACGAGGGGGTTGTTTTTCAAGCCATATCCGGGCTTGTCCCTCGAGAGAAAATGGGAATAGAAGAAGTTTGATTGAGCTAGCAGGGATGTTCTTGTATTTGATGGTAGATGTAATTTTGTTAAACCATCGAATGTGAGCATGAGGATCATCCCTCTCAAAACCATAGAATTGGCTTGAGGTTACAAGATTCAGTAACCCGGTTTTGAGCTCAAAACTCTCAGCTACAATAGCTGGAACAACAATGGCATCTCCATAACCCTCGATGGGTGCCTGGAGAAGCTCATTCATTGGCAATTCTGCCATGACGACAGGATCAGTACGTTCCTCAGATACGCCTGATGGGGCAGAACGTCTACGACGCCTTCGAGGTATCTTTCCAAGCTCACGGAGAGGGCTTGATGACCTAGAAGAACGAGTGCGCATGCACTAAGACGAGTCTGAGAATCCTTTATAGTGGAGGAAACTCAGAAAAGGGGTAAGAAGATTCTTTTTGGATTTTTATTTAAACAAAATTTTTCTATTAAAAATCAAGATCGAGAAAAAACACAAGTGAACTTAAACCAATAATCAACAGGCGTACGGTAGCTCTCTAACTGACAAACGCACAGAGTGGCGGAGAAGCAAAGGTGGGCAGTTACGCTCCTTAAAAACCCGCTTCTTTCAGTCCGACAATTTAATGTCAGACTATCCTAGAACCTCCGTTAGAGTTTGTTTATCAATTAAAGGTGAGCCGATATTCGCAAGTGATACAAAGGCAAGTTTTTATCTTAGGTTTGGGAACTTATTATGGCCGCACCCCCAGTTAGGTAGTGCTCAGTCTTGGTTCTCGATGGTTAATTTTTATTTATTGTTTATTATTTAACACAGAAAATGGAAAATATTTTTGATGTTTTTATTTTTTATATGATAATGTATATAGAAAAGAAAAGAAAATATTTTTGTTTTTTATATGGTTTTATGGGGAATGGAAATACGATATTTTTGGTGCTTGATCCGTTAAATGAGTTAACTTCACAAGCGTTTTGCTTTATATATGATAAATATACAAGAGAGAAAAGATATTCACAGATTGGGGTTCAAAGACACGATACTGCAAAACGTTTGAAACACGCTGCACACCTCCCCGGCAACGGCGCCAAAATTTGATTGGCACTGAACAGTCAACTAATATTGACCAAGGATTTGGTCAACAAAAGTCCAACTATCAAGGACACAATGCAATAATCCAAGGAGTATAGTTTTATCCCCGGGTCGTTTAAGTCCCAGCGAAGTGTGAAATTGTGTTTAAAAACGGATTGTGATCAAGTGTTTATGAACAGAAAGGGGATTATGATTTTGATTATACTAATGAGATAAGAAAATAGCTTTAACCAAGCTATATAAACAAAAACTGGAAACCAAATTACTTAAAAACGTATAAAAACCTAAAAGCGTACGTTTAAATTTAAATAAACGTAAACGTATGAAATAAAAAGTGAGTTTTAAGAAATAAACAGCCTACGGATATGAAATTTATATTTTTACAACCCTAATAATAAAAGAAAATTATTGGAAAAAGAAAATTATTTATTTAACTTATTAATTAATTATTATTAATTAAAAACTATTTAATAATTATTTAAACTAATTAAAATTCTAATAAATACTAAAAGATCAAACAAAAATCTGAAAATTTTTATATAAATACTCTAAGGTAATAAAAAGATAAGAAAATTATAAAAATGAAAATTACTTAATTAAAATTTAAAAAGATAAATTCTATTAAATAGAAGCTATCACTATATTTCTATTTCGTTTGTTTTTAAGTCCTAAAAATATTTTTATATTTTTCCTAGATTAAAAATGACAAAAGAAAATTATGAAAATTGGAATTATATTTTTTTGATTATTTTTCTATTTATTATGATTAAATTACTATTAAAAACTACTTAAAATAATTAAAAATATTAAAAGACTTAGGAAAATTATGAAAAATTACAGATAATGCTAAAATATTATAAGGAAGCTGGGAAAAATAAAATGAAAAGCTGACAAGGACCAATAAGCAGAATTGGGCTAATAAGCAATAAGCTAATAAGCCAAAAATAAGCAAATAAGCAGTAAAATTGGCCAAATGATCAGGATAAGCTAAATATACAAAAATAAGCTCAAAACAACTTAAAACTACAAATTAGCACAAGAGATTAACAGATTTGATCCTTGGCTGCTATGGATTCTTACACAGAAAACTCAGAAAAACAGGTAAACTTGAGGGCTAGATTAAGCACTCAATAAGCTGTCTAAAAGGCAACCTAAGGGGGGAAAAACTTAGCTAGCCTAGTGGGCTATCTAAAAATCACAAAAGCCCTATGAGAATCACCCCAATTGAGGTCTGATTTTGCCAAAGATCAGCAACTCAGAACCATGGTCTGCTGATCTTTTTGACTTGTGTAGAAAAATAGAAGGTTTGACTTTGGTGAGATTCTATTGATTACTACTGACTAATTATGGTGTATTAGGCTATGAAAAGGCTATCCTAAGCAACTTTAACAACCATTGAACTGATTTGATGAATTTCACAAACCAAATCACAACAGTGAAACTGTTGTGATTAAATCTTAGTGATTTTGACTTTTTATTGAAAATGAGCAAAGTTTATGGTTTGACTGAGCTAGTTTGAACCAGTGTAACATGTACCAACAGAGACCAACATCAAACAAACCTTATAGACCCAATGATTCAGCAAATCCAAACACCCTTTATAAACTTAAAATTGATGATTTTCAAAGGAACACAAGATTTCAAACCACAATACTGAATCACTGCTTCATATTAACATGTAACAAGATCAATTAAGGAGAAATCAACACTGATCTAAGCCTGAAACACAGAACTAAACTATATGCTATAGTGACTGATGAAATGAGATTCAAGCAAAAAGCAAATTTAAAGAACAAGCACCTATTTATAAGCTAGATTATGACTAAACAACACCACAGAGATTAGAAAACACAAATATATAAGCACCAAACTAGGTTACACAGTGAAATGCAAATATTTACTTAAAAAGCTTACAATTGCTTTCCTGCTAAAAACCAAGAACAAGGACCAATGATACACTCCTATAGAACCTCCTCAGGTTCACTAACCCAGGGCAATCCAGTATTTACCCTGCTCCAGCCATGAATTCCATGATCCTGTTGTGTTGACTTTCTTTGACTATTTTTGTATTTTTGATTTTTTACTGCTAATACAAGTTTTAAGGATTCTAAAAGCTTCAATGAGCTTCTGGGAGCTTATATGTTCTTATTCAATTCATGTAATCAACTATAACACCATATTAATGATTATGAGATTTTAAGCTTGAAAATGGAAATTCTGAATTTGTAAAGATAATACTGAAATTGAAACTGAAAGTAGCTTTGATTAATACTGAGTTAACTTAAACAAGAGCTTTGAAAGCTTTACATACACTGGAATTTGAAAAATATTAAAAACGAACTAAGATAACTAAAATTACACTAGATACTCTAATACACACTCTCTCCTCTGCTCTTTATAGTCCCTTATCACCTTGTCGACATTTCTGAGTACTTCCCACCATATCTGAGCCATTGATTTCCAAGAATTCATCACAATCGACCACTTGGCATTTTTGGCGGGAAAATTGGACTTTGGCTATTTCTTCTGAATTAGTTAGTGCGGAGTGGGAAGGAAGCATTTATTGGTTTTGGCATGTTAGGTGACTTGTAGAGGAGGGGGAATGAGGTGGATGAGCCAGCTGGGGGGGATGACTGGTTATGGCTGGGGTGAGTGGGAAAGAGACGGGTCAAAGGGGGTTTGACTGAGTTTTTAAACTCAGATGGGTGTTGGGCTTGTTTAGATTTGGGCTTGGGTTATGGGTAAATGAATTGGGGTGGGTTGGTTGTGTTTTTATTTTGGGTTTAGATAAGCAGCTAAGGTCCGGATTTGGATTTGGTTTTAGGTTTAAATAAATCACAAGGACTAAACTTGTAATTCTTTCATTCTTGAGGGGCTTGAGTTGTCATCTTTCCAAAGTTACTCCAAAGGACCAATATTGCCAAGATAAATAATACAAGGGTTATAATTATTTATTTTTCATTTTAAATAACCCAGGGACCATTTTTGACATTTTTCAAAATTGAAGGACCTTTTTGTAATTTTTGCCCAAACAATCATTCAAGGACCAATTTTGACAATTAAGATTATTTTAGGGACCTTGAATGATAAATTCCACTTTTTTAGATTCTAGGGACTAGATTTGCCAAATTCTGAAAGTTCAGGGACTAAAATGCAAATTATGCCATTTATTGTTTGTTTTTCCCTGAAACTTATAAAAACACAGTCAGATGATATTTTTATACATTTTTAGACTTTTTAAAGTATTTTTGACTGTTTCTGTAGCTCAAATGTGAAAGAAATGATGAGTATTTACACACTCATCACCCAACTTAGAATTAGCGTATCTTTTTCGTTGTAAGCTCGTTTTCGCTCATTCCGGCGGCCACTGTTTCATTTTTGAAATTATTTTCTAAATATTTAGGCCAAAATAGATCAATATTTTATGAGATTTCCAGATTTCACAAAAATGAACCGCACCTTTTCTATATGTTGAAATAATCAATTTTAAGGTTCAAGGCTTGTTCAAAACACATTCAATCAACACCACAACTAATCTAATCCTACTATACACCTTCTTAGGGTGTCATGGGGTCCTAATCTTCACCAAAAATGGTGGATCTCATGAGATTACAACTAATTATCCATAGATCTATGTTTAAAGATAAAGATTAAGCATTGAGTGGTATGTAACATGTATATGTTTCCATGATTAGCTACTAGAGAAACAAAATATATCAAATGAGAGTATGAAAGAGTTGAAAAGTTTACTTGAAGCTTACTTGATGATTTGATGATTTTTGGAGATAAATGTGTAAGTATTCTTGGGATTTTTATTTCAAAATCCTAACTAGGAATACAAATGGGACTTAGTTAACACTTGATCTTGAAAAATTGATGGATTCTCGCTTGTTCTAAGTCTTGGCCGATCCAAATGAAGAAGAAAATGATGAGAGAAAATTGTTTCTTGTTGTTTTTAGTTATGCAAATGAAATGAAGAAAATGGAAGTAAAATGATAAAATTTTAGCTAGTTATTAATTATAGTCAAAGTCCATCAAGTGATTTAGAGAATTAGGGGCTAGAGGGGGGGGGGTGGCATCACATGGAGAAAAAGAAGAAGAAAGTTGCTCATTAAGGAAGTTGTCCCCTAATATAACATGTGTTAGTTTATTTTAAGTGTACAATAGGTGTTACCGGGTACCGAGTTAACTAGAAATAAATCTTGACGAGATAAAATAAAATATGAAAAAGTTGTAAAAATTGTAAAATCATATTCCTTGCAAGAATCGGGTGTTCAAATTGTTGTTGTGTTGAAATATCGCAAATCGACGGAGTTATAAGCTTTTAACGGAAAATATTGCAATTGATTTAAAAACACCGGGTAAACTAATAATATAATTTTTATATCATTATACTGAGTGTGAAAATATGTTAGGACCATAGTCGAGAGTGTCGGGTATATTGTTAGTAGTAATGACTGGGTGGTAGCGTTTATTAAATAAATAAACATACGTCAATGAAAATCACACAAACCCGTGCATGACCTAATATGATGATGATGCTACTGATGGTATGTAGACTACTCTAGTCTATATGATGCGTCCTTACTGATGTTGCATGAATACGCAGATAAACCATCATGGTTACGCGCATTTGAATACCCGTAAACCTAGTTTACGAAATGGTGAATGATAATCATGAATAGTGATTTCCCTCTAGGAATGAATAGTGTTTCGTGAATAGTAAAATTTTTGAAAACACTTCAAAGTCGTAAACTGACTTCAAAAATGATGAATAGTGGAATGATGAATAGTGAAATGGTGAATAGTAACTAGTGAATAGTAAATTTCTGAGATGAATAGTAAGATTTTGAAGTTTGAAAAAGGACCTGAAATTACGATTTGTCATAGTCTCCACCCGTTAAAGGAATTCAGTCCCTGAATTCAGCTCGTGTTGGTCTCTGGGGTGGATTCGGTGAAAAGATATGGATATTTGAGTCGCATTGCGGTGTTGAAAGATAAAACATTCATTAGATAGGATTTCGTAATAGTACATGAAGCTTGTACGATAGAACATAAAATGAAACGCAAAAGAAATACAACACTAGAGGGTTTAGGTTTTGGCTTTCTTGTTCCTTAGCTCCGGGCAGTCCTTTCTGAGGTGTCCTAAGTTTCCACATTTGAAGCAACTCCCCGGGATCCTCTGATTTGTGGGCTTCCTACAGTCCTTGGTTTGGTGACCCCGCTTCTTGCATGCCCCACACGGTTCACTGCAATGACCAAGGTGATGGAGATTACACATGTTGCAGTAAGGTAAATTCCTAATATATCTTTTCTTTGTGTGCGGTCCTGCAGCATAGGCTCTAACCACTTCTTGTCCTTTGTTTGGATGCCGTACTTGATCGTTTCCTTAGTTGTCATCCCTCTTCCTCTTGTTGTCGTTGTTACTGTGGTTGTTGTTGTTGACAGTAGTTTCCCTCTTTACCACTTAAGCCATAAGCTTTTGAGACATTCTGATAGCTTCGTCCAGTGTGCGTGGATCAAAAGCAGCTACATTCCCACTGATGTTGTGTGTTTGCCTATCAATGAAGTTTTCCAACAGCTTCTCGTTATCTGGAACCATATTTAGAGAAAGTGCGGCCAACTCTTGAAATCTCCTGATGTAGGTTTCGATATCATTGTCTATGGTCACCAACTCATAAAATTCCGTTTCAAGCTTCTTCACTTCGGTACGTGGACAAAAATTCCTATTCAGTAGCTTCTTGAATTCTTCCCACGTGAGCTTGTGAGCATTTTCCATACCAATAGGTTGCGCATAAGAATTCCACCATGACATAGCTTCCTCAACGAGTGTACTGGTAGCAAACTTTACCTTGCAATCCTCTGGACAATTTCATAGAAGGAATATGGATTCTATCTTCTCAAACCAACGGATCATAGCAGTAGCTCCTTCAGTGCCTTTGAATTTTGTGGGATCACCACTCTTAAAGTCCTTGTATGTACATTTACGAACCTTAGTACCAGTAGCAGCTAGTCCGGCAGTTTCTGCTGTTTCTGCCCGAAAAGTGGTTTTAGCAGCCCGTGCATCTACGACCTCTCTTTCAACTACTAGTGCTGCCTCTATACTGTCGGCAACAAGCTTCCTAATCTCAGCTGTTGTCATCACTGAACTGGTTTTCTTTGGTGGCATGATTCTTCAAAAAAAGAAAAGAGGAATGAGACGTAATAAGGACGTTTCTGAAAAACTAGGTGCCCTAAAGTGGCTTGTCATAAAATAAAAGCTTGAGGTTGGGTTATGATTGGCTGGCGTGCTTCTAGGCGGTGGTTTACGAGGTGATGTAGATGTGAATGTTCTTGCAACGATTGAATACACACATGTGAATTTTGAAAACTTTAGAAATCGAGTAGAGAATCAACCAGGACATAATTCTATCATAACTATTCCCAGTATTGCAAAATTCATCTCATAGTCGGACATAGGTGGTCAGCCTATGTCCCACTGTCCCTGGTCGAATATAGATGACCAGTCTATATTTCACCGAGGTTCAATAAATTTTGAAATACTCAGCTCAGTTATACTAGCAATATGTCCCTCACCTTTAAAAGCCGTTTTGAAAGACTAAGGCAAGCAACCAAACTCGAGGTCGAATGATGAGATTACATGAGGAAAGGTGTAACGCGGTGACATATACGATACGTGAGCATGCTTATATGGAAGACAATTATAGTAATCAACGAGAATAAGTGAGTATAATCTATCTGATAATAAGATACAAATCTCATCAAATATATCAGCAATAAACCACAAATGAAGCGTCAGCTTGGCAGGCTGGCACGTGGCGGTCATAGGGTTAAGTTTTTATGAAAGTAGCTATAGTCTAGGTTTTAAAATCACCCAGTTCTCTATAGCCAAGGCTCTGATACCAATCTGTCACACCCCCAAAATACTTGATTTGCAGCGGAATGGAATACCTGGGGCGTGACTGCCATAGCATCACAGTTACAGTTATATTGAATGACCTAAAGTGTCATTTTAAAAACACATCGTTTGATTGATTAAAAATATTCAGAGTTACAAAAGTTAGGTCCCAAAAGATAATTCAAGTTGCGGAAACAAGTTTGTCACAAATCAAACGATAATATAAGTGCATAAAAATCCAAGTGAGTAGCATCGTCATCGCGACTCTATGACAAGTCTTCATGCATGTCATGATGAGAATGCCTTAATTACCTGAAAATACATTGCTAAAAACGGTCAACAAAATTGTTGGTGAGATTCATAGGTTTATGTAAATGTTTTATACGATATTCATGATGTAAAGAAAGTCGGGTATGACAATGCAGCCAAAAAAATAATACAATTGCTATAAGCTCATGACCCCGAAGCTAGACTAATAATGTACGCCCCAACGAAGTGTTTTGCCAAACACTCCAATATAATTCAAATGAAATACGTCCGTTTGACCAGTTGGAGCGACCAACCCGGACGGAGGAGTCACCCTCAATAGATCTATTCACTCATCCTAGCTTAATGTCAATTAACGGTCCATGATAAATAAAAAGGGGACTTTAAATTGGCAATGATGGTAACTTAAGCAATGTAAATGTATTTAATGTACTTGAACTCGTAATAATATGATGAAATGTGGCTCGGTCTCTAACCGCAACCTATTACGAATGACGTATCTAATGTAAGTCATGACATTACACAACACATGCAAATACGTATGTTACCGATACCACTCACGAATTTTGGAAATAATGTTTATCGTCAAAAAATATATTTTTGACGTCTCGTTAAGTTAATAAACACTTTTCGTGTAAATACGTTGCAACGATAACTCACGATCGTCGTTTGATGATTTATCGCTAATTATAGTGTTTTCGTCGTAAAAATTAACATTTTTCATTACTTGAAAATATGACCAAATGGCCTCGCAAAACTAGCCATAAAAGGGTGTACGTTAAGTGTTAGTAAACAAGTTTGGTGTTTTTAGAAACCTTGTACCAATGTCTTGAAGTCGTATCATTTAACTTATGACCATACGGGCCTCGATCAATAAGAAAAACGACTCTCAATATAGTGTATTGCAAAAACTGTTTTTAACTTAGTAATATTTTCCTTGTTAGAAGCTGATGGAAATATATAGAAATTGTCGGGTTTCAAACGCGTGTATCTCGGTCGTTATGAGCTCGTTTTCTACGTTCTGTATATCCACGGCTTCGTATTAATGTAAACTAAGATATTTTCAGTATGTCGGCTCATCTAGATCACGTCTAACGCCTCATTTTACTCGTCGAAGTTCGTGGAACAGCACGTATTTTTCAGAAAAATAGTTTTCGTCGCCCAACTTAGAATTAGCGTATCTTTTTCGTCGTAAGCTCGTTTTCGCTCATTCCGGCGGCCACGGTTTCATTTTTGAAAGTATTTTCTAAATATTTAGGCCAAAATAGTTCAATATTTTCTGAGATTTCCAGATTTCACAAAAATGGACAGAACCTTTTCTATATGTTGAAATAATCAATTTTAAGGTTCAAGGCTTGTTCAAGACACATTCAATCAATACCACAACTAATCTAATCCTACCATAAACCTTCTTAGGGTGTCATGGTGTCCTAATATTCACCAAAAATGGTGGATCTCATGAGATTACAACTAATTATCCATAGATCTTTGTCTAAAGAGAAAGATTAAGCATTGAGTGGTATGTAACATGTATATATTTGCATGATTAGCTACTAGAGCAACAAAATATATCAAATGAAAGTATGAAAGATTTGAAAAGTTTACTTGAAGCTTACTTGATGATTTGATGATTTTTGGAGATAAATGTGTAAGTATTCTTGGGATTTTTATTTCAAAATCCTAACTAGGAATATAAATGGGACTTAGTTAACACTTGATCTTGAAAAATTGATGGATTCGTGCTTGTTCTAACTCTTGGCCGATCCAAATGAAGAAGAAAAGGATGAGAGAAAATTGTTGCTAGTTGTTTTTAGTTATGGAAATGAAATTAAGAAAATGGAAATAAAATGATAAAATGTTAGCTAGTTATTAATTATAGTCAAAGTCCATCAAGTGATTTAGAGAATTAGGGGATAGGGGGGGGGGCATCACATGGAGAAAAAGAAGAAGAAAGTGGCTCATTAAGGAAGTTGTCCCCTAATATAACATGTGTTAGTTTATTTTAAGTGTACAATAGGTGTTACCGGGTACCGAGTTAACTAGAAATAAATCTTGACAAGATAAAATAAAATACGACGATGTTGTAAAAATTGTAAAATCATATTCCTTGAAAGAATCGGGTGTTCAAATTGTTGTCTTGTTGAAATATCGCAAATCGACGGAGTTATAAGCTTTTAACGGAAAATATAGCAATTGATTTAAAAACATCGGGTAAACTAATAATATAATTTTTATATCATTATACTGAGTGCGAAAATATGTTAGGACCATAGTCGAGAGTTTCGGGTATATTGTTAGTAATAATGACTGAGTGGTAGCATTTATTAAATAAATAAACATACGTCAATGAAAATCACACAAACCCGTGCATGACCTAATATGATGCGTCATTACTGATGATGCGTGAATACGCAGCTAAACCATCATGGTTACGCGCATTTGAATACCCGTAAACCTAGTTTACGAAATGGTGAATGATAATCATGAATAGTGATTTCTATTTGGGAATGAATAGTGTTTCATGAATAGTAAATTTTTTGAAAACATCTCAAAGTCGCAAACTGACTTCAAAAATGATGAATAGTGGAATGATAAATAGTGAAATGGTGAATAGTAACCAATGAACAGTAAATTCCTGAGATGAATAGTAAGATTTCGATGTTTGAAAAAGGACCTGAAATTACGATTTGTCACAATCTGTTAGGAGATCTCTTAAACTAGCAGATGATGATGGTATTGAGTGTTTTTCTAACTCTACTATTTTTGAAAATCTTGAACTGATGGGATATGAGAAGAAAAATTATTTATTAAAAAATTTTAAACCAAACTTCTCCCCACAGTGGAAATTTATTATCCATACTATTTTGTAGTGTTTAAGTCCAAAAACAACTGCTTGGAATGAGTTTAGCAGCACTATAGCATCTGCTATAATCTGCTTGGCTATAGACCAAAAATTCAATTTTTTAAAATTAATTTATGATAGTATGGTTAAGAACTTGGATAGTTCAGCAAACATATTTTACATATATCCAAGGTTTTTACAACTGTTTACTGAAAAGAAAACTCATCAAAGAACATATCTTGCACCCTCTCATACAAAAAATATTTTTGCAAACATGAGGAGGGTGGGAAAAGACTTTTTAGGTAGAGTCACCCCTTTGTTTCAAACAATGGTGGTACAAAACCAAAATCAGGGTGAAGGTTCAGGAATCCCCACTGAAACCCAACACACAGCTACATTTTTATCCATTTCCTCAACACCACAAAAGACCTATACCCGTAGGAAAACCAAAAAGGGCACCGAGATACCTCAGTCTAGTGATGGTATGGTTGCAGATGAGGCTGTGCATAAAGAGAGGGATCATAGTTTGGAAAGGGTTGTTACTACTGCTACTAGCTTAGATGCAGAGCAGGACAGTAGTATCATAAGTAAAACCCAATCCAAGTAAACATCTTATGAGTCTAGTTCTCATGGAACTGATTTAGGTCATGGTCCCAGCCAACAGGAAACCATGGGGGCTCAGATGCTCAAACTAGGTTTGAGACTGAGTCTAACATACCCGATTATTCACCTCTCGGGATAGGTAACACAATCCGAAGTGATGAGGGTAGAATGCAACTAAAAAATTGATGGAAACTTGTACCACTCTACAAAAGGAAGTTCTTGGCCTCAAGAAGCTTACCTCTTCTCAACAAAAGGAGATCACTATTTTGAAAAAGAGGCTGAAGCAGTTGGAACAGGGTAGAAAGTCAAGAACTCACTGGCTCAAGAGGTTACACAAAGTGGGTAATACATTTAGAGTTGAATCCTCTGTTAGTGCTGAAAGTTTGGGGGAGGATGCTACTAAACAAGGGAGGAAATATGTGGAGGAAACAGGGGAGGATACTCAGATGTTTGATGAAGGAAATAATTTTGTTGTTGAAGATGTGGATGCTGATAAAGATGTTGTTGAAAATGTTGAAATTGAGTTGGTTAAAACTGCTGTGGTAATTGATGACGCTACTCAAGTTAATAATGCTAGTGTTGAAGATAGTACTACTATGCTTCAAGTTAGTACTGCTGGTGACGACACATCTGTTAATGCTGCTGCAACATCTATTACTACTGATGAAGATGACCTTGCTACTTTTGCTCAAGCTCTTGCTGGTTTGAAGAGTGCAAAGCCAGCAACAAAAGGGGTTGTCATCAAAGAGCCATCTACTACAACAACAACAAAAATTTTCCAACAACAACCACAGGGTAAAGGAAATGCTATTTTAATAGAAGAACCTTAAAAAAACTTTGGCCAAGAAAGCTCAACTCATATTAGATGAAGAAGTTTCAAGAAGGTTGCAAGCAGAATATGAGGAAGAGAACAGGATTATAGCATAAAAGGCAAGAGTTGCAGCTGAGAAAGAAGCTAAGAAAATTGCACTTATGGACCAATGGGATGATATAGAGGCCAAGTGTGATGCTGACTTTCTTCTAGCTCAAAGACTGCAACAAGAAGAGCAAGAGCAGTTTTCAGATGAAGAGAAAGCTAAGCTGCTCATGCAGTTCATGGAACAAAGGAAGAAATTTTTTGTACAAAAGACAGCAGAAGCTAAAAGGAACAAACCACCCACTAAGGCTCAACAAAAATCATTAATGTGTACCTACATGAAAAATATGGATGGATAGAAGCCTGCTGTTAGGAATTAAATGATCCAAGACTTTGTATTCCGGAAAGATTACACTAACAGTACAAACTGTTAATGTATAACTGAAGACTAATGAAGAATAACTAACAATACAAACTTTAAGTTAGTACTGCTAGTATATAAGTGAAGATACTGCTGCATGATAAGAATTTAGAATACGTGTAAAAGATAAGTATGGTATAGATTGTATGTATATCACAATTAGTTAGAATTATACGGGTAGATACTTATCTTGTAAAGGAATCCTTGTGTCTATAAAAGGAGGTCCTCGGTTAGATCAAGTATAAGTTTTTGTTAAGATTCAAGATCTTTGTAATCCTAGTGATATTGAGATCACTCGTATTATTCCTGAATAATATTGAATCGTTTGAAGTTAATCTCTGCGTTCATTACTCATTGTCTAGTTACTGTTACATCAAATAAAATCTTCTAAGTGTTGTTAAGTAGATTCCGCATACTTAACAATATAACCTCAAAGTATCCTAAACACATTATAAAGGAGTTACATCTTCAGTGTTTGATCCTCTCAATTGGTATCAGTGACAGGATGATACTTTGATTTAGAAGAACTCTTTTTGAAGATAATGGACATGGAAAACACACAGACCAACATGGCTGCTAAATTACCTATGCTGAAGCAAAACGACTTTGAGATGTGGAGGTTACGAATCGAACAGTACTTCCAAATGCAGGACTATGCACTCTGGGAGATCATTGAAGAAGGAAACTCTTTTAAACCTTCAACATCTGTAACAACAGTCAATGGAAAAGAAAAGACTGTTGTGAATACCTCTCCAGTGACTGCAGAAGAGAAGCTACAAAAGAAGAACGATGTCAAAGCTCGGAGCTTGCTGTTGATGACCATTCCCAATGATCAGCTCCTAAATTTTAGTAAATACAAGGATACAAAATCCTTGTTTGAGGCAATCACTACTAGTTATGGTGGTAATGAAGCCACCAAGAAGACCCAAAAGACTTTGTTGAAGCAGAAATTTGAAAATTTTAGTGCCACCAGTAATGAATCTTTGGATCATATGTTTAATATATTGCAGAAGATTGTTAGCAAACTGGCTGTGCTTGGAGTTGACATCCCTCAGGAAGATCTGAACTCCAAGTTCTTGAGGAGTTTACCTGTTGAATGGGCTATGCATGTGGTGGTTTGAAAGAATAAACCAGATATTGACACTATGAGCCTCAATGATTTATACAACAACTTCAAGGTTGTTGAACAGGATGTGAAGAAAGTTGGAGGTGCTAGTTCAAGCACTGGGAACATGGCTTTTTGTGTCATCTGTCACAACCCGTAATTTTAGGTCCTTTTTCAAGCTTCAAAATTTCACTATTCATCTCGGGAAATTACTATTCATGGGTTACTATTCACCGATAACTATTCATCATTTCACTATTCATCGTTTTTGAAGTCAGTTTGAGACTTTGAGAAGTCGTCAAAAATTTTACTATTCACGAAAAGCTATTCATTCTCGAAGAAAAATTACTATTCATAGTCATCATTCTTCATTTCGTAAACTAGGTTTGCGGGTATTCAAATGCGCGTAACCAGGATGGTTTAGCTGCGTATTCATGCATCATCAGTAAGGATACATCATACAGTCTAGAGTAGTCCGCATAGCATCAGTATCATCATTATCATATTAAGTCATGCACGGGTTTGTGTGTTTTTCATTTACGTATGTTCGTTTATTTGTTAAACGTTACCACTCAGTCATTACTACTAACATTATACCCAATACTCCCGACAACGATCCTAATACATTTTCAAGCTAATTATAATGATATAGAGATTATATTATTACTTTACCCGGTGTTTTTAAACCAATCGCTATATTTTTCGTTTGACGCTTATAACTCCGTCGGTTTACGAAATTTCAATCCGATAATCATTCTACCACCCGATTCTTGCAAGGAACATGATTTTACAATTTTTAGAACTTCGTTGTATCTCATTTCACCTCGTCACAAGTTATTTCTAGTTAACTCGGAACACGATAACACCTAAAGTATACACTAACTAACTAATACATACAATACAATAGACAACATCTTTAATTACATCACTTCATGTCTTCCATTTTAACATGTGCCGCCCCCCCCCCCCCTATTCTCATCCGTAGCCTAATAAATCAAAATTCTTTAAAAGCTCATTAATGCCTTACTAGTCTTTTATTTCTATTTCATTTACACAAACACAATTATAACAATTCAAGTAAGCAAAAAGATCAATTTTCTCTTCTTCCCACTTGCTCCAAACCCACGGCTCAACATAGATCAAGAAGAAAATCCATCATTTTTCCAAGATCAAGTGATAAACTAGTTCCTTTTACCTTCCTTGTTAGAGTTTTGAAATAAAAACTCCAAGGTTTTGATCCTTTTTCATCCAAACTCATATAATCTTCAAGTAAGTTCAAGAACATCTTTTTGATCATGTTATACTTTCATTTGATCCATATGATTATATATTTTCAAGTGTTGTTAGTTAAAAATGCAACTTACTTATGTTAAACATACCACTTTATTCATCTTTCTTCCTAAACACTAGATCTATAATTTTTATTAACAATCTCGTGAAACCCACCAAGGTTGGTGATGTTTAGGACCCCATGACACCCTAAGAAGGTGTATGGTAGGATTGGAGTATTTGTGGTGTTGTGTGGAAGTAGTTTGATCAAGTATTGAACTAGAAAAATTTGTTTTTAACATGTATAAAAACCTACTGTCCAAAATCGTGAGATCTGGAAACTTCAGTAAACATTGAACTATTTTGGCCTTCATATTCAGAAATTTCTTTCAAAAAAGAAACCGTGGCCGCAAGAATCACTAAAAACCGACTTATAACGAAGGAGATATGAATTTTTGAAGTTTGACGACGACAACTAAATTTCTGAAAATAGCTTGCTGTTTTTCCGAACTTCAAGGGACAATACGAGGCGTTAGACGTGATCTAGAGGAGCCGACCTACCTAGATCATGTTAGCTCATGTTTATACGAAGCCGTGGATATAAAGAACGTAGAAGACGAGCTTATAACGACCGAGATATACACGTTTGAATCCGACGAACTCTACTTTATTTTTGACAGCACTAATAGAAATATTTTCTAAGTGGAAAGTTATCAAGTAAAGTTGAATCTCGTTTAGCCTGTCCTACATCTTGACAACAACCATGATCCTCAATACACCATGAAAAGACATCCACTCTTTGGTTTTGTCTACAGAAGTACAACGGGATTCAATCGCTTCATGTCATTCAATGAGGTTCACAAATTCTGTGATGACACACTGAAGAACCTTCGTGACGGGTTAGTTCATAGAGTTCGTGATCAAGAATTGGGAATGACAAAGAGATGGAATACTGATGAACTGAGGCAAGTGAAGCAGTTTGTCTGGAAGATTGACAAGAGATTGGTTCGTAGAGATCAGATACGACGATTGGAGAGCTATGATGGCGGTCGTCCACCCTTTCCAATCAGAATCTTTCAAAGGCCAGATCCAGTCTTCACAATATTCATCAATGGAGCTTGATGTAAGAAGTTGATTTCATTATTCATTATTCTTATATTTTCTTACATTATGATTGTGACATTATGGTTTGTGTACACGTAACAGTGCACAACCCGTTCCAGTAAAGAAAGGACCCTGAGGTACGCATCAGTGCCTCAATCCTGTTCAAATAAGCGAAAGCTTCTTTCTTATGAGTAGAATTAAACCGGAATGTTTTTTCTAAGTTTTTCAAACATTCTGCTCATAAGGACAAGTATTCCCTTGTCAAGGAGGAGTATTTGAAAAATTAATCTTTGTTCAACATACAAAAGTTCTTGAAATTCTCCCCATAAAACTCATACGGCATATTTTTTTCAAACATTTATCAAAAATATCATAAGTATGCTATTTTTGAGGGGGAGAATAACGATATGATCAAAATATGGTAATGCTACATTGGAATCTCATGAGTGCTCGACTAAGAATTGACCCTCGAATTGACGATGGGAAAAAGTCAGTAGTCGAAAAGACATGTCCCATACGGGTAATAATTTCAAGCCAGTTCTTCTGGTGATGTAAACGTGTCTCGCAAAGGATGTGTCGGAGTAGAATGTACCAAATTCGAACGATTTTCCTTGAATGTGATCTGGACAGGTAATAATTTCAAGCTAGTTTACTAGTGATGTAAGCGTGTCTCGCGACGATCATGTTCATTGAAAATCAATCAATTCAAAAGTGCCAACTCTTCCCAACATGTGCAAATTTCAATTAACTACTTAAGAGCACATGCGAAGGGGGAGTCTTTCTGAAAATCACAAAACTTTCGATGTGTTAACAAAATATGTTTTCACAATCATAAACACTTTGAGAGATTTTCAAAAGGTTTGGTTCATGGCATCAATAGGATAGTCATGGAGTCATAAGGTGACTAAGGTTAGGAAAAACTGTCCTATG
Organism: Artemisia tridentata subsp. tridentata; assembly: GCA_021014915.2. Taxonomy (NCBI): domain Eukaryota; kingdom Viridiplantae; phylum Streptophyta; class Magnoliopsida; order Asterales; family Asteraceae; genus Artemisia; species Artemisia tridentata. Next base: position 345,049,915 of record CP139504.1, read on the forward strand.
ATCCGCCAGAGCCGGAGGGATCTACCCAAGGACAATACCAATAGTTTAGAACTAGAAAGTCCTAGGTATGATACAAAAAAGGAGAAATGAAATGAAAGGAGAAAGAAGGGGTTGAAGAATTAAAAAGAAAAGCAAAGAAAAGGGTGAAAAGAAATAGCCCTCCATTTGTTCAACCTTAGGGCAGACACCGGGTTCAATACATATTCTACTGGTTGATGGGCATCACCGGTATTGAAGACAAAAGACGTCATGGACCCAGTGACGCACTGCACTAAACCTTCTAGCCACTCAGGTGTCTCTCAAAAGGCACTTGTTTCATTTCACACGGAGAACCCTTCATCATCTATCGACTTCTCACTACGAGATGTGTTGATATTGAAAAGGAGGCACTCTTCTCCACGCCTCCGATGATCAAACAAATGTGCACTAATCGAGTCTAGAGCCATGACATTCATCAAAGATCTCTTAGGAACACTTAGTATTACACTGTTGTACTACATCATGGGCAGCAGTTGTGAAATTAAGAAGAGTCCTTCGCAAATCTTAACAATCTTTCGAGAACATTCTTGAGAGAATTCACAATTGTGATTCTCAGTGATAGAATGGAAATCCTGCCAGGGTAACATCAAACAACCCTAACAGCAGGTCACTTCGGTAACCACTTGTGGGTTACGCTTAGTGTTTGCTCTAAAACGGTCTACAGTCGTGGGGTGATCTCCAGCGGCTCACTGAATCATGAGTGCACTTCGTTGTGTCCGTGTTAGCCCTTTCGGGGGTATCCGGTTCAGAACGGCCTGGGCAAGGATTAGAGAAAGTCTTCATAATATGTTGTTGACTATCTCGAAGTCTGAGCCTGTAAGTGTTGGTTGGTTCGTGTTGCTGCTGCTGCTGCGGAGGAGCTTGAAGACCTGGAGTTCAACCACCATCAAGACTCCACCTTGCTCATATTCCAAAGATATGTTCTCACAAAGAATCAGAAACAGCAAAAGTTCAACAATTGTTAAAGAAAAGTCAAAGTTCAAGCACTACAACCGTTTACAAGTTAAAGATTGAAGATGTGAGAACAAATTGCAGAACGAATATCAAAAGATATATGAGCATGGTGGAGAAGACGTGAAGACACTAGTAACAAAGACCATTGGAGAACGCCAAATCAGTACCATATCATATCATGTCATATCAAGAACGAAAGAACAAAGATTATAAAGACGTCTGAAGTCAAAGAAGCAAAGAGGACGTCGAGCAACAAAAGATGACAAGACTTAGGGGGAGATTGTTAGGAACACATTTCAAATATTATTTCAAGTCTTTGTCATCACACGTTAAATATGTTGCTCAATATAAAAGGACTCTATGTATGTATTTAAGGTCTGGTCCATTAGGACTCCATGGGCCGACCATTTATGTAAAATACTTCTAAAAGCGCACATGGAAATGATGCCCTAATATTGTGCCTATAAGTAGAAGGCTTGGGTGCTCATTTCCTTTGTTGGTTTTCATTCTCAGTGCGCAAGCTCTGTCGAATTGTTTAGTGAATGTGAATCATCCGACTTCTCTTTCTCTTAATCTCTTCTCTATCAATCTCCCTTCTCTCGTATTTACTTTACTTATTGCTAATCTCTTTCGTAGCTTAATAGTAGTTGTTATCGTGATTTATCTGGTTGAGTAGATTTTGTGTTTACGTTAATTACTAGGACCTACAATTTGGAAAAAGCATAGGATGATACACAATTCCATCAGATAGTGGACTTTTTAAATGCTTCCCACATAAGGTATTCTTTAACATTAAATCCCACTATCTATGTCTCCCAAATCAAAGAGTTTTGGCATACTGCTATTGTCAGAACATTTGACACTGGAGACAAAGAACTAAATGCCACAGTAGACGGCAAATCTATCACTCTTACTTGATCATCACTCAGGAGGCATCTCCACCTGAATGATGACAATGGTATTAGTGCTATGTCAAACGCTGAAATTTTTGAAACTTTAACCAGGATGGGGTACAACATCCAATCACAATCTTTAACTTTTCAAAAAGATTGTTTTGCCCCCATAATGAAGGTTTTTGATACACACCATCATTCACTGTCTCAGTCCTAAGAAAACCTCATGGGAATAGTTCAGTAGCAATATTGCAACTGCTCTCATCTGCTTAGCAAATCAAAGTTTTTGATGTATCCCAGGTTCATACAAACTATTTTAAACATAAGGAAACATCAGCTTCTTCCTCATAAAAATGTTTATCCAACACCCAAACTTACCCAAAAACTTTTTAGTAATATAAGGATGTCCTCAAAAGGGTATAGTGGGGAAGAAGTTCCATTATTTGATTCCATGCTACAGGTACAGGGTGAAGGGTCAACAACCCCAGTTGACTCCCCACACACACCCACAAGTTCAGACCAATCAGCCTCACAACCAACATCATCACCTGATAGGTCTATATCCAGAGAAGGCTCTGATGTACCTTAGTACAGAGTTCCTACCCCTCCCCATGTAGCAGATGAGGCTGGCTTTGTCAGTATAGGAAGGGCTGCTTCTACTGTCTCAGGCTTAGAAGCTGGTAAGGACAGAAGTAACATAAATAAGACCTAACCTATGGCAACACCAACAGTACCAAGTTCATTTGAACCCAGTACTATTGGTGGAATCCCAAGCCAACCGAAAATATTAGGCGGCTCTGAGGCTCACCATGTGGTGGAATCTGAGTCCATGCCCCATGATGCACCTCTCCCTGAAGGTTACGCATCAGGAAGTGCTGAGGGTAGTAAGACACTTAAAGAATTGACGGATTTGTGTACCCATTTGTCTGATAAGGTTACAACTTTGGAGGCTGAGCTCACCACCCACAAGAAGGTGTTTGGAAAAGGTTATACTAAACTGGTGCTGAAATTCAAGAAATTGGAGCAGAAGGTAAAGACACGTCAAAGGAAAAGGTCAGCACAAATGGTGAGTTCATCTTCTACATCCAGTTCATCATATGGTCAGATTGATGGTCAAGGTGAGGAATCTTTCAAACAGGGGAGGAAGATAACTGATTTAGATGAAGATCCTCATGTTTCTTTGGTCCAAGAGGAGTTTGATACTCAGGGGAGGCAAGATGATCAAATGGATCAAGGTATTGGTGGAATGACAGAAGGTACTGGTAGTGCTATACATGTTGCTGCTAGTATTCCAGAAGAAGGTACTGGTGGTTCTCAAGGTACTGCTGGTAAAGTATATACTAGAAGGCCAAAGAGATCAAGATCAGACAAAGATAAAGGTATAATGATAGAAGAAGAACCATCTTCTCAGAAGATAACCAAGAAGAACCAAGCTCAGATTGCTCTTGATGAGGAGTTAGCTCAAAGATTTAATGAAGAAGAGTTAGCAAGGGCAGCTGAAGAAGAAAGATTGGCAAAATTCATGGTTGAGCACAAGTTTCACACTGAAGAAGAAGAAAGAGCTCCTCAGGTTCTTGCTGATAGGGAGTTAGCTGCAAAGTTACAAGAGGAAGAAAGGTCACAATTTACAAGAGAAGGACAAGAACAAGCTATTGATGACCTTTTGGAGCAGATTAGAAGAAAGAAGAAAACTTATCAGAAGAAACCTCCTACAAGGAAAGAACAACTGTCTTACATGGAGACTTATCTAAAGCACCAAGATACCTGGAAAGAACATCACTTCAAGGGAAGATCTTTTTAAGAAATTGAAAGTATTTACATTGATACTCATAGGAGAATGCAGATGTTCTTTAGAGGTAATCTTGAAACAAGTGAAGGCAAAGGAGAGAAAAGAGCAGCAGAGAAATTAGAATCTGAGGAATCCAAGAAACAGAGAACTGAAGAAGAAACAGTTCAGGAGGAACCAGTTGGAGAAGAATCAGCTGAGGAAGAGGAAGAAATACTGACTGATGAACGGATCCATGGAATGATGGTGGTAATTCCAGAAGCTCTTAATGTTGATCCCATTCAAGCCAAACATCCCATCATTGATTGGGAGGTAAACTCAGATGGAATGATGATGGGATGAAAAATCATCAGAGTAGGAAAAAAATTTGAAGTCTACAAGTTCTTTGAAGACATGATCAAAGCCTTTGACAGAGAAGACTTGGATAAGCTTTGGATCTTAGTTCAAGAAAGGTTCAAATCTGCTGATCCTACAAATGATAAGGATAAAGAGATATGGGTTAAGCTGAAGAGGATGTATGAGCCTAATGCAAATGATTCACTATGGAGATTTCAAGCTCATAACCTGGATACCACATGGAGGTTATTTGACAACTGTAGAGTTCATAGAGTTTCAACTAAAGCAGGAGTGGAAATCTACATGTTAGTAGAGATGGATTATCTACTCAGAGCAGGAGTACTACTGGTTATGTTATCATCAAAGCCTCAAGTTGATGAAGAATCTGAAATGGCAAGAGCATTGGTGAGAAAGATATTCCAGCAAGCAGAAGACATGAAACTCAGAAGATGGTGTTTGGAAGAGTCCTCACAATCCTCATTTAATCCAGAAAATTTGATGATTTAGGGTAAATCACAAGTTTAGGGGAGGATTGTTGGGTATTAAATGATCCAAGACTTTGTACTAATGGAAGATTACACTAACAGTACAAACTGTTAGTGTATAACTAAAGACTGATGAAGAATAACTAACAGTACAAAATTTAAGTTAGTACTGCTAGTATATAAGTGAAGGTACTGCTGCATGATAAGACTTTAGAATACGTGTAAAAGATAAGTATGCTATAGATTGTATGTATATCAAAATTAGTTAGAATTATACGGGTAGATACTTATCTTGTAAAGGACTCCTTGTGTCTATAAAAGGAGGTCCTAGGTTAGATCAGATATAAGTTTTTGTTAAGATTCAAGGTCTTTGTAACCCTAGTGATATTGAGATCACTCGTATTATTCCTGAATAATATTGAATCGTTTGAAGTTAATCTCTATGTTTATTACTCATTGTCTAGTTACTGTTACATCAAACAAAATCTTCTAAGTGTTGTTAAGTAGATTCCGCATACTTAACAATTGACCTCAAAGTATCCTAAACACATTATAAAGGAGTTACATCCTCAGTGTTTGATCCTCTTACCTACTCAGTTGAAGAACATAAGTTTTGAAAAGTTCAAGGAAGTATTTGATAAGGTTTTCAAGAAGGTAAACACATTTGTGCCAATGAAAACAGAAGAGGTGGTGGGGAGTTCAAAGAGGGCAAGTGAAGAGATAAAGCAGGAGGTATCTAAGAAGCAAAAGCTTGATGAGCAAAAGAAGCGACAAGAAGATGATGACAAAGAAACGGCTGAGATTAAAGAATTAATGGTGATTGTGTCCGATGAAGAAATTGATGTTGTTCCTTTGGCTACTAAGCCTCCAAGTATTGTGGACTGGAAGAGTTACCAAAGAGGAAAGCAAATGCATTGGGAGATTATAAGTGCAAATGGCAACTCCCAGGTATTTATCAGCTTTGGTCTCATGCTCAAGAGTTTTGATAGGGAGGACTTAGAGACACTGTGGAAACTGGTGAAAGCTGGGTTTGGATCTACAAGGCCAGATGCTATCATGGATAGAGTCTTATGGGGTAATTTGAAAGTTATGTTTGAACCACATCCAGAAGATAAAGTATGGAAAGATCAGTTTGGGAATGTGTCACACCCCCAAATACCTGATTTGCAGCGAAATGGAATACCTGGGGCGTGACTGCCATAGCATCACAGTTACAGTTATATTGAATGACCTAAAGTGTCATTTTAAAAGTACATCATTTGATTTCATAAAAAAATCAGAGTTTACAAAAGATAGGTCCCAAAAGATTTGTCAAAGTTGCGGAAATAAGTTTGTTACAAAGCAAACGATAGTTTAAGTGCATAACAATACAAGTGAGACGTGTCGTCATCGCGACTCTATGATAAGTCCTCATGCAGGTCATGATGCGAATGCTTTAATTACCTGAAAATACATTGCTAAAACGGTCAACAAAAATGTTGGCGAGAATCATAGGTTTATGTAAATGTTCTGTATGGCTACCATAAGTATAAGTTATGTATGACAAAATTTCCACATGAAAATGATACAATTGCTATAAGCTCATGACCCCGAAGCTAGACTGATTATGTATGCCCTAATAGAGTGTTTGCCAAACAACTTTAATTCTGTTATTAAATGAAATGCATCCGTTTGACCAGTTGGATCTACAAACCCGGATGGAGGAGTCACCCTCAATAGATCTATTCACTCACACTCACGTACTCCGTAATTAACGGTTCATGATAAATAAAAGGGGACTTTAACTTGGCAATGCGGTAACTTAAGCAATGTAAATGAATTTAACATACTTGGGCTCGTAATAAAATGTTGCGCAATGTATTCTCCCCCGTAAGTTTAGAAATGAAATAATAAATTGAAAATGGGGCTATGAAAACTCACCTAATGCAATGCTTATGATAACAATAGTGGATACACTGAAATAAGGCGCGATCTCTAACCGCAACCTAATATGAATGATATGATCTAATTTAAGTCATGAAATGATGTCACACATGCAAATATGTATGTTATCGATACCACTCGTATATGATTGAAATAATGTTTATAGTAAAAAAAATTATATTTTTGACGTCTTGTTAAGTTATAAAACACTTTACGCGTATATGTGTTGTGAACGTCGGTTTTCTATCGCTGGTATCTTGGTCGTTATAAGCTCATTTTCTACGTTCTTTATGTCCTTGACTTTGTATTACAGCGAACTAATAGATTTTTGATATGTCGGCTCGTCTAGTTCGTGTTCAACACCTCGTTTTAACCATTGAAAATCGTGTGACAGCCTACTATTTTTTAGAAAATATAGTTTTCGTCGTTAAACTTGTAATTAACGTATCTTTCTCGTCGTAAGCTCGTTTTTACTCATTCTAGCGGCCATGGCTTCGTTTTTGAGTTTATTTTCTAAATATGTAAGCCAAAATAACCCATGAGCCACTGAAATTTCCAGATTTTGCAAAAATGGACAGACCCTTATTATATTTTGTCGAAAACCATTTTTACTACTTCAAGACTTGTACAAATCCCTTCCAATCAACACCAAAGCTATTCTAGACCTACCATACACCTTCCTAGGGTGTCATGGGTTCCTAATCTTCACCAAAAATGATAGAGTACATAGGAACACTAATAAGATCCTTTAAATTCATTTTAATGACAAAAACAAGTAATAAGTGGTATATAACATAAATATACTTGCATGTTTTGCTACTAGACCATAAAAATAGATCATGTAGGAGTATGAATGAGTAGAAAAATTATTACTTAGAACACTTACTTGATGATGAAGAGTTTTTGAGGTAAATAACTTAATTACTTCAAGGTTTTTATTTCAAAACCCTAACTAGAAGCACTAATAGAACTATAAAAATACTTGATCTTGAAATTTGTATGGTTTCTTCTTGGTTCTTCTCCTTGGCCGATTATAGACAAGGTGGAGATGGAGATGATATTTGTTTTTCTTACCTGAAGTATTTATGAGAAATGAGTAGTAATAATGATCTAGATATATATTCTTGGTCAAAGTAAAAGAGTCAAAGTAGCTAGGGGGGCATGGGGTGTGAAATGGGGGAATGGGGGATGGGTTGATGGTGTGAATAATATGTCTTGGACTTTTAGGTGTAGTTAGATTATAATTTTAGCTAGGATATCTTGTTATCGGTTACCGAGTTAGCTAGAAATAAATTTTAACGGAACAAAATAAAGTATAACGAAGTCATAAAAATTATAAAATCCCATTTCTCGCAAGTATTGGGTGTCCAAATAAGTATCGTGTTGAAATTTCGTAAACCGTCGTAGTTATAAGCTTTTAACGATATATATAGTAAATAATTTCAAAACACCGGGTAAACTAATAATATAATTTTTATATCACTGTAATGAGTGTGAAAATATGTTAGGATCATAGTCGGGAGTGTCGGGTATATTGTTCGTAGTAAATGATTGAGTGATAGCGTTTATTTAATAAATAAATATATGTGAATTGAAATTATGCAAACCCGTGAATGACCTAATATGAAGATGATGTTGCTGATAAAATGTAGACTACTCTATTCTATATGATGTGTCCTCAGTGATGTTCCGTGAACACGCAGCTAAACCCTTACGGTTACGCGAATTTTGATACCCGTAAACCTAGTTTACAAAATGATGAATGATAATCATGAATAGTGATTTTCCTCTGGGAATGAATAGTGTTTCGTAAATAGTAAAATTTTTGATAATGTTTCAAAGTCGCAAACTTACTTCAAAAATGATGAATAGTAATCTATGAATAGTAAATTTTGTAGTTTAGAAAATGACCTGAAATTACGATTTGTCACTGTCTTTCACCCTAAAAAGAATTCTGTCCCTGAATTCAGTCAGTGTTGGTCTCTGGAGTGGTATTGCTGAAAAGATGTGGATATTTGTGTCGCATCTGGTCTTCCCGCTCCCAATTAAACTCGGGATCTCTTCGAGAATTCCATCGAACTTTCACGATAGGAATTCGACTTTGCTTCAGCTGTTTGACCTCACGGTCCATGATTTCTGCTGGTTCCTCCACAAAGTGGTGCTTATCGTCGAGTTGAATTTCTTCTAATGGAACTACGAGTGGTTCATCTGAAAAACACTTCTTGAGATTTGAAACGTGAAATGAGTTATGTACGCTGCTGAGCTTTGACTGAAGCTCAAGTCTGTAAGCTAGTCGGCCGATTCTAGATAGAATCTTAAATGGTCCAATGTACCTAGTTTTCAATTTTCCATGTTTCCAAAATTGTGTCATGCCTTTCCAAGGCAAGACTTTCAACATAACTCGTTCTTCAACTTGAATCCTAATGGTTCGCGGCTTAGGGACACCTAATTCAAATGATTTGCTTAATATACCGACCTAAATTTTCTATTGTTCTCTTGTCGCTTGTAACTGATTCTTGACTTGTAAATTTCCCCTTGTTGTTTCACAATTAAGTCCTAGACTAGTGAGTTGGGCTTTTCCGATTTTGGTCTGTCAATAGGTGATTGGTACTTCAACCATAGGGTGCCTCAAGGGTGCAGTCTTTATATTCGTGTGATGGCTATTGTTGGAGGTGAAATCTTTCAATGTTAAAAGCTTATTCTAAACAGTTCAAAGTTGATTGTACGATGCTGAGCACGTCCTATAATGTTTGGATAGTTCTATTCAATGCTCGTGGGTCTAAGGATGGTAGATCGTGCGTATATCTGATTGGATAGAAACAATATCTTAAAGGGATTGCCAGAAGTTTGAGGTGTATCCACTAACTTTTATTAGGAGTGTTTGAAATTTGCACAACGTGTCTCGTGACTAATTCTTCGATGATAGGTTCATCGGAAAGGTGTTATCGGAAGAATAAAGCTATGGTAACAGTTTTGATTCCTCATGTCTTAATCTAGCTGATGTTACGATATACCTAAAGTGCTTAGTCTTCATTGCTAAGATTCTTACAGGTTAATAGTATCTCCCTAGATTTCCTTCATCGAATTTTTCCATGCTATTGTTTGTCAATCACAAGATCCTAAATTTATGAAGTGTCGTAGTATGGTGGTTGATTTTCAAAATTTGACTCGATATGGAGGGTTTTGTTTGAAATCCGTCTCTGAATAAATGGATTTACAAGTTTGAATAAATGAATTTTTACAAATTTGTATAAATTAGATCTTTCTCTGAATATGATTCAAAATTTTGTAGTTATGCAAGATTGGATTGTTCTCAAATACGACCCAAAGTTTTATAGATGGGTTTTCAACATTATGTGAATAGGAATGTTTAGCAAAGTTTGATGTTATACATTTCTTAACGTTCAATAGTTTTGTTACAGGTTGATCAAAGGGATTTACTCTTCAAAATAGATACATCAGAAAAATACTTTCCTACAAGGTGTATGATTTGTATAAACGCACTTTAAGGAAATATTGTTTGAATTGAAAGCATTAAAAAGGATGAAATAGTCGGGTAGGTATGTCTGCATGAATGCTTAGATGTCTAACATTTTGTTTCTAGTGTCGGATAATGCCTATTGGTTAACATTAGGCAAGACTTGTTGATGCGCGTGTATGTCGTTGCGGTTTAGCAGTATTAATGCCTACTCAAGTTTTAAATTTATATTTAGCCGACTTATCAATAACACACACACTTAACGAGCAGTGTACCCGGTCAGTATGAATATAATGGTAAGTAGAGTGTCGATCACTAAGAGTGGAACGTATTATCTAGTTATTCTAATCAGTATTTTAATAAATTAAGTTAGCTATACAACCTATTCTAACGCAAGGGGTTCAGCCTGAGAGACTGGCACGATTTGGTTGCAATTAAATAATAAACTAAACCAATAGGCACGAATCAGCGAATAGCACACACGTACACAGATAAATACTCAAGACAATAAGAAGGCTGTCCTGATAGATAAGTAGTTTGTCACTTGTTTTATTGCTAGTTTTATATGAAGTGTATAGTTCGATGCAACGCACCGAGATTAAGTCCTTTCTCGTTGGTTCTAATCTTATCGGCGAGTAAACCCTTAATGATTACTTATGACTATCCTATTTATCTTTCTTCCTACTTTTCTACAGACCATAGAATGCATAGGCGATCTAATAAACCATAGAATTAATCTTATGAAAATGTATCCTAAAAGATATTAGGATTTATTTTTATATTTAAGCATGTATTCATTTTTGTCATAATCACACAACTCAACACTTAACGAATTAGAAGTTAGATAAAATAATTTGATAAAAGCAAATCTAATCGTTTAACTGTCCAGTCGTGACGAATATTCTATCATAAGCTTGGCAAGTATACACATCTCCCCCACTAAAGCCAAGGAATAACAAGTCTAAAGCGGTAAAAAGGGTTTTTAGGCTTAAGGGTTAATTATTCTTAATCTCTATCGATCTCAAATTCCAGAAAAGGCGACAAAATCACAAATACATGATCGAATCCATGAACACGATACTTGCAATTGCTCAAATCCTTAACTCGAATAGGCTAAAGATAGGTCCAAACTTCACCAATAATAATATATCAAAAAGGGCGACAAAATCATAAATACATAGCCGAATCCACGACTACGATACTTAAGATTGCTCAAATCCCTAATCTCAATAAATCAAAGGTTTGGTTGGATAAAGAATAATACAGGGTATGGATAATATTTGGGATATAAATTGGTGTAAAAATGAAAAATAAACAAAACAAATAAATTAAAATCCTAAGTGTGGTTAATCACTATCCAACCATCCCATGAATAAGACTCATATCATAGAATAACTCACGCTTTAACACTTGAAACACACGCTTTAGGTAGACACGAATTATACTCAACAAGATCTTAATCAAAGAATAAACCTTAGTCGGCGTTCCCATAACTGCCAACTCCCATTCAATCCATAAATATAATATACAACAAATAGTGGTGATATCGACCACTTAATACAAAACTTTACATAAGTTGGTTAAATCAAACATCCAACTTTCTTCTTTTTTCTTTTTCTTTTCTCATTTTTTCAATTTTTTTTTTCTTTTTTTTTTTTTTTTTTTTTTTTTTTTAATAAACATAAACATAGATGTGTAAAATTTCACCACATCACTATAATGATAATTCTGGATAATTTTTTCATACTTTTCATAACTTCAGAAATAACGGTAATAGTGAAAGTAGTAAACACACGAAAAATAAACTCAAAGATATACAATATTTACTTTCACTCCAATTGCATTGTGCAATTTCCCGACCTAACCATAGATAATGAATTACGCACGCGAACATAGGTAATGTAAGGAAACACACTTTGCCTATAGCAATTAACCAACCACGGATTCTAATCTACAGGGTAGGCTAAGGTGTAAGGGTGTAACGAAACATTTTAACAAAGGTGTAAGAAACGAAAGGAATGGCTCTGAGTGTTTTTCTAGGGGTATCTTACTCTAAAAATGAGAGTAACAAAAGGGTTTATACGGGGGTTAACTAACCAGTGTAGTTAGCTAATAACACATAACATATAAGGCTATTTGGGTGTAATCCTAGAAATTTACCAATTTAGACAAGTCATTCCAATTATATAAATAATACTTATTATGGTGGTCTCGAACAGTATACAAGCCAAGTTCTAAAGTTTACAAGTCACCGGCACACTCATAGATTTGTGAATTTTGAAAAATCACAATTTTTGAAAATAACGTCATGTGTGCAGCAATGCAACTTAGACTTTAAACAAAAACATGCTAAAAAATTTTGAAATTTTGATATATTAAGCACATTTTAAGCATATTTTGAAAAGTTTAGGACAAGTAAGTGTTAAGTGTTCTAATTCTCCAATCCCCCCACTTAAGTTAAACAACGTCCTCGTTGTTTGTATAAAAGGTTAAAAACTGGAAAATAAAAGAATTAGAACAGAAAAACTCCCCTGAGATTTGCTCGGTATGATCCTCCATTAGTATAAGAGCAAAAATCATCTTTCTTGTGGATTAGAACGTTTAAGCTTCATAATAGATGTATCCACAGGAAATGCAGGAATCTATAATACCACCAAGGCTTTAAAACACACCTAAGGTAAGAAAAGGTTCAAACTTGCATAACACATTAGTAGTTAGATAAAAATAAAACATAAAAATTAAAAATGAAAATCATCAGGTCAGTCGATGCACCGTATCTTATGGAAGAAGATACGCCATATCGAGCCTGGAATAAATACGGATCAGAATAAAAGATGCGCACCTACAGGATGCCCGCATCCTTAACCAGGGATGCGCCGCATTTAAAATAAACTGATAAAAAGTTTTAAAGTCGAAAATAAAAAAATGCAGAAAAATAAAGATATGACCATTGCAGGAGATGCGTCGCATCTAAGAATTGAGATGCGCCGTATCCTCTGCGGCCTGACTGACTCGACACAAACAGAAAATTAAAAGATAAATCCGGGTTGTCTCCCAGTAAGCACTTGTCTTTATTCCAGAGTCTTCAAGTTAGACTCACGTTCAGCTTTTCAATATCGATCGTTGGTTCCCACATTGCCATGTAGGATCCATTTAGCAACTAATTCATCACGTATATATTCAGGTCCCAAATTCAAAACTCCTTTATAGAATCCTTCCATCATTTGATATGGGTACTCAATTCCTTTCTTCATGTCATCATTACTAATAAAAAGGAATGGAGAGAATTTGTAGCAGAACCTATTAGTAGCATGTTTAAACCCAGGGTGAGTTCCGGGCATCATATAAGTGATAATGTCGCTTCCACATTGAAAGGTGATCTTTCCTTCAAATCGTTTTGCATTAATAGTGATCTCCCTACAAAATGGTTTTCCAACAATCATGTCACCCATATCGCTGTCACGATAGGCATTCATGTCTTCAACAACGGCGAACTCAGTAACAATAGTAAAGCGTCCAGCGAAGATCAGGACATTAATGAAGGCTCCAACTACATTCTTTCCCTTATGCTCCACTTTATTTCTCATAATAGAATTGTAAAAGCTCCTTGACATGACATTGATTGGTAAAATAGGAACGAAATTGGCGTCAATACACTTGTATCCAATCATGCATGGGAATTGCAAATTGTAAGCACAATCGGCGTGGATCCTTCTACCGTAATCCCAAGAACCATCATATCCGTCAAATTCATCGTAATTCCTAGTAATAATAACGTTGACTTTTGGACTATCAACAATTTCTCCTTCTTCTAACTCAGATTCCGCATTATCCATGAACAGGTCATTGGATTCCAATGGCACATCACGGTCATTAAGTTCAATGTAGTCCCCATCGTAACGTTCGAGTGATTTATCATGCACTAATATTTCATTCATAAAATTGGCTTCGAAGTCGAAGTCAATAAGTTCTCCGAATCCGACCATTTTCCTTCTAAGATAATCACGAAAGCATCAGTAGGATTTGCTCAAGAAAGTAATAAATCAGAAAATTAACAACGAAAACAGAATACGAAAAATTAAAGTTACTGATATCTGCAGACGATGCGCCGTATCCAAAAACTTGGATACGCCGTATCTTATAATCGTTAAAATTAAATCAAACTTTATTCAGAAAATAGATACGCCGCTTAGAAATTCGAATGCGCCGTATCAATTTTAATAATCAAAAATCGATATTTATTTAAAATTAAATGCGTCGTATTAACAAAAGTTAATGCGCCGTATCTTCGTTACGTTTCAAAATATAAGATTTTTGATTCAGAAGATACGCCGTATCGATAGAAATCGATACGCCGTATCTGTTTAATAATTCGAAAACTGTTTTTAATTAAAATAATAGATACGCCGTATCTGCTGAAGCAGATGCGTCGTATGGCGTTAACGTTTAGAAAAAATTTTTTTTATCAAAAACAGATACGCCGTATCTTGGGGAAAAGATGCGTCGTATCGAATTAATTAAACGCGTTGTATTATAAAAAATTAAACGCAATACGCCATATCTGAGAGATCAGATGCGCCGTATCGTTTGATTTAGCTCAGTACAACGATAGCAGAACACAAAAAATACGAAAAATTAAAAAAAAAATAAAATACACGAAAATAAACAAAAATAAAAGCAAACAAATAACACACAAAAACAGAAAATATGCAAAATATTACAATGAATGCAAATTAATCTAATACACAACAGAATTAGCGGTTAGATAAAAAAAAATTAAAAACCTAATTAAAATACTAATCAAATTAACAGATAATAACAATTCACTCCCCGGTAGCGGCGCCAAAAACTTGATGCGCGAGTATGTCGTTGCGGTTTAGCAGTATTAATGCCTACTCAAGTTTTAAATTTATATTTAGCCGACTTATCAATAACACACACACTTAACGAGCAGTGTACCCGGTCAGTATGAATATAATGGTAAGTAGAGTGTCGATCACTAAGAGTGGAACGTATTATCTAGTTATTCTAATCAGTATTTTAATAAATTAAGTTAGCTATACAACCTATTCTAACGCAAGGGGTTCAGCCTGAGAGACTGGCAGGATTTGGTTGCAATTAAATAGTAAACTAAACCAATAGGCACGAATCAGCGAATAGCACACACGTACACAGATAAATACTCGAGACAATAAGAAGGCTGTCCTGATAGATAAGTAGTTTGTCACTTGTTTTATTGCTAGTTTTATATGAAGTGTATAGTTCGATGCAACGCACCGAGATTAAGTCCTTTCTCGTTGGTTCTAATCTTATCGGCGAGTAAACCCTTAATGATTACTTATGACTATCCTATTTATCTTTCTTCCTACTTTTCTACAGACCATAGAATGCATAGGCGATCTAATAAATAGGCGAGGGCAGAGGCATGGCGACCCGATCAACGCTCAGCTAGACACAGAGGTTATCAATGCACTAATAAAAGTCACCAATGACATCAACATATAAACTTTAATTAATGAGAAAGCAGTTTTAAGGGAGTGCAATCTTTCCGTTGTCACATTACACAAGCCACCAATCTTAATGAATTAAAGTTTACTAACACAATAAAACACAACTACTTAATGAATTAAACACATGCAGCACCTTCTTACAGCTCTTGTATCTTCGTTTGGGTGTGTCTTGTGCTGCCTTAATCGACTGAATTCGTCCAAGGTTTCTGTACTTCGGTCTTCGGATATAATATTATATGCGCTCTCGAATTTGTCTGGTCTTGGGGTATTTATAGTTTCTGTCTGAGGGTAAGATGCGGCGCATCTAGTAAGTAGATGCGGCGCATTGACTTAACTTCGCGTGAGGTCCAAGATTATAATATTCAGGAATATTCGTACACCACCAGAAGATGCGGCGTAACTCCATAAATAGATGCGGCGCATGTCCTCTTGTATCTTGGATCGTATCTGGTGAAATCTTGATAGTGATGCGCCGTATGTAATGAGTGAGATGCGGCGCATCTGGAGCAGATTCGTCTTGATCTTGTACATTTTAGTAGACTCTTAACTTCTTGCATGTTTTGCTCCATAATTAGTCCAAAATCGCCAAGTTTCACCAAATGCTTGTTTTCAACTGAGAATTACAAAAGTAAACGATTAAGTATCAATCCTCATACATAATATAATAAAACAGGTCAAATTAATAGGATAAATGATAGTAATAAAATGTACTTATTTGAGTTCATCACTTGTAATTATGAGTATTCAACTTACTTGGTCATTTCTAAAATGGATCATATCTTAGGTTTGTTGTCTTACTTGGTCTAACTAGTACTTCTGAAATGATAGGATTTGGTGACTATGCCAAATATAGAGATTTGGATTGCCTCGTGAGATCTTATGTTTTCCGTTGCCATACAAATCAACTTATTGTATACTTCTAGTCCTTGTTTGTAGTTCTAAAATCCTTTCGTTGTTTTCTTATGTCAGAGAATTCTCCTTGTAATTGGAAAGTCTTTCCTAGAAAGGTCAAGGGAAAAAATTCAACTTAACGGTTGAGTGAGTGACATGTGGTGTAGGTATCTAGAGATGGTTTGTCAATAGGGATGTTTATGAAAATTTACTTGTTAACAAAGCTTTGCTTTTTGGATGTTTTGAATGAAGATTGTTATTAAGGATTTTTGAAAAGATGATTGTTTCCTTCATGATATAATTCTTCCTGAATTAGACATAGGTGATCAGGCTATGTATAATTGAGGACTAATGATGCAATGCTCGGTTTAGTCAAAGTAGCATTATGTTTCTCAAAATTTTTAGATGGTGTTCAACGTGTTGTTTGATAAAGTAGTAGTAAATAGTTGGTAGAATGACAGAAAATCAATTTATAAGATGGGAGTTATCATCTAACAATGGTGAGTGATATGGGAATGTCGAGGTATAGGGAGGTAAGAGTAGTGATGTAGGTGTATTAGTAGATGAAAAAGCATCCTCGATATCCGAGTCTGCTGGAATGATAATAGGGTGGTTGGGTGCAACTTCGCCCTCCTCAAAGGGTTTAGTCTCAGCATCGGATGATATGAGTGATGAGTCTGGTGTAAAGTCAACTGATGTTAAAACTATAGTAGTTGGTGACAAGGTATCCTCCATGTCAAGGTCTGAAGTAATGATGATGGGATGGGTATCTGAAGATATCTCTGTGACAATCGACATAAAATGAAAGTAAATAACCTGCATAATGTATGTATGAAACCGCATGTATAGTGAATATGCACTTATGATGAAATGATGAGATGCTATGACGATGTGGTTATAGTCTAGGGTCCGTGATACAACCTAGTTCGCTATAACCTTAGCTCTGATGCCAATCTGTCATGCCCCCAAATACCTAATTTGCAGCGGAATGGAATACCTGGGGCGTGACTGTCATAGCATCACAGTTACAGTTATATTGAATGACCTAAAGTTTCATTTTAAAAGTACATCGTTTGATTTCATAAAACATTGAGAGTTTACAAAAGATAGGTCGAAAAAGATTTGTCAAAGTTGCGGAAATAAGTTTGTTACAAACAAAACGATAGTTTAAGTGCATAACAATACAAGTGAGACGCATCGTCATCGCGAATCTATGATAAGTCCTCATGCAGGACATGATGCGAATGCTTTAATTACCTGAAAATACAATGCTAAAACGGTCAACAAAAATGTTGGTAAGAATCATAGGTTTATGTAAATGTTATGTACGGCTACCACAAGTATAAGTTATGTATGACAAAATTTCCGCATGAAAATGATACAGTTGCTATAAGCTCATGACCCCGAAGCTAGATTGATTATGTATGCCCCAACAGAGTGTTTGTCAAACAACTCTAATTTTGTTATTAAATGAAATGCATCCGTTTGACCAGTTGGATCTACCAACCCGAATGGAGGAGTCACCCTCAATAGATCTATTCACTCACTCTCGCTTACTCCGTAATTAACGGTTCATGATAAATAAAAAGGGGCTTTAACTTGGCAATGCGGTAACTTAAGCAATGTAAATGAATTTAACATACTTGGGCTCGTAATAAAATGTTGTGCAATGTATTCTCCCCCGTAAGTTTAGAAATGAAATAATAAATTGAAAAAGGGGCTATGAAAACTCACCTCATGTAATGGTTATGATAACAATAGTGGATACACTGAAATGAGGTGCGATCTCTAACCGCAACCTAATATGAATGATATGATCTAATGTATGTCATGAAATGTTGTCACACATGCAAATACGTATGTTATCGATACCACTCTTATATTATTGAAATAATGTTTATGGTCAAAAAAAAAAAATATATTTTTGATGTCTTTTTAAGTTATAAAACACTTTACGCGTATATGTGTTGTGAACGTCGGTTTTCTATCGCTTGTATCACGGTCGTTATAAGCTCGTTTTCTACGTTCTTTATGTCCTCGGCTTCGTATTACAGCGAACTAATAGATTTTTGATATGTCGGCTCGTCTAGTTCGCGTTCAACGCCTCGTTTTAACCATTGAAAATCGTGTGACAGCCTACTATTTTTCAGAAAATATAGTTTTCGTCGTTAAACTTGTAATTAACGTATCTTTCTAGTCGTAAGCTCGTTTTTACTCATTCCAGCGGCCATGGCTTCATTTTTTAGACCTACCAAAGCTATTCTAGACCTACCATACACCTTTCTAGGGTGTCATGGGTTCCTAATATTCACCAAAAATGATAGAGTACTAGGAACACTAACAAGATCCTTTAAATTCATTTTAATGATCAAAAACAAGTAATAAGTGGTATATAACATAAATATACTTGCATGTTTTGCTACTAGATCATAAAAATAGATCATGTAGGAGTATGAATGAGTAGAAAAATTATTACTTAGAACACTTACTTGATGATGAAGAGTTTTTGAGGTAAATAACTTAATTACTTCAAGGTTTTTATTTCAAAACCCTAACTAGAAGCACTAATAGAACTATAAAAATACTTGATCTTGAAATTTCTATGGTTTCTTCTTGGTTCTTCTTCTTGACTGATTATAGACAAGGTGGAGATGGAGATGATATTTGTTTTTCTTACTTGAAGTATTTATGAGAAATGAGTAGTAATAATGATCTAGATATATATTCTTGGTCAAAGTAAAAGAGTCAAAGTAGCTGGGGGGGGCGCATGGGGCGTGAAATGGGGGAAAGGGGGATGGGTTGATGGTGTGAAGAATTTACCTTGGACTTTTAGGTGTAGTTAGGTTAGAATTTTAGCTAGGATATCTTGTTATCGGGTACCGAGTTAGCTAAAAATAAATTTTAACAGAAGAAAATAAAGTATAACGAAGTCATAAAAATTATAAAATCACATTTCTCGCAAGTATCGGGTGGCCAAATAATTATCATGTTGAAATTTCGTAAACCGTCGTAGTTATAAGCTTTTAATGGTATGTATAGTAAATAATTTCAAAACACCGGGTAAACTAATAATATAATTTTTATATCACTGTAATGAGTGTGAAAATATGTTAGGATCATAGTCGGGAGTGTCGTGTATATTGTTCGTAGTAAATGATTGAGTGATAGCATTTATTTAATAAATAAATATACGTGAATTGAAAATATGCAAACCCATGAATGACCTAATATGAAGATGACGTTACTGATGATATGTAGACTACTCTAGTCTATATGATGTGTCCTCACTGATGTTCCGTGAACACGCAGCTAAACTCTTACGGTTACGCAAATTTTGATACCCGTAAACCTAGTTTACGAAATGATGAATGATAACCTTGAATAGTGATTTCCCTCCGGAATGAATAGTGTTTCATGAATAGTAAATTTTTTGATAACGTTTCAAAGTTACAAACTGACTTCAAAAATGATGAATAGTGAAATGATGAATAGTGAAATTGACTGGATCTAAACACACTCCTTGTGTTGAAGATACTTTGAGTATATGCTAGGTAGCACGTGGAATTTACTACAAAGTACTTAAAAGATTATGTGTATGGTGATGTATGTGATTGTATGAATGTAACAGTGAAAGCATGAACACAATTGTTTAACCAAACAAATAGCTTCAATATTAATAATACGAGTGATCTACAATATCACCAGGGTTTAACAACCTTGAAGCTTTCGTATGACTTAGAGATATATATCAAATCCCTAACCAAGGATCTTCTTTTTTAACACAAGAAGTCCTTTACAAGTAAAACTAATATATGTATCAAACTATATTAATAAGATATACACAATATCTATTCTATATTTATCTTCACTCGTTTCTGTCTTCATCTCATAATTAGTACTAACCATCTCTACTAGCAGTACTAACTGACTTAGTACTGTTATTGTTAATCTTCAGTAGTTGTAACTTTGATCTGGCAGTACTAACTGTTAGTTTAATTCCCAACAATCCTCCCCTAAACTTATAATTTATGTACAAATCTTTAAGTTTTTCGAATTAAACTCCAACTTTGATGATGGGGGGAATTCTTTCAAACACTTATCTTCAATCTTGAATCACTTCAGAATTTTCTTCATATTTAAGCTTTGAAGAAAACCATAACAGTAAGCACTCCATCACTTAGACTTCATTATTCTTCAATTTTGGCTTGATACTGATTAAGTAAGATCTTCACAAAGAATATTCTCAGAATCTGCTAGCAACTTCTCTTGATCTGCTCTGTTATCCTCCCCTGAATCTCATACTCATCATGAATCAACTGACAAACTTGAATTCCTCCCCTGTTTGGAAGAATTTTCACCATCACTTGAACTTGAACTTATGATGCTTGATCTCAGCTTCCAATATGACAATTTGTACAAGTTTCCAGCAATTCATTTAGTTTCAAATCTGCTCTCATCACTTCCAGGTGTATAACCGTCTGAGAGAGGTGAATCATAGAGCATAAACATATTTCAAAGCGAGTTTGAACTATCAGTACAAACTGTTTAGCAAAAAATTTCAAAAAGGATTATCAAAGATTTTTCAAAGAGCAGTATAAACTCAATGTGGACTTGAAAACATTTTTTCCCACTTATAGTTTTTAGCAAACTATCAGCTATCAACGGATTTGATGTGTCTTTACAAATAGCCGTTTGCTTTAGACTAGCCAACTCTTCACTGTGAGATATGGTGATTTGGTAACCATATACTTTTTGGTAAACTATCAACCATAAACGGATTTTAGAAGTCTTTACCAGAAACCGTTTGCTCTGGACTAGTTGGTTCTTGATGTGGGTTAGACATGGTGAACCAATTACCATTTGTTGTGTGCTAAGTTTACACACTTTAAATTCCAAAGCACCATACTTTCCAAACTTAATTCACTTAATTCACATACTCCAATCCATTTGCTTATTTAACCTGCAAATGTTAGTCCAAAACCAAAGAAAACACAATACAAAGTATTTCCTTGTTGACAGTTATCACCATTGACTAACATGTTTACATAAACAGTACCAAAATTGAACAAACAGTACAAACTATACATAGCAGTTTCATTAGACACAACTAGCACAACTAGCAGTACAAAATCCTTTTTTACACAAAAACACTTAGACATTGAATCTTTCAAGGATTAAGCATTCTAATACCTGTTACCAAGTACTGAAACCTTGTCACATCAAAACCTTTTGTTAATAAGTCAGCAAAGTTGTCATCAGTATGAATTTTGACAACTTGAACTAACTTCTTTTCATTACAATCTCTTATAAAGTGATGTCTAATTTCAATGTGTTTAGTTTTTGAATGTTGAACTGGATTTTTAATTATACACATTGTACTGCTATTGTCTATCAAAATTATTGTGCTCAAGAAATTATACCCATAATCAAGTAACTGATTCTGAATCCAAAGAACTTGAGCACAACAACTAGCAGCAGCCACATATTCAGTTTCTGTTGTAGAAGTAGCCACCATAGTTTGCTTTTTGCATTGCCATGAGATAAGTCTGCATCCCATAAACTGACAACCACTAGTTGTAGACTTTCTATCCATACTAGCACCAGCATAATCACTGTCTGAATATGATACCAAATCAAATGAAGAGTCTTTAGGATACCACAGACCTAAGTTTCGTTGTCCTTTGAGATACCTAAATATCCTCTTCACTGCAGTCAAATGAGACACCTTGGGATTCACTTGAAATCTTGCATAAGCACATACTGCAAACATAATATCAGGCCTAGATGAGGTGAGATACATCAAAGACCCAATCATCGATCTGTATGTGTGCACATCCACAGTTTCACCACTTTGATCTTTCAAAAGCAAATGTGTCTCCTTATCAATAGGTGTACAAGCAGCTTTAACATCTGTAAATTGGAACTATCTCAATATTTCAGCTACATATTTATCTTGAGAGATAAATATTCCTTCTGGATTCTGCTATACTTGTAATCCCAAAAAGAAAGTAAGCTCACCCATAGAGCTCATCTGAAACTGATCCTTCATAAGCTTTTCAAACTCTTTGCACATCTCCTTCTTGGTAGAACCAAAGATGATATCATCTACATATACTTGAACCAATAGTATATCATCCTTGTTCTTCTTGATAAAAAGAGTCTGATCAATCTTTCCCATATGGAACCCATTCTTCAATAGATAAGTAGCCAGAGTTCCATACCAAGCTCTTGGAGCTTGATGTAAGCCATAGAGGGCTTTCACCACCTTATAAACTTTGTCAGGATGATCTGGGTCTATGAAACCTGGAGGTTGAAAAACATATACCTGCTCATCAATTGTACCATATAAAAAGGCACTCTTCACATCCATCTGGTAGACCATGAATCCTATAAATGAAGCATAAGCAAGAAAAAGCCTTATTTCTTCAATCCTGGCAACAGGAGGAAAAACTTCCTCATAATCAATTCCCTCTTCCTGAGTATATCCTTGAGCTACCAGTCTTGCTTTGTTCTTTATCACTATACCTCTTTCATCTTTCTTATTTCTGAATACCCACTTAGTACCAATAACCCTCATGCTTTTTGGCAAATCAACTAAGACCCATACCTTCTGAATCATGAATTGAAACAGTTCTTCTTGCATTACTTCAACCCAACTTGAGTCTTTTAATGCCTTGAGCACATTCTTTGGTTCTATCTGTGATAGGAAGCACACAAACAGACATTCATTATCATCTTCATGGTGTTTTTCTTCATAAACAACACTAAGAAAACCATGATGATCTGGATCTTGTATCTGTCTTCTAGTCTTCAGACCAGATTGTACATCTCTAATCACATTGGCAAGTGGATGATTCTTGTGAACTGTAGTTTGGGGAGTAGAAGGAACTTCATAATTCATTGGCATGTTGTGCAGACCAGCTCCAAACATATCAAAAGAATCCATTTGTTGAGTAGTAGTAGAACTTGAACTAGCAGTTGAATTATTTTGCCCAGTAGTAAATTCTTCTAGCTCAGCAGTACTAACTCCATTTGGGTTAGCAGTACTAACTCTATTTGTACTGCTTTCAGGAACTTCTATTTCTTTACCATCTTGTCCATTGCTTTCACCAGCATTCTTTTCTTTATCAGTATCACTTAATGATGGAACATCATCATTCTTTGAAGAAGAATCATACAATGGATTATCTTCCAAGATAGGCATCAAGACATGATCTTCATCAGAATCCTCTGAACCTACATTATCATTAGTATTTGTACCTGTAACAGGCACTAATTCATAGAATCTCAAAGCATATCAAGATCAAACAACCAATCTGGACCACCACCTGCAATATTTGGTATATTCTCTTGAAACTCAATGTACAGATTTTCCTCTACATGTCTAGTGCTCTTATTATACACCCTAAAAGCTTTACTATTTAAAGAATAACCAACAAAGAAACCCTCATCAGATTTCCCATCAAACTTTCCTAATTGGTCTTTGGTATTAAGAATAGTGACATGGCAACCAAAAGGTCTCATAAAGCTTAAGGCAGGGGTTCTACCTCTAAAAAGTTCATAAGCAGTCTTATTATGAGGTTGCACCACTAAAACCCTGTTCTGAACATAACAAGCAGTACTAAAAACTTCAGCCCAAAATTAATTAGGTAACTTAGAGTCAGCTAACATTGTCCTAGCAGCCTCTATTAAAGTCCTATTCTTTCTTTCAGCTACTCCATTTTGCTGTAGGGTTCTAGCTACACTAAATTCTCTTTTAATACCCTTTTCATTGCAAAACTCATCCATAACTCTGTTTTTAAATTCTGTCCAATTATCACATCTGATTATTTTTACCTTCTTATCAGCTAGGTTTTCTACCTCAATTATAAAGGACTTAAGGATCTCACTAGTCTCATCCTTAGTTCTCAAAAAGAAAACCCATGTAAACCTGGAATAATCATCAGTAATGACAAGACAATATCTTTTATGATTCAAGCTATTCACAGAAGTTGGACTAAACAAGTCCATATGAAGCGTGTATAAAGCTTTAGAATTAGAGTTATGAAACTTGGGCTTACAAGAAGCTCTGTGTTGCTTACCCTTAAGGCAAGAAACACATGTTTGGTCATTTTGAAAAAATTTATTAGGTAAACCTCTTACCAAACCATATTTAGCAATCTTATTAATGGTTTTGAAATTAACATGACCAAGCCTTCTATGCCACAACATTGACTCATCCAATGTGGCTTTTGCAACAAGGTAAGTAAGACCTTCTTTAGGAACAAGCTTATTCATCTCAACACTATATGTATTACCCTTTCTGGGGATTTTAAGCAATACTTGACTTTCATCAGGTAGCTTAAAGTCAGGAGAAAGAATAAGACAATCAGTATCAGTGAATAACACCTTGTTCTGTTTTTCACAAATTTGTGACACACTAAAAAGGTTGTACTTAAGCTCTGCTACAAAATACACATTTTCAAAGTCAAGATTACCTGTTTTAATAATACCTTTACCAGTAATCTTTCCACCAACACCGCCACCAAAGATAACAGGTCCTCCATCCAGAGGTGTAAAGTCTGAAAGGTATGACATGTTACTAGTCATGTGCCTTGAACATCCATTATGTGAGTATCCTCTATCTTCTCCATCATTTGTAGGATGTTCCTGCACACAAAATAAAGGATTTAGTTCCTTTTGGGGACCCAAGCCATCACTAACTTGGATCTGCCTCGTGCATCAATATAATTATATCTATTGAAATTCATTGATGCACAATTGGGTCTGGTAGGTTTCCATACCGAACGTGCTGAGGCCTTCACAGCAATGCCCCATTGACCCTTAACATTCATGTACCTAGTAGTAGGAATTGCTGGTCTAGCAGTTGGAACTGCTGGTTTAACTTTAGGCACCCATTTTTGATTATATAAATATGTTTTCTTGTAAAAGGGTCTATTAAACCAATTGTTTTGTCTAGCAGTAGAAACAGATTTGATGCCAGACTTCAACATGACTGCACTGGCATCATCTTAGAATTTACAGTAGGGTTAGTCAATCTAGTAGGACTGTTTTGATTCACCCTAGCATTGGTATTCATTGATGATATTCTTATTTACTCTCGGAGCGAAGAAGAACATGCAGAGCATTTAAGGATTATTTTGGAATTACTCAAGAAAGAACAATTGTACGCTAAATTCTCCAAGTGTGATTTCCGGATTCACACTGTGCAATTTCTTGGGCACGTGATTGATCACCACGGTATTCACGTGGATGCTTCCAAAATAGAAGCAGTCAAAAATTGGCCGACACCTACAACACCCACAGAGGTGCGTCAATTTTTAGGACTTGCTGGCTATTATCGGAGATTCATCGAGGGATTTTCGAAGATTGCCAAGTCTTTAACGAAATTGACTCAGAAGAACAAGAAGTATGTTTGGGGAGAAGATCAAGAGAAAGCTTTCCAGCTGTTAAAGCAAAAGCTTTATGAAGCACCAATTCTAGCTTTACCCGAAGGAAATGACGATTTTGTTGTTTATTGTGACGCATCACACTAAGGGTTAGGCGCGGTATTCATGCAAAGGGACAAAGTTATCTGTACGGCACGAAATGCGTCGTATTCACAGATCACAAGAGCCTCCAACATATTCTCGACCCGAAAGAATTAAACATGAGGCAACACCGATGGTTAGAGTTGCTAAGTGACTATGACTGTGAAATTCGTTACCACCTTGGAAAAGCAAATGTTGTAGCAGATGCTTTAAGCAGGAAGGAACGAATTATGCCTCTTCGAGTCAGAGCTTTAGTCATGACCATTAATTTGGACCTGCCATCCCAAATTCTCAATGCACAAGCTGAAGCAGTAAAGGAAGAAAACATTCAGGCTGAGAATTTAAGGGGTATGGACAAGGCGTTTGAACTTCGTCCTGATGGAACTCGTTGTATAAAGAACAGAAGTTGGTTACTGCTCTTTAGTGATTTAAGAAATGTAATTATGCATGAATCACATAAGTCGAAGTATTCTATCCACCCAGGTTCTGAAAAGATGTATCAGGATCTCAAAAAGCTTTACTGGTGGCCAAACATGAAAGCTGACATCGCTGAGTATGTCAGTAAATGTTTGACATGTGCACGAGTTAAGGCTGAACATCAAAGGCCGTCTGGCTTATTGACTCAACCAGAGATTCCTGAATGGAAGTGGGAAAGAATAACCATGGATTTCATCACCAAGTTACTTAGGACATCAAGCGGGTATGACACTATTTTGGTCATCGTTGATCGTCTTACGAAATCAGCGCATTTTCTACCAATCAAGGAGACAGATGAGATAGAAAGTCTTGCACAATTATACCTGAAAGAAGTAGTCTCACGACATGGAGTACCAATTTCCATTATCTCGGATCATGATTCTCGTTTCACATCCCAATTTTCGAAAAAGCTTTAGAAAGCTTTGGGTACTCAGTTAGATATGAGCACTGCTTATCATCCACAGACCGACAGACAAAGCAAAAGAACTATTCAAACGTTGGAAGATATGCTCAGGGCATGTGTAATAGATTTTGGTAAAGGATGGGATAGACATTTGCCTTTGGCAGAATTCTCATACAACAATAGTTACCATGCCAGTATCAAGGCAGCACCGTTTGAAGCACTTTATGGATGAAAGTGCCGATCACCCATCTGCTGGACGGAAGTCGGAGAATTCTAACTTACCGGACCGGAAATAATTCAGGAAATGACCTATAAAATAGTGCAAATTCGACAACGTCTACAAGCCGCACGAGATAGGAAAAAAAGCTACTTATGCATTGGGATGCTGTTGGGTCATCCAGTTGTTGCCCTTCACTCACATACTCTTCTTTTCCTTGAGATTCGGGATGATTAATTCTGGTATCTTTACCCGACGGTTATTTTGCGTTTTCCGATCCGACTTTGTGGGTTATTTTCCAGCTACAGTGCTTTGTGAGGGGAGCTACAGTGGTATGAATAGTGTGTTTATTAATTTTTTAAGTTTGTGGTTGTTTTTAGGCCATTTGTTTTTGCCACAGTGATTAGGTCGCTTATATCCACACTTTTGGATATGATTTAGATGTTCGGCTTTTTTTCCCGATAAAAAAAAATGGGTGGTTTCATCGTGTGTGAAAGATCTATTCAGGCACTCATTGAAGCTTCTGTTTTTTTATTGTGTTTCATTGTTTCTGTTGTTGTTGTTAATTTCATCATCATAATGGATATAATTATGTTTGTTTAGGGCCTATCGCTTTTGCTTTCATAGTATTTATTGTGGTTTTATGATTGTGTATTTTGTTTAGGGTTTTATGCGATATGTTGTTGCCTATTTTGCATGTAAATAACTATTTCTGTGTAAATAAGTATGTTTTAGCTTTTATAGTGATCTCTAGGTTATTTTGGCCTTCTTTTGGTGACATTGGCTTCATACGTTTGTTGATGATTCTTTAAAAATGTTGTTGTTCGGCATAGTGATTACTTATAAAGTTTTTGTCATTGTTTTTCGGTTATCTATTTTTTGTTGGCTCTTCCATCTCTGCGTTGATGTTTTTTGGTATGAAACCAAATGCTAGAATGAAACCAACTGCTACACGTCTTGCCCAAAATATGAGAAAGCTACTTTTGCGAAACCCAAAAATGAATGACGAGGTGACTATAGATGATTGTGGCAACTCGCCGTTGCAAAGTGAAACTAAACACAATGTCATACCTTCCTTGACGTTGAGTGTTGGTGTTTCCGAATGTTAGTTTCTTTTATATAGTTGGTAGAACTTGTAGTATTATTTTTTATGCAATGTAGAGTTTATGTTTATGTTTTTGTCTTTTCAATTCTGGCCAGATGATATTTGGCTAGCAAATATGCGCCTAATAGCCCCGCAAGTTCCACTGAAGCGTCGTTCTGATGCAACCGGCGTAGATGTGCCACCGAAAAACAACTTATTTGGCAGCCATCGACTGAAACGATCTAATGTGAATATCCATATTGGTTAGTGATTGCTTACTTCTGTTGACTCTGTTCACAGGGTCCTAATTTTAAATATTTTCCTGATGGCCAAAGCGAACATCCATATTTGCGTATCTGTTAAAAAAATGCAGCCACACCTGTGTGTAAACGCGTTAGGGGGAAAATATCTGTCAACGGATGTGGCCCCCATTTCGCCCCATTCTCTTCATGGTACTGCTCTACCAGCAAGTTCATTGCCCTGTCCAGCTACAGGTGGAGATCATCCCGTTAGTGTTGATTTTCAAGATTGATAAAATTAGTCTTTTATCCTTTATAGTTTCTGCACCAATTACTTTATTAGGTGTTGCTTTGTCTTTTCAATTGCTTGCAGCTGATATTTTAGTACAAAATACGTGCCTAACAGCCCCGCAACTTCGGCTGAAACATCATTGTGGTGCAGCTGCCAATACAGCAACGCTTGGTGCTTCCGAAGTTTAGTTTCTTTTCTATAGTTGCTACAATTTTCTGTGCTATTTTTTTATGCAATGTAGAGTTTATCTTTATCTTTTTGGTCTTTTCAATTCTCCGCAGCTGATATTTCGGTACGACATACGCGTCTAACAGCCCGCCAATTTCGCCTGAAACGTCATTGTGCTGCAACCGACTTACATATGCCGCTGATCAACACTTTCTTCAGCAGCCATCGACTGAAACGGTCTAATATGAATATCCAGATTGGTTAGTGGTTGTTTACTTCTGTTTATTCTATTCAGAGCGTCTTAATCTTTTATATTCTTATGGTGGCAAAAGTGAACGTCCACGTTTACGTGTCTGTTAAAAAATGTAGGCACACCTGTGTGTAAACGCGCATGGGGAAAAACAAATTTTCCCACCAAATGTGGACCTCATTTTGTATAATCCTGTTGATAATGCTGCTTTAGCAGGAACTTCATTGGCCCATCCAACTGTAGGTACAAATTATCACATTAGTGTTGCTTTTCAAGGTTAATTAAATGAGCCTTTTGTGGTTTATACCTTTATACCTTTTTGGCGATGATTTCATTGGCAGCTCTTGAAATGTGACTATGTTGTACGTGGTCAAACCATTTCCTTCGCTCAGGTGATACAACGATCATTGGCTGGCTTATTCATAGGAAATTTATAATCAAATGTATAATACAATTCCTTAAAGTGTGCTGGACGAAGACTTTCTGATGTTTGTGCACTATTTTACTGCATATTTTTTTAAAATGTTTACATGAACCAAACGCCTATATTCAAAATCACTCCGAATAAGAAAGGTCATGACTTATGTGAGCTCTTATTGTTGTCGCAGTTTCTTCGTGGCTCGGATAACAATTCACCAGACAGGTATTAACGACACACCCGCCTCAAGCATTAAGGCAATTCTTACAACTGCTAAAGGTCATTATTAATACTTTGCACCTTTTACCATTATTTCCTTTCGAAATGTTTTATCCCTGCATTTCTATGCATTTTAGGGGCCGAAATTTAGCAGTTACCTCAAATAGATGTTTAGTGATGCCTTTATTTTCTTGGCAGCCTAGGCATATCAAGTACACAAAGTCACTTTCTGTTCACGGCTCTTGACTAGATTCCTGTGTCAGAAGAAACATGTGCCTCGAATCCAACTAATGTAAAGTTGGATATACAAATACGCTGGCTTCGCACAATCTGGCTTCACCAGATCTTCATGCGTACCTTTATACAACAGCACGCATAAGCGTGTGGATACTAACACCCATCGTTGTTTGAAACTTAGGTGACAATTCTAAGTATATTAAAAATCAAACAATTGACCAAACAAGTGTTAGCGAGGCACCCACCTCACCCCTTAAGCCATGCTAAAGGTCATTACTAATAGTTTACGGTTTCTTGCCTTTATTTTATTCGCATTGCAGGCATACCGAATGCACAAAGTGGCTTTCTATGCATGCCTTTTCACCAGATTCCTCTACGAGAAGAAACAACTGCCTCCAATCCATCTAGCGCAGAGTTAGAGATCCAAATGACCTGACTTTGCAGGCTTTGCCTGTACCAAATCTTCATACGTAACTCGATTCAACAGTATGCATAAGCGTGTGGGTTTTGTAGTTGATTAATACAGTTGCTGCCCAAAAGGTAATCTAAAACTTTGTATGTGTATATATATATATATATATATATATATATATATATATATATATATATATATATATACTTATGACAATATACATCTATTTTTTGAGCAGTTACCTCTTCACGTAGGTTCGATCTATTTGAGTAAAAAATAAATGAAAGTATTTTTTATTTATGTATGGCAAGGCAACCGATATAATTTTTGCATTCAAAGATGGTATAAGAGATGACAAAAAGCCTAAAACGTTTGCTAGAAAAACAAATCGTTACCATAAGAGCAACAAAGAATGTCTAATATTTTTGTTTTTGCCAATACTAATAGTTAGTATTCTGTTGCGATTATAATTATTCTTTTTTTTTGCGTTCTCATAATTACACTTCTATAAAAGATTATACTGAATAGCACAATACGGTTGCTGTCATGACTGGTTTGAGCCAAATCACTTCCTTGCAGTATCCTGTCCCGTTTCCCAGCTTTTGTTTGTGATTGGATGATACTGTTGATTTGTAGCTTTTATATATTTGTATTTACGAATATGCAAAAAACAAAGCAAGTTTTAAAAGTATAAGGCATGAGCTTTTGCCCCTGACAGATAAAGAAAAAACAATTAATCTTTGGGCACCCTTGAGGTACAAAATTTGTTTTTTTATCACACGCCTTAGGTTTTTTGTTATCTCTTCTACCATCTATGAATGCAAAAAAATTATCGCATGCCTTTACTGCAGCACTCATCACCAATAGAATAAAACTCTTAACAATTAGTGTGAAACCAAAAAATTCAGTGTCACAGGTGATTTTGGAATTTCGCTGTATACTATTCATCATGTTATCTGCATTAAATATATGGGTATGCATGAAGAAAAAAGCATTTCCTTTTAGAATAACGAGGTATGCATCCTCTTGATTATTTTACTTTTTTATGCAATATCATTGTTATAGAAATAATTTATACACTAAACATATTAAAATTTACTCTTTTTAATCAAATAGGAGGTATGCTACTATGGTTTGTAAATATGTTTGGAAGCTAATAACGATTTTCCATTGTAGATATGTAATCACACCCGTTTCACCCATTAACTTTTTTTTTGGTATTTCCTACACCTATTCTTTAAAAGTATATTTTCTCAAATCAACAAATAAAGGAGTTTTGTTGTTGATATAGATTGATTCGTCTTAATATTTCGCCTGTACGTTTTTCTCAGTGATGCTGATTATCTGCTTTGAGACATGCCGGTTTGTTCCTGCTATAGCCTCATTTGTTAAAGTTGTTTATTTGTCGCTGGTATTCGTTAATTTAGGTTTTAAATAATTATTTTGTTTGGCTAATAGAATCTATGTCCATCATTTGCAGGTTGTCATTTTAAGATGCACGTGCCAAAAAAGAAAAGGACATACAGAAGCTGCAGCCACGATAGAAAGTGCAATCACAATACAAGAATATACAAGTTACACCAGCTCCGTATGAAAGGGGAATAAGAGTATTAAAAAAAAAGGATTTCCTAAAGATCTAAAACCATAATCCCTTTTGCAAACCTCCAGTCTCTACCGTAGGTGCCAAATAAGTTGTTGATGTTCTCAGTGCAGTAAAGATCAAAAATGCAATATAACCATGTCTGTCAGGCATTCAAATACACTTATAAATGAATGAAACCAGTTGCAGCAGCAAACAACAACAAAAAGTTTGATTACATGACTTGAAGAGAGGTGCACAAGACAGAAGAGCATCGCCAACATAAGTTTAATTCATTTTGCCTCATCTTTCAGTAACGATGTTTACCACATTCTATTAGCTTAGCAAATAATGATGTATAAAGTAGACCCACTATAACACATTAAAACCGTAGAAGTCGGTAATGTTTGTTAACATTTTCTTTATGTAACTTTTCCTTATGTAAATAAAAATCCATTCATTTATTTGGTTGGTTTAAAATCATTTGTTTCTTTAAACTTTGGACCTTCACCCATAAACAAAAATGTATGAACACTGCTGCTGCACAAAACACAGGAAACCACTAACACTGCTGCTGCACAAAACACATGAAAGCCTACTAATGCAGGTCATATGATGAACACACCTGGGCACAACAGAACATCTAAAAATGTAGTTTATAGATACTCCAGACATAAATTGATCTTCGTTACGCTATCAACCAATGATATAAATTGGATTATTTCCAAAAATTTAAAATCCAATCATACAACAAAAGTATGCAGTATATTACATCTCAGAATTTCCAGCTTGAAGACTGACTCTTAATATAAAATCAATGAACAATGAAACATCTAGAAAAGAAAATGACATGAACATAAACGTATGAACTAAACAAAGAATGCTAACTTAGTCGACACCAATAGTTTAACACATCATCAAATCAATGAACCAGCTATCGCATAACATCTAATACAAACGCATCTGTGTATATTAATAACGAGAATATAAAATTCACCTACGCCAAAACCATCCCAGACTTGGCAACTCTTAAAATAATACTCTTAACATCAACAAAACTCAGCTCTGCCAACAAACTAATTAGCCTACCATTATCCTTAAACAACACACATCTTATGCTTTGCATACCTACTGCCTGATTGTACTAAAAAAAATGCAGCAACAAACCATTACCTATTAACACATTTGTACTTGACCTTAATACCAAAATAGCGCTATTTTCTAAACAGCAAGACAATTATCACATGATACATTGCAGCAACCATAAATACAAAACTTGATTAAATCCAAAGCAACAAAGACCTAAACACCAGCCAATATTTCTTGCAGACAATCACATACTATCTAATTCACACAAAAGCTGTCTACAAGAAGCAACACTTTCTTTTGCTCCTTTCATTTATACTTCAGCAACATCTTCACATTCATTCACCAACAAATCTTTAACAAAATGAAAATCAGATATGACAGCAACAACAACTACTCAGTCACAAAACTTCATGACATAGTAAACAAATTACGTAATAAAACACAAACTTAGATTATAGATACGTTGTAGGATGGAGTGCTTCTAGCTTGGTAGAGCTTGGTTAAACGAGAATCTCTAGGTGTAAGACTTGTGGTTATGCGGAAACTAAACAACAAGAATGTAAAGAAGAAAATATCTAAGAAGACAATGATCCTCTATGGATCGGTTATGAACTAACAATGATGTTTATTGAATATTGTAAATCGATAAAGGTGTACAAAACTCATAGACGGGGTGTTCCATTTATACTAACAATAAACCCTAACCCTAACCCGTCATACAAGAAAACTTTATCAGCAGCAATGAGAAAACTTTATTTATCAGAGATCCTAACAATCCTCCCCTAATCTTGAAGTTGACTAGGTTAACTTGCAAGATTCCACGTGATAAAGCTTGAACTTCTCAGACTTGAGGATTGCGATAGAGCAGCAGCAATAGTAAGTAACCAGCAGCAACAAACTGTAACTTCCAGCAGCAACTTCTACAGTTCAGCAGCAATAGGAAATCATGTTCAAAATATTTAAGCTGGTCACCATGGCATTCACGTGAGCTTGACTGCTACTATGAAAATATGTACATCAAATCACTTTAAGTTTCATACTATTCTCATCACTTCCAGGTGTGTTAACTCCTGTGAGAGGTGAATCATTGAAAATTAATGGATTTGATGTCTCTTTACCAATAGCCATCACTACTGGAGTAGCCAATGTTTAGGTGTGTTAGACCATGGTACATTGATAACCATCTGATTTTTAGTAAATCAGCAACTTTAAAAGGATTTGACTTGTCTTTACCTGTAGCCGTTTGCTCAGAACTAGCCAATTCTTGGGTTACAGCAAACCTTGGTGAATTGAATACCAAATATGGATACTAATTGTCTTTACCACAAACTATACTTTTGTGGACTAGCCAATTCTTTGGATCCCTTAAAGGGTTACATCCATGGTGAATTGAGAACCATTTCAACTCTCAGGAATGAACCATGGGTGAGTTGAAGTACCCTATAGCTTTGAGCAAGCTATTACAGCTATCAACAGATTTGACAATCACACCAGAGCTGTACCCTCATGGTGAGTTAACTCTTTCATGTCGGTGAGACATGGTGAGTTGAATACCATTTGCTGTGTAGATGTAAACACCAACATTGTACCTGCAAGATGGTACTCAAAACCATACAAGTTAGCACACAAAATATACATAAGATTTTTTTTTTATTTTTTTTTAAAACTAACAATCAAAGAAAATAAACATAAATCAATGAAGAGAAAAGAAAATAAAACTGAAAGAAGAAGACAAAGAAAATAACAAATTATACAAGAATACCATAATCAAGCAGATGATCCTTTGGCTGCAGAAAGCTTGGTTTCTAATGAACCTGACCAATTGTTCAGCAGTTGTCAAGTCATTTCCAATTACATACTTCCCAACTTGCAGCTTACACTTAAGCATCCTCTCCATCAGTTCTATGGATAAAGGATAGGGAACATCCACAAACATGCAGAGCACCTTCCCAGTAACAGTCTCCAAAACATGAACCTGGGAAGTAGAAAACAATCGCCAACTATGTACTCTCAAGGATTGTTGATCAGCCCACACAGAATGAGCATTGCCCCCCTCCAAAGAATCCATTAAAACTTTCAAATCCCCCCAAAGAATAAGACCAATCCCTGTAGCCTGATGTGTTTCATATTGCTTAGTAACCATACCATAGAGATGTATCAAATCTTGTTTGTCCACCTTATTCAAAATCTCCCTAAGGAATATGAAATGTTTAGTTTTCCCATCCAGGGTGTACAAGGCATGGATTTCTCCTTGAGGTATAGAAAGAACCTCCCAACCAGCAATATGTGACCAAGGAAGAGGAGAATCACCTTCAGAATCACTTTCAGAATCAAATTGAATCAATTCCTGATCACTCATGTCGGCAAGAGTCTTGGATGAAGACTTCATAGCATGACTCTTCTTTCTGGTCCTTGGAGTTGTAGAGGAGAGGTGAACTGTTGAAGGTGTCACATCAGGAATATGAACCTCTTGTGGTGCACCAGATGCATCCACAGAAGGATTTGGAGAAATAGATGTGGTATCCTGAGAACCTTCAGTAGGAATAAAGGAAGATGTACCAGTCAATGTCTCTCCAGGCTTCAGTTTCTTTGTAACATCAGACTCTAAAGATGCAGACTCTCTTTTCTTGCTTTGTTAAATGTCTGTTCTGACTGGAGTATTCATCCTTACATAAGTATCAAAGAACAGCTTTTGAATTGCAGCATCAGTCCAACCTTTGAAGTCATTGAGCTTGTAGTTAGCTTGATTCTTCAGATAGTGCTTCATAAAATTGATATTATCTTTGTTTCTAGGCATCTTATAACCTGACTTTTGCCTTTCACTGATCCTATGCATCAAGTCATTCCAAGTGGATGCTCTATGAGTCTTTAAGATAAATGCCTTGAGCTGATCTGACTTTTCTTCCACACCCAACTCTGAATCTTGAAGAATCATAAACCCATGAGCTCTAATAATCATATCAGAAGCCAACAAGTATTGAACTTGCTCATTGAACTCTTCTGAAGTAAGATCTTCTGATCTTGTGCTATTCATAATGCCAGCTATGTTCCTCTCATCAGCAGACATTTTCCTTGCAAACTCCTCATCTTGAGTAACCTGGGCTTGTTTAGCTTGTTCAACAGCAATTTCCTGTTCATGCATCTTTCTAGCTATCTCAGCATCATGTTGTATTGCAGCAGGGGGAATGGTGTCACTACCAGCAGCAATGGATGAGCTACCAGTAGAATTACCAGGAACCTTAGGATCAGTGGAAACACTACCAACTACAGCAGGAACATCAGAGGCAACACCAGAGACATCAGCAGCAATGGTGGATTGAAACTTCTCAAAAGCTGACACTCTTGAGGGCTGCTTGGTCCTTGTTCTTGTGAAAGCCTAAGGTTTTGTAGTTGTAGTGGGCTCAGAAGAGGTAGGTACTTCAGTGTGTGCACTATCCAGAGAAACAGAAGCCAACACATTTAGCCCATCAAATGACATATCATCCTGATCATCCTCAGACTCAGAAAGCACAACCCTTCTTTTCTTCTGTGCATGTTGAGCTTTTAAATAACTAATTCTTTCATTGAGCTGTTCGATTGTCCCACTGAAAGTTTCTTTTGTATCCTTGAGCTCCTTCTCCAAAGACTCCACCTTCTCACTAAAATTCCTTTTGGTCTCCTTAAGCTCAGACTCCAATGCTTCAATTTTCTTCATATAACTGTCAAGCAACTTGGACATATGAGTGAGATCAGCAGCATCCTCAGCTCCACCAGCAGGAATGCCTGAGGTGTTAGGAGCTTCATTGGACCTAGGTGGAGATACATGAAATTCTCCACCAGTATGGGTGTCATCACTAAAAGGCTGCCTAGTAGGACTAGGAGTTGATAGCCTTGAAGAAGAAGGTATATCCATAGAAGGTGTTGGGTGGTCATCAGTTGAGGTTTGAACAATGGGCTCATCAGGGACAATAGTTTGAGGTGTGGTAGGTCTAGGAGATGGTGGCAATGGGGCATCAGCAACAACCGATGCATTTGCATTAGCAGCAACTGAAGTCCCTTCACCAGCAGCATTAGATGCACTGCCATCAGCTGCATTGGGTGCTGGTGGAATATTTTCACGATCAGCCGGATCAGGATTTCCAGCAGGATTGGCATTGGGCAACATTGCAGGTAATAATGGCAAATGTGGGCCTGCAAAGTTCATCTTCATTGTGGAAAATATTTTAGCAGTCAACCTAGCCACAATCTTATGGGTTGGGTCAATGGTCTGTACACCTAAAATGATTTGAAGAAACCTAGGGTACATAAGAAATTTGGTTTTCTCAGCAGTGACATTGTCAACCATCCCATCAAAAATATATTTTGCCCAATTGTATACCCTTCCCTGTGACAAACAAATAAGGCCAGATGCCATAAGACTAGAACATTGGTCCCAACCACCTGTCTTAATGCTAATGCACTGAAGCAAAGTGTGAACAAGAAATCTCCATTGAGGAGAGAGCTTACTTTTATAAAAAGTAAAGTTACCGGAGACAGGGTATCCAATGGCTGCCATCCCATCCAGGATTTCTTGCTTAGGAAGATCATACACTCCATTTTCAGCAGGAAGCTGAAGTTGTGTACGAACCAATCCTTCATTGATGATATGTACACGACCATCAATGGTTTCTACAATTTCCCGCTCTCTTCCCACAATATTTCGCACTTCAGCAATTGCCCAAAACTGCTTAATAAGATAGTCGTACATTGTAGCTGGACAATGAGAAAGGGCAAATTGAATAGATGACCTACGCAGAAAGGCCAGCACTTCATCATAACCTTCACTTCTATCAGAGGACTCCAAATGTGCAACCTTGTTGTGATCATCTTTGTATCGAAGTGTCGCCATTGTATTAGATAAGTGAACTGGGGTTTGAAAAGAAGAAAAATGAGCTAGGGTTTGAGAGGATATTGATAATTTGTGATGTGAGAAGTACAATTTTAGGTCAGTTATGATGTTGCTATATGGTTGCCAAATTTAGTGATTTAAATTGTAGGAATTTATCGCACGTATCTTTGACCGATTTGACTTAACTAACTTTCCCAAATTCAATGAAGTCAGCAGGAACCATTAGTCAATCAGCAGAAACACTCGGTCAATCAGCAGCAATGGAGTGGTTTGACCAAAGTCAACATTGCAAATCCAGTCATTAAAAATAAATCACCCAAATTAACTCCCAACACCAACCAACAATTAATTCCTGCTAATTATCTTCTCACTATAAAAGGTCTTTATCCTCAAATCGAATTACTTCATCATCAAACCCTAACCAAAATCGTCATAACAAACAAAACCAGGAGTTCTTCAAAAGCACCTATCATTGAAATATCATCTGACTCCTCCTCTTCCTCTGAGTCATCATTAGGGTGGGGAAAATACTTTCCCCCACCAACATCATCTTCACAAACCAAGGGCAAAGCTAAGGTTGAAGAAGATTTTTCCGACCCTCTTCCATCTACTCCTTCTTCTTTTGAATACTCCAGCTCTGATGATGATGGATCATCATGGCCAAAGTCCTTGACTTATTATCAAGGAGAATGGGAAACATATCCTCCCAATTTTCCCATCTTTGATAAGCTAAGGGAAGAGATGAAGCAAACTATGGCTATGCTGAGTGAAGAAATGGAGAAGACTGTTTCTACCTTCTACGAAAAACCAGTACCTAAAAGAAATCAGCCAACCCCAATGCCAAACCAGCCAACTCCTGGGCCAAGCCAGCCAACTCCTCAGCCAAGCCAGCCAACTCCACAGCCAAGCCAACCAACAACTAGGTTACGCCCCAGATCACGTCAGAGACACTCTACCCCAAGTCATTCAACTTCAAAGAGAGATCAACCACTCCCTGAACCAAGACTTCCAATCCCAGTGGTCTTGGCACTTCCAGCCCCAAGTGTGTATGAAGGAATAAGTCATCAGAGGG
Source organism: Artemisia tridentata subsp. tridentata (assembly GCA_021014915.2). Classification (NCBI taxonomy): domain Eukaryota; kingdom Viridiplantae; phylum Streptophyta; class Magnoliopsida; order Asterales; family Asteraceae; genus Artemisia; species Artemisia tridentata. The sequence goes on from CP139504.1 coordinate 345,088,763, forward strand.
GTAGAAGGTTCATGCCCAATAGCAAGGGCAAAGGGAAAGGAAAGATGGAGTAGATGGTTAGGTTTGGGTGGAGTGGTGATGAGGGATGTGCGACTGAGCAGGTTGGTAGGTTGTTTATAGGTTCTTTGATGATGTGAAGTTTTTGAGTTATGAATCTGAATGTAATCACCTTTATTAATATGAATGGAAATGACTAGCTTTTGTTTTAATTCCAAGCATCGTGAATATGAGAACTGCAAAACAAAGTTAGCTAACAAAACACACTAAAACCTGCAAAACAGAGTTAATTCACACAAAACATAAAACATAAAAGAATGAGAAGCAAGACAAAATAACAAGCATTAGCCTCCCCTCAAAACTAGCAAGGAACTGTACAACAACATGAATAGGCAATCAAGACCATTACCAAGGAAACCATGGATAGTAATACAATCCCTCTTCAGGAATTGGCTCATAATACTCAGACCTATAATTATTTTGAAAATAATGACTTGAGGGTCTGTAAAATGGTTGAGCAATATTCCTCTTCCAACCAGCAGAATTGGATTGAACATCTGGAACTGGATTGTCAACAGGAATGGTAGCAGGATTGCAATGCCTACCAGCAGTAACCGGATTAGCATTTTCAGCAGGAAATCCTGCTGTCTTAGGCACAAAAGGTGGAATTTTATTCACATTATTCCATAGAGGTCTTGTCACTTGTTGCCTAGCATGCACACCTATTCTCTTCTCATGATAATCACAATCTTTGATGAGAAGAACTTTACTACCACATACAAAACATGACTTCCTCTTAACAGACTTGTTCTTAACATACTTTCTCTTATTACAAACACTGTTGTCACTACTGGAACTAGAGACACATTTGTTTTTAATAGAATTACTTGAGCTGTTGTCTGAGAAAGCTGTTTTAGAAACAGATTTATCATTAGTTACTCTTGAGGACTCATGGGACTTAGGTGTTGATGACTCTTCACTTGAATCACATGAAACAAAGTCTTTGGACTCTGCTTCTGAGGACTTGACACTTGAGGAACAAGAAACAAAATCATCAGGTTCAGTTAAGTCTTTAGACTTTCTACCATAAACCATTTGTGACTCATCTGAGTCAATTTCAGAGAGAGAGTGGACATGGGTAGGCATCAAAACTCCTCTGATAGGTGGAGGGACAGCATTCATTCCTCCTTCTTTTACAAACTTTACAGGAATTTTATAGTCAACAGGTTCAGGGTCAAACACACTATACTCATTAGGGTCATAGACTTGATCTTGCCCTATGTAGTCACCAAACCCTAAACCACGTTTAGTTTTTACAGACATAGAACTATCAACTAACTTGTGTAGGTTTTTAGATGAATCTTTCCATTTATCAAACCTAGCCAAGGAATTGTCTAGCTTAGTCTGCAAATCCTGTTTTTCTAACATGACCTTAGCATTTTGAGATTTAGAATATTTAAGTTCATTAGCAGTGTTTCTTAAATCTCTCTGTAAAACCTTAATCTTTTCCTCATAAGCTAACTGATTCTTTTGGAACCAAACCTTTTGTTTTTCTAAGGTTTTAACAGCATTATCATAAGCTTGCTCCTTAATAAAGTATTCATTATACTTAGATTTCAAGTCATCATATTCTTTATTAAGAGTTGAGTATAATTCATGACAGTCAGGATTACATTTTTGTACCTGAGATGGGAATCCCATTAGAGCATATTCATCTAAATTTTCCTTTGCCTCATAGGATTCATCATTTTCAGTCAGCTTCGCCATAGAATCATTATGAAACATGGTTCTAATCTTCCTTGCCCACATTTCAAATTTATCTCCTGATAGCGACATTGTGAAAAAGGTTCAAGAGAGAAGATTTAGAAATGTTTTCTTCTTTATCAGAGATCCTCACCAGGCTCTGATACCACTTGTAGGATCGAGTGCTTCTAGCTTGATAGAGCTTGGTTAAACGAGAATCTCTAGGTGTAAGACTTGTGTTTATGCGGAAACTAAACAACAAGAATGTAAAGAAGAAAATATCTAAGAAGACAATGATCCTCTATGGATCGGTTATGAACTAACAATAATGTTTATTGAATATTGTGAAACGATAAAGGTGTGCAAAACTCATAGACGGGATGTTCCTTTTATACTAACAATAAACCCTAACCCTAACCCGTCGTACAAGAAAACGTGTAAATAGATAAACATGATCTCTTCTAAAAATAAATCTAACAAACATTCTAAACTTACGGGATAACAATTACTTAAACCCGTAGTAACATCTACTATCAGTAGAAACAAAAATAAACTATCGGCAGGAACCAACTGCAGCAGCAACAGATAACTATCAGCAGGAACCAGCTTCACTATCAGCGGCAATCAGAAAACTTTATTTCTCAGAGATCCTAACATACGTGTTCATCATTACAAGCCAGTTCCATATACAACAAACTAATAACCAAACCATGTTAAAACCCACCAAAACAGCCTGTGCAGCCACAAGCTAATCATAAACATCCATAATATCCATATGCTCCTGATTCTCCCTCAGACCATCATGAACTTCAATCTGCAAACCCCTAAACAGCTCCAACCTCTTACGATCTATCACTTGCTTTTGACGAAGGCACTCATAGGTGTCACCCCCTGCCTCTTCCACATCGTGATCTAATGACAAGACTTCTTCCATTCGCTGTTGGCGCTTTGCAATCTTTGCTTCTAACTGATCACACTTTTCACGAACCCACAACAGGGATGCTTCTTCTTCCATGTGTTCCTACATAAAAATAAACTTAAAGCATTGATGCAGCTTTTGTGATCCAGAAACATCTTTCAGTTCATTGATTAGAGGAGTTTTTTCAGCCATTGAATAGATTTTTTTGTTAGGTAGATGCTTCGGGTTTAAAAAACTTATTAACAATTACTCTATATATAATTAGTGATACACTGTTTCTAATATATTTCGGGTCTAATACAACCGGTTTAATCATTGCAAAACTTAAATGAAGCATTGATTCTACCAGCAATGGTTTAGTTTCCCATGCAGAAATATGGAGTTTAGGTTCTAGAACAGCAACTATAAATTTCTCAATATAACATAAGTGGCCCATAAACTTTTCCAACTATCATAACATTCACCAAATATAAAAACATACATATACATATGTATTGTTGTACTAAAACAGCTTAGTTTTTAGTTTATCGCGCGACCCGGAACTGTTTCTTTGCAACCCGGTCCAGCGGGTGTTTGCTACTTCCACTCTCTTTTTATAACTTATATGAGAGGTTTGGTATAAAAATATTACTATTGTCACACTCTTCAAATGCAGCCACTTTATTGCGCAACCCGGCCCCCTTTTTCCTACAGTGCTCAAAATGCTATTTCCACACTCTTATACTACTTCCACATTAGGGGATTAAGTACCGGGATGAACACTGTTTTCCTTTCCACACTTTTTTTTTCCATGTATTTTTTCTGCTCATATACATTTGTTCCTTAATCTTCCATTCACACAAACACACACACACGATTCGATCCGGCTTTTCGGGTTTGTTGCAGCTACATGAATTTGTGAGGTGAGCTACTGTCCGATGAATAGTTTGTTTATTATTTTTTTAACTTTGTCGTTGTTTTTATGCCGTGTTTTGTATCTACAGTATGGAGCTTTGTTATATCCACACTTTTGGATCTATACCTTTTGCTAAATTTTCTTACCCCTTTTAATTTTGTTGATTCCCTTAGCTGATAAGAAATAAGTTTTTTTTTTTATTGTTGTGATTTGATGTACGCTTACTCATGCTTTTAGGTTTTATTCCAGCTTCGAACACAATATGTAAGTTTTTTGCGTTTTAATTTTTTTTTGTTTAATTTTGAACTTAGGGTTCCATCTTAAATTTGGAGTTCTCATGATTTAGTTACTTAGTGTTGTTGATTATCGTTATTTATAAAAATTTTAAGTAGATTATGGATTTCTATAAATTTTAATGATTATTTTTATTTTTTAACTCAATTTAATATACATGCTTCAACTACATTTTCATATTTTGTATTCTATTTTCTCTAATTTTGCTAGACACTACATTATTAGAGGAAAATGTATCTGCAGTTCGATGTGAGGAGGTTTTTACTTTTATTTCAAACGCCTCCTTTCTTTTTTGAAAATGCATTCGCGCTAAATCTTTCATATGCAAGCACCCCGCAGCAACGCGCGGGTAACCATCCTCGTTATTAACATTTACGGCGTAACTTAATGGATAGTTACACCGTAATCTTCATACCGCAACAATTACGTCGTAATCTTCTTGCTGGTTACGCCGTAATATCTTCAATCCCATTATGTGTAACTTTTACGCCGTAACCTCTAGTATTGGTTGCGGTGTAACCTTCATGGTCACGAAATTCTTCTAAGTCTCTAAAATGTTATGGCTTAATCTCTGTGGTAATTACGCCGTAATCCTTGATTTGCGTTGACTTGGTCTTCGTGTATAAATCCTTAGCTACGGTGTAAGTGGAGAGTGTAACTACGCCGTAACTACGCCGTAACTTCTTCAAGGTCAGCATACTAAAGTGTGTATCATCGTAAGTACTTTTCCAATTCCGTGTCTCTTTTGGTCCTATGCTCATTTACAACCTGGAAACGAAATAAAAAGAAATCAAAACATATATCCATATAAAACAATACAAATAATGAGCATATTAGGGGGAAATTGACACTAAAATATCAGGATTATTTGATGTCATCAGGCTAAAACTCATAAAATTGTTAAGAACCAACTGTTGGGTTTCAAATAAGAGTTGTAGCCAACCCTTTAACTAAAACATGGCATTTTGAATGGACCAAAACGAACTTGCGGTTTAGGAGAAACGACCAATTTACCGGGACTGATGTAAGCTATCCAAAAATAGCCTTGACATCTAATAATATTTTAATTAATTGAACTATTTTACAAACATACTGAGGTGGTAGGATCCACAAATCAGTGTAGGTAACTCAAATACCTTCTCGTATATATAAAAACCGAGTCCTAACTCCTTACGGCCTAAGAGATAAGAATTTTCAAAATCAGGATAACCTAATAAATAAAAACTCGACTTTGACAATTGGTGTTATTTGAGATAATTTGATCCCTTTTACATGAAAGCCGAAGTGGTGGGATCCACTATCAGGAAAATAGACTCATTTATCCTTATGTAGACAAATAGACCAAGACATGACTATTTACGGATTAGAACATATGGACTACTAAAAGCGGCATAAAACCCGAAAATTGGATAAATTATAAATTAGGGCTTGTAACTATTTTTAAACTTGTCAAAACTAAACTCTAACGTTTTATAAACTTATAAAGGTAAGTACAATGTCTAAAATATATAAAAATTTGATAAAACTCATTGCATACATCCTCGTTATATTTAATTATAAGCCTAAGACGCACCCATTCTATTTTAGGTCGTCATTAAAAGCTCGCGGCTTCCCGTTTCATTTTACCTTGTCGTTTGCTGTTACTTATCATTAAGGTGAGTTTCATAGCCCCGCTTTTACTTTGTTTATACTTGTTTTCAAATATTCAAGGTGAGAATATGTTGCTTAATTTTATATATGGACACAAAGTACTTTAAAATGATTATGTATACATAACCGAATGAACCGGATACTTAACCGAATGAATCGGCGAAACTGCTATGTACATATATGACCGAATGTACTGGTCAACCACTATTTGTTCATAACCGAATGTAACGACCAAGCAAATGATAAATCTTGTGGTCCACTTTCACAAATAACTTAATCCTATGAACTCACCAACCTCGTGTTGACACTTTTAGCATGTATTTTCTCACATCCATAAAGTATTAACTTTGTCTTGGAGCATTGGAGTCGCACGACATATTTTGAAGAATGAGATGTATTATATTCACCATTCGATAATATTTTGAAAAACGTTTATGTAACATTACACTTTGGGACCTCATATGTTGTAACTTTGATTTCATTTATCGAATGGTAACTTTTAAAAAACATCTCATTTAAAGTTCGTTTTCTATGACTTGAACTTTGTACTATGAAGTAACACCCCAATGACACTATTTTCTGCTGCGATATTTTGGGGGTGTTACATCATGATCGTCATTTCAATGGGGGTGTGCTAGCTATCACTAAAAATTCTCTGGCTACTAATCTTGTTGTTTTCAAGGCGGCTGAGGTTACACTTAAATATGTGGTTCTTTGGTTATGTGGGGTTTGTTTTAAGATACATACTCTTCGTTCTAAGTGTCGTCGTGGCAATGGTTCTGATTTGGTGCCACCCCCTGATTGTGGTGATGGTGTTATTAGGTTTGTGTTGTTTGATCACACCAAACCACAAGTTCCATCTTCTATTTAACTTACCCATGTTGAGGATTTGGTATGAGACGAGCATGGTGGTTTTGATTTGTTTCTCCTTGACACCGTGCTTTCTAAGGGGTTGTGTACTGTCATGATATGGTTCAGGTCATGGAGATGGTAAGGTCTTGAGTTAGGTCGTGGAGATGGTGATGTCGTATGATAGTTAAGTCATGAGACATTTCTGTGCATGGAGATGGTAAGGTCTTGAGTTAACGAGGTTGTGAGGTAGTTTCAGATCGTGAAGTTGTGAGATGGTTGTGGACTTGTGGTCATGAAGATGGTTCAGATTGCGAGGTCGTGAGACTGTTTTGGACTTTTGGTATATGATTGTGGTGGTGAAGATGGTTCAAATAGTGAGGTCGTGAGATTGTTAAGATAGTGAGTTCGTGATATGGTTAAGATAGTGAGGTCGTGATAGTTTGGTTTAATGTCAGGAGGGTCGAGGCGCTTTTTGTGGGCCTGATATGATTGGTTGTCGTCAGTTCGGTATGCTTGGTGGTTGACCTGGTTGGTTTAGATTCTCATGGGTCGATGTAGAGTTTGTGGTGCAGATCTTGTGTTTGTTCAGAAATTTCAAGGCGTCGGGGTTCAGGTGAACAAAGGTCGGGTAGTTTTGACGTGTCGTGATTTTACAATTATGGGGTTTCTTCTTCGTCAACGGATTTTACACATCACCGTACCACCACTCGATTTGTTCGCGTGGTTTTAATTTTAGAAAAATATATTTTGCACTTTGTAATCCCTATGTGAATCGACCTTATCCTACAACTATGACTATAAATACTAACGTGACACTTAAAGCAATATAAGAAGTATAGATGAAAGTATGGATCGTATGACTTAATATTGAAACCGTGTATTATGTATTAGCTTGGAAGAAAAGAAATACAAAACACACACAAGAAGCACACACACTCTCACCTATACGATTCTAAGAGGCACACCACAAATGAGTGAGAGTGTGTGTATTTATAGCTACAAAGCCGGCGCCCTAAAGGCTTTGGTGGGCTTGGTGTGGGCTTTTGATGGGTTGGACTCTTACTGATGTGTGGTTTTGCGACCTTACAACAGGTTTTACCTCTCGAGGGATCTCGAGAAGCTTGCAATCCCCACCAGGCAGTGTACCTGACCGATGTAGTATAGTGAAGTGGCAAGTACCGGGGGATTGATCATTCTCTAGGGGAATAGTGTCGTTAGGATTGAAAAACTACTCTAATAGGTCTAAGGGTGAGGGAAGATTCTTTTTGTATTTTTATATTTTTTTATAAAAGCAAGTAAAATCTCGTGTTTGAAGGAGTGGGCGGAATTAGTTGCTAGTCAACTAACCCAAATAACTACAAATGCAATTAAAATAAAATAACTGAAAATGAAAAGGTCGTGAAACTTATATGGAGAGAAATGTGTTTACTTAGATTTCCTTACTCCCTAACTATCTTTTACCGGTTGATTAGTGTGTATTAATTACGTGGATGACGGGTGTATTCCTTAATACCAATCGTGGGGTGGCGTACGTACTTCCCCAACTCTACAAGCTCCACTTCACTCCTATGTCGAGCCGGCTAAGAAGCTCCTAACATGGGATCACTAGAATTCGCTCATGCATTAAATACAACCATAAAAACCTTAGTACGCATTGGTTCATGTTTCTTAAGACGTTCAAGCAAGTTACCGTATAGGAGGTTAGCCAGTTTTCTTAAGCCTAACATCGATAAACAATCATCCAATACAATTAATAACACACCAACAACCAATAATCAATAGTTAGGTTTCATTAGATCTAAGCAAACACAAGATAAATCTAGCCTAGCATGTTAATTAAAAGACAAGAACAAGATATAATCAAACAACACATAGACATATTGAATGATTAGTTGATTACTTATCTTCAATTAAACATGGGAGATCCAAGGGTATAAAACCCTTAAAAATGGCAGAAAATTCGTCTTAGGGTTTCTCCTCACAAAGTTGCACACTAATGACTAAAAATTGCAAAACTATATATAGAATTTAGGGGCTGACGGCGTCACGTTGTAGGAGGTGACGCCGTCACCTCGCCGCGGCTAGGGTTCCCGGATGGTCTTCCTGACGCCGTCCCTCTTTAATCCTCCAAAATCCACTCTGGCGCGTCAAGGGTTGACGCCGTCAGAATTGTGCTTGACGCCGTCTCTCTTTAACTTAGACCGTGACGGCCTTGAGCACCTTAAAGGGTGACGCCGTCAGACTACCTTTGTAAAACTTTCTGGCGCGTCACGTGTATTTGTCATATCCACCTCTTTTGCCAAGCCGTGACGCCGTCAGGAGCAATCCTTGACGCCGTCACGTGTACTTTTCCAGCAGTTTTGGAGACTTTGTCATTTTCTTCACTTTTATGCTCCAAAAACGTCCAAAATGCTTCCTTTTCCAGATTTCTTCTCCAAAGTACCTAAAATGACAAAAGGAACGATTTAGGGCAATATTTGATCAAATAAATACGATTTAGGGCTTAAATGACCCCCTAAAAGCGGTACACTTTTCGCTTCATCAAATACCCTTACACTTGAGATTTGCTTGTCCTCAAGCAAATGCGCTTTTATTCTAATCAAAATACAAGTTAGGGGTCATTTAACGCTAATATAAAAGTAATTACAACAAATAGTCGTTCCACTTTAATCATAATAAGCACGGAGATTACATACTAGCACCTCACAAGTAGTGTTTAGATACTCACATCTCTCAGGTGTCATAAAAGTATATCTCATAAATGAAAATGGATAATATCTCTCACTACCTGTCATAGCAAATAGATTACCATAGGCTTGGGAAAGGATCAAAAACCTCCTTCACTAGGCGTAAGCACCTAAGATAAACTATCAAAGAGGGCTTTTAAACGGGTTATAGCGTTAGGTGTAGGGATATGATAAACACGGATTTGTTGGATAAGGGATATTTTACTGGTGGCGAGTTAAAGATCTTGGTTGATTACAAGTACAATATGGCGTTGCTAAGCCAAGACTAGACTCGACTTAAGCTAAAAACAAAATAACAAAAACATAAAATAAACATAAAATGAAACGGGATGGTAGTCCGTATGTTTTTTCTACTTTTCTTTTTCTCATTTTTTTTTTCTTGATTTTTTCGATTTTTTTTTTCATACACTCTTGCCCTACCATCCAAAATAATACATCATAGGGGCATCGCATTCCCCTTACACTTGAACTTTTACATAACTTCACAAATAACTATTCTAATGACTCGAATTAAGATAATCGAAACACTTGGAGTACTTTTAAAATATTTAGCACATATGGGGGTAATAATGTTGTTCTTCCCCATTACTCCATTACACTAGTACTTTACCCATGAGTCCCAATCGTCCCAAAACAATATGTACAAGGATATAACTCGACTTAGCAACCAGGTAATCAGTTAGATAATTAACTTGGGGTTTAAACAAATGTTTTCACAATAATGCACTAAAGATGAGTGCATACAAGGTAGGCTAAGGCGATTTGGGTGTACATTTAAGTGGGGTGTAAACAAATTCTTCCTTTAAGTAAAATGCTTAAAGTTAAAAATGAAAAGATAGGCTCTGAGGGGTGTACTAGTCGTATCGTGTACTAAAAATGAGTACAACGCAAAGGGTGTGGGAGAATTACTTGACCAATGTAGCCAAAGTAATTATAACAAAAACACAGGTGTAAAACAATGGGTTAATCCTAATGCCTCTTATCATGTAGTAAATCTAACTACATGAATGTAGTCTCACTTGTGGCCTCGGAATGGTCCTAACGCAAGTTCTAGAATCTAAGTGCTACCGGTACACACATCATAGCATAAATGCTTTTCCTACCAATTCTAGGGGCGAACCACACATATTTGGGGGTGGAAAATTTTTTAGTGGTACGGTTTTGTGCTAGTCATATAACTCCTATCCATGAGATGCTCATTAAGATCAAAGTTTCACTCCTATATGTTGTAAAAAAATTTAAATTTGGCACTAAAATTGCCTTAACAGGTATTTCTCTCAGTTTTATTACACATCTACCATTAAACAAACAAAAAATCAAGCGTAATTGCATTCTCTAAAGTATCGTACTTTACCCCCCCCCCCCCTTACACTTAAGATGAACATTGTCCCCAATGTTCAAATAACAAGATGTAAAAGTAAATAAGGTAAAAGGATGAAATCAAATACTCCCCTGATTCGTTTGGTGGATAAAGAGGTAACATGGTTAGATCTTCTTCCAAGGTAAAGTAGAAGCTCCAAGACTAATGCATCGCCAAAAGCTGGATTCCACATACATCTCCTTGTCCAAAATAACCTGTTAAACCTGAGAAAACAAACACAAAAACCTGCATAACATCGGCGGGATAAATCTATATAAGGATATAATGCTTGTGGAATGATTATTTTGCAGATTCCTGGAGTTTATAAGTTAGAGATTTAATAAAAACTTTTATGATTCCGATAGAAAAAACAAAACTTTCAAAAATTTCAGAAAATTAAAACCTGACGCCGTCAGGTTGTAATGCCTGACACCGTCAGAAATGATCTGACAGAATTCTCATGTTAAGTTTCCGGAAAATTTCTGGAAAAACCTATACCTTACTTCCTGAAATTCCTGCAAATCATCATTATGACTCGATACAAGCATTTGACTCAAACAATTACTAATATGTATGTTAATTTAATATTGTTGTGATTCATGTTCAATCTTGTTCTAATAAACCGATTTGGATTTCCCTTACACTTATCTTTTGCAAAATACCTTTATATGTAGTTAAGACGAAGTTAAAAACAAGATAAAGCATTTTCACAATTTAGTTTCGAACATGAATCAATAATAATAAGAATTAAACATACATACGGAAGCAAATAAAATCAAACAAACAAATGAAAAAACACACAAAGCAAATAAAGCTTGGGTTGCCTCCCAAGAAGCGCTTTTCTTTATTAACGAGTCTTGTAGCTAGACTCAAAGTCACCGTACATTACGTGACTCCATCATTGGTCACGGTTTCTAGGCCATTCTCATGTCCGGTTTTATATTCCGGTCCTAATTTCAAACAATCCTTGTAGAAACCGGATATCCTTTCCATAACATAGTCTACTCCTTTACTTCTATCTCCATCATTCCTATAGTAGACTGCTTGCTTAAGCTCCTTCTCAACATTTGACAAGTGTTGGAATTGCTCTATCTTATATGGCATTTGGTAGTTTACCTCATCGGTCTCATCCTTAAATCTAACTATCCGTAAGAAAGGTTCATAAGTCATTCTAGAGATCTCAACAAATGGTTTTCCAAAAACTACTTGAGTTAAGCATGCATCGACTATTGAGCGGATATCTTCTACAATTACAAAGTCGGTGGCATAGGTGAAGTTTCCTACATAAACCGGTAATCCCTTAACTCTTCCCGTGAAGTTACTCATCCAACCCTTATCAGGGAGCATCCTATACCCAAGTTGATTTTTCATTATCAAGTTGTAGTGGGCTCTAGTCATGGTGTTTATAGGAGATCTAAGGTCGATGTAGGCTTTCCACACATGTAAATGTCCGATGTTGCATGGTATGTTGAGATTAGAAGGGTCGCCCATTTCTATAATTGGTCTACATAGGAAGTATAGTGTCTCGGGGTCATCGAATAAGTCTGTATGATATGCGCGCTCTTCCTTAGTGGGTAGCCTATTGAAGTAGTCCTCATCATCATCTACTTTTTCAATCTCACTTTTCCTATCTTCTTCATCAACCCCGACTTTCTTAACCTCATCCTCAGGTTCACTATTATCCTCATTCCTATCAATTGGTTTAATAGTGACAATGTTGACGAAGTGGACATGTTTGGATGAAGAGGGGTCTTTTACTTGGGGTCCGCTATTTGTGTTCCTAGCGTCCTTATGTGGAGGTGATAGCACTTGGTTATCTAGGGTTTTCAATAAGTTGTCAATTTTATTGGTCATCTCGCTTTGTTTTTGATTGAATTCGGATTCGAATCTAGCTATCCGAGCTTTTTGAGATGCCATAAATTTGGACATCAATCCTTCAAGATTATTGGTACTACCATAATTGTTGGAAGGATTGTTATTGAAAGTACGGTTCGAGGATGAACCGCTTGATTGGAAACGATTAGGTGGGTTGGAAGAATTGGTTTGTTGTGCGTTTTGGTTTTGTTTCCACCTAAGGTTTGGGTGATTTTTCCATGAGGGGTTGTATGAATCACCGTAGGGGTTTGGCTCGGGTTTGAAAGTGTACCACTTGTCTCCCGCTCCGTTGGTACGCGAGGATGCGTAGTCCGCAAAAGCTTGTTCGGGGAGTTTCACGTAATCACGAGTGTCGTGGGGACCACTACATAATTCACATGAAGAAGTGATTTTTTTCACTTGGCTTGAAGGTTTAGGAGCCTCTTAGGATTTCATAAGAAACTTGACTTGGTCTTCAAGTTCTATGATCCTACGGTCGGAAGTGCTTGAATTGTTCGAAGGCAAAGATATTGCCTTGACCGTTTTATTCAAATCACGGGGATCACTCAAACTTTCGTTGTCATAAGGAGCAAGATCTTCCAGGAGAGCCCATGATTGTTCCGCACTTAGATCACGTAGCTTACCACCGGCCGATTGGTCAATGGTTTGCCTCGTGGAGAGATTGATATGGTCATAGAAGATTTGGACTTGGAGCCAAAGTTCTATGCCATGGTGAGGGACTTTTTGGAGTAAGTCCTTGAATCGAGTCCATGCCTCGTAGAGGGTTTCGCCTTGTCATTGTTGGAACATCAAGATATCATTCCTTAGCTTGGTAGTTCTTCCTGGTGGGAAAAACTGAGCGAGGAAACGAGTGGTGAGATCATCCCAAGAGGTGATGGATCCTGCGGGTAGACGGTCTAGCCATTGACTAGCTTGGTCCCGCAGAGAGAATTGAAAGAGACGCAGTCGGGTCGTCTCTCGAGTGGCAACATCAAGGTCTATGGAATCAATGATTTTGAGAAAGTCTTTGAGATGTTGATTAGGATCTTCGGAACGAAGTCCATGGAATGCGCATCCGCTTTGCACCAACCGGATGGTGTCGGATCGCAAGGGAGTGACATTTGCTCCTTGAGTGAGCTCAATGGTGTTTCGATAGCCATGGTGGCTAGGACGGGAGTAGTCTCCTAAGGTACGGGCTCTAGGAGGTGGGTGTTGTTGTGGTGGTGGGTTTTTGGGATCAAAGATATTACCACCTTCCATGATGTCGGATGGTAATGGTTACGAACAAAGAAACGAAGAAAAAAGATAGACTAAAGAAAAACCTAGAAAAATAAAATAAAAATCTCACTAGAAAGGAATCTAGTGAGTAGACCTAATAAAATAAAAATTCAACCTAAACAATAACTATTCCCCGGCAGCGGAGCCAAAAACTTGATGCGTGGTTTTCCGACCTTACAACAGGCTTTACCTCTCGAGGGATCTCGAGAAGCTTGCAATCCCCACCAGGCAGTGTGCCTGACCGATGTAGTATAGTGAAGTGGCAAGTACCGGGGGATTGATCGTTCTCTAGGGGAATAGTGTCGTTAGGATTGAAAAACTACTCTAATAGGTCTAAGGGTGAGGGAAGATTCTTTTTGTATTTTTATATTTTTTTATAAAAGCAAGTAAAATCTCGGGTTTGAAGGAGTGGGCGGAATTAGTTGCTAGTCAACTAACCCAAATAACTACAAATGCAATTAAAATAAAATAACTGAAAATGAAAAGGTCGTGAAACTTATATGGAGAGAAATGTGTTTACTTAGATTTCCTTACTCCCTAACTATCTTTTACCGGTTGATTAGTGTGTATTAATTACGTGGATGACGGGTGTATTCCTTAATACCAATCGTGGGGTGGCGTACGTACTTCCCAACTCTACAAGCTCCTACTTCACTCCTATGTCGAGCCGGCTAAGAAGCTCCTAACATGGGATCACTAGAATTCGCTCATGCATTAAATACAACCATAAAAACCTTAGTACGCATTGGTTCATGTTTCTTAAGACGTTCAAGCAAGTTACCGTATAGGAGGTTAGCCAGTTTTCTTAAGCCTAACATCGATAAACAATCATCCAATACAATTAATAACACACCAACAACCAATAATCAATAGTTAGGTTTCATTAGATCTAAGCAAACACAAGATAAATCTAGCCTAGCATGTTAATTAAAAGACAAGAACAAGATATAATCAAACAACACATAGACATATTGAATGATTAGTTGATTACTTATCTTCAATTAAACATGGGAGATCCAAGGGTATAAAACCCTTAAAAATGGCAGAAAATTCGTCTTAGGGTTTCTCCTCACAAAGTTGCACACTAATGACTAAAAATTGCAAAACTATATATAGAATTTAGGGGCTGACAGCGTCACGTTGTAGGAGGTGACGCCGTCACCTCGCCGCGGCTAGGGTTCCCGGATGGTCTTCCTGACGCCGTCCCTCTTTAATCCTCCAAAATCCACTCTGGCACGTCAAGGGTTGACGCCGTCAGAATTGTGCTTGACGCCGTCTCTCTTTAACTTAGACCGTGACGGCCTTGAGCACCTTAAAGGGTGACGCCGTCAGACTTCCTTTGTAAAACTTTCTGGCGCGTCACGTGTATTTGTCATATCCACCTCTTTTGCCAAGCCGTGACGCCGTCAGGAGCAATCCTTGACGCCGTCACGTGTACTTTTCCAGCAGTTTTGGAGACTTTGTCATTTTCTTCACTTTTATGCTCTAAAAACGTCCAAAATGCTTCCTTTTCCAGATTTCTTCTCCAAAGTACCTAAAATGACAAAAGGAATGATTTAGGGCAATATTTGATCAAATAAATACGATTTAGGGCTTAAATGACCCCCTAAAAGCGGTACACTTTTCGCTTCATCACTTACATACTCATTTCCATCATATTACAATAACAAGAGCCCGCACTATCTAGACTTAGTTAATCTATTCGACACACAAGTATTAAAACAACAAATGACCATCACTTGACTATTAAATTAAATGCTAACAATCTCTCCCTAAGGGATGGTCATTTCAATGAAGCTCCCGGTGATAGGTCTTTTGTCTTCAATGTCTTGAACTTTGTGTGTCGATGTAAAATAGTCTTCATTCATCGTTCCTTCATGCAATGTGAACTTCAAAGTAATCGCCATTTGGTAGTTCTTGCCTTGTTCAATATCTTTACGTGATGATGACGTCGTATCCTCCAACATACTCATACATCTTGGACTGTATGCTTATGCTAACAATCTCCCCTTATACTTTCATCATTTGAAATATGAACTTGTTCTTGACATCTTGATTAGCATTTTGACTTTGTCGTTACACTCTATGTTTAACTTGATCCTTCTGTCTTGAACTTTTTACACTTGAGCTTTGTTAATGATGTTCTTCATAAGTATGAGTATGCTGAGGTGAAGATGTTTGATATATCTGATGATGGTTGATGGATGTTTATAGGTAGCTGCACAAAACTGTTAGTGATAAATCATCCAGCTCTTACAGGTTTAGACTTCGAGATTGTCAACAGCATATTGTGAAGACTTTCTCTTATCTTAACCCAGGTCGTTCTGAACCGGATACCCCTGAGAGGGCTCACACGGACACACCGAAGTGCACCCACGATTCAGTGAGTCGCTGGAGATCACCCCACGACTGTAGACCGTTAGAAGCATAGTAACCCTCATGATATAAATGGCAAGATCCTTAGATCTCATTAAGACTCATGTACACCTTGTGTCCTTTTTGGTAAACACAAGGGTATTCTTATGGAAGTGTTCCTAAGAGATTTTTGATGAATCTCATGGGCTCTAGACTCGATAATGTGCATTTTGGTTTTTAGTAGTCGAAGGCATGGAGCAGAGTGCCACCTTTTCAATATCAACACATCTCGGAGTGAGAGGCCGATAGATTATGCAGTGTTCTCCGTGAGAAATGAAACAAATATCTTTTAAGAGATATCTGAGTGGCTAGGAGGGGTGGTGTAGCGCGTCACTGGGTCCATGACGTCTTGTCTTCAATATCAGTATCACCTTAGTAAATACCGATAGCAGATGTATTGACCCGGTTTCTGTCCTAAGTTTTCATGGAGGGCTATCTCTTTTCACTCTTTCATTCAACTTTTCTTTTTAATTCTTCAACCCCTTCTTCCCCTTTCTCATTTACTCCTTTTTTCAATCTTACCTAAGGACTTCTAATTCTAATCTATTGGAAATGTCCTTGGGTAGATCCCTGCAGCTCTGGCGGATCATTGGACATAACCTAACAATAATCACCTTATTACTCCATGATTATCCTAGATTTGTTGATCACTTTCAATAAAACCTTTTTGTGAAAATCTCTCAAAGTGTTTATGAGTAAAACACATTTAGATAACACTTCGAGAGTTTTACATTTTGAAATACTCCCCCTTCGCTTGTGCTCATGCATTTTTTAAGATAAGTTTGCACATGTTGGGTAGAGTTCGCACATTTTGAATTGATCGATTTTCAATGAACATGGCCATTTCGAGACACGTTTACATCACTAGTTAGACTAGCTTGAAATTATTACCCGTCCTGGTCATATTCAATGATCATCTCTCGAATTGGTACATTCTACTCAGACAAGTCCTTTTCGAGACATGTTTACATCACTGGATAACCAGTTTGAAATTATTACCCATCCCGGACAAGTCTTTTCGATAACGGACATTTAGCTTTCGTCAATTCGAGGGTTAATCTGAGTCTTTTTGTAGAGCTCATTTGAGATTGAATCCATGATCTTTAAACTTTTGATCACATTTTAATCACGTCTTCTCCCCCTCAAAAATAGTATGTAGTGATATTTTTGATATCATGTGATTAAAATGAGAGCTTTTTGGAGAGATAGATGGATCATTTTAGCATGATTTGGAACATTTTGAATTTTCTTTTTTAAACTCCCCCTTAAATAAAGCATATTCTTTAAACATTTGAGTTTAAAATCATTTAAGGGTATAGAGGGAGTTTTCATTTTTGAAGAATCTTGAGCACAGAATTTGGAGAAAGATTTTGAAAAATCTTTTTTGAAAAATGTTGATCATGTGCTCAAGGATTCTTTGTTTTCTTTTGCCATTAACAATGCGAGTCCTGATCTGAAATAATCAGAAGTCATCATTGTAGCGCGGGTTTCGTACTGAAATATACGAAGGCCTTCATTTAAGTGCGAGTTTCGTACTGAAGTATACGAAAGCCATAGTGAAGAAATTTTAAGAAACGACATGTTTTATAAAAATTTGAATGAACTATCGCTCAAGCATCTGTACATGTCCGTATCATTGTTTATTGACATTTCTAGATACGTAAAGAATATCAATTATACGAGAGACATGTCGTAAGAAGAATATTTTTGGTCTTTTCGATTTTATAATGTTTTTGTATTTTTTGAAATTTTCTAATTTTGTATTTTGTTTTTCTTGGTTTTTCAAATTTTGTATTTTTCTTTTTTTCAAAAATATATACAGCGAAGCTTTTTGAGATAAAATTCAAGAAGTTTCGAGAAGACTATCTAACTCTTCGGGAGTTAGGCTTCGCATGCCAATTCATCGAACTAAGTTATCAAACCTCTCTTTTGGAAGGGCTTTAGTAAATAGATCAGCGAGTTGGTATTCAGTCTTCACGAAGAATAATTCAACAGTACCCTCTTCGACATGTTCCTTTATGAAGTGATAGCGGACTCTAATATGCTTGGTCTTCGAGTGTTGCACTGGATTGCACGAGATGGCTATGGCACTTTTCGAATCACAATACATAGGTATGCGGTTGAAAGAGTAGCCATAATATGTGAGTTTTGTCCTCATCCATAGAACTTGGGCACAACACGCAGATAGAGACACATACTCGGATTCTGCGGTTGATAACGCCGTACAGTCTTGTTTCCTTGACGACCTGCCGGCTAGCTTTTCTCCCAAAAATTGTGCTCCCCCGGATGTACTTTTTGCAGTAACTTGGCATCCAGCATGGTCGGCATCTGAAAAGGTTGTTAGAGTAAACTCCGAATCCTTTGGATAGCAAAGTCCCATATTGATGGTTCTTTGTAGGTACCGGAAGATCCGTTTAACCTCTTGGAAGTGAAGTTCGGTAGGCCTTGCCTGAAACCGTGCTAATAAACAGACAGCAAAATGTATATCGGGTTGACTAGCAGTTAAGTACATGAGAGACCCAATCATGCTCCGATATTTCTTCGGATCAATGGGTTTCCCATATAAGTCTGCACCTATTTTGGGTGAAGTGACCATTGGTGTACCAACAGAGTCACAATTTTCCATTCCATGTTTTTTCAAAATCTCAATTGTATATTTAGCCTGATTAATGAAAATGCCACGATAGGATTGATGGATTTGAAGTCCAAGGAAGAATTTTAATTCGCCCATCATAGACATTTCAAATTTACTTTTCATGAGATTTGCAAAATGTTTTGAATGTTCCGGATTAGTGGACCCAAAGATTATGTCGTCCACGTAAATCTGAACAATCAAAATATCATCTTTGAATTTTCTGGTAAACAAGGTCGGGTCAATTGTTCCTTTGGTGAAATGATTAAGAAGTAGGAAAGATGATAATTCGTCGTACCACGCCCTTGGGGCTTGTTTCAAACCATAGATAGCTTTCTTTAGCTTGTTGACATAGTCGGGATGATCTTTGTCAACGAATCCATCTGGCTGACTCACGTACACCTCTTCTTTCAGAGTTCCATTCAAGAAAGTTGTCTTGATATCCATCTGATAGACTGTGATGTTTTTGTGAGCTGCATATGCTAAGAAAATCCTGACTGCCTCAAGCCTTGCTACTGGCGCAAATGACTCTACAAAATCTATTCCCTCTTCCTGTCTGAATCCCTTGGCCACGAGACGGAATTTGTTGCAAATGACAATCATCTTTTAATCCTTTTTATTCTTCCATAACCACTTAAGATCAATGACGAGTTTGTCGATTGGTCTCGGCACTAAATCCCAAGTGTCATGTAATTTATATTGGAGAAGTTCTTCCTGCATTGCTTCAATCCATGCATTGTCTGCCATCGCTTCCCGAATGTTCTTTGGTTCTTTTAGACTGACTGAGCAGGCAAAGATACACATGTCGCAATCGGTGGCGAGTTGTCTTCTCGTCTGAACTGGCCTTGAAGGTTCACCAATTACATGTTCTTTTGGATGGTCTTTAGTCCACTGTAACATTGAAGGGTACCTTGGATTAGATGAATGTGTGTTAGTTGGTTCATGTAACCTAGAAGATGATTCAGCAGAGTCCATTGCAAATGGGTTTTTGAATGGTTCATCTTCTAACACAGCATCGTTCTGTTGTTGTTCTTCTTGAATTGGTGTTGTTTGGTTTTGCTCATCAACTCTTGGTAACACAATCTCAATCACTGGAGTTGCTGGAGTAGATGTAGATGACGTTGAGGGAGTTGGTGCGTCAGCTTCAATTGTTGTTGATGCATCTTGCAGTGGTGGTTGATGTTGTTGAGCGGGTGCAGCGGAACATTGTTGTGATGCATTTTTCGAAGCTCCACCATAGTATTCATCATACATAAACTCGAAGAAAGTGTCGAGTTCTTGATTTGTTGGTTTATCAGAATTAGTTGACTGAGCTCCTTGGGGTACGAGTCCTGAACTGATATGTCCAGAAGTTTGACTGTTTGATGAGGGTCCTAATCCGATATGATTATAAGCCATCGGGTTAAGAGCGGGTTCTAGAGCGAGTCTCTCAGAAGCCGTTTGTGAAATCTCGTCAAATTTCACATTAATCGTCTCCATAATCCTTTTCGTTCTCTTGTTATACACCCTGAATGCCCTCGAGTTAACTGAATAACCAATGAAGATTCCAATATCACCCTTAGCTTTTAGCTTCCCCAGATCTTCTCTATCATTCGTATGATAGCACAAAGCGCCAAATACATGAAGGTAAGATATGTTGGGTTTTCTGTTGTTCACTAATTCGTATGGGGTTTTATTGAATCTTGGATGGATTAGGGATCGTTTCTGAGTGAAACAAGCAGTAGCAACAGCATCAGCCCATAAGAATACCGGTGCACTGGAATAAATTAGCATCGTGCGAGCAGCTTCCACAAGAGTTCTATTTCTTCTTTCAACTACCCCCTTCTGTTGTGGAGTTCTAACAGCTGATGTCTGGTAAGTAATTCCAGTCTCTTCAAAATATGTTCTTAACTCCTGATTAGTGAATTCCGTGCCATTGTCAGTTCTTACTATCCTAACTGGACCTTGAAGTAGGACTTGAATTCGCTTCAGAAAGGTGATGATGATGCCTGGTGCTTCGTCTTTTGACCTTAGAAACCTTACCCATGTATATCTTGAATAATCATCGACAATAACAAGAATATATTTTTTCCCATTGATACTCTCAACTCTCATTGGGCCACATAAGTCCATGTGCAACAAATGTAACTAATCGACTGAACTAGGTACGGTTTTAGGTTTACATGTTGCCCGTTTGCTTTTTCCTTGCTCACAGGATGGACATAAGTATTCTTTGGTGTATTTGAACTTTGGGAGACCGGTGACGAAGTCGTCTTTGGCTAACTTTGTTAAGGTGTCGAAGTTGAGATGGGATAAACGTCTGTACCACAACCAGGACTTAGTTTCGTCAGCTCTTGTCATGAGACAAATTGGTGATGAAGAGTCCATTTGGTTTATGTCAATAGCATAGAGATTGGTTCCACGATTTCAGGTTAAGAGATCATCTCCAATCATATTCCTAATGAAGCAAGTGTTCCTTCTAAATGCAACCTCTAAATCTGCATCACAAAATTGTCCGACTGAAAATAGATTATGTCCCAAACCTTCGACATAGTAAACACGAGTGATTAGAAAATTCCCGAACTGTAGATCTCCATAACCCAGAATAGCTGCTACATGATCGTTTCCAAAACGAACTGTTCCCATGAACTTCAATACAAAGTTGATCAGCAACTTCAAATTCCCGGTCATGTGCTTGGAGCAACCCGAGTCGACGATCCAAAGACAAATTTCAATGACCTGCGAAGAACAGATGATTTTGTATATGGAAACCGTTTAACATTTGGTTCCTTGGGGTTAGAGGTAACAGATGAATCACATTTAGAGAAGGTTTCTATTTGTTCTTTTGGAACAATTTCTAATTTTCCATTCTTAAGTGTAAACTTTCTCCCCGTTGGTTTCCATGTGCAAAACTTAAGATGATCCTTAGGCAATATAGTACTAGTGGTTGACCTAGCTAGTTTAATAAGTCTTTTAACATATCTGGTCCTAGCACTAGTTCTTGAAAGCACATCTTTCTGTTTAGGCATGGCATTGACATTCACAGTATTAGAAACAATATCATCACACACATTTTCAGACAAAGATTTCTTGTTCATTAAACAAACAGATTCATTACATGTACTTGAAATATTGTCCTTAACATTACATCCAGATGACATATGTTTCTTATTCGAAAGCGATAAAATCCTAGGGTGTTCTTCTACTCCATCTGTTTTATTCTTGATTTCACTCTTATACGCAGGCGAGACTATATTCCTTGTATTGCTCCTAGGCTTTGGTTTACTGCTCCTAGAGGTACTTTCTACTCTTTTAGAAGGTAAGGCACGCGCATTAGGATTTATCTTGTTGTCATTTGAATTTGTTTTAGCATTCCTAGTCTCTTTTGGATTTTCTTTCACACTTTTGTCTATCGCCCTATATGTTTGGGATGTAGAGGTAGACGCAGTAGTGGGACTAATCCTATAAAGGCCAGGTGCTATCACTTTTGGTGTTTCGACAACTGCTTTCCCTTTATCAACACTTGTTGACTTTTCACATTCCTTAGGCAAGGGTATAGAAATAGACATTTTTGGTTTCGCAGCCATAGTTTCCTCACCCTTCCCTTTTTGACTTTCAAGCTGAGACTTCAAAAGATCAATTTGCTTTTGCATGTTTTGGTAAGAACGCTCATACGATAATTTGTCATACTTACATTCTTCCTTTTTCCGATCAAGTTGTTTAAAATATGTTACATTTTGTTTTTCAATCTTAGCAATCGCATTTTCATATTTTTTAACAATTTCAGAAGTCTCAGCTCTAAGTCTTTCATCCTCCTTTACAGAATATGTTTGATAAATAATGGACATAATTTCAATCGATAGAGCTACTTCGAAGAGAGTGTCATTGTGTTTTTCCAAAATTTTGATGTGTTCAAAGTTTTCATTAGCTTCCTTCACCAAGGATTTGTGGTCCTTGATAAAGTCGGCTGATTCTTTCAGAAGATTGTTTTCAACATTAAGAACTACCGCATAAATTGCAGTGACATGAGGATTGATTTCCTTTTCAAACATCTTTTTCTGTTCTGTATGAAAACTTGAAAACTAGTCATTGTAGTTGCTATTTATTTTGGATGCCACAATCATTTGAAGCGCTTCAATTCTCTTTTTAAGATCATCCAAATATCGTCTAACTTCACTTGTGTTACAAGTGTTCTTAGAGGACATTTGTTCGATGTTAGAAAGATGTTTTAAAACAACTTTTCGTTTTGCGACAGCCACTGGTCTTTTGAAAAACATTGGTGACTCTTTTTGAAAAAGATGAACGCCAGAATCTGTATTAAGCTTGTTATAATCAATTGGTTTAATTTCTGGGTTCATTTGTCTCATTTTAACTTCACTCTCTTCGGCAAGCTCAATCGTTTCATAAGAATCATGAACCTTGGGAGGATCATGTGTATCATTTAGCACACTACCATTATATAACACATTATGTTCTTTCTGAGCTTTCTTGAGATAGTAAGGGTTTTCACAACCGATAGCCATTTTCTTCATTGTATGTAAAACTGGGTTTGGATCGTTAATTAGCAAATTAATGGTTTGTGCAGACTGACCCGCTTTTACAAGCAACTCTTCCAACTTTTTAATGGTTTCTTGTTTGTCAATGATTTCATCAAGAAGATCATTTTTTCGTTTTGAAAACATTGCATTCAACTCTTTCTCTTCTTTTTCAAGATCAGAACAAGTTGATTTTTGTTTAGAAAGTTGGTTGGTTAATTCAGAAATTTCCTTGTTTAAAGATTTGATTTGCATATTCAACTTAACATCGAGTGTGTCATATTTGATTTGCAAATGTTTTTCTCTTAAAACAGAATCTCTATAACCAATTTCTAGTTCTGACTGTCGTTTGTTATTAAATTCAAAAGCTCGTTCATTGACCTTATATCTCTCAAGCTCAGCGGTCAATTTTTCATTCGCGGCCTTAACATCGCGATTGATCTTTTTGACCTTTTCAATTTCAATACTACAATTTTGCAATAATGATTCAAATAAAGCACGTGTTTCCTCATCATTCTCAGTATGCTGAGACTCGAAGCCTCCATTAGGATCCATAACTGGAGTTGCCAAATTTGTATTGCTACAACTTGGGGAGTCCATATATGTATCGTAAGTGGTTGCAGGAGTCGCAGGATGCTGTTCATTCTGAGGTGTCATATAAAATATTTCATTATTGTGACATGTAGCATATGGTAGTACCTCAGAGATTCCATTGACATCATAAGCAGGTGGTGCTTCAGAATCCGTGTCATACTTTGCTTCCTGAAGGCTGGCCATGAAGATGCAGTTGGCATCAATATCCTCCAGGTCTTCCATTTCATCCATCAAAGCCATGAAATCATTCTCCTCTGCACTCAACTGTAACCCGGTCGTTTCTTTCTGTGCCAACAGCAATGCTTTCTGCAGATAAGCTGGATCTTTCTTTTTCGGCCTCATGGGACAGTTCCTTGCCATGTGACCAATTCCTTGACAGTTGAAACACTTTAACACATTCCCTTGATTCATATTCCCAGCATTCCCAGCAACTGGAGCAGCAACATTTCCAAACTGATTCCCCATATTCTGACCCCTCTGATTTCCAGCAACTTGACCCAACTGATTCTGATTACCCATATACTGACCCTTCTGATTACCTGCATAATGCCCTTGATTACCCATCTAAAATCCTGTAGCATATCCTTGCTGATTCCCATAAACTCCAACCATTTGTCCTTGATGACCCATATTGAAACTCGGCTGTGCAATTTGCCTGTTGCGAGTATTCGATGAAATCCTTTGGTTGTTGTTAGTTGGTGTGGAATAGCGTCCTTGGAATACCTTTGATAGAAGGGTAAATGCTTGAGACAAAGCAGCACTGTCATCATTGTAATCGTATTCAGGTTCTGGGTATTGTTGTTGTGGCATGACTTCTTGTTGTTGTGGGTAGAATGGTTGTTGTGGAACATATTTTTGTTGCATGAAGTTCTGAGTGGAAGTGGATGATGATGGTTGTGTATTCACTGTTGTAGGTGTTGGTGCTTGAGCAATCAATGCTAGAGGATCATGCAATTTGGCTAGCTTCTCTTTCCTAACTTCATCTGCCTCTTTCTGGTTTTGGTTCAAAAAGTCATAGAGCTGATCATAGTTCACCGTATGAAGGTTCTTTGTTTGTTTGACAATAGTGACATAACGTCCCCATTCCTCTGGTAGGTTGTTGATGAACTTGATGTTTTGAACAATTTGGCTTGGTGTCAACTTGTTCCTGATAAGCTCGTTCATGAGAGTACAAAACCTTGTATAGTAAGATTCAATTGGTTCAGCCGGAGTGGATGTGAACTTCTCCCATTCGGTTAGAAGCTTGTTTTCAATGTCTTGTTGACCAATTTCTGTGCCATGAAAAAGCCTTCTAACTCGTTCCCACATATCATAAGCAGTTTCACAACTGTCTACAGCACAAAATATTTCTCGTGGTACACCACGTTGAATTAAGTGCATTCCCAAGTGATCAGCTTCAATTCAATCTTCTGCTGTGTATTCCTCTTCCTTTTGATCCCGGAAGGTCGGTGGAATGGGAGGTGTTGCATTTGGATTGTGTAAAGAATTAAATATTCCATAGATTTGATGATCACAAACAAGAAGAATGAAACATATTGTATACTGAAATGATAAGCAAAATATGCTAAAGTGAAGGTACTGCTAGTGTATTTTATGGTACTGATGGTCCAAAGAGCAAGGTACTGCTAGTTCAAGAACAAGGTACTGCTAGACCATGAAGGTACTGCTGATTCAAGAGCAAAGTTCTGTTCCTGCTGAGAACTCTGCTGTTTTGCCAGAGCACTCTGCTGATAAACCAGAACACTCTGCTGATAGTGCAAAAACCTCATTCCTGCTGATAGTGTATTGTTTCTGCTGATTAGTGTTCCTGCTGATAGTATTACAATCCTGTTGATAGTTAAAATGAAGTAACTGCTGAATCAATAAGTCACTCTGCTGCTACAAGGATAAGAACGAAGAAGATATTTATTTTGTATGAGTCATGTTTATACAAAATATAATATCTAGATATCTTATCAAGTCATCAAGTTGAACACTCAACTTGACACATGTAAAAGCAAGTGGATGACTAAAGAGCTTATCAATTTGTAAATGATCTCCTTATGTTATAAAAGGAAGATCATACCCCTTAGATAAAAGTGTGGGTCACTGTGGACAGTGAGTGTGTCACTGTGAGATTAGTGATCAACCAAAGTGCTTCGTACTCTCAAAGTACAACAACACAAAGTTGTGTTAAAATGTAAGAGCACTTAAAGAGTGTGGGTGGGAACATTAGACATGGGGTCTAATGTTGTTTAGTTTGTTTAACCTCAAGGATCATTGATCCCTGTTAGAGTGTAACCGTATTACTAATGATCAAGTAGTATTGGGGCTGAGTTTAATCACAAAGAGAAAGTTTGGCAAAACCTTGTTGTGATAGTATTGTATTCGTTCATTGAATATTCCGCCAATATTATCATCATGCTTTTAATAGTTAATCCTAGATCAAAGGTGTAACAACCTAGAGCCTATAAACGATCACGTAACTTGTTTTAGTAGATGCAAGCAGGTCTAAAACAAGTTTCCACAATTGGTATCAGAGACAGGTTGATATTTTTGACGTAGAAGAAGTAGCAGAAATGGATGTTCAAGATATTCAAACGAATGTTGCTGCAAAATTACCAATGCTCAAACAGAATGAGTTTGAGATGTGGAGGTTAAGAATAGAGCAATATTTCCAGGTGCAAGATTATACACTATGGGAAATTATTGAAGATGAAGATTCTTTCACCCCTATAATCACCACATCCACAGTTGAAGGCAAGGTAATAACGAATATTCAGACGAAGCCATCGTCTGCAGAAGATAGAATTAAGAAGAAGAATGACCTGAAAGCAAGAAGTATGCTGATGATGACCATTCCTAATGATCAACTTCTAAACTTCAGCAAATTCAAAGATGCAAAATCTTTGTTTGAGGCCATTATTGCAAGGTATGGTGGGAATGAAGCCACCAAGAAGACCCAGAAAACCCTTCTTAAGCAACAATTTGAAAACTTCACCTCAACCAACAATGAATCATTGGACCACATGTTCAACAGGCTTCAGAATATAGTGAGCCAACTAGCTATTCTTGGTGTAGAAATACCTCAAGAAGACTTAAACTCAAAATTTCTGAGAAGCTTACCTGAAGAATGGGCTATGCATGTCGTAGTCTGGAAGAACAAGCCAGATCTTGAAAGGATGGAGCTGATGGACTTGTATACCAACTTCAAAATTGTGGAACAAGATTTGAAGAAAGCTGGTGTTCTTAATTCAAGTACTGGGAATATGGCTTTTATGTCAGACCCTAGTACATCAAGACCAGTTAAAGATGAGAAGGTTGATGTTGATGTAGCAACTGGTACGGCCAGTTCATCCAATAATACTATAAGTATTTTGGATGATAAAATAATCTGTGCTTTCCTTACAAGCAAGAATGATGGGTCCATGTTAACTCATGAAGACCTCCAAGAGATCAATGATGATGATCTGGAGGAGATGGATCTGAAGTGGCAAATTTCTCTTCTTAGCATGAGAGCTAGGAAATTCTTTCAAAGGACTGGGAAGAAAATCACAATTAGTAGTAATGACTCTACTGGTTTTGATAAGTCCAAGTTAGAATGCTACAACTGTCATATGTTGGGGCACTTCTCAAGAGAGTGTAGAAGGCCAAGGCAGCAAGATAGCAGAAATAAAGGTTTTGGAAGCAAATCCAACACAGAGAAGGCAACTGAACCAAAAGCTATGGTAGCTATTGATGGTTTAGGTTTTGATTGGAGCTTCATGGATGATGAAGAAGAAACTCCTACTCAAATGGCACTTATGGCTTTCTCACCTTCTGAGGTACAATCTCATAAAGCTTGTTCAAATACTTGTGTAGCTCTTGATGAACTTCAAAATTTAATGAAGCAATTTGATAAACAAAAGATAGAGCTAGCCAAAAATTTTCAAGACTTTATACATTATAAGTGTGGTTTAGAATCAACAGAGAAACAAATTCTATACTACAAAGAACAAGAAATTGCTTTTTCTGATCACAAGGGTAGTCTTAATCAAACCATAATCTTTAAAGATGCAGAAATTAAACTCTTAAGAGAAGCTTATGATAGGATTAAACTGAAAAGTGACAATATTGAATTAACTGTGGAGGCTCTAGAATTTGCATCTAAGAGTACAGCTCACACAGTTGAATGTCAAGTGATCAATAGAGCAAAATCAGGTTTGGGATACAATACTGTTCCACCTCCTTATACAGGAATACATAAACCCCCAAATTTGAATTTAGATCATCCAGACTTAGCTGAAATTCCTCAACCAGAACTACAATATGAGTGTTAACAATTTTAAGCATTACATTCGACACAAGTATTCTATCATGCACACTCAAAACACTAGACTTTAGATTTCTTTTATAGTCCAAGAAATCTAATTACAATATTACTTTAAGACTAAGTAACACACTTATCTTACAAAAGGTCATGTCGAGGAAACGTATTGAAGAATATGTCTTTCAAGTTGTTCTAATGAATTAGTGAAAGCACATGCTCAACATGTTAATTCATAAGATATCTAGATATTATTTTTGTATAAGTATGACTCACACAAATAATATCTTCTTCGATCTTATCCTCTTAATCAGCAGAGTGTTTTCTATCAGCAGGAACAATCTATCGCTATCAGCAGAATCATCAGCAGAGTTGTTAAACCTATCAGCAGAGTGAAATGCTCTATCAGCAGAATCAACATCATCAGCAGAAACCATTTTGCACTATCAGCAGAAACATACTAGGAGTATTTCCCGATCTTGAACTTCATGAATATTTAATTCCTAACAATCCTCCCCTAAACATGTGAACTAATTCAAACATGTTTTCTGAATTAAATGAGAACTTGTGAAGATCTTTCAAACACTTCATGAAACTGTTTCTTCTATTCTGAACTTGTCTGCTTGTTTCCTTTTGACTTCAGTAATATCAATATCAAACATTGAACCAATCTTGGACTAAAAGATGGTGCAATTT
The DNA here is from genome assembly GCA_021014915.2 of Artemisia tridentata subsp. tridentata. NCBI lineage: Eukaryota > Viridiplantae > Streptophyta > Magnoliopsida > Asterales > Asteraceae > Artemisia > Artemisia tridentata. The sequence continues at coordinate 345,117,488 of CP139504.1, forward strand.
CCTTGGATGGAGGAATTATAAGAGGCAATGATGCTGTGTATCTTGGATGCTTGTTTCAACAAGTGAAATCATCTAACCAGCATGTCTTTGAAGAGTAATTGAAACTTTTCTTCGTTTGATCTAGATAGAACTTTCTCCTTTGGAATGTTCTTGTCATTTTCAACCTCCTCATCATCTTGTATGCTCTTGTCTTCTCCTTCCTTTTATTGGATTATCTTCCTTTTCTGGGCCATTATTTCCTCCCCTGAGATTGTTACCTCCCCTAAAGCAAATAACTTTTGTTTCATCCTCCCCTTGTTTGGAAGATCTCACTATGTACTAAAGAACTTCTCTTCATATCACCTGATCTATCAGTTTGAACTTGTTTTCAGACAATATTGTACATGTTGGCCATCAATTCCTCAAAAGTTTAATTTTTTGTCCTCATCACTTCTAGGTGTGTTAACTCCTATGAGAGGTGATTCATTGGACATTTGACTCTTGGTCCATCAATGGATGGTTTTTGTGAGTCCCTTGAAAAATCCTTTTTAAGAAACTTTTGCCTTAGCAGTATGTTCATGATTTTAGAATTGAAAAATCATACTGCTTCCAACCATTTTGAAAGGATTAAGTGTATAACAGATACTCAATCATAATTTCGGTTTAATGCAACCTCTGGTTGTGTGAGAACCAATAATTTTCAGTTATAAATAACTGCCTGTGTAAAGATAAATCTATTCAAAAGATTTTCTTGACAGGTTTTCCAGCTCGTGGCATTTGTTACCTCTAACACAAGTGTTAGATTCACTTTTGCTCGCTGTTCTTTCTATCAGATATCCTTAGATTAACACATTATACTTTGAAAGTATAAAATGATAGAAAGTGAGTTGTATCAGTTACTTTCTGATCAACTAAGCCATCAAGTCAATGTGAAATATAATAACTAAGTTTCAAGAAAGCAGTTTTAAAGAATTAGTTAACTTAGGTGTTATCCTTTGTTAAAAACTCCCAAACTTAGTCCATCATAAACTTGTTATGTCAGCATGTAAACATTCATTCTGTTGCTTCCATTTCACTTCTGACTTTCCATGTTGTTCTTTCTTCATTCCTGAAACAGTTAGTCTAAAACCAAGAAACTTTCTTTTGTACAAGCAGTACCTTGATTTCATTAACAGTACCTTGCTATTAACTAGCAGTATCATAAAAATAATGACTAACTTGTATCATTCAATCTTTGATTAATAGTAGTATATATTAAACCATCAGTACAATAAAAAGCTTATATAGAAAAACACATTAGATTGAAAAACTTAAAGATTTAGCATTCCAATACTTGCTACCAAGTAATTGAACCTTTTAACATCAAAAGCTTTGGTAAGTAGATCTGCAAAGTTTTGTTCTGAAGCAATTTTCATTACTTGAATCAATCTTTTCTCATTGCAATCTCTAACAAAATGATGTCTAATTTCAATATGTTTTGTTTTTGAATGTTGTACAGGGTTTTTAATAATACAAATTGTACTACTATTATCAATATAAATAACAGTGTTCAAGAAATTGTACCCATAATCAAGAAGTTGGTTTTGAAGCCACAGAACTTGACCACAGCAACTAGCAGCAGCTACATATTCAGCTTCAGTAGTTGAATTTGCAACCATTGTTTGCTTCTTACACTGCCATGAGATAAGTCTACACCCTAGGAATTGACATCCTCCAGTGGTTGACTTTCTGTCCAAGCTAGCACCAGCATAATCACTATCCGAAAATGCTACCAAATCAAAAGGTGATTCTCTAGAATACCATATACCCAACCTTGGTTGACTTTTAAGATATCTAAAAATTCTCTTGACTGCAGTTAAATGAGAAACCTTAGGAGTAACTTGAAATCTTGCACAAACACAAACAGAGAACATTATGTCAGGTCTAGATGATGTAAGATACATCAAAGAGCCTATCATAGATCTGTAAGTGTGTACATCTACATTTTCTCCATCTAAGTCTTTAAGAAGATGTTTCTCTGGGTCCATTGGTGTGCTTGCTTCTTTTGAATCAGCAAATTGAAACTTTCTAAGAATTTCTGCAACATATTTATCTTGTGAAATAAAAATGCCTTCAGATGACTGTTTAACTTGCAAACCCAAAAAGAATGTGAGTTCTCCCATAGAGCTCATTTGAAACCTATTATGCATAAGCTTCTCAAAATCTAAACACATTTTCTTCCTTGTAGATCCAAAGATTATGTCATCCACATACACTTGAACTAGCAAAATATCCTTCTGCTCCTTCTTTATGAAAAGTGTCTGATCAATCTTTCCTCTTTGAAATCCATTCTCTATTAAATAGGAAGCTAGTGTTGCATACCAAGCTCTTGGTGCCTGATGTAGTCCATATAGAGCTTTAACTACTCTGTACACCTTGTCTGGATGGTCAGGGTCAATGAAGCCTGGAGGTTGTGAAACATACACCTCTTCTTCAATTGTTCCATATAAAAATGCACTCTTGACATCCATTTGGTAGACTGTGAAGCCTAAAAATGAAGCATAAGCTAAGAAAAGCCTAATTGCCTCAATTCTTGCAACTGGAGCATAAACCTCATCATAGTCTATCCCTTATTCTTGTGTGTACCCTTGTGCTACTAATCTAGCCTTATTTCGTATCACTATCCCTCTTTCATCTAATTTGTTCTTGAAAACCCATCTAGTGCCATAAACTTTTGCACCCTTTGGTAAATCAACCAGCAACCAAACTTTTTGAATCCTGAACTGAAAAAGTTCTTCTTGCATAGCTTCTACCCAACTAGAATTATCTAAGGCTTTCAGAATGTTCTTTGGTTCTTCTTGTGAGAGAAAACAGACAAACAAACAGGAGTTTGAAAACTCATGTTGCTTTGAAGCATAAAGGGCATCAAGAAGCCCTTGTTGTGGTTCTGAAGACTTCAATTGAGACCTTGTCTTCACACCAGATTGTGCATCTCCTATCACATTTTCTAAAGAGTGGACATTGTGAATTCTTGTTTGTGGGGTTGTTGGAACTTGATAATTAAGTGGAAGATTACCAAACTCCACTTCATCTTCAGAGAATTCTGCTTCTTTTGTGTGTGATGGGCCTATATCAAAAGTCTTTGGCTCAACAGCAGAGTGTTCTGGCTCATCAGCAGAGTGAACTTGCTTATTAGCAGAGTGAACTTGCTCATCAGCAGAATGTTCAGCAGGAACGAATATATTATTAGCAGTATCAGAAACACTATCAGCAGCAACATTGTTTTGTTCCTGAGTTCCATCATTCTTGTTATCACCTTCAACATCTTTTGAATTTGATTCCACACTTGTACATGACCACAGTGGCATTATCACATAATCTTGAGTTGTTTCCTTGTCTAACCTTGCCTCATCTGATGCTTGTGAACCTGAAAGATTATTAGATTCTGCAACAACAGGCACATAATTCATAGAATTGGTTAGTGGTTCAAGATCAAATCGCCATCTTGGTCCTTGACCTTCTACATTTGGTTTGTTTTCCAAAAACTCAACATGTAGATTCTCTTCTACTTTCTTACTTCTTAAGTTGTATACTCTAAATGCTTTGCTTTGGAGTGAATATCCAAGTAAGAAACCTTCATCTGTTTTACCATCGAATTTTCCTAAATGGTCTAAGGTATTCAGAATTGTCACATGACATCCAAAAGGTCTAAGAAATCCTATTGTAGGAGTTCTACCTCTAAAAAGCTCATATGATGTCTTATTGTGAGGCTGCACAACTAAAACTCTATTTTGAACATAACAAGCAGTGTTGACTGCTTCAGCCCAAAAATTTATAGGTAGCTTTGAATCAGCTAACATTGTTCTAGCAGCTTCAATTAGTGTTCTATTCTTTCTTTCAGCTACTCCATTCTGTTGTGGAGTTCTAGCAACACTAAATTCTCTCCTAATACCTTTTTCTTTGCAGAAATCATCCATAACTCTATTTTTAAACTCAGTCCCATTATCACATCTAATGACTTTTACTTTCTTGCTTACTAGGTTTTCTATCTCAGTAATGAAAGTCTTAAGGGTGTTGGATGTCTCATCCTTAGAGGCTAAAAAGAAAACCCATGTAAATCTACTATAGTCATCAGTAACAACTAGACAATATCTCTTATTTTGTACACTTCTAATATTTGTTGGACCAAACAAGTCCATATGAAGCATAAACAAACATTGATTAATAGAGTTAAAAATCTTGGGCTTACAAGTGGCTTTGTGTTGTTTGCCTTTAAGGCAAGCAATGCATGTTTGATCATTTTCAAAACGTTTTTGAGGTAAACCTCTTACCAAACCATTCTTAACAATATGATTTATGGTTTTAAAGTTAATATGACCAAGCCTCCTATGCCATAACATAGATTCATCTAATGTAGCCTTTGCAACAAGACAAGTGAGAGCCTCTTTAGGAACAATATTGTTCATATCAACACTGTACATATTGCCCTTTCTAGGAATTCTAAGAAGCACATGACTTTCATCAGGCATCTTAAAATCCTTAGACAGAACAAGACATTCAGTTTCAGTAAATAAAACATTGTTCTTCTTGTCACACATTTGTGAAACACTAAAGAGATTATACTTAAGCTCTTGCACATAGTACACATCTTCAAAATCTATTTTACTGGTTTTAATAGTACCTTTACCAGTAATCTTTCCACCAATTCCTCCTCCAAAAGTAACATATCCACCTTCTTCTGATGGAAAATTATATAGTCTAATCATTGAAGATTGGATATCTGATGATGATGAAGAAAAACTGGTTATGTCTAAACCTGTTTTGGTTAAGAAAGTAGGAAAAAGTGTTCCAAAGTTGGATAGAAATCGTACTGCTAGGCCTATGATTAATGAAAAACTTGCTAGGCAACCAGTAAGGTACTGTGAACAATATAGGTCCACAAACAAGCCCAAAGGTGACCATAGAAAATGGAATACCTTCAAGTCTCACCAAAATGATGACTTTGAACTTTATAACAAAGCTTGTTTAACTTGTGGAAATTGTGACCATCTTACAACTTTCAGTAACCAAAGGGAATCTGGGTATGAAAACAATAGAGTGAATCACAAAAGGCAAACCCCTCAAACTCTTTTTCACTCTAATGATAAGTCTAAGAAAACCAAACCCAGAACAGTCAATAAGTCTAGGTCAAAAACAGATTCTGCTGATAGAACAAAAGACTCTGCTGATAGACCAAATGATTCTGCTGTTAGAAAATTTTACTCTGCTGATAGATCATTTGTGACTGTTAACCCAAAACTAACAGATGTGGATGCAAAAACAACTTATAAACATGCATCAAAATCTGTTCAAAGACCTTTTCTAAGAAAAGCAGTAATTCATAAACAAATTTGGAAATCAAAGGATTACACTGTTCCATATCTAAAAACAAACCTTCTAAGTGTATTTTAGTAGATTCCGCATACTTGATTACACTAGCTCAAACTATCCTATACACGAAGCAAGAAAGGTTTAACAACCTTTAACAGTGTTGTAGAGATCTCCACAATTGGTATCAAAGCCAAGTTTAACAAAAGGGAAAGTTATTGATCACGTAACTTGTTTTAGTAGATGCAAGCAGGTCTAAAACAAGTTTCCACAATTGGTATCAGAGCGGGGGGCTCTGGATTTAGGAAAAGAAAAGGTTTTAGCTAGAGAAAGAAGAAAAATTCGTGTTGCTTATATTTTACAAAACTGTTGCAGAGCTGTTTTCAAAAGGCTATAACTCATTCGTTAACCATTGGATTGGGCTGAAATTTTTGTTGAAGGTTCTTGGTATATCAAGGTAGGTTCTCACCGGAGGGATCTTCAATCTGAGCCTTAGGTTGCAAGATATGCATCGTTGAAAACTGCTGCAGAAACAGTTGAGGTATTGTCGAATTTTTGGTTTTTCTTTCTTGGTTTACACACACATAGGGGAAGAATCACACACAGAAGAAGAGTTGATTCTTAAAAGATAAAAAGGCTTGTTTATCAATTTATTATTGATGACAAAGGTCATTTGTTGCTTATTTGAAGTTGAGGTTGAGTTTTTCAAGATTGTGTTTTGTCATATCTTTGGAAGAAAAGATAACTTGTTTGTGCTTAAATAATTATGGTGATGACTTGTTAAATCTAGTTTTCATAAGGTCAAGGGGAGGATGGACGAAGACCTAGTTAACTATCACTTAAAGGAGTTACTTTGTAGTGCTCAGTGTCTCATTGAAGATGAGGATTTTATCAAGAGATTTTGATCTACTTATATGGTGTTAGTATAAGTTCAAAGTCAGTTTTAGTACAAGATATAGGACACAAGATTGGTTTATTCAGCTTCATCAACAAGTTGGTAATGATTGGTTTTTCTTCATCAGTCATAAAAGCCTACAGAATTGAAGATTCGAAATGGTTAACATATGGGTTTCAGGGGAAGCTTAAATGTTTAGATGTATAACCATTTATTGTATTTGTGCAACACCACAAGGGAAAGTTATTGATTCTTACTACTATTGATTAGTATTAATTTATAGTTGTAAAAATCATATTTGTAATATTCTCTATTTGTTGATAACAAAAAGGGGAAGAGATGTGGTGGATAGCATAAATTAAAGGGAAGTCAGTATAGTTTCATTCATGGTGAGATTTAGTTATCTCAATTTCTCTACTTCGTCTAGGGATATTCGTACAAGAAAGTGTTTGTTTTGTAATCATCAAATAGGGGAAGATTGTAAGGAATTAAATATTCCATAGATTTGATGATCACAAACAAGAAGAATGAAACATATTGTATACTGAAATGATAAGAAAAATATGCTAAAGTGAAGGTACTGCTAGTGTATTTTATGGTACTGATGGTCCAAAGAGCAAGGTACTGCTAGTTCAAGAACAAGGTACTGCTAGACCATGAAGGTACTGCTGATTAAAGAGCAAAGTTCTGTTCCTGCTGAGAACTCTGCTGTTTAGCCAGAGCACTCTGCTGATAAACCAGAACACTCTGCTGATAGTGCAAAAACCTCATTCCTGCTGATAGTGTATTGTTTCTGCTGATTAGTGTTCCTGCTAATAGTATTACAATCCTGCTGATAGTTAAAATGAAGTAACTGCTGAATCATTAAGTCACTCTGCTGCTACAAGGATAAGAACGAAGAAGATATTTATTTTGTAAGAGTCATGTTTATACAAAATATAATATCTAGATATCTTATCAAGGCATCAAGTTGAACACTCAACTTGACACATGTAAAAGCAAGTGGATAACTAAAGAGCTTATCAATTTGTAAATGATCTCCTTATGTTATAAAAGGAAGATCATACCCCTTAGATAAAAGTGTGGGTCATTGTGGACAGTGAGTGTGTCACTGTGAGATTAGTGATCAACCAAAGTGCTTCGTACTCTTAAAGTACAACAACACAAAGTTGTGTTAAAATGTAAGAGCACTTCAAGAGTGTGTGTGGGAACATTAGACATGGGGTCTAATGTTGTTTAGTTTGTTTAGCCTCAAGGATCATTGATCCCTGTTAGAGTGTAACCGTATTACTAATGATCAAGTAGTATTGGGGCTGAGTTTAATCACAAAGAGAAAGTTTGGCAAAACCTTGCTGTGATAGTATTGTATTCGTTCATTGAATATTCCGCCAATATTATCATCATGCTTTTAATAGTTAATCCTAGATCAAAGGTGTAACAACCTAGAGCCTATAAACGATCACGTAACTTGTTTTAGTTGATGCAAGCAGGTCTAAAACAAGTTTCCACAGATTGCCATCTGATACTTGAATCTGACGAGGCTTGAATGGACCGTTCTTGATGGAGTTAAGCAAGAGTCTACCTTGACCATTAGGTTTGGTTTTGATGTATCGGATCATTCGACTTTGCATGGAAGATAACCACCTTTCTCAAGCATTGGAGGACGGTTTTCAGCACCGGCTGCATGAATATCTTGTTGAGTTGCAATTGATGATGTTGTTGTATGATAAAGTTGATTCAGTTGATTCAGGATCGTTGCAAAGAAATAGGTGTTGTGGTTGATGAAGGTTAAATTTAGTTGTTGTTGTGAAGCCTTGGTTCTTTGTTGATGATCGGTTGAAGTTACTTGCAATTTAGATAAACTATTACAATTTAGATAAAGTAAACAAATTAAATAAAGTTACTAAATTTGACTAAACTATAATTTAGACAAAATCAAAAGTTCACAAATTTGACAAAGTTATGTAAATTACAATTTAGATAAAATGACAATTTCTATAGAAATTTCAATTTAAACCAAAACTTGTACAAATTATGGCAAAATTTCAATTTATATAGAATTATCCAATTTATATAAATTGGCAATTTATATAAATGATCTAACTAATTTATACAAACTAGTAGATATTCCTTTGTCGAAGTATTCGTCACACTTATACAAGTGAGAGAATACCGAGTCTGCAAGCTTTGATGTTGTAGAAATTAAAAAATCAAATCGAATTTATAAAAAATATTTAAGTTGTAATCGTTTAAATTAATTGCGAGGACTGGTTTTGCCAACAGCGGAAAGTCTGCCAAACTGTTTGCGATAAGGGACCAAAGTTGACAACTTGCGAAAGAAGTTCAGTCTTCCACAATTTCGATAAAGGACCAGATTTGCCAATTAGCGATAGTTGTCACAATTTCGATAAGGGACCAGTTTTGCCAAGTTGCGAAAGATGTTCCAGACAATTGCGATAAATGGGACTTGGCACAATTGCGATAAGCAGCACTTTTACAATTGCGATAAGAGTAATTTGCACAATTTTGATAAAGGGTTGTTTTCACAATTTCGATAAAGGGCTGTTTTCACAATTTCGATAAAGTGAACTAGCACAATTTCGATAAAGTGGGTTTGCACAATTTCGATTAAGTGAACTTGCACAATTTCGATAACTTGCACAATTTCTATAAACCCTTTTTTTTTTTTATCTAAATTCTTATACAAGAAAGTAGATTTTGTCCTTGTCTATGTAGTCCCTTTTTATCACAATTCTTATACAAGAAAGTGATAAAAACCGCTTCTATGAAGATTCGAACCTTAAAGTTACCATGAGCAAACTTTTTATCCAACTTTTTGTAGTACTTTTTCGATCAAACAACTTCAACCTCTCTAGAAATCTTCAAAATACCACGTACCAACAATAAAGCTTCCACCTTTTTGATTTTAAACATACGATAACCAAAAAAACTTTAGGCTTTTTCTTAAATACGCACTTTAAACTTAAAAGCTATAAGCTTTATCTATAAAACACACGTAAAAATCAAAAAGCTTCAAGCTTTATCCTTCAAACTCACGTTAAAATCAAAGAAAGTATAAAAAGTACTCGACTTAATAACTAAGAACGCAACCTTTTAAGCTTAAATGATAAAAACACGACACAACTAAGACCTAAATCCTTGTTTGGCAGATGATACCACTTGTAATCCCTATGTGAATCGACCTTATCCTACAACTATGACTATAAATACTAACGTGACACTCAAAGCAATATAAGAAGTATAGATGAAAGTATGGATCGTATGACTTAATATTGAAACCGTGTATTATGTATTAGCTTGGAAGAAAAGAAATACAAAACACACACAAGAAGCACACACACTCTCACCTATACAATTCTAAGAGGCACACCACAAATGAGTGAGAGTGTGTGTATTTATACCTACAAAGCCGTCGCCCTAAAGGCTTTGGTGGGCTTGGTGTGGGCTTTTGATGGGTTGGACTCTTACATACTCATTTCCATCATATTACAATAACAAAAGCCCACACTATCTGGACTTAGTTAATCTATTCGACACACAAGTATTAAAACAACAAATGACCATCACTTGACTAATAAATTAAATGGTAACACATTTCAAAAAAAATTGTACATATCATTACAGCATAGCTAAAAAAATATGATATTTCATCCTCAAAAATTAAATACCCAATTTCAAATTGCACATTTAAAAAAGATTAAAAATAATAATAAAAAAATAAATAAAAAAATAAAAAATGACTGTGCATGAATAGCATTTGATATTAGCCTTTTATACAATGTAGATAGATTAAAAGTTGAAATTGAATACTTCTTATCACGACAAACATTAGAAATTTAGAAATGCAGAAACTTAATTTGGAACGAGGTGATCGGGTACTTTATAACTTTCCCTTTGAAGACTTTTAACTGAAACATGGGCCTATAGACTAGCGGGCCTTTATCAGGACTCAAATCTTCGTGATACCACCAGCTAAGCCTTTTGTAATTCGTATCTTTGATGCTGTCTCACTTTAAGAAAAGCTGTTATCACTTGCATTATAGCCCATTGGTTTTTATATTCCTTTTTAGCAAATTAATCGGTTGTTTTAACAACTTTGTATGTGGAATTTTGTATAAATATAGAGTTAGTAAAATCAACTTTGTATGTAGAATTTTGTATGTGGAATTTTGTTTTAACAACTTCAACAACCAGTACGTCGATATTATATTTTTAATTCGTTAAATCGTCAAACATTTTACAGCGCAAACTTTTTAATAAGATTAGTGACATCTTGAGATCCAAAATCAAAATAAATATCTTAAGTAAATGAACTTGTAAATAAAATACTAATAATACATATATTATCTATTATATAATAGAGCGTCAATCTAAAAGCTACAATTGCATCTACAGTGTTGGACTCAGTATTGGGTTGTGGGCTTCCGCTTTTTCCCTTTCGTTTGTTTTGCCGCTTCTTTTAGCCTGTTTTCAATAGCTAACAAATAATAGAATGCACTGGAGATTTATACGTGTCTCTTCCGTGTGGTTTTCTCGGTATCTGCGCAGATCTTCTTCGTGAACTTTCATCGGTTGCTGTAGAAATTTTAACTTAGCGGAGGACAGTAGGTTTGTGGTTTGTGTATTTGCTTCTTATGGTCTACGTGTTGCTGTGTTATTTATTTATTTATTTATTTATTGATTGTTCAGTTTTGGAAATCTTGAAGATTATTGTTGCAGCAAATCAGAGGATATTAGGTTTGTGTATTCGTATGTTTGTCGTATTTTTTCCTTACTCTTTGTGTGTAGTGATTTGTAGTCATCTGTGTGATTTGCGATTTGTGTAATTTGTGATAAGTAGTTGTAGGAAATAAGAATAAGCTTATCTGTATAAGTAGTTGTAGTGATTTGTGTGATTTGTGATTTGTGTAATTTGTGATAAGAGTAAAACCGTAAGAAGTAAGAGTAAACATGTGCCTCATAACTAAAAATATAGTTATTTGTTAAGTATGAGGAGTAAGAGTAAAGCTGTGCGTAGAAATAGTTGTAGTCAATCATTAGAAGGAAACGGGTCTGTTAGAGATGATCTTGGTGAAGGGTTGGTCCCTGGTGGTGTTATAGATGTGGCCGCTGATTTAGACGCTAATAACGGTGGCGGGTTTCTGATGATTGATACGCCGACTTCAGTTTGTGAAAGTATAATGATTCCTGCATGTGACGTTGCCGAATTCATGTGTGTCGACGATTCCTTATGCTGTAGCGATGGCTTGCGACATGATTCGGTTAACATTAACGCTGTTCCTGCTATGTATACGAAATCTTCGAATGGTATATCGATTAATGAGCCTCATAAGGATTGTGTTCGTGCCTTTCCGGTCCCTGCAAGTGTCGACAGAAAATGGAAACAAAATATGGATGATATATCGCTGTCAGCAGCAACTGGTACTGTAAGTTTTTTGATTGTTGTTTGTTTATATCTGTATTTTATTCATACCTATAATCTTTTTTTCCACATCTCTTATTTGCAGGTTCATGTCGTGTAGGTGTATCTGTTCCAATGCATTCGGGAACTATACGCTCTTCTGGTAATATTCTGTATCTTTTATTTTTCAGTTTTCGTTTTCATTGTTTCTTTATCTTTACTTACGTGACATTTTTTTCATACGAGAGATGCGAGCAGATATACCAGCGCATTCGGATTCTAATACTGGTAGTGTCTTTCTAATGATTGATACGCCAAATTCGTTTTGCGAAAGTATAATGATTCCTCCGTGTGACGTTACTGAATTCATGGATAGTGACAATTCTTTATGTTATACCAACAACAATGTTCTTTCCACAATGCCTAGCAGATGTTCTAATGGTATATTAATTAATGAGCGTCATGAAGGTTATCAATGTAGTGTCTCAGATCGAACGGATGTTGCTGGAAAAGTGAAACAGAAGGTAGATGATGTGTCACTGTCGCCAACAACTGGTGCTGTATATTTTCTGATTGTCATTTGTTTATGTCTATATTTTATTGGTGTTTACAGTCTTTTTAACGCATTTATCATTTGCAGGATCATCTTATATGAATACATATGTTCCAACGTATTCGGGGACTGCAGAATCCTACGGTAATATTCTGTATGTTCACTTTCTGATTTTTTTGCTTTCGTTATCTGTGTCTAACTTTTGCCGTTGTTTTCACCGTTGAATCTCATCCTGCTCCTACTACATCTTTTAACTATAACACATAGTTTCAGAATGCGTCTTCCACTCCCGTTATCGTTTCTCAAATGCCTACGAATCCTATATCGAGTACTAGCCGAGCCGCCAGAAGACAAAGAGCTGCTATAGAACCCTGCGGTAATATTCTGTATGTTCTATTTCTGATTTTTGTTATACTTTCTTTGTTAGTGTTTTCTTATGTAAAGTTGTTTTCCTTTCTTAGCGGCTGCATACAGCAGTTTTGTTTTCTTATCTGTGTGTAACTTTTGTCGTTGTTTTCACAGTTGAATCTCAGCCTGCTCCTACTACATCTTCTAACTATAATGCACACTTTCAAAATGCGTCCTCCACTCCTGCTATCGTTTCTCAAACGCTTACAAATCCATATCGAGTGCTAGGCGAGCAGCGAAAACACAAAGCGCTGCTATTAACCGCCAACGCACAGGTAGTATTAATTATGTCTTCTTGCGATATGGGACGTTGTTTCTGTTTCTGTTTCTGTTGTTCCTTTTAACCTTTTTTTTTTTTTTTTTTTTTTTTTTTTTTAAATGCCTTTATAGGGCCACCAGATACATATGTCTCTTTAGGCACATGTAACAGAATCTGCCGTCATTGCAAGGCACTCTTTTTGTTTGAAGAAAGGATCAAACATGGAAGCCGTACATTTCCAAGCTATCATAGATGTTGCATGGATGGTCAAGTACTTTTGCGCCGTCAATCCGAATACCCTGCATATATCAAGCAATTGTTCACAGACCGGCATTTCATGGAGAATGTCAGAGCTTATAATTCAATGTTTTCTATGACTTCGTTAGGAGCTCAAACTGATGAATCAGTTAACAGAGGTCGTGGCCCGTATGTCTTCAAAGTATCGGGACAGATTTATCATTGGATAGGTTCTCTTTGCCCGCCTGAGGACACTGACCCGCGTTTCTTGCAGTTGTATATCTTTGACACACAAAATGAAATACAGAATCGTTTAAGCCATTTTGAAGATGGTGGTCAAAATTTAAGGCCATAAATTGTTAACAGTTTATTTCATGTTCTGGTTGAACACAATAGTTGGTTCGTTTATTTAGGACAGCAAGAAACCTGCTGACCGCTCAAGACATTCCTGACTTCAAGATACGCTTATTTGCAGTCAAGGGTTCGCGGCAACATGAGTTGCCTTCTGGCGATTCTATTGGAGCTATTGTTTATGAAGGTGGTCCTGATACAGGGACTGAATTTGATATCGTTATTCAGAAACGTTCCAGTCAACCACAAAGAGTTAGCAAATTACATTCTTGCTATATGTCGTTTCAGTTTCCTCTTCTTTTCATTTTTGGAGAAGATGGATTCCACGTTGGTCTACGTTTATGGAACCCGAATACTCAAACACTAGAAGAAAGGAAAAAGATGTCAATGAAGATGTACTACGCGTATCAATTGCATGATCGCTTTGACGAATATAATCTACTGACACGATCTGGGAGGCTCTTTCAACAATATGTTGTCACAGCTTGTTGTAGTGTAGAGGAATATCGATTGGATTACATTCGGGAACACCAAAACGATATCAGAAACGATTACCTTTCAGGGGTATATGATGCAATTGCGCACGGTGATCGGAATGGTTCGGATGTAGGAATGCGAACAATCCTTCCTGCATCATTCGTTGGTGGACCACGGGATATGTACAGCCACTATCTTGATGCACTCGCAATTTTCCGGGTTTATGGAAACCCATCTTTCTTCATCACATATACATGCAACGTTAAATGGCCAGAAATTACAGAATATATGGAACAGTTTCCAGACGTCAATGTTGCTGATAGACCAGATGTTGTTGACCGAGTTTTCGAACAGAAAATTCATCTTCTGATTGCGTATCTACGTGACGGGAGGCCTTTTGGACCAGTTGCAGCGATTAAGTTTCAGTTTTTATTAACATGTACCTATACATAAACCCTTTACATTATATCTGATTCATTTTTTATATTTAACTTTCCAGTTTTGTACACGATTGAATTTCAAAAGCATGGCCTACCACATTGTCATTTGTTGTTATGGATAAAAGAATCTTCAAGAGTACGTTCGCATGCAGATATCGAATGATATATATCGGCTGAACTACCTGGTAGGCACGTTGACCCAGAAGGTTATCGAATAGTTACCGAGTTTATGATGCATGGTCCATGTGGCATCAAAAATAGATCAGCGCCATGTATGAAGGGAAATGATGCATGTACAAAAGGGTTTCCTCAACCATATGCTGATGCTACTTCTGTGGACAAAAACGGGTACGTGCATCATCGCAGGCGTCCTTGGGGAGATATTACTACCATTCAAAACGTTGAGCTAGATAATAGCTATGTCGTACCATATAATATGATGCTTCTTAGAAGGTTTTATGCACACATCAATGTAGAATATTGTGAATGGACAATGCTGATTAAATATTTATTCAAGTATATTTCAAAAGGCATGGACCGAGTAGTCACGCAGATAACAAGATCCACTAGAGACACGCCCTCAACTAGCCAAGCACCTGCAATTAGAATTGATGAGATAAAGAATTATCTAGATGCAAGATACATTGGCCCATACGAAGCCTGTTGGCGATTGCTAGGACTCGATATTCACTACAGAGACCCGGCTGTACAGATACTAGATGTTCATCTTGAAAATATGCAGCGCGCAACTTTCAGAACAAATGAAAGTTTACAGTCTGTTGTTGAAAATCTGAGTAACAAGAAAACCACCCTAACGCAATGGTTAGACTTTAATGGTCGGTCTACACTTGGTCACCATCTGACGTATCTAGACTTTCCTTCTGAATTTGTTTGGAATCATGGTCAAAAGTTTTGGTCGCCTAGACGAAACCTTAACAAGCCTTCAATTGGTAGGTTAGCATACATACATCCCAGCGCTGGTGATTTGTATTACCAAAGGCTTTTACTTTGCCATCAGAAGGGCTGTGCATCGTTTTCTGCTATATGTACAGTTGAAGGTCGCCTTTATACAACTAATAGAACAGCGTGTGAAGCGATGGGTTTATTAGCAGATGACGGAGAATGGTCGCTTGCTCTTTTAGAAGCAGCCTTAACGGCTACAGCATTAGAAATACGTCAACTATTCTCTCAAATTCTTATCTTTTGTGATGTTAGTAATCCAGTGTCTCTTTGGACTAAGCACTGGAGGCTTATGAGTGATGATATACCTAGAATGTTATAACAACTGTTCCAAATGCCTCAAATTAACTTGACTGATGAAGAGCTGCAAAATAGGATTCTCTATGAGCTGGAAGCTATTCTTAGGTTTCATGGAAAATCGGTTACAGATTTTGGTATGCACCTCCCTACGCGCCGTCTGCTCCAGATTTTGCGAAACAGAACAGTTATGGAAGAACGAAGCTATGATACAGAAGCTATTACTGTTGAAAGAGATCGTTTGGTCCCAAATCTCAATACTCAGCAACGGAAACTGTTTGATACTATTCTCGAAGGGGTTAGAGATAACAGACAAAAGCTAATTTTCGTATATGGTTACGGTGGCACTGGAAAGACTTTCATATGAAAGAGTATAATCTACGCCCTACGAGCAGAGCGGAAGATAGTTCTTGCAGTGGCTTCTTCCGGGATTGCTTCACTGTTGTTGCCATCAGGCCGCACTGCTCATTCAAGGTTTAAATTGCCACTAGATGTAACGAATGAATCTATGTGCACTATAAAAAAACATACTCAGCTGGCTGATTTACTTATACAGACAGATCTAATAATTTGGGACGAGGCGCCTATGAACGATCGTAAATGCTTTGAGGCACTTGACCGAACCTTGCGAGATCTGTTAGATACACCAACGGCTGTTTTTGGCAATAAGTCAGTCATCCTGGGTGGAGATTTCAGGCAAACTTTACCGGTAAAGAAAAAAGGTACAAATAAGCAAATTATTTCCTTATGTATCACTGAATCCTATCTGTGGAAACACTTCAGAGTTCATCTGTTGACTGAAAATATGCGACTGAGAAGGACAGAAACATCTTCCCATCAATTGCTTGCAGCTGCAGCATTTTCTGAATGGTTAGTCAACATAGGGAATGGTGTTATTGGTGAACCAGATGAATCAAATCCCCAAGATACCTCATGGATACATATACCCGATATGTATTGTAATCCAGATAGTGATGACGCAAGGATGCAACTTATACGATTCATATATCCTGATGCCATTATTCAATCACCAACTGCCGAGTCCTTCGAAGAAAGAGTAATTGTTTGTCCAAAAAATGAAACTGCTGATGCCATTAACTCAGATATCCTGCAGATGTTGTCTGCTCCCAGTCATGTATATACAAGTAATGATGAAGCTATACCACGCGGAAATGACGGAGGAGCCATAGAATTACTATATCCAACAGAGTACCTTAACACGCTTTCATTCACGGGAATTTCGCCACATAAGCTCGAACTCAAAATAGGTGCTCCTGTTATGTTGCTGAGGAACTTGAATTTGACTGGAGGTCTTTGTAATGGGACACGCATGATCGTAACACAGATGCTTGCTAAGGTGATCGAAGTCAGAATTGTTACCGGTACTCGCATACTACAAAAAGTATTTCTTCATCGAATTCTGTTGTTCAACATAGACAAGCATTTGCCATTTGTATTCAAAAGGAAGCAGTTCCCGGTAAAAGTATGCTACGCAATGACCATCAACAAAAGCCAAGGCCAGTCACTGAACAAGATCGGCGTGTACTTACCAGAACCCATTTTTGGTCACGGCCAGTTATACGTTGCACTTTCAAGAGCCACATCTCCTGACGGGCTGAAAATCCTCATCAAAGATTAGCTTAACAGACCATCAAATACGACGAAAAATATCGTCTACCGGGACTTTTTAGAAAACATTATCGGAAACCAGGTCTTATTCATAACAAATACATTGCATATGTTCTTTGGTATTTCTGTTTTAGTATTTATGCATATGACCCAAATACAGGTACATGATACAGAATATATTATTCTAATACTTAGAAATTGTATAGGGCTGAACCAATCACTAATATTCTCTAGAAGAAATTTCTTAAGTTTATAATTGTATTTTAACAATTGCTAAATCGTAGGTGAGTAACCCTATATAGCGTCTGATATCTTATTTTAACCCTTGCGGAATCTATCTGTCTTAGTTATTTTTACGGATTTTGCTACCTACTGCTAAAATCCAGCTCAGTAAACCCATATAGGGTCATATGCATTTTACTTTTACCCACAGTCAGATCAGTGAACCCAGATAGGGTCTAATAAACAGATTTTGTCTCCTAATGCTAAAGCGCAGGTAATTAAACCCATATAGGATCAGTTATATTTTTAGATGTTTTCTTTGCTTAGCCTATTACTAATTGGCAGATCACTAAACCCATGTAACGTCTATTATGTTACTATTTTTCTTACCTATATTTTTATAGATTTTGTCCCTTATTACTAAATCGCAGGTGAGTAAACCCATATAGGGTCTCATATCTTATTTTAACCCTTGTGGAGTGTATCTATGTTAGTTATATTTTTACAGATTTTGTTTCCTG
This sequence comes from Artemisia tridentata subsp. tridentata, assembly GCA_021014915.2. Classification (NCBI taxonomy): domain Eukaryota; kingdom Viridiplantae; phylum Streptophyta; class Magnoliopsida; order Asterales; family Asteraceae; genus Artemisia; species Artemisia tridentata. The sequence continues at coordinate 345,135,484 of CP139504.1, forward strand.
CTGTCAAAAGGCCACCTCAGTGAACCCATATAGGGTCACACGCATTCTACTAGCATGCTTATACTGGCGAGAAATCAGACACAAATTTTGCTACATCTGATTTGACAGTTACATGTACGGTCCTATAGACAAGAGAATAGACCATGCCTTCAGAGACTTCTTTTGTGTGTACTTTCACAACCAGATTTTGCTACATCTGAAGAGAATAGACCAACCCTTTTACGATGTTGTAAAACAATGGCCAGATCAGTAAACCCACATAGAGTCTAATAAACAGATTCAGTCAAATTTGATTCCCTTACCTTTTTACCGGAGCAGGACACACATCATAATATATTGCTAAACCACAGGTAAGTAAACCCATATAGGATCAGTTATGTTTTTACATATTTTCTTTGCTTAGCATATTGCTAATCAGCAGACCACTGAACTCATGTGGCGTCTAATATCTTACTATGTTTCTTACCTATATTTTTACAGATTTTGTATCCTATTACTAAATCGCAGGTGACTAAACCTATATACGATCTAATATCTTATTTTAACCCTTGCGGAGTGTATTTATGTTAGTTATATTTTTACAGATTTTGTTGCCTACTGTCAAAAGGCCAGCTCAATGAACCCATATAGGGTCACACACATTCTACCACCATGCTTATACTGATGAGAAATCGGACACAGATTTTGCTACATCTGATTTGACAGTTACATGTACTGTCCTATAGACAAGAGAATAGACCCACCCTTTAATAATGTTCTAACAATGGATACCTTCGGAGACTTCTTTCGCATGTGCTTTACGGAGACCACAACCATATATTTCTTCCCATGTAATACCAATACATTTTTCGAACCAAGGTAAAGTTATACTAGGCTGAATCCTGCTAACACCAACTCTCATGTGGTGGTTACTTGGATACAGTTTATTGGCTATGCATTTTTCTTAACAACTACCTTTTCTTACTTATTCCACCTATTTATATATGATCTCATTTATCATTGAATCGTTATGATATAGGAAAATGTCACATGATACTTCACTGGCAACAATAACAAAGTCTGCAGGAAAAAGAACAGCAACAGATCTTGAAATTGTTGCACTTGCTAATCTCAAACCATCAGACATAGGAAAGGCAATATGCGTACGAGTATATCGTAAATGGACAGTTACAGATACCAGAGGAATAAAGCAGCCAACTTTGAGCGTTATATTACTTGATCAGCAGGTGATGTTAATCTGCACAACGCCTTTTAATACACTTTAAATTTCCCATTCTTAATATTTGTGTTTTTCTCTCATATTATAGGGTGGCGCCATACAGGCAAATGCAGAAGGCCGCGAGAAGGCAAGATTTGATAACATCCTTCAAATCAATGCTACATACACAATCACCGGATTCGGTCTTCTAGACACCAAAAAATGGATGCAGACATTACCTAATCGCTTCACCTTGATATTAGGGAGGCTCACTGATGTTCAGCACTATACTGGAAACAGCTTTCCACTACATCATTTCAACTTTGCCACATATACCCAGTTACTTCAGCGTGCAGACAAAAACACTGCCATACTAACAGGTACATATTACTATTAGTAACAATCACGCACTAAAAAATAGTATAACTGCACATTATGTCACTGCAGATTACATAGGATGTGTCCTTTCTGTTTGTGACATCCGTGAACCAAAGCCAGCCAATACAAAACAAATTGTCTGGAGAGACATCATACTTCGTAACCTAGAGTAAGTTAATCATATGAACTCTTTTTTGAATAACAGTCATTCTGAATAACAATTCACTAGCGTATTTTTCCATATGCAGAGAGGACACTGTCAGATTCACCCTTTGGAATGAGAAAGCTCAAGAGTTTAACATCAATGCTTACGAAAAAGAACCTAAACTAACCTTGATGGCTGTCAGTTCATGCTGGGTAAAAACATACAGAGGTACCATCATTGCCACATACCCACATTTAAAAGATATTAACAGAATAAATTCTTAGAAAGGCACAAACAAATGCAGGGTTGCAGCTATCAAGCACACCTGCAACTTACTACTATTTCAACCCTCCTATTCCTGAAACAGATTATATCCTAAGCATGTCAGTTGTTCTCCCTTTCTTTTAACACATTTACCTAATTTTTTTAACAGCTACCTAACCTGCAATATCCTTATAGGTATGATCAGTTGCTCCCGCCACCAGTGATACAGAATGTACGCACACACCGCTATGATAACATAGAGGATGAAAAGAAAAGAAACAGAGTCATAATAGATGAGCTTCTACGCCAGATTCTACAAAAGAAAATCAGAGCTATGTGCTTGATAGCGTGATGGAGACTGGTCCACATCTACTGCTACCATCTGAACAGACCATTGCTGTTAACTCAACAATCCAGCAAACACCTAATAAAAACCTCTTGCTAACAGAAGCTGAACCCGAGTCAGCAGCTGAAGAAGGTTGTCATTTCACAAGCTGTTGTCTGTTTCATGTGCTTGGTAACTTTTTTATCCATGATAATTAACTGAACTCTGTCAGGTACTACTTTCGAACCTCCGGTTACCCCTACTTCACCTGAAATTTTGCAAGCACCCACTCCTACTACGATAGAGACTACTAGCCTTTTACAGGAACAACCAACAAAGACTGAGGTACCAAGAACATCTGCTCGAAGACGACTCTTAACAGATGACAAGCGAGAGGATACAAGCAGTGCAGCAAAAAAACCAAAACCAGTTGTCTATAAATAACTGAAGATCCAAGTGCCACGATTCAATGACATGTTAACTTTTTTATGCTTTAGAACAACATCTAAATTACTATCGGCTGTAATACGACACTATACTACTGTTAATTTTTAATGCAATATTTTGTATATGTATATTGCTATCTATTGCTGCCCCGCCGCAACGCGGCGGTTTGCAGCACTACTCGTAAGCTTATAAAATGTAAGACATTATTAAACTTTAAAGCAAATTATGATTTAGTGACGACTAAAGATGAATGAAAACCTGTATATTAGGTAAAAAAAATGTAAGATATAAACATTGATTGTATAATAAATTGCACGACCAGGTCTTCGATGATGATCAAAGGATTTATGGGGTGTTGAGGTTGCACCAAGCTTGTCTTTAATCTGAAATAAGATATACTAAGACACTACGTTAAGTGATTGCGTAGGGGTTGAGCCCTGTAAACCACCTCCGGCGTGCAAATAATTATGTGTTATGATAATGTTGGTAGTAAATTGAGAGAGTTCAGTTAGCATACCATGGTTCTTGCCCGTCTAAGCTATTTATAGGGGAGAAATAGGCCTTAGAGGGCAGTTGCACTTGATTCGGAGATCATGGGGTCGTGCCATGATTTGTGGTAACCGCTAAGGCTTTGTAGCCCACGTTCTCCTCCTTGGCGGGAAAGCCTAAGGGAAGAGGGGACGTGGGTATGACCAGGTCAGAATGGTTCTCCATCCTAGTTTCTTCGAAGGAGATACCCCGAAGGGCTTAAGGCTTCGATTAGCGGATTCTCACATGGTAACCACTTCATAGATGAATGGTTTTACGCCAATGAAACGTTTTAGGAGGTTGACCTGGGCCTTCGAAGAGAAGGCTTCGCACAGGCTCGAAGGGGAGTCCTTCGACCCGTTCGGAGGGTACATCATCAAGCCCCCCAGTCGAAAGTGATATATACGTACGAGTATAAATTGCATTCGACTCCGAAAATATGCTACATTCTATCCATTTCGTCACAAATTCAGACGGTAAAAAGATATGTGCTTAAACAAACTATGCAATAAATGCGGTTAATGAGTATCCAACTACCATATCCTAGGCTACAGGAGCTAGGATTTCTGTAACCACAAACATCCTTTCAAAATTTAAAAAACAAATTGAAATCCGTGTATGTCTCAGCTTATGATTGCACGTGGATGGCTAGGATAAAACTTCAAGGGATATACATAAACCCTCCACAATCTAAACCCTAGATTACTTTTCCTTTGCGCCCAAAATACACATACACAGTACTGTGCTCCGTGCTTCTTCTGAGTTTTAAGGTAATTTCCCTCTCTAATTCGTTGACCTCTTACTCTCATTGTTCTTAGTTCAAGATGAGTATGGCAGCAAAAAGAATCATTAGGCAACAAAAATGTACCTTATTAGAACAGGCTTAAACGGAATTTCTTGGAAAATACCCTATACCCAAGGAATTTAAAGTGATGCTTCCAAACGAAAACCAAAATATTTTTGATGCTCCAACGGGGTATGTGGGGCTTTATGTGCATGCATTTACAGAATCCAACTTTAGGATTCCAATCCATCCCCTAATCTTAGAGTTTTTACAATATTATCAAGTACATATCTCCATATTGAATCCTTTTGGCTTAGCCAAGTTGACCAGCTACATAGTTGTATGCAAAGCTTATGGCTATGTGTCAACACTGACTGTGCTTAGGGGTTTTATCAATCTCTGCCCTGGTGGTGATTGGATAACCTTGGCCAAAAGAAGCGAGCATGATGTGCCTTGCTTAATAACTAAGCCCTTTTCCAATATAAGAAACTAGAAAGGTTTGTTTTACTATGTACAAAACACGATCATACCTCACAAATATCCAGCCTTGCTGGATAAAGCATTCCGGTTTGATGAGAAACGCTTTGATGACCCTTTGCCATATCATATAAGGAGAAATCCCCTTTACCAGCGTCTTGCACGCCATCCTTTTGATGTTCAAACGTTTCCTGAGCCGGTTCTGTATATGGCGGGCATTGTTGATCATTGGGAAGGCTCTCCGTTGAAACCTTAGATAATGTGTGAAGGGAAAAGTATGTATATACCCATTTAAATAAAGTAAATAACTTATCTGCTGATATTTATCTCTTTCCCTTTTGTTGTTGGAGAAATGGCATTCAGAAATTTCGTTTTGGCCCGTGGTACCCGGGAGGTCAGTTTCATGCCCCAAGATCCAAAAAATGTGAGTTACGGAATAAATTCTCCGTCAATGTCAGTCAACAATGACGAGACTCCGCACTTTGTTAAGGATGTTGCAGATTCTGATGAGCCCCTTTCCAAGGTATTTCAAGCGAGGATGGTAGGGTCTTTCGGCATGTCAGACAAGAAAAATAGGAAAGGAAGAGTTGCTATGTCTGTGAAAACTCCTCCAAATAGGAAATTATCTCTTCCGACCCCTCCGACAAGAACTGTGAAACCCAAAGGCTCCCATTCTAAAACCTTCGTACCGACCATTCTAAAGATTCCCGAAGATGATACTCCTAGTAAGTGGAAATCTTTCATGCATAATGAATATTACTCCTCATGTAGTTGACTGTCCTATCTCTCGCAGGTCTGCCTGACATAAAGGAGCTTCCGAATGCCCTTGCGTATCACCAGTTGGTTGAAAGGATGACACCTGCTAGTTAGAAAGGGATTTTGGATAACATGTCTATGGAGGAGCTTTGTAATTTTCATTCCAAGAGTTATGCTAGACAAGCTGTTTTAGATAATCATCTTAATTCTCGAACAAGGGAACTGGTTCAGACGGTGGTGGCTGTGAGAGGGAAAATGGATGCCATCTTGGCTAAAGAAAAGGACATGGATCATGAGTATGCTGAGTTGGAAGCCAAGTGTAAAGAAGCAATGTAAGATTTGGAGAAGAATCCCATTGTCCAAGATATGCGAACAAAAATTGCTAGTCACGAAGGACAACAAAGGGAATCTCAAACGGAATGTGGCAGATTGAGGGTGGAGGAGGCTAAGGTGTCCGGTTATAGAGCACAAATTGCTACACTCAAGTCCACATGTGCAGGTATCGAAGCCGAAAGGGCTAGGTTGGTTGAACAGGTGGTCAGGCATTGCGAGGAGATAGATGGACTTAGGCTCCAACACAAGAACTTGAAGAAGGACAGAGCTGAGGTGGTTTCGAAGGTTGTTCCTCATATTGCAATGGAATTTTACCATAGTGATGAGGTGGGGGAGGTCATTGGGAGGCTGTTGAACGCGGCCAGTTTTTATGGTACGTGTACGACATTGGAAGAAATTGCCCAGACATAGAAACTTGTGGTCTTGTCGGAGATACCTTACTATCATCCAAATTCTGAGCAAGAGTATAATGATGCTGGCAATGTGTTCACTTCAGCAGAGTACCATTTCCTTACCGAAGCAACCATTGACCCTTCAGCTTCAGTAGAAGATCTCCTGGCAAAGAAATCGAGGAAGATTCAGCCCCCCTCTCCAACCAAGAAGACTGCATCCGTGAGGCTTCCGTCTTCTTCAAAAGACCCAAATTTCATGAAAAATGCTTGAGGGCTGCCGTGTTGGCAGTGATTTAGTCTTAAGGGTGGCATGTACCCTTTTAAACAATGTCCCATTATTTTTGTTAGGCTTTTGCCTGCATGTTTGAACAATTTATTTTTGCTTCATGCTAGGCTTCGACTCATGCATCAAACAACTGCCTGGGTATTTTTTGTTGGTTTTGACCACGCTTGGTCTTAGTGATGCCAGTTAGGGGACAATGTCCCACTTTGAATGTCATGCTTTTCCTCTCTTACGCTTACAATAAACGTACATATACAACCTAAGGTTACAACTTTATTGTGTGTATTTTGGACCAATATTTTCAGCAATCGTATAATTTGACTGCGATAGAGGGTCGCGACCCACTCCGTCTTCATCCTTAAGATACAAAGGGCTTAGAATACCCTAAGACTTTATAGGAAAGTTAATGTGAATTGTAATGGATGTTATTTGTATACAAGACATGTGTCCCGATTCATCCTTCGACATTGAAACTTGTAAAGTACTTGGCTGAACAAATCTTTGTTGTAAAGAACGAAACAAGAGATTTGAGGGAAATGCGTTATATCATTAATTGGGTAGGGAGGATTACATCATTTTAAGAAATGAACACTAAGAAACCTACCATTAATGCTTCTTTCCCCATGTGAGAAGAATGCGTTACATGAATTTGAAGAAACAAACTGAGTGCTTTATAAATAGTAAGCCTTATATGTAAAACTTACGAAGATTGGTACCATTCCAAGTTCTATCCATGACCTCTCCTTTAAGCGTTGCGAGCTTTTAAGCATTGCGAGCTTGTAAGCTTCGTTGCCGTAGGCTTCTGATATTACGTAGGGTCCTAGTTTTCCTTCGTACTCAGCTTTGCTTGCACTGTTTAACCGAAGGATATATTCACCTGGCTTGAATGTGGAGGGTCAAACTCGGTTGTTGTAGTACTTTTCAAACTTCTGTTTGTAGATAGCCTCTCTGATTGAGGCTATTTCTCTTCTTTCTTCAAGAAGATCAAGGTTTTCCCGAAGCCTTTCTTCATTCGTCTTTTCCTCAAAGCTCACAATGCGCTCTGTTTCAATGCTTATTTTGGAAGGTATAACAGCCTCCGTTCCATAAGTAAGGCTAAAAGGGGTTTCCCCATGGCTTGATTTGGGGTGCGTCCTATGTGCCCACAAAACTTGGGGTAGTTCGTCTACCCACCCATGATGGCTTCGTCCTAACCTCTTCTCGATTCCATTAACAATGTCCCTATTAGTGACTTCAACTTGCCCATTACCCTGAGGATGGTATACGGAAGTGAATGACTGTTTGATCTTTAGACCTTCGCAAAAGACCGGGAACACCCCTTCGGCGAACTGCTTCCCGTTGTCAGAGATGATAATGTGAGGAACCCCAAATGGACAGATTATGTGTTCCCACACAAACAAAGGCTTGGCTTCAACTCATTTGGTGAAGTAATCTATGGCTACAACCAAAAACTTTACTCCTCCTGGAGCCACCGGTAGGGGTCCGACTATATCAATTCCTCACTGACAGAAGGGCCATGCTGAAGTGACAGAGGTCATGTCTTGCTTAGGCATTCTTGGGACTTTGGAGTGAATCTGACATGCTTCGCACTTTTGTATTATCTCTATTGCGTCCCTGTGCATGGACGGCCAATAATATCCGAGCTTTATTATTTTTGAGACAACGGAGCGAGGCCCTGCGTGCAAACCGCAGGATCCTTTATGTACCTCGTAGATGATGTTCGAAGCTTGATTTGGTCCCACACAACGAAGCCATGGAGATAAGAAGGATCACTTGTAGAGATTATCCCCAATAAGTCTATATTGGGGAGCCTTGACCCTGACCTTTCGTGCTAGTTTTGGGTCTTCCGGAAGAATACCACTGATCAATTATTCCCTTATTGGGGTCATCTAATTTGAGCCTTCTTCAGGTATGACATCAGATACTTCGCCTCGCTTTATTGACCTATCAACCAATACTTCTACCAAAACCTCCTTTGTTAGATGGGCAAATGCCATCGAAGCTAGCTTGCTTAAGGCATCCGCTTTCTTGTTTTGATTTCTGCGAACATGGCTATCTCATAGGATTCGAACCCCTGAAGGAGTTCTTTAGCTTTATCCAAATACTGTTTGATGGTGGGCTGTCTTGCTTCGTAAGAGCCCTTGATTTGGTTGGCGAACCTCCATGTCCTTTGCTAGTTGCGAGTCCACAAAAATGGAGAGGTCACGAACCTCCATGTCCTTTGCAAGTCGGAGGCCAGCTAGCAAAGCTTCGTATTCCGCTTCATTGTTTGTAGCCTCGAACTCAAAACGTAATGCATAAGTGTACTCCTTTTTCTCCGGACTAACTAGCATCAGACCTGCTCCCGAACCATCAGAGCTTGAGGCTCCGTCTGTTTATAGTTTCCACCCCTCCTTCGTCATTGGGGGCTTTTCCTTCGCGATTTCTTAATCTTGGCTAGGTTCGGAAGGTGTTTCAGCAAGAAAGTCTGCAAGTATCTGGCCTTTGACGGAGTTTCGACCCTTGTATTCTATGTCATGCTCTCCCAGTTCGATGGCCCATTTGGCTACTGTTGGGAATTAAATATTCTGAAGATTAAGTATCGAGAAATTCACTTAAGTGGTTAATTCTGGTAGCTTTATTGTTAAGTCTGGTGAGTTCCAAAGTTAAGTCTGCTGGTTAAGTCTGCTCTTTGATAGTTAAGCCTGGTGGTTAAGTCTAGTGGTTAAGTCTGGTGAATACCAAGATTAAGTCTGCTCTTCGAATGTTAAGTCTGCTTGCTGAAGATATTAAGTCTGGTTGACTGGATGGATAAGTATACAAAAGTCAATTATATACGGTAGATAATATCTTACCCCATGTGATCAGTCATTACGTTATATTCTCAGAACAAGTTGTAAACATAGATACATGTTGTATCTTAGTTACTGACTCACATAAGCTAGCAAGTAGTTCGACAAGACTTGACAAGAATTAACAATATTGTAAAGATCTCCTTGGACTATAAAAGGAGATCTTAGCTTAGTCATATGCACGTGACTAAGAGTGTATATTTTCAAGTGATTAAATTTTATATGTTGAATAAGAACATTTGAAAAAACTTTCATATTCATAACTGTCAAGAACAAGAACAATCATAAACATTATCAATAATATTGAATCCTTTGATATTATACTTTCGGTGTTCATTGTTCAATATACACAAGCATCACTGTTCCATTTCCATAACCAAAATAACCTTCTAAGTGTGATTAAGTAGATTCCACATACTTGATCATATTAATTCAACATATCACATACACAAAGCAACAAAGGTTTAACCACCTTATAGTGTATCGAAGTATCCTCACAATTGGTATCAGAGCCAGGCTGATATAGTTGATTTAGAAGAAGAAGAAGAAGAAATGGACGTTGAATCTATTCAAACCAATGTTGCTGCAAAACTACCCATGCTCAAACAGAATGAGTTTGAGATGTGGAGGCTGAGGATAGAGCAATATTTCCATGTGCATGACTATGCACTTTGGGAAATCATTGAAGATGGAAATTTTTACCAGCCTACGACCACTTCATCAACAGTGGACGGCAAAGTGGTGACAACTCTACAGACAAACCCAACATATGTAGAAGACATAATAAAGAAGAAAAATGACTTAAAGGCAAGAAGCATGCTGATGATGACCATTCCCAATGATCAACTTCTAAACTTCAGCAAGTTCAAAGATGCCAAGTCATTATTTGAAGCTATTGTTGCCAGATATGGTGGAAATGATGCCACCAAGAAAACTCACAAGACACTGCATAAACAGCAGTTTGAAAACTTCTCCTCTACCAACAATGAATCTCTTGACCATATGTTTAACAGGCTTCAGAATATTGTGAGCCAACTTGCCATTCTTGGTGTTGAAATACCTCAAGAAGATTTGAACTCAAAATTTCTAAGAAGCTTACCAGAAGAGTGGGCTATACATGTTGTTGTCTGGAAGAATAAGCCAGACCTTGATACAATTGAGCTGATAGATTTGTATAGAAACTTTAAGATTATGGAGCAAGATTTGAAGAGAAGTGGAGGTACTAGTTCTAATACTGGGAACATGGCTTTTATGTCAACTCCTAGTACCTCAAAATCAAGTGAAGAGGTGAAAGTTGTTGATGGTGTTGGAGCTGCTAGTTCATCAAGCAGTACCATGGGTATTTTGGACGAAAAGACTTGTTGTGCATGTAACACCCCAACCCGAAAAGGGAAGAAGTATTACGTTATGGTGACATATCAAAGCAAACACAAGCATATGACATAAATAATACAAAATGAATTTCAAAGGTTACAAAGAGAAAACCTGAAACTACAAGATTACAAAAGAAGAATTACAAAAATTACTAAGTCTAAATATAATCTCTTCTAGTCGTCTCTAATCCGGAATGGCTATCAAGGTATAGTCTTCTAAGTCCAAGATACTCTCCACTCATACCCAGCTTCCTACTAAAAACCTGCCGCATGAAAAGAAATGCGGCTGAGCTTAAAAAGCCCAGTGAACAGATATATATATATATATATATATATATATATATATATATATATATATAACCTATATATATATATATATATATATATATATATATATATAACATAACCTAACGGTAAATAAGCATAAGCAGCGAAAGGGTAAGAATACGAAACAAAAAGCATAAACATGAAAGTCATACGAATACTAAGAAGAACAAACTATCACGAATGCATGAGGACTCAATAAGTAATGAATCAAGCAAATGAAATGAAAATAAAGGAGGGTTCATATAAGGATGTGCCATAAGAACTCCATACATAATCTGTCAAATCATATCATATCTTAAAAGTGCACGAAGAGGGGAGACCTCTAAGTACTAATAAAAGTGTGAGAAGGAGTGCAAGGCACACACCACCTGGTCACCATAATCACATATACATAAAACCTAGGATGCATCCATACGCTCCCTAACAAAATATGAATGCCAGTACTGGACTGGTCACGCATATATAAAGTTGGCCAATAGTGATCGCGATAAAATACATATACATAAGGGGGAACGTCGTAGATCTATCACACCTCTACGGGAGTGTCATGCCTAAGGTGCCATCAAAGACATGGTCCTAGTACCTCTAGAACTAGTTAAGCTCAGGCACGGAATATCATATCATACACAATCAAAACTAGTATGGCAAGAGAAACGAGAAAGTAACTCAAATAAGCATGGCAAACACTTAAGCATAGCATGGCAGAGACATTTAAATAAATATCAGAATGGATCAATAAGAATGACAATCATACAATGAAAGTCACGAATCAACTAGGGAATCATATCAAGGTCAAATGTCAGGTCATCAAAGTATCACATGTTCATCGTCAAAGGTTTATAATAGAAGGTTCATAATCAAATGGTTTATTTAAAGAAATCTTTATCAAATGATTTTCAAAAAAATGATCTTTAATAACGGTTTTCATAAAAATAGTCTTTAAAATTAGTTTTCCTAAAAGATAGCAAAATTCCATATAAAAGTGGTATCGCATCGTTCGTAAACATCATTTTAAAATAGTTTTTCTCAAAATATTTCCATGACATAATTAAGAAAGGTTTTCACATTTAGTCCCAAAATCAAATGAACCTTCTAAGTGTAAGGTGATTCGAATACTAATATCACAGGGTAATGAACGATTGTCAAATGGATCATGAAGAACGAATCAAAGTATAAGGGAACATAGCAATGGCTTAGGGAATCCTAATGAATCAAGATCAAGAAAGTCAGGAGATCGAAAGCACCCTTACTGAAAAAGGGTAGAATATATGTACCTTAAACTGCCAGGGAAACACACACTAGAAACATAAGTATCGGAATAAACTCCTTCTTCAGCGAATCTACACGAATTATAAGTTTACTTATAAGTCTTCATAGTTTCTTAATCATATAGGTTTCATTTTAGTTTTCTTTCCATTTTAGGTAACTTTCCATATTTAGTAACTTTCCAAAAATAGCAAGTTTCTATATTTAGTAACTTTCCAAAAATAGCAAGTTTCCATATTTAGAAATATTAGTTATAACATCCAAGTTTATCATTTGATCATGTTAGGGTATTAAAGATGACCATATTGCTAGTTTAGGGTTCATAATGCCATTTACATAAGTTTAGGGTTCATAGTATAGTTTTCATAAGTTTAGGGTTTATTAAGCAATTATAGCAAGTTTAAGGATTATAATGTCATTATGGTAAGATTAGGGTATGAAATGTAAATATCATAAAGTTACAAGATTTAACAATTTAAGTCCTTTTAGTTAGAAAAATAACAATTTAGACCCTATAGTTAAATATTAACCAAGTTATCCTTTTAAAAACCCTTTTTAAACCTTAACAGTTTTTAATTACGAATTTGTTATGTTTTCTCTAATTTATTAATCATATAAGAACTCAGAAATAAAATTTCCAAAAATTCCCAGAGATACTTCAATGTCTTAAGTATTTTACCTAGTTTTTCCAGATTTTATTAAGTAGTACAACTATAGATTAAAATTCACTTAAGCCAACTCGTTCAGATTTCTGATTAGTTTTAACATACGAAAAGTTTGTAATTAGTAACCTATTTATAAAAATTCAGAAAAATATACAAAAATTCCAGTAATTAATAGACATATGAAATATTACCCAGTTCAAAGGGATTCTTCTAATTCAACACGGTTTCCAAATTAAAATTCAAAAACACGGACGGATTTTCCAGACATACGAATTCCGACTGAAACTTAATTTTCCAAAAAACAAAGTTGCCTTCCCCACCTCTAAAAATTACAAGGTTAATTTCTACAGAAAGCTATTTTCTTGAATTCAGTTTTAGACTCCAGAAACACACAAATACACTTGGTTATCATCATAATACAATCGATTAAAGTCGGACTAATTTCCAGATCAGAAAACTGTTTCAAGATTTTATGTGATTACTCATTCAAAAACTCACCCATTAACACCCATCCTTAATATATAACTCAAAAACACATTAGGTTGATTCATACATGACCTTAACATATTCATAGTAATTATATTCATCGAACTTTCATATGGATCGATTCATATACTAAGTTTTTAGGGTTGTTATTTCATGTGACATAGTTATCATTTTATGTGGCATCTTTTTTTATCATCATATGTATTCATTATTTTGATAAGAACTTCAAGAACGAATCAAATCTAACAAGATTTAACAAGAAGGAATGATACACAATACCCTTGTAGCATGATCAAAACACAAGAACACCACACGAATCACCACCTTCTCCTTTCCTTCCTCCTTGTGGTGTTCGATCAACACAAAAAAAATAATGGGTCGATTAGGGTTTTATCAAGAGTTTCAAATGGATTAAACATGACGTGATTAAGCTTACCTTAGGATAAGAACACTACAAAGATCACCAAAACTTCTTCCTTGGAAATGCTTGGATCGAAAAAGATGAGAGGGAAAAAAAGATGTCGACAATTTAGAGTGTGAGAAGTTAGGGTTTTTTTTTTTTTTTTTTTTTTTTTTTTTTTTTTCCGGTTATGTGATTAAGATAGGACCGAATATGTGTGTTTTGGGTTAAGTAGGGAATGTATCAATCTCCATAATGGGCTAACAAATCAACTTTTAATGCATCCTTATCTCTTATTTAAGCTTGGGCCGAAAATATGTGTATATAACACATTAAATGGATCGACTAGTATTGTGTTAGATGTAGAGATTTTATTTTGTACATAATCTTATAATGTAAGGTTTTTTATTTTTTTTTTTATATTTTTTTTTGAGCTTAATTCATTTCATAACATAAGTCATAATCACTTTAGGTTAAGTACAATAAATGTTACTTATAGGATATTCATAAGTTCTCAAAATTTTAAATTTGAGGGCATTTTTGTCATTTCATATTATATTAATTTCGGGGTTTTACAATTCTTCCCCTCTAAAATAAAATTTTCGTCCTCGAAAATTGAAGTGAAACGAAACGGAAAACATAACGGACCGTAAATGGATATATGAAATGACTAGTTTCTCATGACTCGAACTTGTCGATCCAAAATAGCTTCGGTTCCTCAGAACAGACATACCATACTGAATCCAGATCAAAAGAATAATATACCAATGTAAATAATGATAATCGTATTCTCTCGGGAGAGATACAGGAAATACGTAGGATTTGACGGATATGCCGTCCATAGAATTTGATTAGACAAAATAGATAAGAACGTACAGAAAATAGATTGTTCGATATCATCAACCGCAGAAAGTTCTACAACATCACCTAAGATTATTATCGGAAATATAGAGGTCAGCAAAATGCGTGACGAGGATCCAAACGTATCGAATCATACCATGGTGAAGGCAAATTAGGCGCATAGGTAGAATGAACCTAAAGTCTCAATAACGCAGATAATCTCAAACAGTTATCAGAATTCCTAAAACTCTAAGGCACTTCTCGAAATATCCTATGCCCACAACAAGTGCACGTTATATGATGTAAGTATTATCACGTTGGCCAGACGTCATAATATTGGCATCATATAAATATGCCCTCATGATGGTCATACTTTATCTCAAGTCGTGAACAAAACAACTTATCTTAATCCACCTAGTCCTTCTACAGTCTCAGAGGTCATCAAAATCAAACAACATACCTAAGAGGAGAACGAACTACTCGCAAGAGTAACAGAAATCTTAGAATGCCTATCGGAATTAAGGTATGTCGTTAATAGCGTCAACCCTTCATCACTCACCGAAATCAACTCAGCCAATATAAGTGGTTGCTTCAACATCTGCCCATTCCGGGACATAAATCTCAAGGTTCCTTCCACAATGCGTCATAATTCGCATAACAAAACTATCATCCAACCTACGCAGAATGAACACAGAACGGAATTACAAATAGAGAACCTAAATCATTCAAAGGATATCATCATCAGGTAACAAAAATTTAAATAGGTTAAGAGGAAATGAATTACGTCATCGATAGCTTCATCCTTCACAGAATCAACCCTTCCAAACCCAAACGTTGCTTCAAAATTTCATCCATTCAAACTCATGATTTCATATCTCTTCTAATTCCAAGCAGTCTGTCTATATGATCATAGGGTGGAAAGGAATTATAAACTTGAGTCTGGTCCCTCAAGCCTTCGGCACCTCTTCTGGACACTGTGGTGTGGTAACGTGAATCTCTGACATGATCACCGTGCATTTTTCCATTCGCGAGTCTGCTTCTGCCCTCAATTCATCTTAGTACAACTAAAATGAATAGAGAAGCATCTTTGACAGGTCTTCTAGCATAGTTCGAAATTAGCCAACTCAAACCGTTGTCATCACAGGATACCAGGTAATGTTGTCTGCTATGATCTCTGAACGTCAATCAAATCTATTCTTCCAGAACAAAGGGTCAATCTACTTAATACGAAGATGATCTACATGTTCCTCGTTCGTCTCTGAGCATAAACACATTGTCATACTATGACAATTGTACAAATACTCGCGAAAACATGATTCTATTAGCCAATACAATTGGCATCCTTTAAAGTTCACAATGATTCACAACGAATACGAAAGCAGCTTCAGGAATTGTCTCAGGGAAACTTCATATCTACTTCACATCACCTATCTCCCTCTTCACGAATAAAACTGAAATGCTTCACGGAGGTTACTCTCAGTTAGTCATCTACCTTCTTAGAAGTTCTTGTGGTTGCTTTTTCCGTCCTTCAAGCATTAAATGAGGCCGTCTAATACGGAGTTTCAAAAAATAGAACAAATCAATCATTGATACGTAGAAATGGATAATGAGTATGGATAGGGATACGGTTAAATTCACGATAGTCGATACGTCGCGGCATACTTCTCTCTTTCTTCTTCATAAACCAATAGGAGCATCCAAAGAGAACACTGAGGTGAACAAAATCGTATTCCATCAGTTCCTTTAATCTCTCAACTTCTATGGCATCATGGTTTCCTCAACTGAGATCGGTTCAATGCCAAGCAGGAGGGAATCCCAAGAGGTTCATCAGAAAACACAGAAAAAAAAATTTTGTAGAACAAATACTTCCAATGTCGGAGCTTCTAAGGGTGGATACTAATAGGTGTCAGGAGAACTTGACAATCTAATGAGATCGGAATATGTGCTTTCATAGCAACATTAATCTTAACAGATTTAAGAGGTTGAGAGTCATCATAACAAAAGTAGGGTGAAAAATAGATTGTTAAAAGTCTTATATCAGATATGGTAGTCTTTGGTAGCTTTATGAAGAGCCAGCCAATCCATAACCAAAAGACCTCAAAATCAAATATATCAAAAGTAAATGGATTCGTAGATCGGATACAGTCGTCAAGCCAGAGGGGTAGTTCATTTGTCAGAGTCAAATACATGGTTCATCAAAGCGTTGAGATAGATAAACGAATAGTTTAAGGCGTTGGAATTTTGTTTAGCTTTTTAACATAACGGTAGTGATAACGCCTAAATCTAACATGTTTTTAGTAGCGTTATTCGTGTTTTTATGTATGTTTTATGGTTATATTTATATGCTTTTGTTACTTAATCATACCAAAGTGTGTTTGCGAAGCATTTGTAGCCAAAAACAGGAAAATGAATGAAAAAGATGCAAAAACGAGGAAGAAGGAAAAGTTTATGAATGCATGAAGATTATTGTGACAAGTCCCGCACCAAGAGGTACTTCGAAGAGTAAAAGTCCAAGTAGTTGAGTTAATAAGCTTGAGGATGAAGGGAAAGATCAAAGAACAAGAGCTACGAGCTAGAATCAAGTCAAACGAAAAAGGTCCAAAAAGTGCATATCAGCATGTTCCATCCGATCGGATGTAGCCCGCATCCGATTCGGATGGAAGCTAGTTTGAAGACCAACCGATCGGATGGACAGAATACCGATCGGTTGGATTGTTGCTGTGTTACCAAAACTTCTTCATTAAGATTTGTGACTTTACATATCCGGTTCTAGGTCCTTCCTCTCAGCATTCCTGTCTATTCAATACTACTTGGAGGACAAGAGAACAATTTAATGAACCAAGACCCTTGGTTGGAGCATTTAAAGGATCATTTGATGAGTATTTAGTACACATCCAAAAAGATAATCAAAAGAATCAATCAACCACTCATCACATACTCTTAATTTTCGTCAAAAAGTCCAGGAGCAGAGGAGAGTCGAAGTCCATTCCATTTCTTGTGAGAATCATTGTCTTTTCACTTGTAATCTTATTTTCAATCATTGTAAGACTTTCAATCATGGTTTTTAATGTTCAATGTTTTAAGATTATGTTTATGTTTGTTATGAGTGGCTAGTGCCTTTATGCACTTACTTAGATGATGTGTATTACTTATTGATTGGCATATGTGATAACATGTTTTAATTCAATTTCAAGTCGATTCTAAGAACCAATTGTGATAAAGTTTCATAGTGACATTTGGTTAATCAAGTTTAACTAGTGCTAGTAATTCTAAGGGTCGAAAGAACTATTGTTATTCAACTAGTTATAATCATTTGTCTATGAATGATTGTTGTCATCCACTATACTTGGTTAAACAAAGGAACTTAATCGTGATTGTAATGAAAATGCTTTTGTCTATCAAAACGGATTGATTGTAAACCATTTTAAGGGTCGAGAGATTAATAGTTTACCTTCAATTGTGACCTTTTGTCTATAATTGGTTACCTTTTGTATTGACCATTTCTCAAGCTTGTTTGATAAAGCAAAAGATTGTTTTTGTGTTTAAGGAACACCAACTTATGAACCTTGAATTGATCTTGAATTGATTGGTTAAACGTAATGCTTGTTTTTATAAACTAAGATCTTGACGAAGGTTTAATTTGTAGAAACAATAGATTAGTAACCAAGCTAATTATCTCAACCAACATGTTATCCAAAGTTATTACAATCATATTAATCAATTGTAGTTCACTAAGTCTAAGCAAGTGTAGTTTTTAATCATTTGAATTTTTATATTATCATTATTGCTTGTTTGAGAAATTTGCTTTTAACTTACAATTCGATTCACTACACAAATCCCTGCGAACGATCCCGACTTACCATCAAAATCTTGCTACAACGGACGAGTATACTTGCTCGTATGCGTTGTTCTTAGATTCGGTAATTCAACCCTTATAAATTTAAAACTTGCATGAACCCGAATGCATCAAGTTTTTGGCGCCGCTGCCCGGGATTTTGATCGTGTTTCTGTAAGTTTTAGTCCATTTCTCACATAGTTAATTTTCGTAAAAAAAAAAGTCTTACCGAGCTGAGAAACCGATCGGTTTCACATCCATCCGATCGGTTGCTTAGTCTTTCACTTTACCGAGAGCACCATCCGATCGGCGAGCACTTCCATCCGATCGGATCCTTCAAACTCAACTTTACCAAGAGCATCATCCGATCGGTAGTCATTTCTATCCGATTGGTTGGTCGATTCTGATCTTTTTAAATTGTTTTCATTCTTCACTCGTTTGTTTAGACATTGCCTCTATTCTCTGGGGAATTGTATGAACACTCGATCAACTGGAGTAGACCCAATTTCACCTCTTTTCGATCCCGAAAGTTTGATTCGAACAAGATCTAGAAGAAGAAGAAGAACACCCTTTGTTCCATTAACCAATCGTGTGCCAAGAGTACCAAACCCAGCATTTGATAACCTTTTTGAAGCCAAAGTCGTTTATAATCCATTCACTGATCAACCTTTTCCCATGGATGACGATCAACCCATGTGGGAAGCAAACCGAGCCGTAGCACCCACTCCTGGAGCTGCTATTGTTGCCGTCAACTTAGGTGACAATTTCACCGTGAAAGGACACCATCTTTCTATGATCAAAGACCGTCAATTTGATGGCCGTTCGAGGGCCGATCCTCACAAACACATTGCCGAATTCATTGAAATTTGTGGCATGTTCCGATATGGTGATACCAATGTGGATGCCATTAAACTCAAACTTTTTCCGTCATCACTTGCTGGAGATGCAAAAGTGTGGTATAACAAATTAACACCAGGAATCATCAATACTTGGGAGGAGATGAGGCAAGCTTTTGTAAGCCGATTCTTTCCACCTGCCATGTTTGACCGAATCATGGGAGAAATTCGTGCTTTCACACAAAACCCCAATGAATCACTCGTCGAAGCTTGGCTTCGTATGAAAGATTTACTTCGAAGTTGTCATAGACATGGTTTAGGACGAGGAACCATTATCCACATCTTCTACCATGGACTTGATGAAGCATCTCAAGGAATTCTTGATGCTGGAGGAATTTTTCTTTATAAAACACCTAACCAGGCATACCAATTGCTTGAAGACCGAGTTCTTCTCAAACTCGACTGGTCGAAAGATGCCAAGACCAAACCCCTAAGAAAAACCGTTGCTTTTGCTGAAAGTTCTGATTCATCTAAACTCATGGAGAAAATGGAAACCTTGGTTTCCAGAATCGATTCGCAATACAAAGATCTTAAAGGAGAGATGAAAGAAATGCGAGATGGTTGTAACAACTGTGGAGGTAATCACCCGTCTTCAGAATGCGATGATCAACCAATGGACCAACCCAAAGAAGGAGAAGCAAATTATGTCCAAGGAGGATACCGTGGAGGCGGATATCGTGGAAATTATTATGGACAAAATTCTGTTAGTTGGCAAGATCGCCGACAAAGGGATAACAGCCATGATTCCCAACCAAGAGTAGAGAACCAAACTCCACAAAATGCCGATAAGAAACCTGAAGAAACAGATTTTGAAAAAATGATGAGAGAATTCGTCACTGCTCAAAAATAAACCAACGAGTTCGTCAAGAATCAATTCTTCAATCTCAAAACCAAAGTTGAGCAAGGTCAGAAAAATCACCAAGCGTCTATTCAAGATCTTGAAAACAAATTCGGTAGACTCTCTGATCAAATTTCTTCCCGACCATCAGGTTCGTTACCTAGTAACACCCAAACCAACCCAAAACCATCGTCATCATCGAATGATAAGACTTATCGTCCACCACAAACCAGAAATGAGCATATCAATGCTGTGTTCACAAGAAGTGGCCTGTCTTATGATCCACCACTCAATCCAAACAATACCACGATCATCAATGATGATAGTGAGGATGAAGATGAAGAATCCAAGAAGGAAAATACCCCAAAAACACTACCCAAAACCAAACCCCCAGTTAAAGCATACACTCCAAAAATTCCATATCCTCAGAGCCTTAAAAAAGAAAGAATGGAGGAACGTTATAAGAAGTTTGTTGAAATAATCAAAGAAGTTAGACTCAATGTACCTCTCATTGATGTTCTAGCTGGAATGCCCAATTATGGGAAATTTTTGAAAGAACTTCTTAATAACAAGAACAAGTTGGAGCAAATATCCGCTACCTTTCTCAATGAAGAATGTTTAGCTATTGTTCAAAACAAAATTCCACAAAAACTCGGAGATCCGGGAAGTTTTCTGATTCCATGCATCTTAGGAAACAACATCACATGTGATGCTTTAGCCGATTTAGGTGCGAGTATCAACTTGATGCCCTATTCGTTGTATTCTAAACTTTCCATCAATACCTTGAAACCCACAAGGATGAGTATCCGATTAGCTAATCATACTTACCAATATCCTGTTGGTATTGCTGAGAATATGCTTGTCCAAGTAGGCAAATTAATTTTTCCAGTGGATTTTGTGATCTTAGAAATGGAGGAAGATAGTAGAGTACCCCTTATTTTAGGAAGACCTTTCCTAAACACCGCTGACGCGATCATCAAAGTAAAAGGAAAAGAACTCAATCTTGGAGTTGGAGAAGATAGAATCACCTTTTTAATTGATAAAGCAATGCAATATCCACATTCCAGTGATGACACTTGTTTTAACATTGATATAATCGATGAAGTCACTGAGGAAGAATTGGACGCATTACTTGAAGATTCTGATCCATACATGACCATTTCAGAGAAGATTAATGAAACAACCTTTGATAAAGAGTTCGCTGATTTTATGGAGGTAAAGATTGACGAAGAAGAAGAAGAAGTTGAAGAAGGAGAGATAATAGAAGAAGATTTGGAGGAAATCAATTTTAATGATCAAATGAGGATCAAAACATCACTACAAGAACCGCCGACTGATCTTGAGCTGAAACCACTTCCTAAAAATCTTGAATATGCTTACTTGGAAGAAAATTCACTTCTTCCAGTAGTCATATCTTCGTTGCTCAATGATTATGAGAAAGAATGTCTCATTTCAGTTCTTAAGAAGCATAAAGAAGCTTTTGCGTGGAAAACTTCTGATATCCTAGGAATCAGTCCTGATTTTTGCAAGCACAAAATCAATTTTGAAGAAGATGTCAAACCTGTTGTAGAAAGACAACGTCGACTCAACCCCAACATGAAAGTAGTTGTTAAAAAAGAAATCATCAAACTTCTTGATGCCGGTATTATTTACCCCATCGAAGATAGTCCTTGGGTGAGTCCTGTTCACTGTGTTCCGAAGAAAGGAGGAATGACTGTTGTGACCAACGAACGAAATGAATTAGTTCCTACTAGAACTGTCACCAGATGGCGAGTGTGTATTGATTATAGAAAGTTAAACAAAGCCACCAGAAAAGATCATTTTCCATTGCTTTTCATGGATCAAATGCTTGAGAGATTAGCAGGAAACAAATACTTTTGTTTTCTTGATGGTTTTTCAGGATATTTTCAAATTCCTATTGATCCGGCTGATCAAGAAAAGACTACATTCACATGTCCCTATGGAACTTACGCTTACCGGCGTATGCCTTTTGGATTATGTAATGCTCCCGCAACTTTTCAAAGATGTATGATTGCTATATTCCAAGACATGCTTGAAACGTCTATGGAAGTTTTCATGGATGACTTTTCAGTTTTTGGAAGCTCATTTGAAGCTTTTCTTTCTAATCTCGATAAAATGCTTGAAAGATGCAAAGCTGCACATCTTGTTCTCAACTGGGAGAAATGTCATTTCATGGTAACTGAAGGAATTGTGTTAGGACACAAAATTTCCAGCGCAGGAATGGAGGTTGACAAAGCGAAGATCGATGTCATTATCAAATTACCACCCCCAACTAACATTAAAGCCGTTAGAAGTTTTCTAGGACATGCAGGTTTTTACCGTCGTTTTATTAAGGATTTTTCCAAAATATCTCGTCCAATGACGAAACTTCTTGAAAAAGATTCTGTTTTCGACTTTAATGCAGATTGCATGAAGGCATTCGAAACATTGAAAACACAACTGACTAGTGCACCCATTATGGTTTCCCCTGATTGGTCACTACCATTCGAGCTTATGTGCGATGCAAGCGATTTTGCAGTTGGAGCTGTATTAGGACAACGAGAAGAGAAACATTTTCGTCCTATATATTTTGCCAGCAAAACACTCAACAACGCTCAACAGAACTACACGGTTACGGGGAAAGAATTGTTAGCCGTTGTTTTCGCTTTCGATAAATTTAGATCTTATCTTGTACTTTCGAAAATAATCGTGTTCACTGATCATTCAGCGCTGAAATATCTGTTTGCCAAACAAGATGCCAAACCGCGTCTTATCTGATGGATTTTGCTACTCCAAGAATTCGATATTGAAATCAAAGATAAGAAAGGAGCAGAAAATCTAGCTGCTGATCATCTTTCTCGTTTAGAAAATCCAAATTTGGAAGAGCTGAAAGAAGATGAGATTGATGATTACTTTCTTGATGAAACCCTCATGATTGTTGATGCAGTTGATGAAAACGAAATTCCATGGTTTGCAGATTATTCAAATTATCTCGTTGGAGGAATTCTAAAGAAAGGATTAACTCATGCCCAACGAAGTAAATTCTTTTCAGATCTTAAACACTACTACTCGGAAGAACCCTATCTTTTCAAAATGTGTCCCGACGGGATGATTAGAAGATGTGTTTATGGTTCTGAAACGAGAAGAATTCTCGATGAATGTCATCATGACCCGACTGGGGGACACTATGGTCCTTCCACCACCGCTAAAAAAGTCTTTGATGCTGGATTCTATTGGCCAACTATTTTTAAAGAAGCTCACACTCTTGTTCAGAATTGTGATGCTTGCCAAAAATCCGGTAGTCTTTCTCGAAGAGATGAAATGCCACAAAAGAGCATTCAAGTCTGTGAATTATTCGATATTTGGGGAATTGATTTCATGGGACCATTTCCTAAATCACACAAATACGAATACATTCTCGTTGCTATTGATTACGTTTCCAAATGGGCTGAAGCGGAAGCTCTACCCACCAATGATGCACGAGTAGTTGTTAATTTTCTCAAAAAGCTTTTCGCTCGTTATGGAATTCCTAAAGCTTTAATAAGTGATCGTGGAACCCATTTCTGTAACAAACAAATGGAGAAAATTATGAAGCGATACGGATTTCATCATCGTTTCGCTACAGCTTATCACCCACAGACCAGTGGTCAAGTCGAAAATACCAACAGAGCCTTAAAAAGGATACTCGAAAAAACGGTCAAAGACAATCCCGCCGTTTGGTCGAAGAAACTAGATGACGCTCTGTGGGCATTTCGCACGGCTTATAAAACACCAATTGGTACAACACCATACAGATTGTTGTATGGAAAAACATGTCATTTTCCGTTCGAAATCGAACATCGCGCTTACTGGGCATTAAGAAGCTGTAACCCAGATCTCAAAATAGCTGAAGAAAAGAGATTTTTGCAATTGCATGAACTCGATGAATTAAGACTCCAAGCTTACGAGAACTCCAAGCTTTACAAAGCGAGAACCAAAGCCTATCATGACAGAAAGCTGCGAATCCGAAAAGAATTCAAAGCTGGAGACAAAGTTCTGCTTTTTAATATGAAATATAAGTTCAAAGCTCCAAAGCTGAAACCAAAATGGTTCGGACCATATATAGTGAAACATGGATTTCCATCTGGATATGTTGAATTGCATGACAAACATGGTGGAAGTTTCATTGTTAATGGACACCGAATTAAATTATACTATGACAAGGAGCAGATGAATGAAGTTTCTATTCAACAAATTCCGCCTGAATCGGAATATGAAGCTATAACATTTATGTCACCTTTTCCCGACCGATTTCAAGAAAAACACTCCATGGGCCGAGGATTCTGGTTATATCTACGATGTTCTTCCAAGACCGTGGGAGAAAGTCAAATTGGAATACATAGATGAAACTAGAGAAGGAATAGTGATTGGAAATGTGCTGTATGTTCCAAAATTTTCAAAGAAGAAGTCGAAAATTGCACCAACGTAAGAAAGAGAAGTTCGAGTCCGGCTGATGACTCGTTAATAAAACAAGCGCTTCTCGGGAGGCAACCCGTATGTTTGCTGTTTTCATTTTCATTTTTATTTTCAAGTGATTAAACCCCAAAGTTTTTCTAAATTGCTTAGTTGAACTTAAGTGTGGCGGTGTATCACTGTCTTTTGAATAAAACGAAGAAATATTTTGTGTTTATGTTTCTTTTGTTTTTAAGATTACTGCAGGTAATGATTTCGAAGCTGGGATGCTAGGATCAAGAATCTCTTGAGCAGAAAATACGGTTTATTCTCTTATTTCCCTATTTCGTTCTGTGTCGTTTATCACATTGAGGACAATGCTTAACTTAAGTGTGGGGGGTGAATAGGAAAATAAGAATAGATTGTATGTGACGAAGTGAAAAGTGTACCGCTTTTAGGGGGTCATTTAAGCCCTAAATCGTATTTATTTGATCAAATAATGCCCTAAATCGTTCATTTTGTCATTTTAGGTACTTTGGAGAAGAAATCTGGAAAAGGAAGCATTTTGGACATTTTTGGAGCATAAAAGTGAAGAAAACGACAAAGTCTCAAAATCGGCTGGAAAAGTACCTTTGACGGCGTCAGGGATTGTTCCAGACGGCGTCATGGCTTGGCAAAAGAGGTGGATATGAAAAATACACGTAACACGCCAGAGAGTTTTGCAATGGAAAGTCTGACGGCGTCACCCTTTGAAGTGATCAAGGTCATCACGGTTTAAGCTAAAGAGAGACGGCGTCAAGCTTTATTCTGACGGCGTCAACCTTTGATAAGCCAGAGCGGATTTTGGAACACTAAAGAGGGACGACGTCAAGAAGGCCATCCGGGAACCCTAGACACGGCGAGGTGACGGCGTCAAGATCTACAACGTGACGCCGTCAGCCCTTAAACTCTATATACAGTTTTGCAATTTTTTGTCATTAGTGTGCAACTTTGTGAGGAGAAACCCTAAGACGAATTTCTGCCATTTTTAAGGGTTTTCATACCCTTGGATCTCCCATGTTTAATTGAAGATAAGTATTCATTTAATCAATCAATATGTCTATGTGTTGTTTGATTATATCTTGTTCTAGTCTTTTGATTAACATGCTAGTCTAGATTTATCTTGTGTTTGCTTAGATCTAATGAAACCTAACTATTGATTATTGGTTATTAGTGTGTTATTAATTGTATTGGATGATTGTTCATCGATGTTAGGCTTAAGAAAACTGGCTAACTTCCTATACGGTAACTTGCTTGAACGTCTTAAGAAACATGAACCAATGCGTACTAAGGTTTTTATGGTTGTATTTAATGCATGAGCGAATTCTAGTGATCCCATGTTAGGAGCTTCTTAGCCGGCTCGACATAGGAGTGAAGTAGGAGCTTGTAGAGTTGGGGAAGTACGTACGCCACCCCACGATTGGTATTAAGGAATACACCCGTCATCCACGCAATTAATACACACTAATCAACCGGTAAAAGATAGTTAGGGAGTAAGGAAATCTAAGTAAACACATTTCTCCCCATATAAGTTACACAACCTTTTCATTTTCAGTTATTTTATTTTATTTGCATTTGTAGTAATTTGGGTTAGTTGACTAGCAACTAATTCCACCCACTCCTTCAAACCCGAGATTTTACTTGCTTTCATAAAAATATAAAAATACAAAAAGAATCTTCTCTCACCCTTAGACCTATTAGAGTAGTTTTTCAATCCTAATGACACTATTCCCTGTGGAGAACGATCAATCCCCCGTACTTACCACTACACTATACTACATCGGTCAGGTACACTGCCTGGTGGGGTTGTAAGCCTCTTGGGATCCCTCGAGAGGTAAAACCTGTTGTAAGGTCGCAAAACCACGCATCAAGTTTTTGGCGCCGTTGCCGGGGAATAGTTATTGTTTAGGTTGAATTTTTATTTTATTAGGTCTACTCACTAGATTCCTTTCTAGTGAGATTTTTATTTTATTTTTCTAGGATTTCTTTAGTCTATCTTTTTCTTTGTGCCCTTTGTTTGTAAAACCATTTTCATTTGTCACCATGGCGGATGAAATTCTATTTAGATCATTAATAATAGAGGAACAATTACTTTACACGGATAGATTTGCTTCCTGTTGTTCCAATGAATTTTTAAGTGATCTTAGATATATACAAGAGGAGATGGGTGTAAAGTTTGATAGGTTTGATGAATTATGTGCATGTGCGGCTTCTATTAAACAATCATTGTTAGGATCAACTCCTTTTAGTGAAACCATTTGGAAAAATTTGAGGAAAGCTTCCTAACCGTGAACCATAAGTTGAATGAATTGATGGGTGATGAGTGTCTAAATACTCATCATTTTTGTCCCATCTAAACTGCCAAAACGTTTAAATATATGCAAATATGCTTCAAAATACAGAAAATATCATTTGATTGTGTTTTTATGTGTTACAAGTGCAAAATGATTAAAAAAAGTCAAAAACGAGCTAAGTTTGCATAATTGGCAGTTTTAGTCCTCGAAGTTTCAAAAGTTGTCAAAAATAGTCCTTGAGTTTAAAAAATGGAAAATAAACTTTTGTGATCCTTGTACTATTGACACTTGACACTAATGGTCCCTGGAATATAGTTTTGATGTTTGGCAGGTTTGGTCCCTGGAATTTCAGCATGTTACAAGTTTGGTCCCTAAAGTTAAATATAAACTTAACTTAAAAATCCAATCCAAACTAAACCCTTATTAAATAAAACCCACTCAAAGCCCAATTCTTAAAATAAGCCATGGCCCAGTCCAATACTTAAAAAACCCGGATCCTAGTCCAAACCCACTACTGGTATTAATAATACCAGTTTGACCTTTGGTCAAACATCTTCTTCCTCACAAAATACCGCCAAAAGATTAATACCACCATCACCCACACTTCCTGAAATACCACCCCCCTCCTCCACTCCACGTTACCTAACACATCCAAACACAATTAATGCTTCCTCTCCACTCTTTCCCATCATCTCAGACCCATTTTCCTACTATCTCTTTTTCCCGCCAAAAGTGGAATTGGACGGCTAAGATCAATTGAAGTAATCCAAGGGTGCTAAAAGATTCAGAGGAAGATGTGAAGAAGTTCCCAAGATATTTTAGTATAAATAGCAATGTATTGTAGCCTTAATTGGCAGTAGTTAATTTAATAGAATGGTATCTCTTAATCAGTTGTTATCTTATTGTAATTTCCTGTTCCAGTTATTAATATAAGTTGAATTCAGTTCAAGTAAGCTAGTTTCAATCACTTGTGTTCTAAATTTCACTTATGCTCAGTTTCAAAGCTACCTGTTAAGCTTTTTAAGTTCAAAACTCCACACAGAAGCTGTCATAAGCTCCCATACCCTTGCTATAAGCTTATCCAAGCTTATTATAGCTTGTTGTAAGCTTATATAGTCAATAGTTCATCTGTATTTCAAGTTTGAAGAAAAGTCAACGAAGGTCAAACATGGTCAAACAAGCTACTCTGGATGTTGATAAGCTGAAATATTGGAAGCTTATGGGTTAGTGGCTTAGTGGTAAGCCTATAGGTTGTTGCTTGGTCCTTTGTTCCTTGTTCCAAAGTCAATTCGATTGTAAGCTTTTTCAAAGCTTTTGCTTCATTTTCATTTTATTGTTAAGTAGCTTAATTAAAGCTTGTTATTGACTTTATTAGCTTATCAGTACTCTATAGTCATATCTCAATAGCTTAAATCAGTTCTAGTAGCATTTGTTTCATTTTCACTTAAAATAACTAAAAAAGCCAAAAATAAGCTTCTACAAGCTAGCTTAGTTCAACAGTTTTCTTTTCAGTCACTAGCTCATTTTCATAGCTTAATAAGCCTGCTTATAACATTAGAAGTTAATTTGTAGCTTAATTACACCAGTTCAATTCGAAAATACCAAAACAGTCCTCTATAAGGACTGTTTGGTTCAGTAAGCACACACGCCAATAAACCAAGTGCTACTGTAGATTGGCATTAAGCCCACTTTTGTACAAGCTTCTTACATTCCATACAAGCTATTTTCAACTTTTGATAAGACCTTCAGCTCGATATAGCAGTTTTGAACCAACTGAGTTGATTTCAGTTCATATAAAAGTCAAACAAGCTCAAACAAGCTTGAAGCTTGTTTTGACCATTCCGTAGGCAGTTTTGAGTTCCATTTAAATCATCTAGTGCATACCCAAAAGCCTAGAACCTCTGCACAAGGCTACACAAAAAAATCAGCCACTTCTGCGAAAATCTGCACATTTTGCGTATTTGGCCATTTTCAGCAGATTTTCGTCGATTTTTCATTTCTTCGTTTGTAGGAGTTAGACCCTGAAATTTGGCACGCATATAGCTCCCCAGCTTTTGTACGTCTCCATATTTTTAGATTATTTTTTAGATTTTTTTACAGCAGCTTTTCAGTAGCTCAAAGTAGGCTGATTTTGAGATGCAAAACAGAAAATCAGCAGTACTTTCGCTTATTTTGAGCTTTTCTGGCTTATCAAGCCAGCAACTCTTGAACCCTATAGCTTTTTCTAGTGTTAGTCAGTCCACTTGACTATTTTCCATAAGCTCGTAGCTTATCTAGGAGCTTATAGCTCATTCGAAGCACTTAGTTCATATAAAAAGGCTTTTAAGCCAACTGCAGCCCCATAAGCTGCTTTTTCTAGCTTATTTCGAAAGAACCAAAAATAAGTCCAGTTTAGAAGTTACTTACACCTAGTTTATTAGTAAATTTCAAAAAGAAAAACTCAAAAAAAAATAAAGTTAGTAAAAAGGTCCTTGGTGGGTTTCGAACTCGCGACCCCTCGTACACAAGCCCACGTACTCACCCAGTGTACTAGTAGACGTTTTTGATTAAACCTTTGCAACCCTTAATATTTAAATAGCATATAATAGTTTAGTATAATAAGCTTAATTAAGTTACCAGCTTATTTGTAGCTTATCCGTATAAGCTAGCTTTTCCACTTTAATTTTATTAGATCAGTAATCACCTTAAGTATTTTATAAAAAAGTTTCGTAATTTTTAGAATAGTTTTACTATTTTTAATCTATTTATTTAGTTTAAGTAGTAATTAATTCATAATAAAAAATATAAAAGTCAGAAAAATATAAATCTTTTTTAGATAATTTTCTTTTGTCATTATTAATCTTTAAAAAATATAAGAACACTTGTAGGGTTAGTTTTACATATATCTCAGTTATAATCGCGTTTTAATTAGTTCCCGACTCGCGTTTTTAGCATAATTTAGATTAAACGAAGCAGAAAAATAGTGATAGCTTCTATTTAATAGAATTTATCTTTTTAGAATAATCAAGCAATATCACAATCATCAATCACTCTAATCCTAGCTTTTCACAGTTGCCCATTCACATCTCGTTGGGAAACGATCCGGGTGATCACTTGCCTGGTTTCACACACTACACACGAGTATTCGTTCTGAGGCTGTTTATATTTTATCATTTATTACGGTTGATCATTCACAAGTGGTTGACTTGTGTGATAGAGAAATAAAAGATAGATAGTTTGGGAGGAATCAAATTTTGGCGCCGCTGCCGGGGAGGTGTGCTGCGACAGTTGTGTAAGTTTTAGTGATTAGTGATTCGAGATCCTTCTCCCAAGAAGTTCCTATTTCCCATAAACAATATAAAATACAAAAATAATTTTCTTTTCTATATATATTATTATTATTATTATCATAAAAAAATTAAAAACCCAAAAACATTTTTCGTTTTCTTTAATAATAAACAATAATAAAAAAATTACCATCGAGAACCAAGACTGAGTACTACCTAACTGGGGGTACGGCCATAATAAGTTCCCAAACCAAAGATTTAAAACTTGCCTCTGTATCACTTGCGAATATCGGCTCACCTTTGATTGCTAAACAAACTATAAAGGAGGTTTAAGGATAGTCTGACATGAAATTGTCGGACTGAAAGAAGCGGGTTTTTAAGGAGCATTAATTGCCCACCTCTGCTTCTCCGCCACTCTGTGCGTTTATCTTTTAAAGAGCTACCGTACGCTTGTTGATTATTGATTTAAGTTCACTTGTGTTTTATCTCGATCTTGATTTTAATTGAAAATTTTTGCTAAGTGCATGCGCACTCGTTCTTCTAGGTCATCAAGCCCTTTCCGTGAGCTTGGAAAAATACCTCGAAGACGTCGTAGACGTTCTGCTCCATCAGTCGTACCCGAGATACGGACTGATCCCGAAACCCCTGTCATCATGGCAGAAGACCGCCCTATGAATGAGCTTCTCCAGGCTCCCACCGAGGGTTATGGAGATGCCATTATTGTTCCAGCTATCGTGGCTGAGAATTTTGAGCTGAAAACTGGGTTGATAAACCTTGTAACATCGCGTCAATTCTATGGTTTTGAGAGGGACGATCCTCAAGATCACGTTCGATGGTTCAATAAAATCACATCCACCATCAAATGTAAAAATGTCCCGGAGGAATCAATCAAACTTCTTCTTTTCCCGTTTTCTATAGATGGGGCAGCCCGAATTTGGCTTGACAAACAACCCCCTCGATCAATTAGAACATGGGAAGATTTAGTCCAAAAATTCGTAAATGAATTCTTTCCTCCTTCTAAAACCACGCATCTTAAAAATGAAATCATGAAATTCACTCAAAGGTTTGATGAACCATTTGGAGAAGCATGGGATCGTTTCAAAGAATTGCTCCGCAAATGTCCTCATCACGGTTTCACCGATTTGATGCAAATGGACACTTTTTACAGTGGGTTAAACCCATCTGACCAAGATTCTCTCAATGCCTCAGCTGGAGGTAATTTTCTGAGCAAATCCACTAAGGAAGCCATTGCTCTCATTGAAAATAAGTCTAAGGTCCGCACTACACGAAACAGGACATATAATTCCCAGGCTAGTGCTGGTCCTTCTACTTCATCTCCCGTGAGTCAGTCCAGTACTGATACTCAGCTTGCTGAACTCACGAAGGTTATTCAAGCTTTGGTTTTCTCCACACAAAAGAAAGAGTCCGCTCCGCAAACTTCTCACACTGCTGAAGTCAAAAAAATAGAAGTTTGTGTTACTTGTGGTGGTCCTCACGCTTACTATAATTGTACTGCCACCGATGGCAATACATTTGATGTCAATGCTATAGCCGGAACATCCAATCAAGGAGGTAATCAATACCGTCCTCAAGTGGAAACAAATTACCGTGCTAGCAATCAACATGGACCACCCGGTTTTCCTTCTCCTAATAATCCAAATAGGAATAATCCTAATCAGCAAAGAGGGCAAAACACGCAGAATCAATATCATGCCCCGAACAATCAATACCCACCCCAAAGGGGTAATCAAGGGTATTCAGCTCCTAATTCCCAAAGACCTCTCTCGAGTGAGCTTGATAGCTACATCAAGGTTAATGAGACCAATATGAAGGCAATGCAAAATCAAATCTCTAATTTGAAGAATGAATTTCAGTCCTCAATACACAAGCAAGGAACTGAGCTTTCAAATAAAATCGATCATTCTCAAAGCGAAGTTAAAAATATGTTTGCCAGTCTCATGGACCATCTTAATCCACCTTCTACCTCGGGAGGTCTCCCAAGTAACACTGTTGTCAACCCAAGGGGTGAACTCAAAGCTGTCACTACACATAGTGGTAAAGCTTATGATGGACTTAAGGTGATAAAGGACCCGGTACTTCCCACTAACAATGGAAGTGCTAAATACGTCCAACCTTCGGTCATCCAACCTTCTGTCATCCAAAATTCTACACCTACAATTGCTCACCAACCGTCAAGAATAGATCCTTCTCTATCACGATTTACGGTTAAAAGTTTGTCAACCAAACTTTGTGAGCAAAGATCAGCCAGATATTATTCCGAGATGCTCAATGCTGTTCCTATCAGTGTGCTTGATGACGACAGTGATGATGACGAAGATACCACTTTCGTCAAAGCTATCACCACTAGGAGTGGTGCTGCTTATGAGGGGCCAGCTGGCCCTATTCCTCCTCCGTTGTTTGAAATGGAGAAAGAAACGGAGGATACAATGGACAAACAAAGTACAGCACATGTCCATCCTCCGGTTGTCCCGAAAAAATCCAAACCAGGGGTTGTCTTTGAATCTGTTAAGACTCCTGAAGTGGTTGTCCCTAAATCCAAACCTCACATTCCTTACCCATCGCGCTTAAATGAGCAAAAGCTCCGTGAGAAAGCTAGTCAACAAAATGATAAATTCTATCAAATCTTTAAAGAATTACATTTTGACATAAGCTTTGCGGATGCTACCATTCTGATGCCCAAGTTTGCATCAGCAATCAAACACTTGTTAAGCAACAAGGAAAAGCTGATTGAAATGGCTAAAACTCCGTTAAATGAGAACTGCTCAGCGGTTATCTTGAAAAAGCTTCCGGAGAAGCTTGGAGATCCTGGAAAATTTCTACTACCTTGTATATTTCCGGGAATGGTTGAATGCTATGCCTTAGCAGATCTAGGTGCAAGCATCAACCTGATGCCTCATTCAGTATGGAAGAAACTTTCTCTTCCGGCTCTTACTCCTACCTGCATGACTCTTGAGCTTGCGGATCGAACCATATCTCATCCTTGCGGCATTGCCGAAGATGTGTTTGTGAAAGTAGGTAAGTTCCATTTTCCAGCTGACTTTGTGGTTGTTGAATTCGACGCAGACCAAAAAGTTCCTCTGATTCTTGGAAGAGGATTCCTAAAAACGGGCCATGCTCTTATTGATGTATTTAAGCATGAGATCACATTGCGTGTTGATAAGGAAGCTATTACCTTTAACCATGATCAAACTTCAAAGTACTCCTCAAATTATAATTCTGCATCGGTTAACCGAATAGATGTCATTGACATTGCTTCAAAGGAGTACTCTCAAGAAAATCTTGGTTATTTTCATAATTCTGTGAGTGGTAATCCCACCACATTTTCTCAACTTATCATAGCCGACTCTTCCCCTTCTCTTACTACGGTTGAGGGAAGTGATCCCTTTTGGGATGAAGTCGATGCTTTTCTTGCTCTAGATAGTCCACCTCCGCATGAGGTTGATGTTAACTATCTTGATCCTGAGGGGGACATTCTTTTTCTAGAAAATTTGTTAAACAAAGATCGAATTCCCCCTCCTCCACTAAAACAACTTCATAATGAGGGAAGTAATTCTATGCTGGAAGAAATCGAGGCTTATCTCGATTTGGATACATTTCTTCCAGGAATTGATGACACTGAGAGTAATCAGGAGGGAGATGTTATTCTGCTTCTTGAACAATTGTTATACCCAGACGATTATCCCTCCCTCCCACCCAAACCACTTCATAAAGAGGAAATCAAGTCAGTTGTAAAAACTGATAAATTTCCTGAGATCAAGCTAAAGGACTTGCCTCATCCACTTGAATATGTATTTCTTGAGGAGGAAGTTCTTATCTTAATTACTAGTCAGATCTCCCTTCTTCCCTTCACCTACCCGGTGATTTCCCCTATCTTTCACTCATTTGGGAGTGAGGATATTACTTTTGACCCCGGCATTGTCCATATAACATTGGTTTAATACCAGATTTATCTCATCGGTGTGGAACTTTCTTATGCTCAATTGGTTATCCAAGCATCTTGAATGAAAGTCCGATGGAGATGGTCTCTTCCACTTACTTCCC
The DNA here is from genome assembly GCA_021014915.2 of Artemisia tridentata subsp. tridentata. NCBI lineage: Eukaryota > Viridiplantae > Streptophyta > Magnoliopsida > Asterales > Asteraceae > Artemisia > Artemisia tridentata. The sequence continues at coordinate 345,169,643 of CP139504.1, forward strand.
CATATACTTTTAAATTGCTTTTTCTCCCGGGCTGTTCAGGAACCCTTTGTTACAGTTGACCGTTCACAAGCGGTTAGCTTGCGTGATAAACCTGACTGTTCGGGAGAAATCAACTCAATTCGGGGTCGAGTCAAGCTAGCGACTCGGTTAATAAAAACAGTAGCAAAATATGGGTTTTCACCCATGTCTCACCCTAGTGTGGGGGAGATGCCCCACATGTTGTATATGTACAAAAAAAAAAAAAAAAAAAAAAAAAAAAAAAAAAAAAAAAAAAAAAAAAAAGTGTATATATAAAAATAATGGCTATAAATATTTCCCTTTCACGTTCTAAGTGTTGGTTTAACAACCGGTTCTTTGAATATTGAGGGCAATATTCAGTTCTAAGTGTGGGGGGGAATTCTAGCGAATTTGATCAAATGTACCATCTAGTACCCCCATTTTAGCCAAAATTTTAAAATTTTTTTCTCACTTAGAACTCAATAAATGGTTATCAGTCCGCCATGTCTAACCCACGTAAGGATTGGCTAATCCGAGAGCAAACGGCTCTTGGTAAAGATGTCTCAAATCCGTTGATGGCTTGCAATTTGCCAAAAATTGTATGGTATTCGACTCACCATATCTTCATAAGTGAAGAGTTGGCTAGCCCGCAAGGTTATGGCTTGTGGTAAAGGCAGTGAAAAACCATGATTGGTAATCAGCTCACCAAAGATAATATTGATAATTTATCTAAGAGTTGGCTAGTCCAGAAGCAAACGGCTTCTGGTAAAGACAAATCAAATCCGTTTACAGCTTATGGTTTGCTCAAAATCATTTGGTTATCATTGTACCAAAGTATCACATACTAAAACATTGGCTACTCCAGAAGTAATGGCTTTTGGTAAAGAGTCTTTCAAATCCATTAAATCTTCATAAAATATTGCTAGGGACTAGCAATAGTTTAGTGTGGGGGATTGATGAGTGTCTAAATACTCATCATTTTTGTCCCATCTAAACTGCCAAAACGTTTAAATATATGCAAATATGCTTCAAAATACAGAAAATATCATTTGATTGTGTTTTTATGTGTTACAAGTGCAAAATGATTAAAAACAGTCAAAAACGAGCTAAGTTTGCATAATTGGCAGTTTTAGTCCCCGAAGTTTCAAAAGTTGTCAAAAATAGTCCTTGAGTTTAAAAAATGGAAAATAAACTTTTGTGATCCTTGTACTATTGACACTTGACACTAATGGTCCCTGGAATATAGTTTTGATGTTTGGCAGGTTTGGTCCCTGGAATTTCAGCATGTTACAAGTTTGGTCCCTAAAGTTAAATATAAACTTAACTTAAAAATCCAATCCAAACTAAACCCTTATTAAATAAAACCCACTCAAAGCCCAATTCTTAAAATAAGCCATGGCCCAGTCCAATACTTAAAAAACCCGGATCCTAGTCCAAACCCACTACTGGTATTAATAATACCAGTTTGACCTTTGGTCAAACATCTTCTTCCTCACACAATACCGCCAAAAGCTTAATACCACCATCACCCACAGCTTCCTGAAATACCACCCCCCTCCTCCACTCCACGTTACCTAACACATCCAAACACAATTAATGCTTCCTCTCCACTCTTTCCCATCATCTCAGACCCATTTTCCCACTATCTCTTTTTCCCGCCAAAAGTGGAATTGGACGGCTAAGATCAATTGAAGTAATCCAAGGGTGCTAAAAGATTCAGAGGAAGATGTGAAGAAGTTCCCAAGATATTTTAGTATAAATCGCAATGTATTGTAGCCTTAATTGGCAGTAGTTAATTTAATATAATGGTATCTCTTAATCAGTTGTTATCTTATTGTAATTTCCTGTTCCAGTTATTAATATAAGTTGAATTCAGTTCAAGTAAGCTAGTTTCAATCACTTGTGTTCTAAATTTCACTTATGCTCAGTTTCAAAGCTACCTGTTAAGCTTTTTAAGTTCAAAACTCCACACAGAAGCTGTCATAAGCTCCCATACCCTTGCTATAAGCTTATCCAAGCTTATTATAGCTTGTTGTAAGCTTATATAGTCAATAGTTCATCTGTATTTCAAGTTTGAAGAAAAGTCAACGAAGGTCAAACATGGTCAAACAAGCTACTCTGGATGTTGATAAGCTGAAATATTGGAAGCTTATGGGTTAGTGGCTTAGTGGTAAGCCTATAGGTTGTTGCTTGGTCCTTTGTTCCTTGTTCCAAAGTCAATTCGATTGTAAGCTTTTTCAAAGCTTTTGCTTCATTTTCATTTTATTGTTAAGTAGCTTAATTAAAGCTTGTTATTGACTTTATTAGCTTATCAGTACTCTATAGTCATATCTCAATAGCTTAAATCAGTTCTAGTAGCATTTGTTTCATTTTCACTTAAAATAACTAAAAAAGCCAAACATAAGCTTCTACAAGCTAGCTTAGTTCAACAGTTTTCTTTTCAGTCACTAGCTCATTTTCATAGCTTAATAAGCCTGCTTATAACATTAGAAGTTAATTTGTAGCTTAATTACACCAGTTCAATTCGAAAATACCAAAACAGTCCTCTATAAGGACTGTTTGGTTCAGTAAGCACACAAGCCAATAAACCAAGTGCTACTGTAGATTGGCATTAAGCCCACTTTTGTACAAGCTTCTTACATTCCATACAAGCTATTTTCAACTTTTGATAAGACCTTCAGCTCGATATAGCAGTTTTGAACCAACTGAGTTGATTTCAGTTCATATAAAAGTCAAACAAGCTCAAACAAGCTTGAAGCTTGTTTTGACCATTCCGTAGGCAGTTTTGAGTTCCATTTAAATCATCTAGTGCATACCCAAAAGCCTAGAACCTCTGCACAAGGCTACACAAAAAAATCAGCCACTTCTGCGAAAATCTGCACATTTTGCGTATTTGGCCATTTTCAGCAGATTTTCGTCGATTTTTCATTTCTTCGTTTTTAGGAGTTAGACCCTGAAATTTGGCACGCATATAGCTCCCCAGCTTGTGTACGTCTCCATATTTTTAGATTATATTTTAGATTTTTTTACAGCAGCTTTTCAGTAGCTCAAAGTAGGCTGATTTTGAGATGCAAAACAGAAAATCAGCAGTACTTTCGCTTATTTTGAGCTTTTCTGGCTTATCAAGCCAGCAACTCTTGAACCCTATAGCTTTTTCTAGTGTTAGTCAGTCCACTTGACTATTTTCCATAAGCTCGTAGCTTATCTAGGAGCTTATAGCTCATTCGAAGCACTTAGTTCATATAAAAAGGCTTTTAAGCCAACTGCAGCCCCATAAGCTGCTTTTTCTAGCTTATTTCGAAAGAACCAAAAATAAGTCCAGTTTAGAAGTTACTTACACCTAGCTTATAAGTAAATTTCAAAAAGAAAAACTCGAAAAAAAAATAAAGTTAGTAAAAAGGTCCTTGGTGGGTTTCGAACTCGCGACCCCTCGTACACAAGCCCACGTACTCACCCAGTGTACTAGTAGACGTTTTTGATTAAACCTTTGCAACCCTTAATATTTAAATAGCATATAACAGTTTAGTATAATAAGCTTAATTAAGTTACCAGCTTATTTGTAGCTTATCCGTATAAGCTAGCTTTTCCACTTTAATTTTATTAGATCAGTAATCACCTTAAGTATTTTATAAAAAAGTTTCGTAATTTTTAGAATAGTTTTACTATTTTTAATCTATTTATTTAGTTTAAGTAGTAATTAATTCATAATAAAAAATATAAAAGTCAGAAAAATATAAATCTTTTTTAGATAATTTTCTTTTGTCATTATTAATCTTTAAAAAATATAAGAACACTTGTAGGGTTAGTTTTACATATATCTCAGTTATAATCGCGTTTTAATTAGTTCCCGACTCGCGTTTTTAGCATAATTTAGATTAAACAAAGCAGAAAAATAGTGATAGCTTCTATTTAATAGAATTTATCTTTTTAGAATAATCAAGCAATATCACAATCATCAATCACTCTAATCCTAGCTTTTCACAGTTGCCCATTCACATCTCGTTGGGAAACGATCCGGGTGATCACTTGCCTGGTTTCACACACTACACACGAGTATTCGTTCTGAGGCTGTTTATATTTTATCATTTATTACGATTGATCATTCACAAGTGGTTGACTTGTGTGATAGAGAAATAAAAGATAGGTAGTTTGGGAGGAATCAATGGGTTTATATACATCACAACTTGAGGAAACAAATGAGGAGGATTTATCCGACTATAGGTACCATGAGCAAGAAGACCTAGTTTTTAAGAACATGGACCTTGAATTGGACCAAGATTGTGAGATGGTGAGTGTTGAACTACCTAGTTGCATGAGTGGGATAGATTTCACCAAAACATATGACACGCATGAGGAATCCTTTAGGCAATTGGAACATAGTAATCAAGTTGAATATTACTATGAATCAGACTTAGAATTTCAAATGGCTAGAGAAGGATTTGAGATACTTAGGAATGTGTTTCGGTTAGATCCTACCAAAACACATGATGAACATATAGGTGATTTAGATACTATGGAGAATGACGTTAGAAATGCAAGACCACTAAATACCCCACAAATCCTACCATCATTTGAGGTTAACACACCGCCCGTAACTTACCCGGAAAAAGTAGAAGAGACTATAGGAACCCCAATAGAGGTAGAGCCCTTGGACCAAACACAACTAGAAGAAATAGGTTTGAATACTTGTAGTCACAACCTTTCTTTTAGTTCTATGGAAGTTCCTAGTTTTGATGAACCGGAGCCTCAACCGAGACCCTTACCCAATTTTCCATCCTTGGATGAAAAGTTAGGAATTAAAATAGGTCCCGATCCACCCATCAAACCATATAGTCCGGGTAGTGTTACGCTGAAGGTATTAGACTCTAAGCCTTGTAGAGAGGAAGCTAATATAGGAGTGAACCATGACCTTACATACTTACATCACCCATTCATGATTAATCACAAGAAACACTCTGGGTTTAAACCGGGTTTATTAGCTCAAGATGGATTCCCAACTAGGAGTCTCTCGAAGTTGATAGAAGATGATCCCTTTCTAGGAGAAAACTTTAATTCACCCATTGACCCAATTGAACTAAGTAAGGTTATGATGATTGGATCCCACATCTTTGAGCATATAATTCATCCACCACTCTTTCCTCACGTGGCATACTCATACCGAGTTGGTGTGTATCGCTACTATCACCCGCACTTAATCCTAAGTGTAGGGAAAACCTCCCCTATTTCCGTTAAATAAGGATAGAGTCAGGCTCGTGACTCGAACAAAAACAAGCGCTTCTTGGGAGGCAACCCAAGCTTTATTTGCTTTGTGTGTTTATTTATTTGTTCGTTTGATTTTATTTGTTTCCGTATGTATGTTTAATTTTTATTATTATTGATTCATGTTCAAAACTAAATTGTGAAAATGCTTTATCTTGTTTTTAACTTCGTCTTAACTACATATAAAGGTATTTTGCAAAAGTTAAGTGTAAGGGAAATCCAAATCGGTTTATTAGAACAACTGAACATGAATCGTAATAATAATAAATTAACATACATATTAGTATTTGTTTGAGTCAAATGCTTGTATCGAGTCATAATGATGTTTTTGCAGGATTTCCAGGAAGTAAGGTATAGGTTTTTCCAGAAATTTTCCGAAAACTTAACATGAGAATTCTGTCAGATTATTTCTGACGGCGTCAGGACTTACAACCTGACGGCGTCAGGTTTTAATTTTCAGAAATTTTTGAAAGTTTTGTTTTCATAAAAAGTTTTTATTAAATCTCTATCTTATAAACTCCAGGAATCTGCAAAATTATCATTCCACAAGCATTATATCCTTATATAGAATTTATCCCGCCGATGTTATGCAAGTTTTCGTGTTTGTTTTCTCAGGTTTAACAGGTTATTTTGGACAAGGAGATGTATGTGGAATCAAGCTTTTGGCGATGCTTTAGTCTTGAAGCTTCTACATTCTCTTGGAAGAAGATCTAACCATGTAACCGGATTATCCACATCGAACGAATCAGGGGAGTATTTGTTTTCATTCTTTTACCTTATTTACTTTTACATCCTTTGAATGAACATTGGGGACAATGTTCAGCTTAAGTGTAAGGGGAGGGTAAATGACGATACTTTAGAGAATGCAATGGCGCTTGATTTTTGTTTGTTTAATAGTAGATGTGTAATAAAACTGAGATAAATACCTGTTAGGGCAATTTTAGTGCCAAATTTAAATTTTTTTACGACATATAGGAGTGAAACTTTGGTCTTAATGAGCGTCTCATGGATAGGAGTTATGTAAAACCCTAAAATTTCCATTCTTTAATATTCCCATTTTGCCCCTCTAACTTTGAATTTATTTTAACACATAACTAATTATGCAAGAGTATTATAAATTTTAAGCTAAGTCTAAATAATACGAAATGACATTAAAACTATATGTTATAAATATGTGCACATTATTAATGTTTAACCTAGAGTAAATTAACCAAAAACTTTTCTAATCAAATTCTAATCCTTATATTAAACGACGTACACTATTGTTTTCCTTGTGCACCCTACACGTTTTCTTCAACTAGTAAGAACCGAAATTTAATTTAATAAGGCTAAATCATAATTGTGTATATCTTTAAACAAACTAATAAGTAGATAAAGGCGACTCAGAGTGATTTTATAATACAAGGTTCGTGCAAGCGGAATTTTATCAAATTAAATTATTATAAGAACTTTTAACAATATAGTATTGCAAGCGACACAAAAGTTTTTAACAATGACATAGAATTCCAAGCGGGCAATCAAATTAATATAAACCATATCGCAAAAGTTACAAAATATATGTTACAAGGAGGATTGCCCTCTTGACTTGCCTAACATCACGCCATAATACAAATCAAATTTTATTTTCCTTAAATATTCACACGCTTCAAATCATGTAATTTTCGAATAGTCTGTTTCACGCTCCATTCTTATAATTACCTTCCAATATTATATTTTACCTTACATGATATCCTCTTCAGCGCATTTTTTTGTTTCCATTCTTATAATTACTTTACTAGATATATACATATATATATTCCAGCCATTCTTGCTATTTATTTCGCTAATCCGTGATTCTCTTCACAATATCGCTAAACTATAGACAATTAAACGCTACTATATATATTACAGCCTAGTATTTGAGTGTAGTTTATCGACGGGTTCGGTTCGAGTTTGAGTTTTAGGTTCGTCGTGTATCGCGATAACTTTGCTCTTGTTTCGGTTCGTGCGAAGAATGGAGAGTAGCGGGTATTGGCTTGGGTACACATGTGCGCGATTGTTTGGTTCTGTCCCAGATTTACATTTAGTATATGTGGTTTCGTTTGAGTTGAAAAAAAAAAAAAAAAACACTACTCACACCAACATCTAACAAAACCAACCGATCCATTTTGATAATCAAGTCACGACAAAGATTTAAGGTTCGAATATTAGTAGCTCTTGGTGATCGATGGAGATTAAGGGCGCAACCTTGTGTTGGTGTTCATATCAGTTTGTGGGTGAGGCGAGTGCTGTTTTTCCTCCCATTCGATCCATCCTAACACCACTTTAAGGTACCAATCAATAAACATTCTTTGTCATACAATACGCTAGATAAATATGATACTAACCTTAATTCGTTTAGTTTCGCTAATAGAAGAGTTCACGTAGGGAATAAATATGTCACGAAATAATAATAATAATAATAATAATAATAATAATAATAATGTCTTTGTCGTGGATCGTGGTTCTTTGTGTCAATTGTTGATGGTGGTTGTGAGTCGCGAATTATGGCAGTTTGGTGTTGCGTTGTGACTATTTTGGAGTTGGGTCTTAGCAGCCCATGTCGACCTAAGTAACATATAAAACGCACCCTTAAGTCCTTAACAATCTATTAACAAATATGAGAACAAGTAATATAGGGTGCGAAACGATTTCGGTATTAGAATTATACGAAGGATTATAGCATGCATGGAATGGAAACGATTTCGATATTATAATTAGACGTAGGATTATAGCATGCATGAAATGGATGATCTGTTATTCATATGAAAAGTTAGAATTTTGATTATTTCACATTTTTAAACCTTAATATTTGGAAGTTATCACATTAAACCCTAACTTTTGATAATTTATACAATTAACCCTAAAACTTTATTAGATAGGCATAATTAACCCTAAACTATTATGATTGTCATTTTAACCCGTAAATAATGTAATTTGTCAATTATAACCTTAGAGTATTAAATTACTAAATCGAGAAAATTACTAAGTATGACAAATTACTAAATATGACAAGTTACTAAAAATGGCAAGTTACTAAAGGTGGAAAGTTTCTAAAAATAGAAAGAGACCTAAATGATGTAATCTGTTTAAAATGAGCTTAAAAGTAATGCGTGATTATTAATTCGTATAGGTTTCGTGAAGAGGGAGTAACTTCTGTTCCGTGTGCTTCTTGGTTATTTCAGTCATTGTCTTTTGCTAAGGTACAGATATTCTGCTCTTTGTATAAGGAGCCTTCGGCCTCTTACTTTGATTCGTATTAGGGTTTCCTAAGCCATTGCTATGTTCCCTACACTGTGATTTGAACCTTTGATATTTGAACCTTTGACATGTGAACCTTTGATATGAACCTTGAGATTTGGACTATGATTATGACCTTGTGAACCATTGCTTTGATATGAACCTTTGACCCTTAACCCCAGTTTGATACCCGAGCCAAATGTGTTTCCTAGCCATGAAGGTAACATGGCCATGTCTTTGATGCACCACTGACATGACTCGTGTGTGGTTCGAGTGATTAGCCACACCGTCCCCATTGTGATTTGTGATATGCATGCGATTATTATTATTATGGCCAATGTGATATGTGGGGGGCGTATGGATGCATCCTAGGTACGTTTGTGATATGTGATATGTGATATGATATGTGATATGTGGTGACTGATGATGGGTGCAATCCACGTCTTTCACAAAATGTGGGAGCTGATCACTCCATTGGATACATGAGGACACCCCTCATATTATCTGGTTACTAAGAGGTACCCCCTCTAGATTATGCAGGCATATGTGATGTGATATATGTGGGCTCGTGGTGGATGACTGTCCTAACCTTACTCTTGTACCTTATTTATATCTCTTTCATCATGCATCATTTGTTCATTTCCGTTTGTTTATCATTTCCGTTTATTGTATATATCTGTTCACTGGGCTTTTTAAGCTCAGCCGCGTTTCTTTTCCCGCGGCAGGTTTTAGTTGGAAGCTGGGTAAGAGTGAAGAGACCTTGGACTTAGAAGACCTTGATAGTTTTTCTGAAGTAGAAGTTATTAGAAGGATTTCATTTGCAGACTTAGTATTTAGCTTTTGTTTCCTTTGTATCCTTGTGTATTCAGTATTTCATTTGTAACCTTTGAGAATCTTTGTATTACTATTGAATGTATGCTTTGTTTGATCTGATATGAAGCCATTAATGTGATACTTCTACCCTTGTCGGGTTGGGGTGTTACAATTATGGTATCAGAGAGACAGGCTGCGATTCGTAATACATTTACCCTTGGCCTGTGTAAGTTAGGACCACTATGTTTTCCCTGTAGGCGCTCGTAGGACAACCTTTGAAGATTTGCTTTAAGATTTCCCTATAGGAACGTAAGTTTGACCAGTGAGGAATGGGTAGACTAGGGCATTTGTTTAAGTATCATTGCTTCCGCATCACTCTGATTCGTGCCTTGCTTTTGGTTAGATCCTGTTGATACCACTTTTGGAAAGTGAAAGCTTATGCCTTGCACCACCTAAGATTTGAACCTGATTAAGTCTTGAAGGCATTGAGAATTTCATAAAATTGCCTGACACTATTTGATCCTTATCTTCAGATTTTGACTCTGACCTCTGATCCTTTCGTCAATCGTTTTGATGCCTCTTTGGTCATTCTGAGAATCTCCATGGCGATGGCGTACTTGATGTATTCTCTTGCTTTTGATAAGTATCTATGAATCTTCCGACACCATTTGATTTCGTTTCACCCATCTCTGTCCCTATGAAAAGTCTTATGGTGGTTAACCACGAGTATGAAAATGTTCCCTCTCATTTTTGAATGGTAAGTATTTGATTTGTGATCCGTCTTTCTTTGGATAGTTAACTCGATTCTATTCTGACAAGGAATTGGTTGATTGAGCATTCAAATATTGACAACTACCCTTCTATGTCTTACCTTTGACGTTTGCAACAGTTTTGAACCCCCTACTATGATTACCGATTGTTAAATCTTTTGCTATCGATATTACTCTGGAGAGTTGCGTGTTACCTTCGCGGTTATGAAGTCTTCCTAGAACCCATTTCGTACACCAATGAATGAACCTTATCTTGAGAGTTATTTGGCACCCTGAGTTTCTGAATATGATTCCTGGTTGAACCACCAAGCTTTCCACCGGAGTGTGAATCAGGATTTGACATCACACCGAGAGATGGTCTAGTCACCAAGCGAAGATGTGCCCGGGATCAAACCAGTTGATTGAGCAACCGGGAAGGGCAGCAACCGAAGACCAGGAAGTGAGTTTACCTAAGTGTATTTTTTGGGCATGTTTTAGTTTCGTTCACGATAAAGAAGGATGGTGACTGGAGATATGTATTGACTACATAAAGCTGAACCGTAATACCGTTAGGAGCCAATATTCCTCCACCCTGAAACGACTATGTGTTTGTTTACCTTCAGAGCGCGAAGTTCCTTCTGATGAATTGATTTTATTCTTGGAATCGGCTTCAGTATTCGTAAAAGACTGCTATGAAGATTAGTGATACCGGTAGTATTGGCTAAAGCTCTGATTGTTTTGCGAATTTGATAAATAATGTTTACTCGAGAGTACTTGGACAAATGGTCATTGTATGACCTAATAGTACGTTCGGAGACGAGGAAGAACATGAAAATCATCTTTGCACTTCGTTAGAAATTCGACGGTCATTGGTACATTCTGAGAGATTGACATTGTTGAGATAGCGATGTTCTTAATCGAGGATATCTCTTTAAGCCCCGCAAGTTTTGGAAACTATCACCATGTGGTCAAGACCGATAACAGAATGGAGAACTGAAACCTTTTGAACCTTGCAGAGGAATTCTGGAAGGTGTTTGCAACTTACGATACCATTGAGAAATTTCGTGAACCAAGAGAAAACAGCTTAATTTGATGGAGAAGGGAGTTCTGGGAAAAGCTGAAATAGAAGTTAGTTTCCTTACCCTCGGACGGAACAATTTTGGAATTAATCAGGAAGAGACTCGATGATACTCCCTTGCAGCGTAGAAGGATTTTCATATGCACCAGGACAACTAGAAGCATGTCAGAAGAGTTACTTCACTGCCTGACCTGGAGTTGACAACAACGGTGGCTACCTGGAGAGTGAAGACATTACGTACAGGGTAGAAGTGTTGGCGATGCTGAAGATCTAGTCAAGACGGGGAACCCAGAGCTGATGAAGACGCGCAGTCTCACTTCCCTATTCATCTTGGTTGTACCAAGATGAATTGAGAGTGGAAGCAGACTGGATGATGAAGGATTTGAAGATCGTGCCAGAAATTCACATTACTCCATTACATTCCAAGAAGAACTGCAGGAGGCTCGACGAACCAGACACAAGTCCCCGATTTTGGTTTCACTTCCCGATTGATGGACCGACGAAGACAGATTAACTGGACTTGATGATATTGGATGTGTCGAATGGACGGAGTTTAGAAAAAGACCCTTTATGTTTGGAAGAATTGGTTCTATGAAGGCCGAAGTTCTTGGCAACAAATTTTCATTTCCGTTGACCCTCTTAAGTTTCGTTATATAGTAAGGAGATCCTCTCATGATTTAAGTTCCTTAGAAGCATTTCAGTTTCGTGTTTATTCTTCGTATGTTCGGTGATGGCTTTGTTTTGAGAGATTTTGGCGAATTGTGGAAGATATGATGCTTGTAACGGCGTGCCTCATTTTTGCTAGGCAATCTAGGATTTTGATACTCTTGTGTATAGTTTGTTTTTCCTCTTTACTATGGCATTCAATTTTGTTGACCTCGAGACTGTAGAAGTACTAGGCGGATTAAGATAGGTGGTTTTGATTACGACTTGAGATAAAGTATGACCATCATAAGGGCATATTTATATGATGCCAGTATTATGACGTCTGGCCAACGTGATAATACTTACATCATATAACGTGCACTTGTTGTGGGCATAGGATATCTTGGGGAGTACCTAGGAAGTTTAGAATTTGATCTCTGTTGGATTATCCGTGATTAGTGAGACTTTAGGTTCATTCCATCTATGCGTTTAATCTGTTTTCACCGTTATGCGTACACTCTACCTTCGTTCGTTAAATATCTGGATGAGTTTAGAACCTCGTTTTGCATTCTGTTGACCTCAGTTATAAATCTTAAATTCTTGTAAAGCTCTCTTCTGTTGACACAATCAATTCGATTTGAACTCTTGTTCGTATTCCATATGAGATCCTGAAGATTCACCTATCCTCCATTTTGTTGCATGATCTTTTGATCGGAAACGACCTAATTTGTCTCTTTCTGAGGAAATTTGAACCCACTTCGTTTTAAGTCGAGTCATGAGAAACTTTGGTCTGTAGATCTTTTTGAAAGAACCTGCTCGGACATGAGAATGTTTTGACGACCTTTTTGCGATTTGCTACGACTTCGTCTGACTTTGCGACTTCAATTTTCGAGGACGAAAATTCTCTTTTAGAGAGGAAGAGTTGTAAAACCCTAAAATTTCCATTCTTTAATATTCCCATTTTGCCCCTCTAACTTTGAATTTATTTTAACACATAACTAATTATGCAAGAGTATTATAAATTTTAAGCTAAGTCTAAATAATACGAAATGACATTAAAACTATATGTTATAAATATGTGCACATTATTAATGTTTAACCTAGAGTAAATTAACCAAAAACTTTTCTAATCAAATTCTAATCCTTATATTAAACGACGTACACTATTGTTTTCCTTGTGCACCCTACACGTTTTCTTCAACTAGTAAGAACCGAAATTTAATTTAATAAGGCTAAATCATAATTGTGTATATCTTTAAACAAACTAATAAGTTGATAAAGGCGACTCAGAGTGATTTTATAATACAAGGTTCGTGCAAGCGGAATTTTATCAAATTAAATTATTATAAGAACTTTTAACAATATAGTATTGCAAGCGACACAAAAGTTTTTAACAATGACATAGAATTGCAAGCGGGCAATCAAATTAATATAAACCATATCGCAAAAGTTACAAAATATATGTTACAAGGAGGATTGCCCTCTTGACTTGCCTAACATCACGCCATAATACAAATCAAATTTTATTTTCCTTAAATATTCACACGCTTCAAATCACGTAATTTTCGAATAGTCTGTTTCATGCTCCATTCTTATAATTACCTTCCAATATTATATTTTACCTTACATGATATCCTCTTCAGCGCATTTTTTTGTTTCCATTCTTATAATTACTTTACTAGATATATACATATATATATTCCAGCCATTCTTGCTATTTATTTCGCTAATCCGTGATTCTCTTCACAATATCGCTAAACTATAGACAATTAAACGCTACTATATATATTACAGCCTAGCATTTGAGTGTAGTTTATCGACGGGTTCGGTTCGAGTTTGAGTTTTAGGTTCGTCGTGTATCGCGATAACTTTTCTCTTGTTTCGGTTCGTGCGAAGAATGGAGAGTAGCGGGTATTGGCTTGGGTACACATGTCGCGATTTTTGGTTCGCCACTGATAGCTGTTTCGATATCATTGATGGGAGGTTCTTGTTTAGGTTCGAGTTTCGACCAGATTCACATTTACTATATGTGGTTTCGTTTGAGTTGAAAAAAAAAAAAAAAAAAAAAAAAAAAAAAAAAACACTACTCACACCAACATCTAACAAAACCAACCGATCCATTTTGATAATCAAGTCACGACAAAGATTTAAGGTTCGAATATTAGTAGCTCTTGGTGATCGATGGAGATTAAGGGCGCAACCTTGTGTTGGTGTTCATATCAGTTTGTGGGTGAGGCGAGTGCTGTTTTTCCTCCCATTCGATCCATCCTAACACCACTTTAAGGTACCAATCAATAAACATTCTTTGTCATACAATACGCTAGATAAATATGATACTAACCTTAATTCGTTTAGTTTCGCTAATAGAAGAGTTCACGTAGGGAATAAATATGTCACGAAATAATAATAATAATAATAATAATAATGTCTTTGTCGTGGATCGTGGTTCTTTGTGTCGATTGTTGATGGTGGTTGTGAGTCGCGAATTATGGCAGTTTGGTGTTGCGTTGTGACTATTTTGGAGTTGGGTCTTAGCAGCCCATGTCGACCTAAGTAGCATATAAAACGCACCCTTAAGTCCTTAACAATCTATTAACAAATATGAGAACAAGTAATATAGGGTGCGAAACGATTTCGGTATTAGAATTATACGAAGGATTATAGCATGCATGGAATGGAAACGATTTCGATATTATAATTAGACGTAGGATTATAGCATGCATGAAATGGATGATCTGTTATTCATATGAAAAGTTAGAATTTTGATTATTTCACATTTTTAAACCTTAATATTTGGAAGTTATCACATTAAACCCTAACTTTTGATAATTTATACAATTAACCCTAAAACTTTATTAGATTGGCATAATTAACCCTAAACTATTATGATTGTCATTTTAACCCGTAAATAATGTAATTTGTCAATTATAACCTTAGAGTATTCAAATTACTAAATCGAGAAAATTACTAAGTATGACAAATTACTAAATATGACAAGTTACTAAAAATGGCAAGTTACTAAAGGTGGAAAGTTTCTAAAAATAGAAAGAGACCTAAATGATGTAATCTGTTTAAAATGAGCTTAAAAGTAATGCGTGATTATTAATTCGTATAGGTTCCGTGAAGAGGGAGTAACTTCTGTTCCGTGTGCTTCTTGGTTATTTCAGTCATTGTCTTTTGCTAAGGTACAGATATTCTGCTCTTTGTATAAGGAGCCTTCGGCCTCTTACTTTGATTCGTATTAGGGTTTCCTAAGCCATTTCTATGTTCCCTACACTGTGATTTGAACCTTTGATATTTGAACCTTTGACATGTGAACCTTTGATATGAACCTTGAGATTTGGACTATGATTATGACCTTGTGAACCATTGCTTTGATATGAACCTTTAACCCTTAACCCCAGTTTGATACCCGAGCCAAATGTGTTTCCTAGCCATGAAGGTAACATGGCCATGTCTTTGATGCACCACTGACATGACTCGTGTGTGGTTCGAGTGATTAGCCACACCGTCCCCATTGTGATTTGTGATATGCATGCGATTATTATTATTATGGCCAATGTGATATGTGGGGGGCGTATGGATGCATCCTAGGTACGTTTGTGATATGTGATATGTGTATGATATGTGATATGTGGTGACTGATGATGGGTGCAATCCACGTCTTTCACAAAATGTGGGAGCTGATCACTCCATTGGATACATGAGGACACCCCTCATATTATCTGGTTACTAAGAGGTACCCCCTCTAGATTATGCAGGCATATGTGATGTGATATATGTGGGCTCGTGGTGGATGACTGTCCTAACCTTACTCTTGTACCTTATTTATATCTCTTTCATCATGCATCATTTGTTCATTTCCGTTTGTTTATCATTTCCGTTTATTGTATATATCTGTTCACTGGGCTTTTTAAGCTCAGCCGCATTTCTTTTCCCGCGGCAGGTTTTAGTTGGAAGCTGGGTAAGAGTGAAGAGACCTTGGACTTAGAAGACCTTGATAGTTTTTCTGAAGTAGAAGTTATTAGAAGGATTTCATTTGCAGACTTAGTATTTAGCTTTTGTTTCCTTTGTATCCTTGTGTATTCAGTATTTCATTTGTAACCTTTGAGAATCTTTGTATTACTATTGAATGTATGCTTTGTTTGATCTGATATGAAGCCATTAATGTGATACTTCTACCCTTGTCGGGTTGGGGTGTTACAAGTTATATGACTAGCACAAAAACCGTACCACTAAAAAAAATTTTCACCTCCAAATATGTGAGGTTCGCCCCTAGAATTGGTAGGAAATGCATTTATGCTATGATGTGTGTACCGGTAGCACTTAGATTCTAGAACTTGCGTTGGGACCATTCCGAGCCCACAAGTGAGACTACATTCTTGTAGTTAGATTTACTACATGATAAGAGGCATTAGGATTAACCCATTGTTTTACACCTGTGTTTTTGTTATAATTACATTGGCTACATTGGTCAAGTAATTCTCCCACACCCTTTGCGTTGTACTCATTTTTAGTACACGATACCCCTAGTACACCCCTCAGAGCCTATCTTTTCGTTTCGACCTTTAAGAATTTTACATAAAGGAAGAATTTGTTTACACCCCACTTAAATGTACACCCAAATCGCCTTAGCCTACCTTGTATGCACTCATTTTTAGTGCATTATTGTGATAACATTTGTTTAAACCCCAAGTTAATTATCTAATTGATTACATGGTTGCTAAGTCGAGTCATATCCTTGTACATATTGTTTTGGGACGATTGGGACTCATGGGTAAAGTACTAGTGTAATGGAGTAATGGGGAAGAACAACATTATTACCCCCATATGTGCTAAATATTTTAAAAGTACTCCAAGTGTTTCGATTATCTTAATTCGAGTCATTAGAATAGTTATTTGTAAAGTTATGTAAAAGTTCAAGTGTAAGGGGAATGCAACGCCCCTATGATGTATTATTTTGGATGGTAGGGCAAGAGTGTATGAAAAAAAAAATTAAAAAAAAAATAGAAAAATTCAAGAAAAATACAAAAAAATGAGAAAAAGAAAAGTAGAAAAAACATACGGACTACCATCCCGTTTCATTTTATGTTTATTTTATGTTTTTGTTATTTTGTTTTTAGCTTAAGTCGAGTCTAGTCTTGGCTTAGCAACGCCATATTGTACATGTAATTAATCAAGATCTTTAACTCGCCACCAGTAAAATATCCCTTATCCAACAAATCCGTGTTTATCATATCCCTACACCTCACGTTATAACCCATGTAAAAGCTCTCTTTGATAGTTTATCTTAGGTGCTTACGCCTAGTGGAGAAGGTTTTCGATCCTTTCCCAAGCCTATGGTAATCTATTTGCTATGACAGGTAGTGAGAGATATTATCCGTTTTCATTTATAAGATTTATTTTGATGACACCTGAGAGATGTGAGTATCTAAACACTACTTGTGAGGTGCTAGTTTGTAATCTCCGTGCTTATTATGATTAAAGTGGAACGACTATTTATTGTAATTACTTTTATATTAGCATTAAATGACCCCTAACTTGTATTTTGATTAGAATAAAAGCGCATTTGCTTGAGGACAAGCAAATCTCAAGTGTAAGGGTATTTGATGAAGTGAAAAGTGTACCGCTTTTAGGGGGTCATTTAAGCCCTAAATCGTATTTATTTGATCAAATAATGCCATAAATCGTTCCTTTTGTCATTTTAGGTACTTTGGAGAAGAAATCTGGAAAAGGAAGCATTTTGGACGTTTTTGGAGCATAAAAGTGAAGAAAACGACAAAGTCTCAAAATCGGCTGGAAAAGTACCTTTGACGGCGTCAGGGATTGTTCCAGACGGCGTCATGGCTTGGCAAAAGAGGTGGATATGAAAAATACACGTGACGCGCCAGAGAGTTTTGCAATGGAAAGTCTGACGGCGTCACCCTTTGAAGTGATCAAGGTCATCACGGTTTAAGCTAAAGAGAGACGGCGTCAAGCTTTATTCTAACGGCGTCAACCTTTGATAAGCCAGAGCGGATTTTGGAGCACTAAAGAGGGACGGCGTCAAGAAGGCCATCCGGGAACCCTAGACACGGCGAGGTGACGGCGTCAAGATCTACAACGTGACGCCGTCAGCCCTTAAACTCTATATATAGTTTTGCAATTTTTTGTCATTAGTGTGCAACTTTGTGAGGAGAAACCCTAAGACGAATTTCTGCCATTTTTAAGGGTTTTCATACCCTTGGATCTCCCATGTTTAATTGAAGATAAGTATTCATTTAATCAATCAATATGTCTATGTGTTGTTTGATTATATCTTGCTCTTGTCTTTTGATTAACATGCTAGGCTAGATTTATCTTGTGTTTGCTTAGATCTAATGAAACCTAACTATTGATTATTGGTTATTAGTGTGTTATTAATTGTATTGGATGATTGTTCATCGATGTTAGGCTTAAGAAAACTGGCTAACTTCCTATACGGTAACTTGCTTGAATGTCTTAAGAAACATGAACCAATGCGTACTAAGGTTTTTATGGTTGTATTTAATGCATGAGCGAATTCTAGTGATCCCATGTTAGGAGCTTCTTAGCCGGCTCGACATAGGAGTGAAGTAGGAGCTTGTAGAGTTGGGGAAGTACGTACGCCACCCCACGATTGGTATTAAGGAATACACCCGTCATCCACGCAATTAATACACACTAATCAACCGGTAAAAGATAGTTAGGGAGTAAGGAAATCTAAGTAAACACATTTCTCCCCATATAAGTTACACAACCTTTTCATTTTCAGTTATTTTATTTTATTTGCATTTGTAGTAATTTGGGTTAGTTGACTAGCAACTAATTCCGCCCACTCCTTCAAACCCGAGATTTTACTTGCTTTCATAAAAATATAAAAATATAAAAAGAATCTTCCCTCACCCTTAGACCTATTAGAGTAGTTTTTCAATCCTAACGACACTATTCCCTGTGGAGAACGATCAATCCCCCGTACTTACCACTACACTATACTACATCGGTCAGGTACACTGCCTGGTGGGGTTGTAAGCCTCTTGAGATCCCTCGAGAGGTAAAACCTGTTGTAAGGTCGCAAAACCACGCATCAGTATGTTTTGAGCTTAATTTTAAATTTTGTTTGCCCTTGTAATCTAGTTGTTGGTCATTTTAAAAATCATACATTAGAATAAACTGGATTTATCCACTGGTGAAACCCGTAATTTTTGAAAATTCGAGATGTGTTCCGATTAATATTGCAATCCATTCTAGGATCGATAACATTAGCTAGCACATAGTATAGCCCTTCCCACTAAACTGTGAGGATTTGAGCCTGTTTCGTATATAGCATACATCTTTTATGCTTAGATCTTTTGCTATGAGTGTGCCGGTGATTTTATTTATTCTAGAACTTGTACTTGTAAATCATTACGAGACCATTGTGAGATCATGTTTTTTGTGATATAAGTATATATGCGTGATAAGAGGCAACCTTAGGATTTAACCAAATGGCCTTCCATTTACATATAATGATATATTAGCTAGCTACATTGGCTAGTTAACCACTCATATGGACCCATTTGTTAGCATTTATCTTTTTCTTTTGATAAAATCCAGAAAAATTCAAAAAGATTTTACACCTTTTAGCCTAGCCTTACCCTTAGTCAAGTCTTGGTTGGTTGCTAGCTATTTGGCAAGATGGATGTTATGTGGAAATCATGAAAGTTCAAAGAAAGTTGCAAACTCCAAAAGTTGTTATCCAAGTGAAGTCATCGCAATTATATGATGACAAGCAAAAAAAATAAAATAAAATAAAATAAAAAGTGAAAAAAGAGTCATCGCAACTATAAGGTGACAAGAATGAGCCAATGGGCTAGTGAATCAAGTATGAATAAAGGAAGTATGGAGTTTCTCGCAAAATGGCATGATAGTGGTTTGTAATAGCTAGTAACATTTGGTTAATAGACTTTGACTAGTTTTTATTATTATCAACCCTCTCTTAAATATAACCCATGCCTTATCCTACCCTTTTTGACTTTGTGAAATTATTAAGTGTATGGACATGTAGTGACCATCCGATTTCTTGAGGAATTGACTAACGTTGTTAGCGATCTAGGGCGTATTTTGGCGACCATCCGTTATGCAAGTAACGTTGCTAGCGAACCAAGGTACAATCTAGTGACCATCCGTTATTTGGTAACGCAAGAATTCGTTGTTAGCGAGCTATTATGTTTTGCATGAGATAGTGGCACATAAGTTTGATATTATCCCCTAAGCCCTTAAACCCAAATAAAAGTCCTCTTTGACATGTATACTTGGCGCTCACGCCATTTTGGTGTAGTTTTGTTTCATGTACAAGCTTATGGTAATATTTAGATCATGACTGAGCAAATGAGTGTCATTCCTCTTATATACTCCACCAATCATACAAATGAGTGTTTGAGTGAATTATATTTCATTTTCCTTTCGTGAGGTGTTTAGTAATGTGTATCATGCAAGAAAATCATTTGGGTATTGTCAAACATCTCGATGCTTCAACCATTAAAGCTTAAAATGATGGATCTAACTTGTACTTGTACTTGATAGATTTGCATCACATTTTCCTAATCATTCTTGTATGCCATGTGGATAATTGTTTTTCTTACTAGATTTGCTTGAGGGCAAGTGATGTGCTGCGTGTGTCGTTGCGGTTTAGCAGTTTTAATGCCTAATCAAGTTTTAAATTTATATTTAGCCGACTTATCAATAACACACACACCTAACGAGCAGTGTACCCGGTCAGTATGAATATAATGGTAAGTAGAGTGTCGATCACTAAGAGTGGAACGTATTATCTAGTTATTCTAATCAGTATTTTAATATATTAAGTTAGCTATACAATCTAATCTAACGCAAGGGGGTTCAGCCTGAGAAACTGGCACGATTTGGTTGCAATTAAATAATAAACTAAACCAATAGGCACGAATCAGCAAGTAGCACACACGTACACAGATAAATACTCGAGACAATAAGAGGGCTGTCCTTATGATAAGTAGTTTGTCACTTGTTTTATTGCTAGTGTTATATGAAGTGTATAGTTCGATGCAACGCACCGAGATTAAGTCCTTTCTCGTTGGTTCTAATCTTATCGGCGAGTAAACCCTTAATGATTACTTATGACTATCCCGTTTATCTTTCTCCTACTTTTCTACAGACCATAGAATACATAGGCATCTAATAAACAGGCGAGGGCAGAGGCATGGCGACCCGATCAACGCTCAGCTAGCCACAGAGGTTATCAATGCACTAATAAAAGTCACCAATGACATCAACATATAAACTTTAATTAATGAGAAAGTAGTTTTAAGGGAGTGCAACCTTTCCGTTGTCACGTTACACAAGCCACCAATCTTGATGAATTAAAGTTTACTAACACAATAAAACAAAACTACTTAATGAATTAAACATATGCAGCACCTTCTTACAGCTCTTGTATCTTTGATTTGGGTGTGTCTTGTGCTGCTACCTTGACTGAATTCGTCCTTGGTTTATGGTCTTCGGTCTTCTGTTCGGAACTAAAAGCTCTTAATTCGTCTGGTCTTTGGGGTATTTATAGTTACCGTCTGAGGGTAGGATGCGGCGCATCTAGTAAGTAGATGCGGCGCATGTACTTAACTTCGCGTGGGGTCCAAGATTATAATATTCAGGAATATTCGTACACCGCCAGAAGATGCGGCGTATCTTCGTCTTTGGATGCGGCGCATGTCCTCTTGAATCTTGGATCGTATCTGGTGAGATCTTGATAGCGATGCGGCGCATGTCATGAGTGAGATGCGGCGCATCTGGAACAGATTTGACTTGATCTTGTCCATTTTAGTAGACTCTTCACTTTATGCATGTTTTGCTCCATAATTAGTCCAAAATCGCCAAGTTTCACCAAATGCCTGTTTTCAACTGAGAATTACAAAAGTAAACGATTAAGTATCAATCCTCATACATAATATAGTAAAACAAGTCAATTTAATGGGATAAATGATAGTAATAAAATGTACTTATTTGAGTTCATCAAATATCCCCCCACTTGAACTTTACTTGTCCCCAAGTAAACCTTAGAATTAATCTTATGAAAATGTATCCTAAAGATGTTAGGATTTATTTTTATATTTAAGCATGTATTCGTTTTTGTCATAATCACACAACTAAACACTTAACGAATTAGAAGTAAAATAAAATATTCTGATAAAAGCAAATCTAATCGTTTAACTGTCCAGTCGCGACGAATATTCTATCATAAGCTTGGCAAGTATTCACATCTCCACCACTAAAGCCAAGGAATAACAAGTCTAAAGCGGTTAAAAAGGGTTTTTAGGCTTAAGGGTTAATTATTCTTATTCACTATCGATCTCAAATTCCAGAAAAGGCGACAAAATCACAAATACATGATCGAATCCACGAACACGATACTTGCAATTGCTCAAATCCTTAACTCGAACAGGCTAAAGATAGGTCCAAACTTCACCAATAATAATATATCAAAAAGGGCGACAAAATCATAAATACATAGCCGAATCCACGACTACGATACTTAAGATTGCTCAAATCCCTAATCTCAATAAATCAAAGGTTTGGTCGGATAAAGAATAGGGTATGGATAACATTTGGGATATAAATTGGTGTAAAATGAAAAAATAAACAAAACAAATAAATTAAAATCCTAAGTGTGGTTAATCACTATCCCAACCATCCCATGAATAAGACTCATATCATTGAATAACTCACGCTTTAACACTTGAAACACACGCTTTAGGTAGACACGAATTATACTCAACAAGATCTTAATCAAAGAATAAACCTTAGTTGACGTTCCCATAACTGCCAACTCCCATTTCAATCCATAAATATATAACAACTAGTGGTGATATCGACCACTTACATAACTTTACATCGTTGGTTTAAAAACAAACATCCAACTCTTCTTTTTCTTTTTTCTTTTCTCATTTTTTCGATTTTTTTTTTTTAACATGAAACATAAACATAGATGTGTAAAATTTCACCACATCACCAAAACAATAATTCTGGATAATTTTTCCATACTTTTCATAACTTCAGAAATAACAGTAATAGTGAAAGTAGTAAACACACGAAAAATAAACTCAAAGATATACAATTTTTACTTCCACTCCAATTGCATTGTGCAATTTCCCGACCTAACCATAGATAATGAATTACGCACGCGAACACAGGTAATGTAAGGAAACTCACTTTGCCTATAGCAATTAACCAACCACGGATCTTAATCTACAGGGTAGGCTAAGGTTTAAGGTGTAACGAAACATTTTAAACAAAGGTGTAAGAAACGAAAGGAATGGCTCTGAGGGTTTTTCTAGGGGTATCTTACTCTAAAAATGAGAGTAACAAAGGGTTTATACAGGGGTTAACTAACCAGTGTAGTTAGTTAATAACACATAACATGAAATAGGGTTTTTGGGTGTAATCCTAGAAATTTACCAATTTAGACAAGTCATTCCAATTATATAAATAATACTCATTATGGTGGTCTCGAATAGTATACAAGCCAAGTTCTAAAGTTTACAAGTCACCGGCACACTCATAGATTTGTGAATTTTGAAAAATCACAATTTTTGAAAATAGCGTCATGTGTGCAGCTATGCAACTTAGACTTTAAACAAAAACATGCTAAAAAATTTTAAAGTTTTGATATATTAAGCACATTTTAAGCATATTTTGAAAAGTTTAGGACAAGTAAGTGTTAAGTGTTCTAATTCTCCAATCCCCCCACTTAAGTTAAACAACGTCCTCGTTGTTTGTATAAAATGTTAAAAACTGGAAAATAAAAGAATTAGAACAGAAAAACTCCCCTGAGATTTGCTCGGTATGATCCTCCATTAGTGTAAGAGCAAAAATCATCTTTCTTGTGGATTAGAATGTTTAATCTTCATAGCTGATGAATCCACAGGAAATGCAGGAATCTAAAATACCACCAATGCTTCAAAACACACCTAAGGTAAGAAAGGTTCAAACTTGCATAACACATTAGTAGTTAGGAAAAATAAAACATAAAAATTAAAAATGAAAATCATCAGGTCAGTCGATGCGCCGTATCTTATGGAAGAAGATACGCCGTATCGAGCCTGGAATAAATACGGATCAGAATAAAAGATGCACCGCATCCTTAACCAGGGATGCGCCGCATTAAAATAAACTGATAAAAAGTTTTAAATTCGGAAATTAAAATAAATGCAGAAAAATTAAAATAAGATATGACCATTGCAGGAGATGCGTCGCATCTCAGGATTGAGATGCGCCGTATCCTCTGCGGCCTGACTGACTCAATACAAAATCAGAAAATAAAATAAAAGATAAGCATGGGTTGCCTCCCACGAAGCGCTTGTTTTTGTTCGAGTCACGAGCCTGACTCCACCCTTATTTACCGCGTAATAGGGTATTCTTCCCCCCACTTGGGGTCAAGTGCGGGTGATAGTAGCAATAAACACGAAAAGAGTGTAAATTTGCTAGTAAAGATGGAAGAAATAAATAAAAATCATACCTTGGCAATATATGTACATCTTTTCTACTCTTACCCGGTTTGGTTGATAAATTGGATGACTTGACCATCACATCTGAAAGAGTAGTATGTTGAGGAAAAATGAGTCTCCTTTCTTCTTGGTTAGTCTCGTTGGTAGTAAGGCGTCCCTTGACTTCTGCAGAAGATGAGAAAGGGTCTTTGGCAAGTAAAAGTTCGAGTTCCTCTACAACCTTCATAGGGTCTAAATCATCATCTTCATCAATCATTGCAGTGTTTAAGAGCTCAGCACCAAACTCTTCTTCGAACTCCACCAAATACGGGTTGATCACAGGTGCTTCAATAGGTAGTGTAATAGATTTCACCTCATCATCTTTTTGTTTTGCAACCTGTTTAGGAAAACTAGCAAGATTATTAGTAACGGGATTAATAATATTATATAAATTTGTACCACTTTGTGTTGTAAGTGACTCCAATTCATCGTGTGAATCTCCATCTTCAACTAGTGGTCTTTCTATTTTAGCATCGTCCCGAATTTCATCCTTAAATAAGTAATCCCAGATTTCTTCAAAATCCCTCGTTGGGTCAAAATCTGGTTGAGGTATGTCATCATAAACTATGGCGTCAATTGGTTCGAAATCAAAATTAGAATACTTTTCATCTTCATCCGTTGGATTGTCTAATGGTGGTAATACGATTGCAGAATATTCTTCAACGCAGGGTTCCGTATACACATCATCTTGTTCAATCTCCGGGGAAAAAGTACTATCAATAACAATTGCCGGAATTGGTTTCACGGTATATGAATCTTCTTCATCATCATTTGACATACACCAAGTGTGTTGAAACGGCAACCTATTTCTTTCTTTCTTTAACTTTTCTCGTCCAAGAATCAAGTATTCTTCCATAGTGATTTCTTTCGTTTCAATGACTTGTGCACCATATCTTGCTCTCTCCCAATCGTATATCCCATAATTGCTCAAGGCTCTTTCCTCTTCAAATCTGATATATTCTTCCATTGTAATATCCGGATCGTCCATCTTCCTGAAATAAAACTTACTCGTGCAAAAGAAGGGTGAAACGATCAAAGTAAAATAAAAGCTTCTGATATCTGCTGTTGATGCGCCGTATCCAATAAATGGGATACGCCGTATCTTAATACGTTAAAAATAAGTCAAACTTTTATTAAGAAAATAGATACGCCGCTTTAGAAATTAGAATGCGCCGTATCAATTTTAATTATCAAAAATCAATATTTATTAAAAATTAAATGCGTCGTATTAACAAAAGTTAATGCGCCGTATTTTCGTTACGTTTCAAAATATAAGATTTTTGATTCAGAGGATGCGCCGTATCGATAAAAATCGATACGCCGTATCTGTTTAATAATTCGAAAACTGTTTTTAATTAAAATAATAGATACGCCGTATCTGCTAAAGCAGATGCGTCGTATGGCGTTAACGTTTCGAAATTTTTTTTATCAAAAACAGATACGCCGTATCTTGGGGAAAAGATGCGTCGTATCGCTTTACCGCTTAGAAAAAATTTTCTTATTAAAAACAGATACGCCGTATCTTGGGGAAAAGATGCGTCGTATCGAATTAATTAAACGCGTTGTATTTTATAAAAAATTGAACGCAATACGCCGTATCTGATAAATCAGATGCGCCGTATCGTTCGATTTAGCTCAGTACAACGATAGCAGAAAACAAAAAATACGAAAAATAAAAAACAAATAAAAACACACGAAAATAAAAACAAACAAAAGCAAACAAATAACACACAAAAACAGAAAATATGCAAAATAGTACAATGAATGCAAATTAATCTAATACACAACAAAATTAGCGGTTAGATAAAAAAAATTAAAAACCTAATTAAAATACTAATCAAATTAACAGATAATAACAATTCACTCCCCGGCAACGGCGCCAAAAACTTGATGTGCTGCGTGTGTCGTTGCGGTTTAGCAGTTTTAATGCCTAATCAAGTTTTAAATTTATATTTAGCCGACTTATCAATAACACACACACCTAACGAGCAGTGTACCCGGTCAGTATGAATATAATGGTAAGTAGAGTGTCGATCACTAAGAGTGGAACGTATTATCTAGTTATTCTAATCAGTATTTTAATATATTAAGTTAGCTATACAATCTAATCTAACGCAAGGGGGTTCAGCCTGAGAGACTGGCACGATTTGATTGCAATTAAATAA
Source organism: Artemisia tridentata subsp. tridentata (assembly GCA_021014915.2). NCBI lineage: Eukaryota > Viridiplantae > Streptophyta > Magnoliopsida > Asterales > Asteraceae > Artemisia > Artemisia tridentata. The sequence goes on from CP139504.1 coordinate 345,196,158, forward strand.
TAAACTAAACCAATAGGCACGAATCAGCAAGTAGCACACACGTACACAGATAAATACTCGAGACAATAAGAGGGCTGTCCTTATGATAAGTAGTTTGTCACTTGTTTTATTGCTAGTGTTATATGAAGTGTATAGTTCGATGCAACGCACCGAGATTAAGTCCTTTCTCGTTGGTTCTAATCTTATCGGCGAGTAAACCCTTAATGATTACTTATGACTATCCCGTTTATCTTTCTCCTACTTTTCTACAGACCATAGAATACATAGGCATCTAATACACAGGCGAGGGCAGAGGCATGGCGACCCGATCAACGCTCAGCTAGCCACAGAGGTTATCAATGCACTAATAAAAGTCACCAATGACATCAACATATAAACTTTAATTAATGAGAAAGTAGTTTTAAGGGAGTGCAACCTTTCCGTTGTCACGTTACACAAGCCACCAATCTTGATGAATTAAAGTTTACTAACACAATAAAACAAAACTACTTAATGAATTAAACATATGCAGCACCTTCTTACAGCTCTTGTATCTTTGATTTGGGTGTGTCTTGTGCTGCTACCTTGACTGAATTCGTCCTTAGTTTATGGTCTTCGATCTTCTGTTCGGAACTAAAAGCTCTTAATTCGTCTAGTCTTTCGGGTATTTATAGTTAACGTCTGAGGGTAGGATGCGGCGCATCTAGTAAGTAGATGCGGCGCATGTACTTAACTTCGCGTGGGGTCCAAGATTATAATATTCAGGAATATTCGTACACCGCCAGAAGATGCGGCGTATCTTCGTCTTTGGATGCGGCGCATGTCCTCTTGAATCTTGGATCGTATCTGGTGAGATCTTGATAGCGATGCGGCGCATGTCATGAGTGAGATGTGGCGCATCTGGAACAGATTTGACTTGATCTTGTCCATTTTAGTAGACTCTTCACTTTATGCATGTTTTGCTCCATAATTAGTCCAAAATCGCCAAGTTTCACCAAATGCTTGTTTTCAACTGAGAATTACAAAAGTAAACGATTAAGTATCAATCCTCATACATAATATAGTAAAACAAGTCAATTTAATGGGATAAATGATAGTAATAAAATGTACTTATTTGAGTTCATCAGCAAGCAAAGTTCAAGTGTGGGGGATTTGATAACGCCTAAATCTAACATGTTTTTAGTAGCGTTATTCGTGTTTTTATGAATGTTTTGTGGTTATATTTATATGCTTTTGTTACTTAATCGTACCAAAGTGTGTTTGCGAAGCATTTGTAGCCAAAAACTGGAAAATGGATGAAAAAGATGCAAAAACGAGGAAGAAGGAAAAGTTTATGAATGCATGAAGATTATTGTGACAAGTCCCGCACCAAGAGGTACTTCGAAGAGTAAAAGTCCAAGTAGTAGAGTTAATAAGCTTGAGGATGAAGGGAAAGATAAAAGAACAAGAGCTACGAGCTAGAATCAAGTCAAACGAAAAAGGTCCAAAAAGTGCATATCAGCATGTTCCATCCGATCGGATGTAGCCCGCATCCGATTCGGATGGAAGCTAGTTTGAAGACCAACCGATCAGATGGACAAAATACCAATTGGTTGGATTGTTGTTGTGTTACCAAAACTTCTTCATTAAGATTTGTGACTTTACATATCCGGTTCTAGGTCCTTCCTCTCAGCATTCCTATCTATTCAATACTACTTGGAGGACAAGAGAACAATTTAATGAACCAAGACCCTTGGTTGGAGCATTTAAAGGATCATTTGATGAGTATTTAGTACACATTCAAAAAGATAATCAAAAGAATCAATCAACCACTCATCACATACTCTTAATTTTCATCAAAAAAGTCCAGGAGCAGAGGAGAGTCGAAGTCCATTCCATTTCTTGTGAGAATCATTGCCTTTTCACTTGTAATCTTATTTTCAATCATTGTAAGACTTTCAATCATTGTTTTTAATGTTCAATGTTTTAAGATTATGTTTATGTTTGTTATGAGTGGCTAGTGCCTTTATGCACTTGCTTAGATGATGTGTATTACTTATTGATTGGCATATGATTGTGATAACATGTTTTAATTCAATTTCAAGTCGATTCTAAGAACCAATTGTGATAAAGTTTCATAGTGACATTTGGTTAATCAAGTTTAACTAGTGCTAGTAATTCTAAGGGTCGAAAGAACTATTGTTATTCAACTAGTTATAATCATTTGTCTATGAATGATTGTTGTCATCCACCATACTTGGTTAAACAAAGGAACTTAATCGTGATTGTAATGAAAATGCTTTTGTCTATCAAAACGGATTGATTGTAAACCATTTTAAGGGTCGAGAGATTAATAGTTTACCTTCAATTGTGACCTTTTGTCTATAATTGGTTACCTTTTGTATTGACCATTTCTCAAGCTTGTTTGATAAAACAAAAGATTGTTTTTGTGTTTAAGGAACACCAACTTATGAACCTTGAATTGATCTTGAATTGATTTGTTAAACGTAATGCTTGTTTTTATAAACTAAGATCTTGACGAAGGTTTAATTTGTAGAAACAATAGATTAGTAACCAAGCTAATTATCTCAACCAACATGTTATCCAAAGTTATCACAATCATATTAGTCAATTGTAGTTCACTAAGTCTAAGCAAGTGTAGTTTTTAATCATTTGAGTTTTCATATTATCATTATTGCTTGTTTGAGAAATTTGCTTTTAACTTACAATTCGATTCACTACACAAATCCCTGCGAACGATCCCGACTTACCATCAAAATCTTGCTACAATGGACGAGTATACTTGCTCGTATGCGTTGTTCTTAGATTCGGTAATTCAACCCTTATAAATTTAAAACTTGCATGAACCCGAACGCATCAGGTAGGTAGGGTGTGCATCATTGGTAATACGAACATCGTATAATTGTCAAAAGTGAGATGTATGGAAATATTAGTTATCAGCATCATCATGCTCAGTTAACAATTTCGTACTGAGATAGTATTTACATCGTATCCTTCCAAAGGAAACTGGTTGGCAGGTAAGATTTATCATTCAAAGGGAGGGGACAAAACTTCCTATATTCGGGGTTGATAATTACCAGGGTTCTCATAGGAGTAGTAATGGATTACGCAGAATTAAGTAGTATCAGATGATACACTTCATATCCGACATGAGTAATGAATTCATAGAATGTGTCAAACACATTATGGTTGAATGACCATTTGGATGGTCGGAAGGTATCTAACTGTTTATCGAACAGATCGGAAGTGGAGATCAAAATTAGGAAGTGAAACTTAAATGGTGTAAGGTATCCATGAAATTTTTGAGGAATTCCAAACTTACTTGGTTACTAAGCTTAAGTTACAAAACTTTCTAGTTTCTGAAACAAATGTTCTTATGAGGCTTAGCTAAAGGCAAAGGCACGAATCAGAGTGATGCGAAAGCAATGTTACTTACATAGATGTCCTAGTCTACCCATTCCTCACCGGTAATAACTTAAGTTCTCATGGGGAAATCCTAAAGCAATATCTCAAAGGTTGTCTTATGAGCGCCTACAGTGGAAACATAATGGTCCAAACTTCACAGGCCAAGGGTAAATGTATTACAAGTCGCAGCCTGTTTCTCTGATACTATTATTGTAACACCCCAACCCGAAAAGGGTAGAAGTATTACATTATGGTGACATATCAAAGCAAACACAAGCATATGACATAAATAATACAAAATGAATTTCAAAGGTTACAAAGAGAAAACCTGAAACTACAAGGTTACAAAAGAAGAATTACAAAAATTACTAAGTCTAAATATAATCTCTTCTAGTCGTCTCTAATCCGGAATGGCTATCAAGGTATAGTCTTCTAAGTCCAAGATACTCTCCACTCATACCCAGCTTCCTACTAAAAACCTGCCGCAGGAAAAGAAATGCGGCTGAGCTTAAAAAGCCCAGTGAACAGATATATATATATAACATAACCTAACGGTAAATAAGCATAAGCAGCGAAAGGGTAAGAATACGAAACGAAAAGCATAAACATGAAAGTCATACGAATACTAAGAAGAACAAACTATCACGAATGCATGAGGACTGAATAAGTAATGAATCAAGGAAATGAAATGAAAATAAAGGAGGGTTCATATAAGGATGTGCCATAAGAACTCCATACATAATCCGTCAAATCATATCATATCTTAAAAGTGCACGAAGAAGGGAGACCTCTAAGTACTAATAAAAGTGTGAGAAGGAGTGCAAGGCACACACCACCTGGTCACCATAATCACATATACATAAAACCTAGGATGCATCCATACGCTCCCTAACAAAATATGAATGCCAGTACTGGACTGGTCACGCATATATAAAGCTGGCCAATAGTGATCGCGATAAAATACATATACATAAGGGGGAACGTCGTAGATCTATCACACCTCTACGGGAGTGTCATGCCTAAGGTGCCATCAAAGACATGGTCCTAGTACCTCTAGAACTAGTTAAGCTCAGGCACGGAATATCATATCATACACAATCAAAACTAGTATGGCAAGAGAAACGAGAAAGTAACTTAAATAAGCATGGCAAACACATAAGCATAGCATGGCAGAGACATTTAAATAAATGTCAGAATGGATCAATAAGAATGACAATCATACAATGAAAGTCATGAATCAACTAGGGAATCATATCAAGGTCAAATGTCAGGTCATCAAAGTATCACATATTCATCGTCAAAGGTTCATAATAGAAGGTTCATAATCAAATGGTTTATTTAAAGAAATCTTTATCAAATGATTTTCATAAAAATGATCTTTAATAACGGTTTTCATAAAAGTAGTCTTTAAAATTAGTTTTCCTAAAAGATAGCAAAATTCCATATAAAAGTGGTATCGCATCGTTCGTAAACATCATTTTAAAATAGTTTTTCTCAAAACATTTCCATGATATAATTAAGAAAGGTTTTCACATTTAGTCCCAAAATCAAATGAACCTTCTAAGTGTAAGGTGATTCGAATACTAATATCACAGGGTAATGAACGAATTTCAAATGGATCATGAAGAACGAATCAAAGTATAAGGGAACGTAGCAATGGCTTAGGGAATCCTAATGAATCAAGATCAAGAAAGTCAGGAGATCGAAAGCACCCTTACTGAAAAAGGGTAGAATATCTGTACCTTAAACCGCCAGGGAAACACACACTAGAAACATAAGTATCGGAATAAACTCCTTCTTCAGCGAATCTACACGAATTATAAGTTTACTTATAAGTCTTCATAGTTTCTTAATCATATAGGTTTCATTTTAGTTTTCTTTCCATTTTAGGTAACTTTCCATATTTAGTAACTTTCCAAAAATAGCAAGTTTCTATATTTAGTAACTTTCCAAAAATAGCAAGTTTCCATATTTAGAAATATTAGTTATAACATCCAATTTTTTCATTTGATCATTTTAGGGTATTAAAGATGACCATATTGCTAGTTTAGGGTTCATAATGCCATTTACATAAGTTTAGGGTTCATAGTATAGTTTTCATAAGTTTAGGGTTTATTATGCAATTATAACAAGTTTAAGGATTATAATGTCATTATGGTAAGATTAGGGTATGAAATGTAAATATCATAAAGTTACAAGATTTAACAAGTTAAGTCATTTTAGTTAGAAAAATAACAATTTAGACCCTATAGTTAAATATTAACCAAGTTATCCTTTTAAAAACCCTTTTTAAAACCTTAACAGTTTTTAAGTACGAATTTGTTATGTTTTCTCTAATTTATGAATCATATAAGAACTCAGAAATAAAATTCCCAAAAATTCCCAGAGATACTTCAATGTCTTAAATATTTTACCTAATTTTTCCATATTTTATTAAGTAGTAAAACTATAGATTAAAATTCACTTAAGCCAACTCATTCAGATTTCTGATTAGTTTTAACATACGAAAAGTTTGTAATTAGTAACCCATTTATACAAATTCAGAAAAATATAGAAAAATTCCAGTAATTAATAGACATATGAAATATTACCTAGTTCAAAGGGATTCTTCTAATTCGACACGGTTTGCAAATTAAAATTCAAAAACACAGACGGATTTTCCAGACATACGAATTCCGACTGAAACTTAATTTTCCAAAAATCAAAAGTTGCCTTCCCCACCTCTAAAAATTACAAGGTTAATTTCTACAGAAAGCTATTTTCTTGAATTCAGTTTTAGACTCCAGAAACACCCAAATACACTTGGTTATCATCATAATACAATCGATTAAAGTCGGACTAATTTCCAGATCAGAAAACTGTTTCAATATTTTATGTGATTACTCATTCAGAAACTCACCCATTAACACCCATCCTTCATATATAACTCAAAAACACATTAGGTTGATTCATACATGACCTTAATATATTCATAGTAATCATAATTATAGAACTTTCATATGGATCGATTCATATACTAAGTTTTTAGGGTTGTTATTTCATGTGACATAGTTATCATTTTATGTGGCATCTTTTTTTATCATCATATGTATTCATTATTTTGACAAGAACTTCAAGAACGAATCGAATCTAACAAGATTTAACAAGAAGTGATGATACACAATACCCTTGTAGCGTGATCAAAACACAAGAACACCACACGAATCACCAACTTCTCCTTTCCTTCCTCCTTGTGGTGATCGATCAACACAAAAAAAAAAACAATGGGTCGATTAGGGTTGTATCAAGAGTTTCAAATGGATTAAACATGACGTGATTAAGCTTACCATAGGACAAGAACACCACAAAGATCACCAAAACTTCTTCCTTGGAAATTCTTGGATCGAACAAGATGAGAGGGAAAAAAAGATGTCGACAATTTAGAGTGTGAGAAGTTAGGGTTTTTTTTTTTCGGTTATGTGATTAAGATAGGACCGAATATGTGTGTTTTGGGTTAAGTAGGGAATGTATCAATCTCCATAATGGGCTAACAAATCAACTTTTAATGCATCCTTATCTCTTGTTTAAGCTTGGGGCGAAAATATGTGTATATAACACATTAAATGGATCGACTAGTATTGTGTTAGATGTAGAGATTTTATTTTGTACATAATCTTATAATGTAAGGTTTTTTATTTTTTTTCATTTTTTTTTTCGAGCTTAATTCATTACATAGCATAAGTCATAATCACTTTAGGTTAAGTACAATAAATGTTACTTATAGGATATTCATAAGTTCTCAAAATTTTAAATTTGAGGGCATTTTTGTCATTTCGGATTATATTAATTTCGGGGTTTTACAGTGGATTTCTCACAATTCGAAATGATGGGTCCATGCTCACCTATGAAGACCTCCAAGAGATCAATGATGATGATCTGGAGGAAATGGACCTAAAATGGAAAATTTCTCTTTCTTAGCATGAGATCCAAGAAGTTCTATCAAAGGACGGGGAAGAAGCTCTTAATCAGCAATACTGATACTGCTGGTTTTGACAAGTCAAAGATAGAGTGCTATAACTGCCACATGATGGGGCACTTCTCAAGAGAATGTAGAAGGCCAAGGCAGCAAGATAGCAAGAAAAAAGGTTTTGGAAGCACATCTAAAACAAGGGAGGTTTCTGAGCCAAACTCAAAAGCTATATTAGCTATTGATGGCTAGGTTTTGATTGGAGTTTCATGGCTGATGAAGAAGAAGATTCTTCACAGATGGCACTCATGGCTTTTTCTACTACTGAGGTACAATCTCATAAAGCTTGTTCAAATGCTTGTACTGCTCTTAAATAATTACAAACTTTAATCAAACATTATGATGAACAAAAGAAAGAGCTAAGCAAAGCTCATCAAAACTACATTAATTATAAGTGTGGTTTAGAATCAGTAGAAAAGCAGATCTTATACTACAAAGAAAATGAACTTGCTTTTTCTGATGAAAAAGCTCTTCTTAGACAAGACATATTCTTTAGAGATGCTGAAATTAAGCTTTTGAGAGAGGCTTTTGATAGGGTCAAAAAGGAAAATGGAAACATTCACTTGACTACACAAACACTAGAACATGCTTCTAGAGGTGTGACCAACATGATAGAATGTCAAGTGATTAATAGAGCCAAGTCAGGAGTAGGATATAAGAGTGTCCCACCTCCATACAGAGGTATTCCTAAACCCCCAGGGATTGACCTAGAAAATTCAGGTGTCCCTGAATTTCAACAACCTGAGCTACAATATAGTGTACAGCCAAAAACAAAGCTAGTTTTTGATTAGCCTAAGAAAGTTGGTGAAAGTTTAAGTAAAACTTCACTTTCTGAGGACAAAGTGTCCTCTGATAGAAGATCAGATAGTGTAGTCATTGAAGACTGGGAATCTGATGATGATGAAGATGAATAGGTTATGTCTAAACCTGAAGTGGTTAAGAAAGCAGGAACAAGTGTTCCTAAGATAGTCAAACAAAATGCTGTTAGGCCTAAAACCAACATTAAATATGTTAGGCAACCAGTTAGATATTGTGAACAACACAGATCCACAAACAAGCTCAGAGGTGACCATAGAAGTTGGAATAACCTCAAGTCTCACCAAAACAGTGATGACTTTGGATTTTATAATAAAGCTTGTTTCACATGTGGAAGTTTTGACCATCTTATAGCTTTTTGCAACCAATGGGTATCTGGGTATGAAAACAATAGGGTGAATTTCAAAAGGCAAACTCCTCAAACTCACTTTCACTCTTGTTCTAATTTTCTTAGATCATCACCCAAAACAGTTTCAATTAAGTCTGGCTTAAAACAAGTTAATTCTGCTAGACCATTTAAGTCTGTTTACCCAAAACCAGCAGTTAAAAATGCAAAATCTACTTATAAATATGCATTAAAAACTGCTAGAAGGCCAATTCAATCAAAAGCAGTGGTCCAAAAACAAGTTTGGAAAATTAAGGGTACAACTACAAAGCCAGCAGTTAATTCTGCTAGGCAAGTAGTTAATACTGCTGCTTGAAAAAACAGGGTAAATGTTGTTAAGGCCTCAGCATGTTGGATTCTTAAATCCAATGTTGCATCAACTGTTCTTAAGAGATTAAATTTCATTGATGCAAGAGGCAGATCCAAGTCAGTAATGGCTTGGGTCCCCAAAAGAAACTAATACTTCTCATTTCTGTGCAGGAACATTCAACTGATAAACAAGAGGATCAAGGATACTCAGATAGTGGATGTTCAAGGCACATGACAGGCAACAAGTCTTATCTCTCAGATTTTCAATCAATAGATGGAGGCTATGTTACCTTTGGATGAGGTGTTGGTGGCAAAATTTCCGATAAAGGTACAATTAAAACTTGAAATTTAGATTTTGAAGATGTGTACTATGTACAAGAGCTAAATTATAATCTTTTTAGTGTCTCACTAATGTGTGACAAAAAGAACAAAGTTCTTTTCTGTGACACTGAATGTCTTGTACTTTCTCCTAATTTTAAGATGCCTGATGAAACTCAAGTGCTTCTTAAAATTCCTAGAAAGGGCAATATGTCAAGTGTAGACATGAAGAACATTGTTCCTAAAAAGGCTTTAACTTGTCTTGTTGCAAAGGCCACATTGGATGAATCAATGTTATGGCATAGGAGGCTTGGTCATATTAATTTCAAAACAATAAATCAGATTGTTAAGAATGGTTTGGTAAGAGGTTTACCTCAAACACGATTTGAAAATGATCAAACATGCATTGCTTGTCTTAAAGGCAAACAACACAAGGCCACTTGTAAGCCCAAGATTTTAACTCTATCAATCAATCATTGTTTATGCTTCATATGGACTTATTTGATCTTACAAATGTTAGAAGTATGCAACATAAGAGATATTGTCTAGTTATTACTGATGACTATAGTAGATTTACATGGGTTTTCTTTTTAAGTACTAAGGATGAGACACCTAGAATCCTTAAGACTTTCATTACAGAGATAGAAAACCTAGTAGACAAGAAAGTAAAATTCATTAGATGTGATAATGGGACAGAGTTTAAGAATAGAGTTATGGATGACTTCTGCAAAAAAAAAAGGTATTAGGAGAGAATTTAGTGTTGCTAGAACTCCACAACAGAATGGAGTTGCTGAAAGGAAAAATAGAACACTAATAGAAGCTACTAGAACTATGTTAGCTGACTCTAAGCTACCTATAACTTTTTGGGTTGAAGCAGTCAACACTGCTTGTTATGTCCAGAATAGAGTTTTAGTTGTCAAGCCTCACAGTAAGACATCATATGAACTTTTTAGAGGTAGAAATCATGCAATAGGATTTCTTAGACCTTTTGGATGTCATGTGACAATTCTGAATACCTTAGACCATTTAGGAAAGTTTGAAGGTAAAGCAGATGAAGGATTCTTAGTTGGATATTCTCTCAATAGCAAAGCTTTTAGAGTATATAACTTAAGAACCAAGAAAGTAGAGGAAAACCTACATGTGGAATTTTTAGAGCATAAATCCAATGTAGAAGGTCAGGGACCGAAATGGCTATTTGATCTTGAGACTCTAACGCATTCAATGAATTATGTGCCTATTGTTGTAGAACCTAATGAATTTTCAGGTTCAAAAGCTGATGAAACATCAAATGAGGCAAGGTTAGACAAGGAGACAAATCAAGATCATGTATGGATGCCAATAAGTACAAGTATGGAATCGTTATGCTCGAGGTTTGCTAGACCTCATCAAGGAATTAACACAATAATAATGAATAACAATCATTGTATGCAGCGGAATAATCAAACGAATCATTATTATTAAAGAAGGTCATCAAGCTTACAAACCCTGGGCGTCCATTAGAGGACTTGACACCTAGACACACATACACACCTTTAATGACTACATTGTGGAAGACATACTTATAAAACCTACGCCCTACCCTCTTTATATACTAGAGGATTAGGGTTAAAAGACTCTAAATTGACAATTAAGGTCCTTTATCTTTGTCTTCATAAGTCTCCTCCATCTTTCATGTTTTTGTCAATATCAACTCATATTTAATTCCTAACTATCTTCCCCTAGTTGATATGACAAAACCAAGCTTATAAAAGATGTCGTCTTCCCCTTGAGCCATGCATACCATCAAGGATCTTCAAGCTGCAAATCTTCAGAATATTCTTCCCCTTTTTGTCACACTCAACTAGGAAAAGAAAAAGAAATATGCAACTTTGATCGTCTAATACCAACCAGTACCATACATCCAATCGAGTCTTCTAATGTCTTGAATTACCCACCATTAAGAACACCAAAACGCTTACTTATTAAATGAACTCAAGACATAAAAATCCCAAATCTTCAGTAAGAATACCAACGAGTAATCATAAAAAACTTCACCTTGATGTAGCACATAAATGGTTAAACAATTAAACATTGATGCTTCCCCTGAAGCACATATGTTAACCATGTAAAAGAACTGTTCGAATAACTAACCACCAAGTATTGGGAAATTCACTTAAGTGGTTAATTCTGGTAGCTTTAGTGTTAAGTCTCGTGAGTTCCAAAGTTAAGTCTGCTGGTTAAGTCTGCTCTTTGATAGTTAAGTCTGGTGGTTAAGTCTAGTGGTTAAGTCTGGTGAATACCAAGATTAAGTCTACTCTTCGAATGTTAAGTCTACTTGCTGGAGATATTAAGTCTGGTTGACTGGATGGATAAGTATACAAAAGTCAATTATATATGGTAGATAATATCTTACCCCATGTGATCAGTGATTATGTTATATTCTCAGAACAAGTTGTAAACATAGATACATGTTGTATCTTAGTTACTGACTCACATAGGCTAGCAAGTAGTTCGACAAGACTTGACAAGAATTAACAATATTGTAAAGATCTCCTTGGACTATAAAAGGAGATTTTAGCTTAGTCATATGCACGTGAATAAGAGTGTATATTTTCAAGTGATTAAGTTTTATATGTTGAATAAGAACATTTGAAAAAACTTTCATATTCATAACTGACAAGGACAAGAACAATCATAAACATTATTAATAATATTGAATCCTTTGATATTATACTTTCGGTGTTCATTGTTCAATATACACAAGCATCACTGTTTTATTTCCATAACCAAAATAACCTTCTAAGTGTGATTAAGTAGATTCTGCATACTTGATCATATTAACTCAACATATCACATACACAAAGCAACAAAGGTTTAACCACCTTATAGTGTATCGAAGTATCCTCACAGCTACTCTACCCGATTTCTCAGGCTTCGACAGTATCTTCCTAACTGGCTTGTCAATCAATACCGTAATGGGATGAGCTTGAAAGTATCTTCGAAGATGCCTTGCAGCATAAACCAAGGCTAAGATTAGCTTTTCCAACTCCGGATAGTTTAACTCAGCTCCTTGCAGGACCCTGCTAACAAAGTAGATCGGGACTTGCTTCTTATCCCTTTTCACCAAAAGAACAGCACTGATGCTTTTGAAGGATGCCACAATATACATGAACAACACTTCGCCTTTGATTGGGGCTGTAAGTGTTGGTAAGATTTCCATGAACTCTTTCAGCTTTTGGAAAGCGGCTTCTGCATCACAACTCCATTCGAAAGTCTTTTTATCTGTACACCCCTTGAGTGTTTTGAAAAATGGTAAAGAAAGATCCGCCCCTTTCGACAGGAACCTGCTAAGTGCTGCGAGCTTCCCATTTAGGCTTTGTACTTCTTTCAATGACTTTGGAGCTTGTAGATCAGTGATGGCTTTGACTTTTGAAGGGTTAGCTTTGATCCCTTGCATCGTAATCAGATGCCCTAAGAATTTTCCTTCTTCCATGCCAAATGAACACTTCTTGGGGTTAAGCTTCATATTGATTGCCCTCAATTGAGCGAAGGTTTCTTGAATGTCAGAGAGTAGGTCTTCCTCAGTCCTACTTTTTATTACCATATCATCAACGTAGGCTTCCAAGTTCCTCCCTATCTGCTTGTGGAAGGCTTTGTCGACCAACCGTTGATAAGTTGCCCCTGCGTTCTTCAAACCGAAGGGCATTTTCTTGTAGTAATAGACACCCTTTCCTGTGTAGAAGGCTGTCTTCTCCTCATCCTCTTTCGCCATTTGTATTTGGTGATACCCTTTGTAGGCATGCAAAAAACATTTCAAACAGAACCCCGAGAGGGATTCGACCTTCCAATCAATTTCTGGCAGAGGGTAGCAGTCCTTTGGGCAAGCTTTGTTGATGTCAGTGAAATCAACTCACATTCGCCATCCTCCGTCACTCTTCTTTACCATAACTGGATTAGCTACCCAGGTTTGGTATTTTACTTCTCTTAGAATTTCTGCTCGTACAAGTTCATCCACCTCTTTGCAAGCGGCTGCATTCCTTTCAGGTGCCAGGCTTCGTCGTTTCTGCTTAATTGGTTCCATGTGCTTGAACTCATTAAGCTTATGCTCTGTACCGAAGGGCTTTCCATCGATCATGAGATTCCTAGGAACCCTTGCCATGTCTGAGTACGTCCATGCGAAAACGTCCTTGTTGGCTTTGAGTAGCTTTTCCAATTCTGCATTGAAGTTGGCAGGGAGTTGCTTTTCGATTATCACCGTTTGCTCTGGATAGAGCTCATTTACCACAATACGTTCTTTGGCATCTGTACAACTTAGAATGGCCTTCGGAGACTCTTCGGGACTTTCTTTGATCTTTTTTCCAACATCTCCTATCTTTCCCTGATTGTAACTAGAAAATACGGTTCCTATCCCATAAGGTGTATGGAATTTACCGTTGCATGTATGGTGGAGGCTACAATACCCATCTTTTGCATGGCGTTCCTTTCTATCAACAGATTATAAGGAAATTCGAACCTTACGATAGCAAATGTGAGAGTTTCTGTCCTTGCAAGCTTACCTTCTCCAATTGTTATGTCCAATGGTACTTCTCCCAGAGGCCACGAATGCTCACCGGAGAACCCTACCAAAGGTATCTTCGTATCAACCCGTTGTGACCTGATCGAAGGCTTGAGCTTAAGAAAACAATGCTCATATATGATCTCGCAGGAGCTTCCGCAGTCCATGTAAGCTCTGTTTACTTCTCGGTTGAAGATTAGGACTTTGATGACCACTGGATCATTCGAAGGGACTTGGCCTGTAAGAGGAGGAAATGTTAGCTCCCCTACTTTGTTTACCTCCTGCTCCGTTACATTTCTTTTTAAGCTGGCTTCGCCCCAATGAACCATGAGTATTGGGGCTTCGAGAGGAGTAGTATCTTTAGCCAATTGAGTGTCGGACATTTTTTCCTTTCCCTTCTTGATACCCTTCACCAAATGTGCTAATTGCCCAGACTTTACAGCTTCTTCTATCTGCTTCTTTAGCTCCCTGCAACTGTTCGTATCATGGCCATAATCTTTATGAAAGTGACAATACTTGCTGGTATCCCTATTTTTACCCTTGCTTGTCATGCGAGGGGGTGCTTCGAAGGCCTTAGCAGCCCTCTCTGTTGCAAGTATTTCCTTCAGAGATTTGGTTAAGTTTCCTAGAAAACCGTGGTTAGGACCTTTGTACGAAGAAAACGTGTCTCTACTTTTGTTCTTGTTCTTTGACCCTTCCCACACATAATGCTTTGAGAACTTGTTATTGTTGTCTCTATCGATCGGAGCACCATTAGTAGATATTTCCTTTGCTTCAATCCAAGTATATGTCTTTTCCATTAACCCCTTGTAAGTTGTCGGAAGGTCAGTGGATAAGAATTCCACCAAGCTCCGATTTCGAAGACCATGTACGAAGCCTGAGATACGCTGATCTTCGTGTAGACCCAAAATCTGCAAAGTTTCATCGGTGTACCTAGTGACGAAAGCCCTTGTGCTTTCGTTCTCCTTTTGTTTAATGTTGTGCACTGTCAGATGGGTCCTTGTAAACTTCTTTTGCTGGCTGAAGTGTGATCGGAACTTAGCCATGAGATCATCAAGATTGACAATGATGCCAGGCTTTTGCGCATTCCACCAAATACGGGCAGAATCGCGTAGGGTATACGTAAATATGTGACAGGCTACAGGCATGACCCACTTTTGCATCTTAATAGCCCCTTCGAACAAATATAGGAAATTGTCTGGATCCCCCTTCCCATCATAAGTCCCAATATGCGAAGGCATTTTCAACCCATCAGGCAATGGGTAGTCTTCTATAACAACCCGTAATTTTCAGGCCATTATTTTAATACTTTGATAGGTTATTTCACTTTCACATAGACTGACACCACACGCAATCCAGGAACAGACAGAAAATCATGAAATGTTAGAAAATAATTAAAGACTCGGAGATAAACTTAAATAATATCTGACAACTCTAAAAATATGAACTCTCGGATTAGAGACATTTAAGGACGGAACCAGACTTGACACTGTTTAGCGGGACTCAAGTGCTTAAGCTACTCACCTTATCTTTTAAAACATTACAAATAATAATACAACTTATATAAAACACACCCTCTATACACTCCTAAATAAATAAAATCCTACAACCCTACACCCACTAACCCATCTCCCAAAATACTTTAACTGCTACTCTCCTTTTCTTTGTTCTTGTCGCCATTCCTTCTTCCCCAAAAAGACTGAGTTCGATCCATCCCCATCACCACACACACAAAATTAATGATAGTTGACCATAAAAACTATTATCCCCTCACCTTCACAGGTTCACTTAGGGTTTAGAAACCCATATAGAGATTTCACACCAATTAGGAAGGATCATCTTCCCACAATCTGAAAGTAGTATGGAGTTAAACTCCATTATTCTCCACAAATCTCCACCTCTTGGGAGAAATTCGAACCACACCAAATTACAAACACACCCAAAGATTGAGAAGTTCTCAAGATCTAGGGCACAAGTGGTTCGAATAGGAGGCTGTGGGGGTTAATCTTGGAGCTTTTGAATTCAGATTGGAGGGTTTGTTATATTGTTCGAACGCCAACAAATTTACCAGGTTAATCATTGACTTTTGTTTTGTTATATTTTCGAGTCATCAGTTAGAGAGTGGGTCGAATAGAAGATTATTTGGGATTGGTGAAATTATTTTGGTTAATTTCGAATTAAAATATTTAGGAACCCTTGATTTAGAAATCTAAAGGAAAAATATTAGTTATAATAAAAATGGGTCGATTAAGGTTTGACCTTTTTATGGGTCATGGGTTATTTATTATAATGGTAGTAAGATTATTAAGAGATATTGAAACCTTATGATGATAAAATTGTGCAGTCGAATTTATAGAGGCAGTAGCAGTTAGGATGTTGAAAGGATTGTGTTTGTGAGATTTTGTGTGATTGTCGAACTTCATTAGAATGGGCAGTAGGATGTCGAATGGATTTTGGGTTTTAGAACTAGATTAGAATGATTGTAAATTGAAGTTGTGTTGTGGGATGGTGGTACATTCGAACCATAATAATGGTAGCAAAGGTAGTAGCCTCGAAACCTAGGAATGTAGAACTTAGGATGGATTGAAAGTCATGATTGTGGTTATGGTTCATACACATTAAGGGTATAGTGGAAATGATGATCACACCTAGACATCTCGCTTGGTTATGCCTCAACTTGAGAAAGAAACGTGGGAATGTGACCCTCGAATAAGCACCAAAACAAGCCAAATGGGTGTGATTTGGTTAGGAAAGAAGGTAAGAGAGCTAGATAATTTGCGTTGTTTTGAGACCCCTAAGTGCACCCTTTTGCCGACCCTAAACGAGCCACAAAACTTGCGTAAACCACCACTTGGACACCCCAAGTGGCTTGAGCTCGAGTAGTACTAGAGCATGGATTATCAAGTGAGACCTAGGCTCGATTTGGTAGCACCTTAGGAACCCCAAATGAGACTGCCAAGCAATAAACTTGGCGCAGGGATTTGTTTTCCCTCACATGAAACACCAGGCAAACCAAACACCAACCATAGGCTCATCTTAGAGGTCATATTATAGCCCATCTTAAGTGATATAAGTACTTGAAAAAAAATGGAGGAGTGGGCTTAGGTAAGCCCATTACACTCACTCGAAACACCCTTTCCCAGCCACTTTTGAAGGCCCATATGTGAGCCATTAGCCCACTAGAAAAACCCATAGAGACAGCCCAATTAGAATAAACTACTAAGTCAAGTACACATTTTATGAGGAATTGTCGCGAACAGTTAAAATGAACACTAGCCATTACCTACAATAAAATGGTATTAGCAAATGTATGAACATGTAAAAGGGAAACTTGTATAGCCGTACATATAAAACACGACGACGATAATTGACACGTTAAACGTTGCTAGCACAATATAGACGACTTTATGAATTCACCAATGATAGGACATAATATTGACATAAGAAACACAAATCGTATACAAATTTGTGTATAGTGAAAAATGACGAACCAGTTTCATGCTAAGGTTAGACAATAACTCACATCGAAACATATATAAAAGTTAACACTTACATTTTGTTTTAAAAACTAAATCAATTAATCCATGCGTCACTAATAAAAGCAACGGATGATATAGCGCACGTGTAGGATTCTACAAAAATCCATTGTAATAATTCTTATTAATTAATGATAACCGCAAGTTACTGTTTAATAAAACCCATTTTTACGGGGAAATTTAAAATTTTCTCTTATTATTATTCTTACCACGTATTTTTGCCTCGCCTTAGTCACCACCCACTAGACTCTATATGTGCCAAACCACAGCCCCAGATGTCGAGTATTTCAATGATAACCACAACCATTTCGTTTGTCCCATTTCTACCCAAAACGTATAGACAAAATTCCCAAAACTCAACCATTTTGAAACCCGATTTTTCCTACGTTCCTCTAATAATATTTCTAACATAATGAGATGTTTAAAAGAAGGATTGGACTGTAGAAAAAGTCTGTGGCTCGCTAGTTTCATTTTGGCACCTTTATTAATACAAACCGAATACATATATACTTCAAGAAACAAAATACAATGTACCTACTTCCAAATATCTTTCCCAAGATCTACTAGTGTTAGTAAACAAGCTTAGGTATCCTCTCAATCACTGGTCATCCACAGTGGAGGCCAATGATAAGCTTTGAAAGTCAAGAGGTCAAAGAAACGTGTGTATATCCTTCTATAAGAATACCTCATCCTATTCCACCCTACCGTACTCACATTTCACTTTCTTTCACCTCACCAAATACCCTAAAACGTTCAAAAACTTTCTGTCTCTCCTTTGGAAGCAAATGGGTTAAGAACAGGATACGTAAAAACGTATTTTGGCTCTAGCGAGTGAACTGTCTTGCTTTCGTGTTTCATTCGAACCCCACAGCTTCTTCACCACCTTTCTAAGGTGTAGTAAGTATCTCTAGATCCCATTCTATCTCAGTTTCTCACATAGAAACCTCATCATGCATAACTCACGTTTTTTTTATTTGAACGTATCATATTTTATTTCATTCATTGCCAAGTTAATATGGTTAAGTAAATTACATGAGATGATCAACTGTCTCTAAGGACTACTCATGATCACCTACATACACGTTAACACATCATGCATTGCATCATTCATAAAAGTTATCATTCGAACGTATAACATTTATACGTTACGTGCATATTTAAAATGTATTGAACATGTATAAATAACGAAAACACTCACGTAAGGCCCTAAGGATCACTACTCACTCTCCTCTCAACTCCACAGATCATTAAACATGTTAACTCAACCCACGAACACATTGAAACTACACGTTTAACATATATGTGAACGAACCACAAAAATTTAACTAAGTCTTTTATTTTGAAAATGTGCCGAGCTCGCTTAGAAAACCCTCGTGTATCTCATAAACTTGTCACACAAACGTATGTTTTCTTCACGCGACCCATTTAACCACCTAACTAGCTACATTTTTCGTTCATACCACAAGCCATGAAAACCACGACAAGACCCTTTAAAACAGCCAAAGTGTTTCGCAAAAATCAGCTCTGAAAACCCTTAAACTATAACGAGTGGGCTCAAAGCGCAACTCACTGTTTTAATAAGCTATTAATAAGATGGCTTAATGGCATTTTCAGGATAAGCTTTTGATGGAAAAATGAACCATTTTGATAATCCAAACTGTAAAACCCAAAATTTTCAAACATGTAAAATACCCAGAATACCCTTTGATCTCAAATTAATAAAAGACGTTTAACACATCAAAACATTTCATTCCGAATAATTAACCGTTAATAATGGAATGAATAAAAACTAAAAAAATATAATAATAAATCAATAAAGACTTATGATAAATGAAAAGTACATATTTAAATATCATCACACGCCACTAATGCCTAAACTAAATTCTTTGGTGTAGCCATTATTTGAAAATATTAGCATTGAATGGCCTCAAATCAAATCACACAAAATTGCTAGTTACCTAATATGAATACCCATCACACGTCATTTGTTTTTAGAAACCAAATCATGATTCACACGTGTTTCCTTCATCGTGTACCCATAATTCTTGTAAATTTCCTTTTGGATATTCCATCACACATCTGCCTTTTTATACCACTCATGCACACGTTTTTGTGTGTTACACATTCTCTTAAATACAAGAAGCACTAAATAAAAACCCTAAAGACTTCACACAATATTGGCGGCTGTTTTTCTTTTGTTCCTTACTGTTCGATTCACAAAGGCAGCAAAACAAAAAGACTCCTTGGTGGCTACTATTTCTTCTTCTTCTTCCTGTACGACTCAAAAGGCAAGCAAGGGTGTGTTTCGGCTTGAACTCGACATTTTCTTAGTCGCGGTACTCTACAACAAGTTCGAGGAGTGGGTGTTCGTGTTTTCCTTGTGTGTTTTGATCATGCTACGAGGGTACGGTTTCGACCTTGTTTTATTTCCTTTTAATTGATCTCCTTATCAACGTATGAAAGTCACATGAAATCTTAACTAACGTTCATAAATAACGACTTTAAAAGCCTACATATATGTATCGATCTCTATTCGACTTTCATGTTTTCATTTTGACTTGTGTTGTATTTAACCCTTTTGACACGTATAAAACTAATCATGATCGAACTAAAATAAAAGAGACCAAAGCGCTGTTTCGTGTCCTTTTTCTGCATCAAACAACAGCCATGGGAAATGGTTGAATCAGTGTCGAGCCATAAAAGAGATAGCATGCTATCTTGTGTTTTTTTTTTTCTGTGTCGAACAACAACCATAATAGGAGTCACAAACTTATTGAACTGATCCTGTATGCAACCCATAAAACTCGCTTGAAATCATAACTTCTTCCACATGAAATAACGATTTTGGTAACCTTATATATATCGATTGCAAGACGCTGTTTCATTGAACTTGTGTTAATCCACTTTATACGACCCAAACATATTGTATATCCAATCCTAACGATCTAAAAGAAAAGAAATAAGTCATGGTTGCGTTTGGTTTGTGCTCGGTAATAAAGAAAACACAAAGAGGAGTCGCGACTCAATCTTGGTGTCGCAAGGGTAAAACGGGCTATAATGTCTCAAATGCTATCTCTAATGTAATGATGTATCGACGTGTTGATAACTGATGCAAGCCTCATGAAAAATCTGTTGTAATATATATACTACTCGACCTGGTTAATTACGAGTCTCACATGACCCATAAAATGCGACTTTAACCTGAATATTAACTTAAGAACTAAGAAGAGAAGCGTACATGTTTATTCATGTGAAAAAGGAGCAGAGTTTGTGTCGATCAGGGAAGCTAAAAACATGTGAGTCTGTAACATGGGTGAGGGTGATCGAGTCTATGTGAGACAGGTTTTCTATTTGGATTTCAAAAGGGTGAAAGTGGTTGGGTTTGAAACTGTTGGTACGTGTGTGTGCGCATGGTATTCATGCATTATTGCTTCATATTGTGTGTAAACAGATATTATAAGTACTAAAGTGGATTTAAGTTGTGGGATGAAAATTCATGTGTGTGTTGTCACAATCAGGAGTTTAGATTAATTATTGTATTGTTTTGTCTCACGTTAAAGTTTTTGTGATAAAAGAGTTTTGGTCTTATGTAACTCGATAAAGATTTTGTGTGTGTCTATTTGTTGTCGAGTTAAACATAGCACATGTTATGGCTCATGGTAAAAGATTACAACTAGTGTATGTCCTATGACGTATATATACATACTTTAAAATTGATATAAAATTTACACCTTGAATACCATTTACATTACGCACAAGCAGGAGTTGGTTGTATATTATAACCCCAATATGAGTATCTATAATCCGGAATTGAATAAAAGACTACAAATATGACATAGTGTTTATTACATATGACAACGGGGTAAATCTTGCACATAGTTTAAAGAATGATTTACGATAAGTATACTATAAGTGGTTGTAAAGTATTGAACATGGTAATCAGTCATGTCACCAAATAATAAATGATTCTAAATTCGTGTAGATTCGCTGAAGATGGATTTGCTTCCGATCTTTATATTTCTAGATATGTTTGCACGTGCGGTATAAGGTACAGATATTCTGCTCTTTGTATAAGGAGCCTTCAGTCTCTATTTTGATTCGTATTAGGGTTTCCCCTATGCCATTGCTATGTTCCCTACACTGTGATTTGAACCTTTGATATTTGAACCTTTGACATGTGAACCTTTGATATGAACTTTGAGATTTGGACTATGATTATGACCATGTGAACCATTGCTTTGATATGAACCTTTGACCCTTAACCCCAGTTTGATACCCGAGCCAAATGTGTTTCCTAGCCATGAAGGTAACATGGCCATGTCTTTGATGCACCACTGACATGACTCTAGTGTACTCGAGTGATGTTGTACACCGTCCCCATTGTGATTGTGATATGCGCGCTTTATATTTATTATGGCCAATGTGATTTGTGTGGGGGGCGTATGGATGCATCCTAGATTTGTATTGTGATTGTGATATTGTGATATGTGATATGTGGTGACTGATGATGGGTGCAATCCACGTCTTTCACAAAATGTGGGAGTTGATCACTCCATTGTGGTACATGAGGACACCCCTCATATTATCCGGTTACTAAAGAGGTATCCCCTCTAGATTGCTACAGGATTTTGATATGTGATGTGATATGTGGGCTCGTGGTGGATTACTGTCCTAAACCTTTACTCTTTATATCTTATACATTATGCTATATTCGTTTGTTTCCGTTTGCTTTCGTTTCCGTTTATTATATATCTGTTCACTGTGCTTTTTAAGCTCAGCCGCGTTTCTTTTCCCGCGGCAGGTTTTAGTTTGGAAGCTGGGTATGAGTGGAGAAAACTTGGATTTAGAAGACCATGATAGATATTATGGATTAGAGACGACTAGAAGTTATTGTATTTCGAATTAGTAGTTATTGAAATTTTCATTTGTAACCTTGTATATTCAGTATTTCATCTGTAACCTTGTGTTACTATTGATGCATGCTTTGTTTTGATCTGATATGAAACCATTATTATGACATCGTTACCCTTATCGGGTTAGGGTGTTACACAAACCCTCCCCAAGACCCACGAAAATCGTAAATATTAATGGGCCACTAAATAGCTCGTTAAAAGCCCATTAACAGCTAAAATAAGCAAACGGACTAATAAGCCGATGAAATAAGTTAAAAATCACTTAAATAAGCCTTAGGAAAACTCGCCATATTTTTCCCTACATTTTTCACACTTTTGGATAAAAATGTAACGCACATTGACTAGAAGGACTAAAACTGCCAATCCGAGAATTGTGTGGACTGAAGTTGTGAACACAGAACATATAGGTTAGAAATTGACATATGATTAAATTCCAAGCCGTATATGTACATATGAACAAATTTTGGACTATTTATGGACTTTGGACTTAACGAAGGACTAACGACGTAAAGCAAACACAGTTAGGGTAAAAAGTGTGAAATCTAGAAAAGAACAAGGGCCTACTGTTTTTACTTGACATTCTTATTTCATTTTCCATTTTTCGTCTTGCATTCACGTCATATGCATATTTACCCATTTTATTTATGTATTATTTAACTTTCGTTACGAGTTATCATTGCATAGCATTTCAACGCTTTTGAAGAATAACATTACGGATTACTTGACTTAAAAATTAAGATAATCATAATATATAACATTATTCTTGCATTGTAAGCACTTTAAAGCATAACACACTCCCACTCAACGACCGGGTCGTTATTCATTATTCATCATTCATTTCGCATCCACCACTAGTATTTAGTCAGATTCTCAGACACTTGTATTTACCAGGTTTTGTTTTGGAGCCATTACCATAATCACACCCGAATTTACTTTCACCATCACCAGTAACATTTAAGGTGAGTCATAGCCTCACTTTTACTATTTTACAATTTTAAACTCCGTGAGGGAGATAAATGCTACAAACAGATCACAAGTATTTTTCTGTATGCTACCTGACTTGATATATGCCTAAGTTACCTTATTGCCACAAGACCCTTTATCATGAGCCATTAATCACTTGTATGTGAACGCGAATATAATGAATAGATCTATTAGAGGTTAACGACCTATCCCACTAATACTTTGACGTAATGCTTTTTTTTGCTAGTCGTATTAGTCGCGATGCATTATATTTGAGAAAAATAGGAATTGGCAATTACCTATTACTCGAGGACAAATATCCGTCAGTAACCTGATGCGACTCCTCTGTTTTATGGTACTTTGTTAACATTTGCGTGTCATGAGACTTAGGGCAATATATATGAACTGCAATATCAACTTTTCAAACTGATTGTAACACCAATACAATCCTACTTGTGTATCGAACTGATTATTAAACTTCAAACTCTATGATTTCACTCAACATTTTTGTTGACTTTTAAGCATGTTATCTTAGGAAATTAGCGGAGCAAAGCAAGGCTTGGAGTGGGCAGAAATGTACCTTTACTATTTGGTGTAAAATAAAGTTGTAATTCAGTTAAACCTATGTTCCTTCAAGGAATTTTTATTTCTCTGATATAAACCTTTGTAACTGAATTCGTATTATGGACCTATATAATTTAAAAACGCCTCATTTGAGCCATTTTCTATAATAGTGACTTCGATCCTCTCGGTAATACCCCAATTTGTCTTCCGCTGTTGTCTTGAAAATAAGGGGGTGTTACAGATTGGTATCAAAGCCTTAGTTATAGAAAACCAAATATTTTCAAACGTTGGACTATAACCACATTTTCAAACAAATTAATTTTACACCATATTATCTTAAGCCCTCCGAGCCTGCTTGCTACCGCGCTCAATACGTTATTCACCAGGATTATTTTACACAAGACTTTACATGATTGATATTTACTTACACAACTAGATCATCTCATGCTTACATTACACCACTTGATGTTAGTAATTACTTAGTTTTACTATATATGGATTATTACAGTACCATGTCATTCGTTACGCATTTTAGTGTATCATCGGATTCTGATTCCGAGGGATCATTAGCATCAGTTACATCACCCGTACTTCCTGGTACCTTAGCACCCGATACCGTACCTGACGAGACTGAGCCCTTCGAGGAGGATGAAGCTGCCGCCACACCTTTATTTGAGAACCCCCATGTGCAAGCTTCGCCAGCACCTACGTTACCGCCACATTTTGTTTATGACTCATATTCTCCTTTCTATATACCACCCCTTGATGACGTGTATATGGAGAGTCAGCAATGGCTCCCTGTTGATGATGCGCCACCAGAGTTCCACCATGTTTCACCACCCTTACCACCTGACCGTTTATTTGACTCATGTACTCAGACATACCCACTACCACCTCGGCAGCGAGACCCCATTCCTGTGGAGGATATACCCACATCGAGTCGACTTCGTATCACAGACCCGATACACCCATCTTCACCATCATTACCCTATCCCCCTGGTTTCACTCCCCCAACCCAGATCCCTGATGCTAGGGAAGGATTCAGACCAGTAGTCACTCATACTCTCATACCATCTACAGTGGTGACACGTTTGGAGAGTCATGGAGAGCAGATTGACTCACTTCTGCGTATGAGTGACCACGTACCATTGGATTCCCCGGGAACTATCAGTGACACTTTGCATAGGTTAGCTTCCAGTAGAGCAGCTGTACAGCAGTTTTTGACACAGATGCAGTCAGATCTAGCAGACACTTGTTCTTACGCGATATCTCTGTGGAGAGAAGGATAGGCCCTAGCTTGGGAGGCTCATCTTGCACAGCGTAGAGCCAACACGTTGGAGAACATCATAGGAGATATACAGGTTGAGCATCAGACGGAGATACAAAGACTCCGAGACGAGATCTCAGAGCTTACGAGGCGTACGGATGGACCTAGTCATTAGACGTAGTTAGCATTTTGTATAGTTTGAGACATTGTAGCCTACCGCATGTGGCAATTAATAAAGATTCTTGTATCGTTTTGTTATGTAACTCAACTGATCAAGTTATTAATGTTATATTGCCGGTTATGATATACTATATATTGATGTTGACTTATGTATTATGGTTGTTAGTATGTATTTTAATGGTATCCAGACATGTCGTGATGTTACTTGTTATTATGATGCTTTAAAAAAAAAGGTTGCAAATGCTGTAAGATTCCAAAACACATAAGAAATAGGAAATTCAAATAGATTTGATGAATGTAGAGAAAGTTGCTGAACTTCAGTTTTTCTAGATGAATCAGTTATTCCTTAGCAATCCCATATCAAAAAAAAAAAATGATCATTTACTCATAACTTCATATAGCTATAACTCGTATACCCATCCCTCTATTACTCGACTATCCTATGCGAACTCTAAGATTTGTGTGCTTGTGGCATTAATAGAAAAATGGTGCGTACCAGACACGAAACTACCAACCAGACCGCAGCACTAACGCCAGAGGATGTCCAAAGAATGATTGATGTCGGCATCGCCGCAGCACGCGAGGCCGATGCTGCAACCCGCTCAAGTAATAACATAGGAGCAACGACTGAAGGTGAGGCATCTACACCGCGTAAATGCACTTACATGGACTTCATGAGTTGTCAGCCAACCACCTTCAAGGGTATAGAAGGAGTGACAGAGTTAGCTCAGTGGTTTGAATGTAGTGAAACTGTATTCATGAGAAGCAACTGCGCAGAAAACAACAAAGTCACTTTTGCTACTGGAACCTTAAGGGGAGATGCCCTATCTTGGTGGAACGCTATTGTCAAGACCATGGGTGCTGATGCAGCATTCCAAATCTCCTGGACTGAGTTGAAAGATAAGATGTTAAGAAAGTACTGTCCTCGGACAGAGGTTAGGAAGCTAGAAGATGAATTTCATCAACTAGTGGTGAGAAATAATGACCTGAAGACATACAACCAGAAATTTCAAGAGTTATCTCTTCTATGCCCATCCATGGTGCCAGACTTGGAAAAGACGCAAGAACACTATGTGGAAGGACTGCCCCAAAGCATCGAGGGGGACGTCACCGCATCCAACCCGAAAACACTTGAAGCCACAATGACGCTTGCTCAGCGATTGTTGGATCGAGTGATCAAGCGGGGTTCTACCTCCACAGTCAATGAGCACAAAAGAAGTTTTGATAACCGTTGGAACAGCAGTCATCGCAGCAGCAACAGAAACAGCAACAACCACTACAACAACAACAGAAGTTACCACAACAATGACCGGAACAACAACCGCAACAGAGACCACCAGCTGAGCCGCAACGACCGTCACCATCAGCAAAATCGCCGTCAGGAAGCCGCCAGAGCTTATGTGGCTATGCCCACTGAAGGAAAGGTTTATGCTGGGATAAAACCCCATTTTAATAGGTGTAAGCTGCATCATACCGGACCTTGTACTACAATCTGCGGCAACTGCCGAAAAGTATGTCATGTAGCCAAGGACTGCAGGGCCACAGGGGCGAATGCACAACCAGTAGCAGTAAAGTGCCACGGTTGTGGTGAATTGGGACACTACAAGAGTCATTGCCCAAAGAACGCCAGCAATGTTGCCCGTGGAAGAGCATACGTACTTGGAGATGGAAACGCGCTACAGAACCCCGACGTCACTACGGGTACTTTCTTACTAAACCAACGCAGTGCTAAGATATTATTCGAGTCTGGAGCTGATAAAAGCTTCGTGTCTACTTCATTTGCTTCATTGCTTAATATTGCTCCCGTAGAATTAGATACTTCATATGAAATCGAAATAGCTAACGGAAATCTTCTAACCACTAATACCCTAATCAAAAATTGCACCCTAATCCTCCAAGACAAATCCTTTCCCATCGACCTCATGCTTATCCAACTTGGGAGTTTCGACGTCATCATAGGCATGGATTGGTTATCCAAGTACCGTGTCAGAATCATTTGTGACGAAAAAGTCGTCTAGATTCCTCTCGACAACGAGACATTTATCGTTCGTTGTGATTGACAAAGGGCTTTTGGCAGGGTCAAAGCAATTCACAAGTCAATTTTCTCAAGAAGGAAAAAGTCAACTTTGGAACACTCGACGCAAAACCCGATGTAGTAAACCGGATAAGCGTGTACCCGGGTCGTTCTCCCTGCGAGGCGTGAAATTGAGAATATCGTTTGGGGTTTGTAATTAAAGTGCTTGAAAAGACGAGAGTTTGTGATTTTTAAAACTAATTAAAGTAAATAACAAAGCAAATACGCAAAAATCTAATTAACTAAAAAACGAAAATCTAAAAAACACGAACTAAAATATAAATAGCGAGCATAAACGTGAAAATCTACGAAAAATAAACCTACGGGTGCAAAATTAATTTTCTTACGTCCTAAATGATAAAAGAAAATTTTAGAAAAAAGAAAAATATTTTTTTTACTTTTGAATTATTTATTACGCATTAAAAACTAATTAAACTAAATTAATTTATAAAAAATACTAAACCTTAAAATAAAAATCTGAAAATTTTTGAGTAACTACTTTGAAGTAAAAGGAAACTATGAAAAATAATCTCAGAATAAGGTGCTTAAAATGGACAGTTGGCTTTTTAAAGAAAACAAGCTAAAGTTGGTTTTTAACAGACAACTTAAGCTACACAAAAGCTAAAATGAAACTGATAAGGAACAAAATATATGCAAATAAGCTTAAAAGAGAATTGAAAAAGCTACAACCACAAACAAATAAGCTAAGAAGATGAATCAAAAAGCAAAAACAAGAAGTCTGCTGTTATATCTAAGTGTGCAGGGGAAATGTGCCTACTTTCAAGCTTGGGAAAAGCTGTCTAAAGCTTAATCTAAAATCCTCAGAAAATTACACTAGGCAGGTGAGCTGGGAGGCTAACACAATCCAGAAAATTAGCTTATTCCAAGCTAAGGTGAGATCACTAGAAAATATCAAAAATCTGCAAAAAGCATGAAATACCAAAAAAGAACTGATGTGCTATAATTACTGCAAACTTAAGCTAGGCTTCAAGGCAGTAAACAAGGCACTTGGGATAAACTAATCTGACCTAATGGAGTCTAAGAGTGCCAAAAAACAAGACCTTAAAAGAAGAAAAACTACTTCTAAACTAAATTCCAACCTAACAAGCAAATCTAACAAGCAAATATCAAAGTGCAGCTAATTCCAACCTATAAAATGAAGAAGCTAAAAATCCTCAAAGTTGACTGAAGCAAGTCTAACAAGCAAATAAGCCCCTAATCTAAATTCCAACCTAGGCTGCTATAAGGAATTTTAAAGCAACAACTAACACAACAAGCTCTAAACTACTTTTGAAATAACAAGAAACAATAAAAAGCAGTAACAAGCAAGAAAAAAGGAAAATAAGCAGAACAATAAGCTGGTTGACCAGAGTTGACCAACAAGAAAAAAAAAAACAGGAAAACTTGAAACCAAGAACAAGAAAACTAGAATTTCATTAAAAATCGAGCAGAAAGTAAATTACAACTTTTAATTAAACATTACACTAAAAAAAACATTAAATCAGACAATAATGAAAATGGTCAAACTTTTCTAAAACATGAAAAGTGGACAAAAATTTATCTATGAAAAATCTGCTATATATATAGGCGAGGTTATCTTCTGGGTTGTGTTTTTCCTGTGAGAGAGAACTCCCTTGTGCTACTTGTGCTTCTTCTTGACCCTTGGATTATACTTGTTGCCCACTTCTTTGATTGACAGCCGTAGATGAATATTAGTCCCACGGATTGCCATCGTGGCAAGGATGAGGGGGAAACAAACCCATGTGACTTCTTTGTCTGGTTGTGGTGATGAAAGGGACGGTATGGTGATTAGGGATTAATGGCGGGTTAGGGTTCTTAGGAAGAAGGTGGAATGGATAATCTGGGTTTGTAATTGGGATATTGACCAAAGATTGGGGGTTTGACCAATTGATTATCCGGTTTTAGTATTTAACAAAAAGAGTGGGTCGGTCTTGGTTTATAGGTGTGGATCGGGTATAGTTAAGGGTGTGCTTGGGTTGTTTAATGAATGGGGGAGTGGGCCGGTTGAGTTTGTTATTAGTGGGCTTGGTTTTAATTGTTAAGTGTGGGCTGGGATTTAAGGTGGGTCGATGTGGGAAATATTGGGTGAGTCCGGTTGAGAGTTAATGGGATGGTTAATATGGGCTGTGATGGTGAATGGGTCTTTTGGTTTGTGTAATTTTGATCCGGATATAGATAGTTAATAGTTAGTTTAGGATAAAAACCAAGGACCAAATGTTGTAATTTATGTAAAGCTGAGGGACCCAATCTGCCATTTCTTCAAAGTTAATCCAAGAGTAATTTTTGCCAAGTAAAAATAATCCAAGGGCCGTTTGGGATTTTCCGAGCTCGAATTATATCCAAATAAATAATGTCTTTTCCGTCTTCGATTTCCGGCTCTTTTCCAAATCAAGCTCGGTTTTGTCCGTGTTTGCCCCGTTTTCAATCCTTTTGTACCTGAAACACACAAAACACAATCCAAGGATATTCGTAACATTATATGGTCTATTTGGGTGTTTTTGGTCGTTTTTGTGGGGTTTTTCGGGTATAAAATGATGAGTAAAAGGCCACTCATCAATCCCCCACACTAAGCAATTGCTAGTCCCTAGCAATCCGATCATATAAAGTAATGAAAGGATCAAAAATATCAAGGTTACCAAAAATATACCACCCCATTTTGACTTTATAAAATGCAAGTAACTAAAACGAGAACAAACGTAAATAATATGCTTGATTTTCAAAAGTGGCATCATGGAACGGGAATCACACAAAATGGGTGACTCCGGGGAATTGTAATCGTCATCCTCTTTTTAATACTCCCCAACTAAGTCTAAAAACCCTTGTGCAAACGTTTTTGTAAAATGCTAACACTACTTATATTAGCAACCTATGTAAGCCGAAACTTAACTTTTCACTCCCACAATTATTCATAAGTTAGGTGTGTGTGCTTGTTTTCAAAGTTTTGATCGTAAAAATCGACATTTATTAGGGTTAAAAACCGACAATGATTTAGAAATTAAAGAATCAAAGGTGAGATCACTCCATGTAGCGACTTTCTTCTCAGCTTATCCTTAGCAAACTTAGGAGGCTAGGTTTTTACACCCTCGAGAATAGTATCGGAGCTCACGGGATCTTTGAAGTCAACAATTTCTAAATCACCGTCCAATTTTTAGACAATACTGACGAATACTAGTTCAACTTTCGATTTAAATTTAAGAAGAAGCAAGTTTCTCACACTTATTCATAAACAAACATAAACATTTTTTTTTTTCATTTTTCATCACTTTTTTCACTTTTTTTTTTTTTTTTTTTTTTTTTTTTTTTTTTTCACTCACTTTTTACTTGTGTACTCTAAACGACGGACCTTCACGGTTTAGTTCCAAGACCTTAACGCCTTTCGGAATAAAGGATCCAAGGGCCGTTACAACGGAGAGTTCCAAGACCTTAACGCCTTTCAGAATTAAGGGTCCAAGGGCCGGTGCAAGAGGGTAGCCAAGACCTAAACGCCTTTTTGGAATTAAGGATCCAAGGCCCGATCTCGAATCCGTAGCTTAGAGCACTTATTTATTAATACTTAAACTTTAACTTTTGCAACTTTCAAGCAATTGCTCACTTTCATTTTGCATTCTTATTGGGTTTGTAAGAAAGTATGCTTGTTCCAAAATTTAAATAAAACTTTGAACTAGTATTCTAAATCAAGATTGTATAAAAATTTATTTGCTTAACAAAAACGGCTTTTGCGTTCAAAAGTTTGAAAATAGCACTAATTTTAGTCATTTTAGGAGCTCCTGGGAGGAAAAGCCATAGATTACTTATATAAGCTCTAAAGAGAACCAACTACTCCACGCTTAGCATTTTCATTTGCACAATTCGCAAAAACTTAGCCTAAACGTTAAGGGTAGCAGCTAGATCAACACTCTAGCAGAGTCGGGATTCCCCTTGTTCTAGCCTAATCAAGTCTAAACTTCCATTAATACCGAAGCATTAATGCATAGCAAATTATTTTTATTGTGCCAAGCACTTCTTTTAGACAAAAAATACGATAAAAATTTTTTTTTTGGTCAAAACGGGGGTGCTAGGGGACTAGAAGGTACAAAATGTGAAAAATTTTTCAAAATTTTGAAATTTTGGGTCAAATGAGAATTCCCCCCCCCACACTTAGAATTGAATATTGCCCTCAATATTCAAAGTACCGGCCTAAGCCGACACTATAGAAAGTAAAAGGGTAAGACTACTAGCTAAGTGTGGAAACGAAATCTTGGTTTTCACAAAAAGGATTTTTCAGATATCCCTGGATAATCATAAATACAAAGATAGGATATTGGGCGGCTGGATTGAAAACAGGCGCGTCAATCATCACAATCTACGGGAATCCTGAAAACAAAGGCAAACACACAACAACAATGCACAAGTAGAGGAACTCCCCCACACTTAGTGTTAGAAAATAGAAAGAAGATAGAAGATAAGCATGGGTTGCCACCCACGAAGCGCTTGTTTTTGCTAACCGAGTCATATGAGCTTGACTCGACCCCGAATTCATTTGTCCATGGGGAAGCAAGTGGAAGAAACAATCTCCATCGGACTTTCATTCAAAATGTTTGGATAAACATTGAAGTGCTTGAAAGTTCCACTCCGAGGAGATACCCGCGGCTCTAATTAGAAAGAAAAGACGATGCCGGGGTCAAAGATGGTGTCTTCACTCCCGAAGGAGTAAAGGATAGGAGAAGTCACAGCATATGTGATGAAGAGCATAAAGATTTGGATGATTATCATAATAAGCTCTTCATCATCAACAGAAGTTTTGTCATAAGTCTTGGGCGGGAGGGTTGGGATGAAAACTTCATGAGAAGGTACACCTCCCCCCAGACTAGTATCTTCCTCCAGATCAAAATAGAATTTATCATATTCTGGAGGAGATATCAAAAGAGAGAGTTCACCGGAGAACTCCTCGTGATAAAGATCATTCATATCAAAATGAAATGAATCATATTCGGGAGGAGAGATATAAGCATGAGAAGTGGTACTGCCACTACTCGTCTCCTCCGAATGATCAATATCAAAGTAGAAAGCTTCAAAAGCCGGAAGAGAAAAATCAGGACGAGAAGTGGGATTGCCACTACTCTCCTCGGCCGTATCAAACAGAAAATTCTCATATTCGGGCAAAGCATCCTCGAGCTCGAGTGCTGGAGGATCTGACGGCTTTTCTTCAAGAATAACTTCTTTAACTTCTTCCGGGGGAAAGGAAAATGGTTCATCAACTTTCATTTTTAATAACGAGACATCTTCCCCCGGATCAAGATAAGAATCATCAATTTCTGGAGAAATTGAATCTTCTTTAAGACAAGCATCGATCTCTTTCAAGATAGGATCACTTCCCTCAACCGGCGTGAGGGAAGGGGAAGAGTCGGAAATGATAGGTAGAGTGGGATTGCCACTCGGAGGTTCATCTGATATTTGAAGATCTGCAGGGGCACACTCCTCGTCATCTTCCTCATCATCATCATCGTCATCAAGAAGGGCAGCCCTGCGAAATATAGCACGCATTTTTGCTCCTCGTTCTCTGGCTAGTAATTCTGCCATAGATTCTTCATGAGGATTTTCTTGTGCTCTTCGTTCTTCGGCTATTTCGGCCTTAAGATCTTTAAGCACATCAAGAAGACCAATGAGAATTTCATTTTTTTGTTCTGTGAATGATGGCTGAGGTTGTGCATGAATCATTTGATACTGTGGAGGTTGGTCATGATAAGAATAGTCATAATTGTCACAAGGGCCGTGCTCATAGACAAGCGGGCTCCTTGTTTGACAATCAGAGCTATAGTGAGGACCTCCACAGTACTCACAACAATAAGTTTGTTGTGACTGATTCAGTGAATCATATGGATAATGGTCATACCCGAAGCTTTGATCACATGGAACTTGCTCATAGACAAACATGTTCCCTGTTTGACAATCAAAACCCGGGTGAGGACCTCCTCCACAATATTCACAAGAATAGGTTTCCATCTCATGGTGTGGTGGCTGGTTGAAAAAGTCGGTTGTTTCATGGTAGGAATAAGGATTTTGGTCATAGACAAACCCGTTTCCCGATTCCACCATGCTACAACCGGGACAATTCCCGCCATTATGAGGACCGCCACACCATTGACAACCATAATGGTAAGATGAAGACATAGAGAAAAGGAATTAAACGGATAGAGGGATAAAGAGATAGAATTAAACGGTTAAGAGGATAAGAAGATAAGAATTAAACGGTATAAGAGGGTAAAGAGATAAGAATTAAACATATAAGAGGAGACGAAGATTATTTTTGGGTTTTTAAATTTTAGAGACATTGAAAATCACAAAAGAAAAAGGAAAAATAATTTGGAGAAGAAAATCTTTTTGGGTTTTCAAGGTTTTTCAATTTTTTTGGATTTTTGATAAAAAATATTCACAAGATATATACGAAACTTCACGAGGAAGGTTCTTCAAGTCACTAATCGTCAAACCGTGACGATATTGTCGCAACACACCTCCCCGGCAGCGGCGCCAATTTTGACAAAGGGCTTTTGGCAGGGTCAAAGCAATTCACAAGTCAATTTTCTCAAGAAGGAAAAAGTCAACTTTGGAACACTCGACACAAAACCCGATGTAATAAACCGGATAAGCGTGTACCCGGGTCGTTCTCCCTGCGAGGCGTGAAATTGAGAATATCGTTTGGGGTTTGTAATTAAAGTGCTTGAAAAGACGAGAGTTTGTGATTTTTAAAACTAATTAAAGTAAATAACAAAGCAAATACGCAAAAATCTAATTAACTAAAAACACGTAACGAAAATCTAAAAAACACGAACTAAAATATAAATAGCGAGCATAAACGTGAAAATCTACGAAAAATAAACCTACGGGTGCAAAATTAATTTTCTTACGTCCTAAATGATAAAAGAAAATTTTAGAAAAAAGAAAAATATTTTTTTTACTTTTGAATTATTTATTACGCATTAAAAACTAATTAAACTAAATTAATTTATAAAAAATACTAAACCTTAAAATAAAAATCTGAAAATTTTTGAGTAACTACTTTGAAGTAAAAGGAAACTATGAAAAATAATCTCAGAATAAGGTGCTTAAAATGGACAGTTGGCTTTTTAAAGAAAACAAGCTAAAGTTGGTTTTTAACAGACAACTTAAGCTACACAAAAGCTAAAATGAAACTGATAAGGAACAAAATATATGCAAATAAGCTTAAAAGAGAATTGAAAAAGCTACAACCACAAACAAATAAGCTAAGAAGATGAATCAAAAAGCAAAAACAAGAAGTCTGCTGTTATATCTAAGTGTGCAGGGGAAATGTGCCTACTTTCAAGCTTGGGAAAAGCTGTCTAAAGCTTAATCTAAAATCCTCAGAAAATTACACTAGGCAGGTGAGCTGGGAGGCTAACACAATCCAGAAAATTAGCTTATTCCAAGCTAAGGTGAGATCACTAGAAAATATCAAAAATCTGCAAAAAGCATGAAATACCAAAAAAGAACTGATGTGCTATAATTACTGCAAACTTAAGCTAGGCTTCAAGGCAGTAAACAAGGCACTTGGGATAAACTAATCTGACCTAATGGAGTCTAAGAGTGCCAAAAACAAGACCTTAAAAGAAGAAAAACTACTTCTAAACTAAATTCCAACCTAACAAGCAAATCTAACAAGCAAATATCAAAGTGCAGCTAATTCCAACCTATAAAATGAAGAAGCTAAAAATCCTCAAAGTTGACTGAAGCAAGTCTAACAAGCAAATAAGCCCCTAATCTAAATTCCAACCTAGGCTGCTATAAGGAATTTTAAAGCAACAACTAACACAACAAGCTCTAAACTACTTTTGAAATAACAAGAAACAATAAAAAGCAGTAACAAGCAAGAAAAAAGGAAAATAAGCAGAACAATAAGCTGGTTGACCAGAGTTGACCAACAAGAAAAAAAAAACAGGAAAACTTGAAACCAAGAACAAGAAAACTAGAATTTCATTAAAAATCGAGCAGAAAGTAAATTACAACTTTTAATTAAACATTACACTAAAAAAAACATTAAATCAGACAATAATGAAAATGGTCAAACTTTTCTAAAACATGAAAAGTGGACAAAAATTTATCTATGAAAAATCTGCTATATATATAGGCGAGGTTATCTTCTGGGTTGTGTTTTTCCTGTGAGAGAGAACTCCCTTGTGCTACTTGTGCTTCTTCTTGACCCTTGGATTATACTTGTTGCCCACTTCTTTGATTGACAGCCGTAGATGAATATTAGTCCCACGGATTGCCATCGTGGCAAGGATGAGGGGGAAACAAACCCATGTGACTTCTTTGTCTGGTTGTGGTGATGAAAGGGACGGTATGGTGATTAGGGATTAATGGCGGGTTAGGGTTCTTAGGAAGAAGGTGGAATGGATAATCTGGGTTTGTAATTGGGATATTGACCAAAGATTGGGGGTTTGACCAATTGATTATCCGGTTTTAGTATTTAACAAAAAGAGTGGGTCGGTCTTGGTTTATAGGTGTGGATCGGGTATAGTTAAGGGTGTGCTTGGGTTGTTTAATGAATGGGGGAGTGGGCCGGTTGAGTTTGTTATTAGTGGGCTTGGTTTTAATTGTTAAGTGTGGGCTGGGATTTAAGGTGGGTCGATGTGGGAAATATTGGGTGAGTCCGGTTGAGAGTTAATGGGATGGTTAATATGGGCTGTGATGGTGAATGGGTCTTTTGGTTTGTGTAATTTTGATCCGGATATAGATAGTTAATAGTTAGTTTAGGATAAAAACCAAGGACCAAATGTTGTAATTTATGTAAAGCTGAGGGACCCAATCTGCCATTTCTTCAAAGTTAATCCAAGAGTAATTTTTGCCAAGTAAAAATAATCCAAGGGCCGTTTGGGATTTTCCGAGCTCGAATTATATCCAAATAAATAATGTCTTTTCCGTCTTCGATTTCCGGCTCTTTTCCAAATCAAGCTCGGTTTTGTCCGTGTTTGCCCCGTTTTCAATCCTTTTGTACCTGAAACACACAAAACACAATCCAAGGATATTCGTAACATTATATGGTCTATTTGGGTGTTTTTGGTCGTTTTTGTGGGGTTTTTCGGGTATAAAATGATGAGTAAAAGGCCACTCATCATTCGTTGTGATCACCATAAAACCCAACTTAATATCATTTCGTTTATCAAGACGGTGAAATACATAAACAAAGGATGCCACGCATTTTTGATTCAAGTGACGGAAGGTGAATCAAAAGGGAAGGATAAACAACTGGAATAAGTACCAGTCGTAAATGAATTTGCGGAACTATTCCCTGAAGACTTTCTAGGTGTTCCACCAATTCGGCAAGTAGAGTTTCGAATCGATTTAGTGCCTAGAGCAGCACCTGTTGTGAAAGCACCTTATCGATTAGCCCCCTCCGAAATGAAGGAGTTATCTGAGCAGTTGAAAGAACTGTCAGATAAGGGATTTATCCAACCAAGCTCATCACCTTGGGGAGCACCAGTCCTGTTTGCCAAAAAGAAAGACGGAACATTCCGAATGTGTATCGATTATAGAGAGTTGAACAAACTCACGGTGAAAAATCGATACCCATTACTAAGGATTGACGATCTATTTAACCAACTGCAAGGATCGAGTGTTTACTCAAAAATCGATCTGAGATCGGGATATCATCAATTAAGAGTCAGAGAAGAAGACATTCCCAAAACAGCCTTTCGAACACGGTACGGGCATCATGAATTCCGAGTAATGCCATTTGGTCTTACCAACGCACCAACAGTGTTCATGGATCTAATGAACCGAGTATGCAAGCTATACTTGGACAAGTTCGTAATTGTATTCATCGATGACATTCTGATCTACTCACGTAACGAAAAAGAGCATGCGGAACACTTGAGAACCATTTTAGGATTACTCAAGCAAGAAAAACTGTATGCAAAATATTCCAAGTGTGATTTTTGGATTTCCACCGTTCAATTCCTAGGCCATATCATCAATAGTCAAGGTATCCACGTTGACCCCGCCAAGATTGAAGCAGTTAAAGGTTGGGCATCGCCCACCACTCCAACTGAAATTCGACAATTTTTAGGACTCGCTGGTTACTATCGAAGGTTTATTGAAAACTTTTCAAAAATCGCAAAACCTTTGACAGAGCTTAATCAGAAAAACAAGAAGTACATCTGGGAAGAGAAACAAGAGTCAGCATTCCAACTCCTAAAACAAAAACTCTGTGAGGCACCTATTTTGGCACTACCGGACGGAAGCGACGACTTTTTAGTGTATTGTGACGCATCGCATCATGGTCTAGGTGCGGTACTAATGCAAAGAAACAAAGTTATAGCTTACGCCTCTCGACAGCTCAAGAAGAATGAGGAAAACTATACCACTCATGATCTAGAACTAGGAGCAGTAGTATTCGCTCTTAAGATATGGAGACATTACCTATATGGTACAAAGTGCACGGTTTTCACCGATCACAAAAGTCTCCAACACATACTGGATCAGAAGGAGCTGAACATGAGACAGCGCCGATGGTTAGAACTACTCAACGACTACGACTGTGAAATTCGCTATCACCCCGGTAAAGCGAATGTCGTGTCTAGAAACTAAGAACGTGCTAAAGATAGTTTCTAGGATCGTTTTGAGCCTTAGGGTTCAACAATAACAATGAATATTAATGCCCAGCGGAATAAGATCAAATCAATTGTTATTGACACAAAGTTTCTCTGTAACACTCCACACCTCAATATTATTTGATCAAGATAATACGGTTACACTTAATTTGTAACAGGAATCAAGAGATCCTTGAGGCGACTACAAAAACTCTAATCTAGTCTAGGTGTTTACAATTTACTACGCCCTAGACACACACACACACACCCCTTTAGTAATCTACATTATGGAAGACATAATAAAAACCTGTACCCTTGATCTCCTTATATAATAGAGATTTAGGGTTTACAAAAGATAATTATTAAAAATATAAAAGATATCGTAGAATCTTTTTCTTCTTTGAAGTTTCATCCTTTGTCACTTTAAGCCCTTTTTGTTTCATTCTTCTATTTATTTTGTCTCATCAAATCTAGAATCCCAACAATCTTCCCCTATTTGATGATGACAAAACAAACAAAGTCGTGTACGAATTTCCCTAGACGAAGTAGAGAAATTGAGATGTGATCATCTCCCTGAATGAAACAAACTTGTCTTCCCCTTAATCCATGCAATGCCATCACAATATATCTTCCCCTTTTTGTTATCAACAAATAGAGAATGAATAAACAGTAGAAACTTCCCTTCGAGTGATGCATGTACATAAAATGATTCTTCAAATCTGTAGGCTTTATATATTGTTGAAGAAAAATAATCATTACCAATTTAATGCTGAAGTAGAAGAAATCAACCCTGTGTCTTATGCCTTGTACTAAAAAACTTCGAACGTATACCCAATAGTATAGGGAGACCGCGATCCCTTGACAATAACCACTGAGCACAAATAACGTAACTTCTTCAAGTGTTTTGTCAATTCGTAGTCACTTGAACGAACAAACAAGTTACCTTTAAAGTGTAACACCCACCTTAAGATATAATAAGACACAACCTTGATAAATTCCACTGCATCATCAAAGAAGCAACAAAAACTCCTCTTCGCTAATAATAAAATTAACTCGAGCCTTTAAAAATGTTTAAGAACAATGAAAAACAAATTCCAATCTTGTGTGTGTGATCACCATATAAATCCATACTTACTTCCCCTCACTGCTCGTAACTCAAGCATATACATCGAACTAAATACTACTAGCAGCAGAGTTAATGTACATCGATAGCAGTAGAAACTTCACGCTAGCAGTAGAACCAATAAACGAGCAGCATAATTAATTTTGTAGCAGCAGTATAATTCTAGCGTAGCAGTAGTATAATATATGCAGCAGCAGAATAATAAGCAAAGGCTAGCAGCATAATCTCCATCAGATACTAAAAACACACTTGCGTCCAATCGTTGACAACAATCATCAAAATCAGCAAAAGACGATAGACGACAAACCATTATCACACTAGTACGAGAATAAATTTTAAGAGCAAGTGGAACAACTTTGTTATAACTCAGCAGCAATTCGAATCAGTCTTCCACATACACTAGACGACAACCTTCTATTAATTCTTCAAAAACAATATAACCACCGACCCACTTGTCGATTAAACAAATTTATCACCGACTGACCTCATTAATGAATCACCAGTCAATCAAAAACAATTTATCTCATTCAACAAGCAGAATAGCAATTAATGTGATCCGACCCCACAAATAAATTACTCGTAAACGGCAACTAGTACGAGATTTAATAACCCAACAGCATCTCAAAAATATTACTTTTGTCACAATAGATCGATACCAAAAAAAATAATTAAATCCGTTTATACCTTTTAACAACCAGTTCGATCCTTCTTCAAATCTGCTTCTGTCATAAACTTTGTGAATCTCTAGGTAACGAGCTCCCCAAGCTCTGATACCACCTGTAGAAACTAATAACGTGCTAAAGATAGTTTCTTGGATCGTTTTGAGCCTTAGGGTTCAACAATAACAATGAACAATTATGCACAGCGGATTAAAACAAATCAAAGTTATTGACACAAAGTTTCTTTTTAACTCTTTACGCCTCAATATTATTTGATCAGAATAATACGATTACACTAATCTTGTAACAGGAATCAAGAGATTCTTGAAGCGACAAACAAACTCTAGTCTAGTCTAGGCATTTACCATCTATGTCCTAGATACACACACACCCCTTTAATCGATTACATTGTGGAAGACACACTAAAAACTAATTCCCTTGATCTCTTTATATATTAGAGATTTAGGGTTTACAAAAGATAATTACTAAAAATATAAAAGATATCGTAGAATCTTTTTCTTCTTTGAAGTTTCATCCTTTGTCACTTTAAGCCCTTTTTGTATCATTCTTCTATTTATTTTGTCTCATCAAATCTAGAATCCCAACATCATGGCCGATGCACTAAGCAGAAAGGAAAGGATCAAACCCCTCAGAGTCCGATCATTAGGAATGACAATTTATTCACCGCTCCCATCTCAAATTCTAATAGCTCAATCAGAAGCTCTTCAAGAAGAGAACCAACCTCACGAAAAGATTGACGGCATGCCGGAAAGTGAGAACGGATTCGTGAGGAGAGATGTTGGATTCCTCTCTACGGAGGTATTCGATATCTTATCATGCATGTATCTCACAAGTCCAAATACTCCATCCATCCAGGAACCAATAAAATGTACCAAGATCTCAAAAAAATCTACTGGCGGCCAAACATGAAAGCCAACATCGCAACGTATGTTGGAAAATGTTTGACTTGCTCCAGAGTCAAAGCGGAGAGTCAGAAGCCATTAGGACTACTTGTACAACCTGAGCTGCCAGTCTGGAAATGGGAAAGAATCACTATGGATTTTATTACCAAATTGCCAAGGACGTCTACCGGATTAGACACTATCTGGGTTATCGTCGACCGTTTGACCAAATCTGCCCATTTTCTACCAATCAAAGAAACTGACGAGATGGATACACTCGCTCAGTTGT
The DNA here is from genome assembly GCA_021014915.2 of Artemisia tridentata subsp. tridentata. Lineage (NCBI taxonomy): Eukaryota > Viridiplantae > Streptophyta > Magnoliopsida > Asterales > Asteraceae > Artemisia > Artemisia tridentata. Next base: position 345,236,987 of record CP139504.1, read on the forward strand.
ACTTCAAAGAGATCATAATCCGACATGGAGTCCTAATCTCCATCATTTTGGAAAGAAACAGCCGATTCAATTCAGGATTTTGGCAATCTCTACAGAAAGCTCTCGGTACTCGTCTGGACATGAGCACCGCTTACCATCCACAAACTGATGGACAAAGTGAAAGAACAATCCAAACCTTGGAGGATATGCTTCGAGCATGTGTTATTGACTTCGGAAAAGGTTGGGATAGACACTTACCATTGGTTGAGTTCTCTTACAATAATAGTTACCACGCTAGTTTAAAAGCCGCACCTTTCGAGGCACTTTACGGGAGAAAGTGCAGATCGCCTGTCTGTTGGACGGAAGTTGGAGACATGCAACTTACCGGACCGGAACTGATTCACGACACGACTGAGAAGATATTAAAAATCAAACAACGTCTCCAAGCCGCTCGTGACAGACAGAAGAGTTATGCGGATGTGAGAAGGAAACCCATGGAATTTGAAGTTGGTGATAGAGTCATGCTAAAAGTTTCTCCCTGGAAGGGAATGATACACTTCGGAAAGCGTGGAAAGCTAAACCCGAGATACATTGGACCTTTTAAAATCCTCGAAAGGATTGGTCCAGTTGCTTATAGGTTAGAGCTTCCAGAAGAACTCAGTAGGGTATACCCTACATTCCACGTATCACAGCTTAAGAAATGTTTGTCGGATGAAACTCTCGTCATTCCGCTGAAAGAGATCAGACTAGACGACAAACTTGTGTTCACAGAGGAACCAGTAGAGATAATGGATAGAGAAGTGAAGCGACTTAAGCAAAATCGTATTCCCATTGTTAAAGTTAGATGGAACTCCAAGAGAGGACCAACGTACACGTAGGAACGTGAAGATCAAATTTGTGAAAAATATCCACACCTATTCTCGTAAACCACTCTCATTAGCTATCTTAGACTTGAATTCCGGGACGGAATTTAGAATGACGGGAGGGTACTGTAGGATTCTACAAAAATCCATTGTAATAATTCTTATTAATTAATGATAACCGCAAGTTACTGTTTAATAAAACCCATTTTTACGGGGAAATTAAAATTTTTCTCTTATTATTATTCTTACCACGTTACGTTATCACGATAATTACCGAATAACGGCAAGTACTGCGAGACACAAGTATTCATGAAACACCACTCTCACTAAGTTTAAATCTCACAAAATAATAATAAGTGTTAATAAACTACCTACACTAAATATATTTAATTCTACCTTAATGATATTTCATATTCACTAATCAACTACAGTAATTACTTCACTAATTTCCTAAACTACAAGCCAAACCGGGATCCTCATTTCTCAGCCCACCATCAACATCAACACAGCCCATCCCACAAGCCCATTGCCATTTTTCTTTATTTTCATTCTTTACTTCATACCCGATTACATACACCCTCCAAACACAAGTCGTGTACTCCTTATTTTCGAACACGACTCAGAGATATTTTTGCCTTGCCTTAGTCACCACCCACTAGACACTATATGTGCCAAACCACAACCCCAGATGTCGAGTATTTCAATGATAACCACAACCATTTCGTTTGTCCCATTTCTACCCAAAACGTATAGACAAAAATCCCAAAACTCAACCATTTTGAACCCCGATTTTTCCTACATTCCTCTAATAATATTTCTAACATAATGAGATGTTTAAAAGAAGGATTGGACTGCAGAAGAAGTCTGTCGCTCGCTAGTTTCATTTTGGCACCTTTATCAATACAAACCGAATACATATATACTTCAAGAAACAAAATACAATGTACCTACTTCCAAATATCTTTCCCAAGATCTACTAGTGTCAGTAAACAAGCTTAGGTGTCCTCTCAATCACTGGTCATCCACAGTAGAGGCCAATGATAAGCTTTGAAAGTCAAGAGGTCAAAGAAACGTGTGTATATCCTTCTATAAGAATACCTCATCCTATTCCACGAAACCCTACACACATTTCACTTTCTTTCACCTCACCAAATACCCTAAAACGTTCAAAAACTTTCTGTCTCTCCTTGGGAAGCAAACGGGTTAAGGACAGGATACGTAAAAACGTATTTTGGCTCTAGCGAGTTAACTGTCTTGCTTTCGTGTTTCATTCGAACCCCACAGCTTCTTCACCACCTTTCTAAGGTGTAGTAAGTATCTCTAGATCCCATTCTATCTCGGTTTCTCACATAGAAACCTCATCATGCATAACTCACGTTTTTTTTATTCGAACGTATCATATTTTATTTCATTCATTGCCACGTTAATATGGTTAAGTAAATTACATGAGATGATCAACTGTCTCTAAGGACTACTCATGATCACCTACATACATGTTAACACCTCATGCATTGCATCATTCATAAAAGTTATCATTCGAACATATAACATTTATACGTTACATGCATATTTAAAATGTATTGAACATGTATAAATAACGACAACACTCACGTAAGGCCCTAAGGATCACTACTCACTCTCCTCTCAACTCCACAGATCATAAAACATGTTAACTCAACCCACGAACACATTGAAACTGCACGTTTAACGTATATGTGAACGAACCACAAAAATTTAACTAAGTCTTTTATTTTGAAAATGTGCCGAGCTCGCTTTGAAAACCCTCTTGTATCTCATAAACTTGTCTCATAAACGTATGTTTTCTTCACACGACCCATTTAACCACCTAACTAGCTACATTTTTCGTTCATACCACAAGCCATGAAAACCATGACAAGACCCTTTAAAACAGCCAAAGTATTTCGCAAAAATCACCTCTGAAAACCCTTAAACTATAACGAGTGGGCTCAAATCCCAACTCACTGTTTTAATAAGCTATTAATAAGCTGGCTTAATGGCATTTTCAGAATAAGATTTTGATGGAAAAATGAACCATTTTGATAATCCAAACCATCCCCAAGACCCACGAAAATTGTAAATGTTAATGGGCCACTAAATAGCTCGTTAAAAGCCCATTAACAGCTAAATTAAGCAAACGGCCTAATACGCAGTTGAAATAAGTTAAAAATCACTTAAATAAGCCTTAGGAAAACTCGCCATATTTTTCCCTACATTTTTGACACTTTTGGACTAAAAATGTAACGCACATTGATTAGAAGGACTAAAAATGCCATTCCAAGAATTATGTGGACTTAAGTTGTGAACACAAAACATATAGGTTAGAAATTGACATATGATTAAATTCCAATCCGTATATGTACATATGGACAAATTTTGGACTATTTAAGGACTTTGGACTTAACGAAGGACTAACGACGTAAAGCAAACACAGTTAGGGTAAAAAGTGTAAAATTTGGAAAAGAACCCGAGCCTACTGTTTTTACTTGACATTCTTATTTCATTTTCCATTTTTCGTCTCGCCTTCACATAATATGCATATTTACACATTTTATTTATGTATTATTTAACTTTCGTTACGAGTTATCATTGCATAGCATTTCAACACTTTTGAAGAATAACATTACGGATTACTTGACTTAAAAATTAAGATAATCGTAATATATAACATTATTCTTGCATTGTAAGCACTTTAAAGCATAACACACTCCCACTCAACGACCGGGTCGTTATTCAGTATTCATCATTCATTTCGCATCCACCACTAGTATTTAGTCAGATTCTCAGACACTTCTATTTACCAGATTTTGTTTTGGAGCCGTTACTATAATCACACCCGAATTTACTTTCACCATCACCAGTAACATTTAAGGTGAGTCATAGCCTCACTTTTACTATTTTACAATTTTAAACTCCGTGAGGGAGATACATGCTATAAACAGATCACAAGTATTTTTCTGTATGCTACCTGACTTGATATATGCCTAAGTTACCTTATTGCCACAAGACCCTTTATCATGAGCCATTAATCACTTGTATGTGAACGCGAATATAATGAATAGATCTATTAGAGGTTGACGACCTATCCCACTAATACTTTGACAGAATGCTTTTTTTTGCTAGTCGTATTAGTCGCGATGCATTATATTTTAGGAAAATAGGAATTGGCAATTACCTATTACTCGAGGGCAAATATCCATCAGTAACCTGATGCGACTCCTCTGTTTTACGGTACTTTGTTAACGTTTGCGTGTCATGAGACTTAGGGCAATATATATGAACTTCAATATCAACTTTTCAAACTGATTGTATCAACAATACAATCCTACTTGTGTATCGAACTGATTATTAAACTTCAAACTCTATGATTTCACTCAACATTTTTGTTGACTTTTAAGCATGTTATCTCATGAAATTAGCGGAGCAAAGCAAGGCTTGGAGTGGGCAGAAATCTACCTTTACTATTTGGTGTAAAATAAAGTTGTAATTCAGTTAAAACTATGTTCCTTCAAGGAATTTTTATTTCTCTGATATAAACCTTTGTAACTGAATTCGTATTATGGACCTATATAATTTATAAACGCCTCATTTGAGCCGTTTTCTATAATTGTGACTTCGATCCTCTCGGTAATACCCCAATTAGTCTTCCGCTGTTGTCTTGAAAATAAGGGGGTGTTACAGCACGTAACTTGAACAAATTTGACAATATATATGGTCCTAAGTTAATAACTAACCAAGTCCGTCAAAATTTAAAATCATTTAAATAGTGAGTAATAAATGTCACATATATTAAGTCATAGAACCCACATAGATGTACGAAAACGTTGAAATTAAAATGTGTAAGAACTAGAAATATAATACTTGAACTAAGACATGATTATTTAATCTAGGTTGCGTGTTGGTGTCGTGCACAGCGTTCACTGTTCAGACTATTGAAGGTGAGTATTCATAACCCCTTTTTACCGTTTTATTGTTTGGGGTGGAATGCATGACTTAAATTTTTATTTGAACTTATGACATACGTTTTACCTGAATTATTTGGAACTTGACTTTGACCTTTAAAATATTGTTTGAGCCTATGACTTGATTTGAACTGTTGACGTGCCGTACGCACTTAAATTTTAGTCTCCCATGTTTACGGAGCAGGCCTAATTTAATTTGTATATAATAGTTGGTATGATGTACCGTTCGTACATTCGCATTGTTAGTCCCCGGTTGGTTTGCCGTTCGGACTCCAATTTTGACGTACCGTTCGTACGGCTCCCTTGTACGGAGCAGTAGGTAGTATGGATAGCGCTATTAGAGGTCGGCCAACCTCTCATTCCCCTGTTTACGGAATGCATATTATTTATTTTAGGGGCTTTGCCGCATACATTATTATATACTTGTCCTTTAATGTGAACTAAATGAGCATGTGTGTTTGACTATAAGACGTTCAATATTTTTATATAATATGACGGTGAAATCATAGGTTACATGACTTGTATGGGCAAGACATGTAACTGAATGATTTGACGTTTGGACTTTTTTAAAGACTTGGACTTCCTTTGACAAAAAACCTGTATACTCACCAACTATTTTCATAGTTGACCCGTTTTCTCATGCATTTCAGGTGATCGCTAGTAGGTATTTTTTATGAAGACAGTAGCATAAAGGAGTCGTCATGTTTTTCATTAAGTTGACAAGAAAATATTTATCAAGAGTTTAAAATTATTTTTATTTGCCGATGTCGGCCAAGACAATATTGTATTAATGTACGGTTTCCTTAAATTTAATTATCGCATTGTACTATATCTCTTTTGCGATGTATATTGATTTCGTAGCACCCCAGGACCCGAAAGCTTCCGCAAAGCCAGATTTTGGGGGTGTTACAGATTGGTATCAGAGCCTAAGGTTATAGAGAATGTCTGTTTTTCAAAAATAAAAATCGCAACTATAACCAGAATAAAGTTTTTATTAAACACCAAACATCATACGAGTTGACTATTCCAAGCATTGCATTATGTCTCCTCAATTATGCAGAGCCTGATCACCTATGCCTAATTTGGGAAAAATCATGCAATGATGGGAGTAGTAGTCTCGGATCATGTTTGGTTGTGTCCTAAGAGTCTGGTCACCTGAAATTGCATTAGTCGTGTGTGTATGCATATCATGTTAGAGCAGCCCTGTTTATATGCCCTGTTTATGTTATTATACTTTATTTGGATATATGTGCCTTCCCCTTTGCTATATTACGACCTAATAGATTAACACGTCTTTGATCCCGTCACATCGCAATCACTACGTCTCCAAAGCTGCCGCTGCCCCGCAACGCCATCCGCCATCGTCCACGTATAACTCAAGATTTTTGGCCTATTGTAGAATCATGACTACAAGGAAAACCCGCTCGGGAAGCATCAACAATGAAGCCCCAAGAGACAGTGCTGCTAGATTGGCGGATCTTCTAGCTCAGATCGCCGCACATATTGGTGCAGGACGAACCAATGAAGGAGCCGGTACCTCGACCAACGACCATGGATGCAGCTATAAGACTTTTATGGCATGAAAGCCATAGGAGTTTTATGGCACCAAGGGTGCCACTGGCCTGGTATCGTGGTTCGAGAATGTTGAGTCGAAACTCAGCATCACTAAATGTGCTGAGGGAGATAAGGTTGAGTTCTCATCCGGTCTGTGTCACACCTCGCCGATGGCGGAAACGCGAGTGCAACATCATGGATATCATCACAACACATGGCGTCTATATAGAGAATTACTATATGCAAATAAATTGAGCAAAGTACAGACACAAAGTGTCGTAACGATATCCCAAAATAAAACAACCAAAAACAAACTCCAAGGTATCTTCATTAAAACATAACGTAATAATAGAAGACATTCAATGTATCATAAACAAAATCCAACTAAATCAAATTAAAAACTTAAAGATAGTCATCCTCAAAATGCAACTAGGTCTCTTCTAATCGCGCCCTTCTATCTTAGCCTTAGAATGCTCACCTGAAAATGATGCTTAAAAACGTCAACATAATGTTGGTGAGATTCATAGGTTTAAGACACACAATACACCTCGATTATCTGTTCACTGTGATTATAAAATATAGCAGGACAGCAAAAATATAGTTATTATACCACTAACATGCAATCACAGCTTACGGGACGGAACGTGCCCACCGATCCAAGTATAAATTGGGACGAAACGTGCCCACCGATCCAAATACCACCACAATTGGGACGGAACGCGCCCACCGATCCAAGATAATTATAATGAGTAGAGCCACTAGGACTTTCCCACTCAAATAATCACCACAATTAAACACCACAATAACATGCAGTATACATACAATAACCATTACAAGTCCATGCTTTTAACAACACATAATCACAGTAACTCAAAAACAATTTTAACAAGCATCATCTCCATCCCAAGTTTAAAACAAAGTAAAAATATGGGACTATGAACTCACCTCAACCTTGCAGCTTCCAAATTATCCACACACAAATCTATACAAACAAAACAATACCACATTACACGTGACCAAGCTAAAAGCTATAGTCCATGTAACACATATATGATGGATGTCTAAGGTTCATATAACCCACCATGGATTACCTAGACTCCATACTAATCACTACCAACACCTATACTCACTAAATCCCATAAATAAAACATCTCAGAAAATGCAGATTTTTAGGGTACACTCACCCACATAAAATCACGACAAAAAATCATCCACAACTCACACCAAAAATTCACCATGATCCTTCATAAGCATACAAGCTTCTCCCAGAAGGCCATGCACCAAAAATGTAACACCCCAACCCGGCAAGGGTAAAGATATCACAACAATGGCTTCATATCAGATTACAAGCATTAAATCCAAAACATCACAAGTCCATAACATTAATGATCAAAGGAAATAAGTCAACATAACTTATGCCCAAAACAGAAATAAACTGAAGTACATAAATCAAAAATGACTAAACAATGGCATAACAGAAACAGAATCCAAAATGGCATAACTAGAATGTCTAAGGTCTAAGCTTCACACAAGTTGCTCTCATCCCAAAGCCAAACCCAGCTTCCTAGCTTAAATACCTGCCGTACATGAAAAGAAAACGTACGGCTGAGCTTTAAAAGCCCAGTGAACAGATACATATACAAAGCAATAATAATGAAACAGACTGAAATATGGTGCATGGGGAAATATCATGAAGTATAAACAAGAGACAGAAATATAAAAGAAGAATAGGATAGTCATCCACCACGAGCCCAGAACATAACAGATAGTAACCATCATAATCTAGAGGGGATGCCTCTTAAGTAACCAGATAATATGAGGGGTGTCCTCATGTATCAAATGGAGTGATCAGCTCCCAGATAAATGTGAAAGGCATGTATTGCACACAGTACCAGACACCAGAACAGAAATCATATCATATATAGTTAAATCCACTAACAGAACAGATCTAGGATGCATCTATACACCCCCCCAGAAACATATATAATCCATAATCAAAGTAATGCGCATATCATAATCAGAATGGGGACGTGGCGGAACATCACTCTACCGCCCTAGAGTCATGCCATTGGTGCATCAATGACACGGACATGGAACCCCCATGCCTAGTGAAATGGCTCGGGTATCAAACTAAGAGTCAGACATCATATCATAATCAGAGGGTCATATATCAAAGGTCAAATCAGATGGTTCATAACAGATGGTTCATAACAGATATATCAGAATGAAATACCAAAGGTCCAAATCAGAGTGTAATCAGAAAGGTTCATAATAAAAGGGATCATAGCAATGGCTTTGGAAAACTTAAACGAATCAGAATCAGAATCATATCAATGAGATAGGACACCCTTACTGAAAAAGGGCAGAGTATCTGTACCTTATTGCAAAGCAAAACAAAACCAGAAATAGCAAACACTGACAGGCTCAGGACCTCTCCTTCTTCACACCTAAGAGAGTAGAAGAGTATTACAATTGGTTCTTAATCATTCACTTTATCTTGTCTTCCCATTTAAGGTAACTTTCTATTTTTAGCAGGTTTCCGGATTTAGTTAGCAGAATTACTCATTTTATCAGATTTCACTTAATTATATGCTTAAGTACTTTAAATAGATAAAATATATATTTTTAGGGTTTTAAAAGTAATTGTACCAAAGATGAAGGTTTAAAGTGAAAATATCATAAGTAGCTCATTTTAATCCTTACATTATCCAGATTTACATAATTAGTCCTTTGGATTTTACAATCTTACGATTTACACCCTTTAATCACATAATTTACATTTTAAGCTTTAAGGTATTCAAAATTACACATTAAACCTTTAGTTTCCCAATTTTACACAACATATCCTTATTTTAACATTATGTACGATCACCCCTTTAACTATTCATGATTTACACAACAAGTCCCTAAAGTTACAAAGTTTATATAATAAACCCTTAATTTCCATTTTCAATCTTTAATTAATAATAATTACACATTAGTCCAATAAATTCCCAAAATTACACATTTCATCCTCATTATATTTTAATGTTCGAATCACAGTCAACTTTCTAGAATTTACATATTTGGTCCCTATATTTTAATTATTTCCATTCGGTTATTTATAATTATATATATTTACCAATTAATCACATAATTATCGAATTAACACAAATGGTCCTTCAAGCACATTTTATACATTTTTCCACAGGTTTATAACACCTAACAAAAATATCCCCATAGTTTATAAAATTACAAAACACACCCTTAAGTATTTTATTTCAATCGGTAATCATATTTTCTATCAAAATCAAAACCCTAATTGTCTAAATCATTTAGCAATCATCACAACATCATTATTATGCAATAAAAGTGCAGATCCAAATACCCAAACCCTAATTCGAATAGTCCTAGGGTTTTCATAATTTTATTCTTTTATTTCCATTAAATCCGGTTAACCAAATAATTCGAACACATGGATTTTAGGCTTCATCAATTCGAACAAACATTTTTGTGGTGTTATATGATGAATATATAGGCCACGAAAAATATACAACAAGTCCAGAAAATTCGTATGAATGTATTAGAGATTTATTTCGATTTTAGAGTTTTCGAATCCATTAAATCACAACGATTTATGTAGCATGCATGGGTCGACTTTTGTATTTTATATACGACTTATATGATGTATAGAACATGAGAAAATTACCAGGTCGATTTTAGAACGTGTGGTATAGGCTGCACGAATTTTTGTCCTTCGGATGTATGGTTCGACAAGAAAAGAATTCACCACGACCAACCGAGCGATCTACAAACCTTGTAGATATTTTTCCCAGGTCATATATCATGTGAGGATCAAGAGAAAAATGGACAACGAATTTTACAAGAGTCGAATGAATTGTTTTGGAAATTACCTTCGGATGGTTTTTAGCGACAAGAAAATTAGCTAGCGATCAAACGAATGCCTCCCACGACCTAAACCCAATTTTCTTAGCTCCCTTAGATCATGTACAACACCAGAAAAATAACCTTGGACCTCCAGAAATTCGGATGAGATAGCAATGTATTTTTAGTGTGTTTTTCTTTTAGTCGGCAAATGGGAGAATTAGGGTTTGATGAGATTAATTTTATTGGAGAGCATAGGAGCGTCAAAGGGGAGGGAAAACAGCCCCAAAATCACGGAAATTATTATGGCAATTCAATGTGATTTATTTTCCCATTTAAGTGCATTATTATTATCTTTTAAAATCTAATTAAATGTTCTTTATTCCAATCGGTTCATCCAAGGGTATTTTGGTAATTTTGTAACTTGTATAAATAATAATCGAAGTTGTCAAAATTATTTTATATCATATCTTGTTCTGTTCCAGAAGTTTGGGATCGATTCGGTACTTTATGAACTTTTAAATAATTTTATAACTTGTAAGGGCAATTTGGTCATTTTACACATTTTGGATTTTTTAGGTGTTACAACTTCTTCCCCTCTAACAGAAAAATTTCGTCCTCGAAATTTGCAAATAAGTACAGATGAAATGAAACAGAAGACAAAACAAAGACATACCAGATCAGAATACAAAGTGAGGATAACTAGCACGAATCGATTCTTCAGTTTCCCAGGTAGCCTCGCGCTCTGGGTGATTCTTCCAAAGAACTTTTATGAATGGAATGACTTTATTCCTCATGACCCGCTCTTGCCGGTCCAGAATAGCCTCCGGCTCTTCGGATAAAGACATATCCGGCTGAATCTGATCAAGTGGATAAGACACCACATGCAATGGGTGGTAGTTGTATCCCCTCAGAAGAGATACATGGAAAACATTATGCACATGAGATAGCTGAGGAGGTAGAGCCAGACGATAAGAAACCTCCCCAATACGCTCCAGAATTTCAAAGGGACCAATAAATCGAGGACTCAACTTGCCCTTAATTCCAAAATGTTTAACCCCGCGGAAAGGAGATACTTTCAGAAATACTCGGTCACCAACATTAAACTCTAGGTCACGACGGTGCTTGTCAGCATAGCTCTTCTGACGAGCACGGGCCTCCTTTAACTTTTCCCTAGCAACAGCTACCTTTTCGTTGGTGTCCCGAACCAACTCCGGACCCTCAATAATACGCTCCCCTACCTCGTTCCAACAAACTGGCGCTCTACACTTGCGCCCATATAACATCTCGAAAGGAGCCATCCGAATACTAGCATGCCAACTGTTATTATACGCAAACTCCACCAAACATAAATACTCGTCCCAACTACCAGTCCATTCCAAAGCACAAGATCGTAACATGTCTTCCAAGGTCTGAATGGTCCTCTCCGACTGACCATCAGTTTGGGGATGAAATGCAGTACTAAACTTAAGGCGAGCGCCCCAAGACTTATGAAGTCCCTTCCAGAAACGCGAAGTGAAACGAGGATCACGATCAGAAACAATAGATGAAGGCATACCATGCAATCTGACAATCTCCTGCTGAAAGATCTCCGCCAACTTACTGATACTATAGGTCATACGGATAGGTAAGAAATGAGCAGATTTAGTTAGTCGATCGACGACCACCCAAATCGCATCATGTCTTTTACGAGTCAAAGGCAAACCAGAAACGAAATCCATGGAGATCTCATCCCACTTCCAAGTAGGAATCTCTAGGGGCTGTAACAAACCACTAGCTCGCTGATGCTCAATCTTAACTTGCTGGCAGGTCAAACATCTAGCAACAAATAATGCCACATCTTGCTTCATACCGTTCCACCAGAAATGCTGCTTTAAATCCCGATACATCTTGGTAGAACCAGGATGTATAGAGAAAGGAGAACTGTGAGACTCAGTCAAAACAGCTTCACGCAAGTCAGAATCATTAGGCACGCATAATCGATCCTCATACCAAACAACTCCGTTATCATCAACTCTAAACTCAGTTTGCTTACCCTCCTCAATATTTTGAACAATAGCCCAGAGTTCACCATCATCCTTCTGAGCCTCTTTAATACGCAACATCAGATTCGACTCAATTTTTAAACTAGCCCAGTAACCAACGTTACGCCGAACACACAACTCGACGTCCAAACGCTCCAAATCCTTAAGAACATGCAGATCAATCTCCAAACTAGCGATCATCCCAGACTTACGACTAAGTGCATCAGCAACCACATTAGCCTTGCCTGGATGGTACTGGATGTTCGTGTCGTAATCTTTTAGAAGTTCTAACCATCTTCTCTGCCTCATATTAAGCTCCTTCTGAGTAAAGATGTATTTGAGACTCTTGTGATCGGTGAAGATATCACACGATTCACCATACAAGTAATGTCTCCAGATTTTTAATGTCAAAACGACCGCTGCTAATTCCAGATCATGAGTTGGATAATTTTCTTCATAGGGTTTCAATTGCCGAGAAGCATAGGCAATCACTTTGCCGTGTTTCATAAGCACACAGCCTAAACCCTTTTTAGACGCATCACTATAGATCTGGAAACCTCCAGAACCAGACGGTAAGGTCAGAATAGGTGCAGACACTAATCGCCTTTTCAACTCCTCAAAACTCTGCTCACGCTCATCAGTCCATACAAACTTTTCACCCTTCCGCATCAGCTGAGTCAAGGGCAAAGCTAACTTAGAAAACCCTTCAACAAAACGCCTGTAATAACCAGCTAATCCCAGAAAACTCCGAATTTCAGTCACCGTGGTAGGTCTCGGCCACTTGGTGATAGCCTGAACCTTAGCAGGATCCATGGTGATACCCTCTGCAGACACGATATGACCAAGGAAAGCGACTTGGTTAAGCCAGAACTCACACTTAGAAAATTTTGCGAACAATTTCTGCTGCCTCAGAATACCCAGAACAATACGCAAATGCTGCTCGTGCTCCTCAAACGATTTAGAATACACCAGAATATCATCAATGAAAACAATGACGAACTTATCAAGAAATTCATGAAAGACCCGGTTCATCAAATCCATAAACACAGCAGGAGCATTTGTTAGGCCAAAAGGCATAACCAGAAACTCATAATGTCCATAGCGGGTACGGAAAGCAGTCTTAGAGACATCCTGCTCTTTAACTCGCAATTGGTGATAACCAGATCGCAAGTCGATTTTAGAGAACACCTTGGCTCCTTGCAATTGATCAAACAAGTCATCAATGCGAGGAAGCGGATAACGGTTACGAATGGTAATACGATTCAACTCACGATAATCAATGCACAGCCGCATAGACCCATCCTTCTTCTTCACAAATAGAACTGGAGCACCCCAGGGCGAAACACTAGGCCGAATAAAACCGTTCTCCAATAATTCTTCCAATTGTTCCTTTAATTCCTTTAACTCAACAGGCGCCATCCGGTACGGAGCCTTAGAAATAGGTTCGGCACCGGGAATCAGATCAATAGAAATTCAACTTCTCTAGCCGGAGGAAGACCAGGAAGTTCATCAGGAAAAACATCAGCAAAATCCCGAACAATGGGAACGCTAGCAACATCAGGACTTTCTACAGATGAGTCTTTAACAGAAGCCAAATAGCCTTGGCAACCATGAGATATCAGAGTTCGTGCTTTCATGGCAGAAATAATTTTAACAGATTTCAGAGGCTGGGAACCATGATAAATGAAATCAGGATGATGAATATCGCCAAAGATCACCTTACGGGCATAACAATCGATGGTAGCCTTGTGATCAGCCAACCAATCCATGCCCAGAATCGCATCAAAATCAATCATATCAATGGGAAGCAGATTTGCCGGACGAACACAATCATCGAAACGTAGAGGGCAGTTCACATATTCATGATCAATAATCACTTGGGTTTTCATTGGGGTTGCAATGGATATACGATTTGTTAATGGTTTTGGTTTCAGATTAAGTTTCTTAGCAAAGTTTACAGATATAATAGAATGAGTAGCACCGGTGTCAAACAATACGAAAGCCGTACGATCTCCAATATAAAGTATGCCAGTAATGGTACCTGATGTGTTGGCCGCTTGATCCCGAGTAGTAGCATAAACTTGGCCCATGGTGGGAGCTGGCCTAGTCGTGTTTACTGGCACGATAGGGTTCTTCTTGGGGCAATCTTTGATCCTGTGATGAGTAGAGCCACACGAAAAACAACCACCAGAAGCTTTATAACAAGGACCTGGATGTGGTTTCCCACATGTCTTACATATAGGAGGAGGAGGTAGAGTCTCCACAGCCTTTTTCTGACCTGACGATCCCGACTGCGGATACTGCTGAGAATCCCTACGCCTGCTATTATCACCCTGACCCTGACGGTCACCACCATACCGGCCATAATCCTGTCGGCCCTGGTTCCTAGAATCCTGTCGCCTATAATCACCACCTCGGTCCTGGCGACCCCGCTGATCATGCCCATGGTCCTGACGACCCCGAAAATCCTGTCTCTGGTCCTGACGACCATGACCCCGAGTATCAACCCTGTTGCCATCCCTATCTCGCTTATTAGATCCCCTGTCCGCATGCAGCAACTCAATGTTACGCGCGGCATCCTGAACACTAGCCACATCATCGAATGGAGTGTTAACAATCCGGTCTAACACCCATCTCTTAAGAGCCCACTTGAAATGACGAGCCTGTCGAAACGAATCCCCAGTAACCTCTGGCCCAACGAAACTGGCCAGACGTAAGAATCGCTGCATAAAGTCTCCTGAAGACTCATGATCACCCTGACGAATCGACCCGTATTCCCTCTCATACCTCTGCTGTTCTGCCATAGGAATGTACTGCTTATAAAACGCCTCAATGAACTCTGCCCACGAACAAGTCTCAGCAAAATCATCCCCCTTTGCCTGCACAAGAGCAGTCCACCAGTTCTGAGCGTCACCCTCTAATTTGAATGTGGCCAAACGAGTTTTAAACTCGTCAGCACATCCGAGAACCCGAAACAATTTCTCCACGTGCGTAATCCAGTCCTCTGCCTCATGAGGAGTGGCAGCGGACTTGAACGAGAGAGGCTTTAGCTTGTTGAACCTCTCTATCCATACATGAATACCGACCGGTGGAGCAGCGGGTGGATCACCGCCACCACCACCTCCAGAAGGACCTGCCCCATTACGGATGTTGTTGGTGACCTTGGTCACCACCTGAGCAGAAAGGTTAGGAAGGACGTTTTTCAAAGCCTCAGCAATCATGGCTTCGAAATTTGGAGCATCATACTCATTAAAGCGCGTGTTCACCATCTGAACGATTACAAAAAGAATTAGCAATTCAGATAGAATATGACAGAGCAGATCAAGAATAAATGACAGAGCAAAACAGGAAAAGAGTGCGCGAAAGGAAACCTAAGTTCTACCCAATCCTCACAGGTCACGAGCCTAAGCTCTAAGGGTTTCGGATAAACCTGTCTCTCTGATACCATAAATTGTAACACCCCAACCCGGCAAGGGTAAAGATATCACAACAATGGCTTCATATCAGATTGACAAGCATTAAATCCAAAACATCACAAGTCCATAACATTAATGATCAAAGGAAATAAGTCAACATAACTTATGCCCAAAACAGAAATAAACTGAAGTACATAAATCCAAAATGCCTAAACAATGGCATAACAGAAACAGAATCCAAAATGGCATAACTAGAATGTCTAAGGTCTAAGCTTCACACAAGTTGCTCTCATCCCAAAGCCAAACCCAGCTTCCTAGCTTAAATACCTGCCGTACATGAAAAGAAAACGTACGGCTGAGCTTTAAAAGCCCAGTGAACAGATACATATACAAAGCAATAATAATGAAACAGACTGAAATATGGTGCATGGGGAAATATCATGAAGTATAAACAAGAGACAGAAATATAAAAGAAGAATAGGATAGTCATCCACCACGAGCCCAGAACATAACAGATAGTAACCATCATAATCTAGAGGGGATGCCTCTTAAGTAACTAGATAATATGAGGGGTGTCCTCATGTATCAAATGGAGTGATCAGCTCCCAGATAAATGTGAAAGGCATGTATTGCACACAGTACCAGACACCAGAACAGAAATCATATCATATATAGTTAAATCCACTAACAGAACAGATCTAGGATGCATCCATACGCCCCCCCTAGAAACATATATAATCCATAATCAAAGTAATGCGCATATCATAATCAGAATGGGGACGTGGCGGAACATCACTCTACCGCCCTAGAGTCATGCCATTGGTGCATCAATGACACGGACATGGAACCCCCATGCCTAGTGAAATGGCTCGGGTATCAAACTAAGAGTCAGACATCATATCATAATCAGAGGGTCATATATCAAAGGTCAAATCAGATGGTTCATAATAGATGGTTCATAACAGATATATCAGAATGAAATACCAAAGGTCCAAATCAGAGTGTAATCAGAAAGGTTCATAATAAAAGGGATCATAGCAATGGCTTTGGAAAACTTAAACGAATCAGAATCAGAATCATATCAATGAGATAGGACACCCTTACTGAAAAAGGGCAGAGTATCTGTACCTTATTGCAAAGCAAAACAAAACCAGAAATAGCAAACACTGACAGGCTCAGGACCTCTCCTTCTTCACACCTAAGAGAGTAGAAGAGTATTACAATTGGTTCTTAATCATTCACTTTATCTTGTCTTCCCATTTAAGGTAACTTTCTATTTTTAGCAGGTTTTCGGATTTAGTTAGCAGAATTACTCATTTTATCAGATTTCACTTAATTATATGCTTAAGTACTTTAAATAGATGAAATATATATTTTTAGGGTTTTAAAAGTAATTGTACCAAAGATGAAGGTTTAAAGTGAAAATATCATAAGTAGCTCATTTTAATCCTTACATTATCCAGATTTACATAATTAGTCCTTTGGATTTTACAATCTTACGATTTACACCCTTTAATCACATAATTTACATTTTAAGCTTTAAGGTATTCAAAATTACACATTAAACCTTTAGTTTCCCAATTTTACACAACATATCCTTATTTTAACATTATGTACGATCACCCCTTTAACTATTCATGATTTACACAACAAGTCCCTAAAGTTACAAAGTTTATATAATAAACCCTTAATTTCCATTTTCAATCTTTAATTAATAATAATTACACATTAGTCCAATAAATTCCCAAAATTACACATTTCATCCTCATTATATTTTAATGTTCGAATCACAGTCAACTTTCCAGAATTTACATATTTGGTCCCTATATTTTAATTATTTCCATTCGGTTATTTATAATTATATATATTTACCAATTAATCCCATAATTATCGAATTAACACAAATGGTCCTTCAAGCACATTTTATACATTTTTCCACAGGTTTATAACACCTAACAAAAATATCCCCATAGTTTATAAAATTACAAAACACACCCTTAAGTATTTTATTTCAATCGGTAATCATATTTTCTATCAAAATCAAAACCCTAATTGTCTAAATCATTTAGCAATCATCACAACATCATTATTATGCAATAAAAGTGCAGATCCAAATACCCAAACCCTAATTCGAATAGTCCTAGGGTTTTCATAATTTTATTCTTTTATTTCCATTAAATCCGGTTAACCAAATAATTCGAACACATGGATTTTAGGCTTCATCAATTCGAACAAACATTTTTGTGGTGTTATATGATGAATATATAGGCCACGAAAAATATACAACAAGTCCAGAAAATTCGTATGAATGTATTAGAGATTTATTTCGATTTTAGAGTTTTCGAATCCATTAAATCACAACGATTTATGTAGCATGCATGGGTCGACTTTTGTATTTTATATACGACTTATATGATGTATAGAACATGAGAAAATTACCAGGTCGATTTTAGAACGTGTGGTATAGGCTGCACGAATTTTTGTCCTTCGGATGTATGGTTCGACAAGAAAAGAATTCACCACGACCAACCGAGCGATCTACAAACCTTGTAGATATTTTTCCCAGGTCATATATCATGTGAGGATCAAGAGAAAAATGGACAACGAATTTTACAAGAGTCGAATGAATTGTTTTGGAAATTACCTTCGGATGGTTTTTAGCGACAAGAAAATTAGCTAGCGATCAAACGAATGCCTCCCACGACCTAAACCCAATTTTCTTAGCTCCCTTAGATCACATACAACACCAGAAAAATAACCTTGGACCTCCAGAAATTCGGATGAGATAGCAATGTATTTTTAGTGTGTTTTTCTTTTAGTCGGCAAATGGGAGAATTAGGGTTTGATGAGATTAATTTTATTGGAGAGCATAGGAGCGTCAAAGGGGAGGGAAAACAGCCCCAAAATCACGGAAATTATTATGGCAATTCAATGTGATTTATTTTCCCATTTAAGTGCATTATTATTATCTTTTAAAATCTAATTAAATGTTCTTTATTCCAATCGGTTCATCCAAGGGTATTTTGGTAATTTCGTAACTTGTATAAATAATAATCGAAGTTGTCAAAATTATTTTATATCATATCTTGCTCTGTTCCAGAAGTTTGGGATCGATTCGGTACTTTATGAACTTTTAAATAATTTTATAACTTGTAAGGGCAATTTGGTCATTTTACGCGTTTTGGATTTTTTAGGTGTTACAAAAAACATACACAAGTACCCAATGAAAAATCAAACATGACAACAATCCAGATTCGGATCTGAACGCACACCAAAAAGTTTTGACCTCTTAGACATACTCGCACAACTTATTATCATCTAATTTTCGCGTGGAAGTCAAACATAATATAACTCAATTCCCACAGAAGGGCTAACCAAAACTACACTTTTTAAACCACTTTTGATCTCGTTACTTCTAACCTAAATCTGTCCCGGTTTAACTATTTTGACACCTTAACTCATAAAATTCGTTTGACTGACTTCCCAACATCAAAATTGATCGTGGTTGGACTTTTTGGAAAGCTCTTTCACTGAACTACAATTTAGACATAAAATTCATGATCTAACTCATTTCATCTATTAGATCTTATCAGATCTTTATAGACTTACAAATCTGTCAAAACCCTAACTCATTAATTAACATGTTTTAAACCCTAATCTTTTCACCAATCACCACTATATTATTAATTAATGATCCCAACATGTTTAATATCATTAATTTATAGAAACCCATAAACCCTAGATCCATCACAATTTGTATTACATGAATTATAAAAAATAATTAGGCATAAGTATTATAAATTTACCTTGATTAATGAAAGATGAAAACCCTAAAAAAAATATTCTTCTTCTCTTCTCCCTAGCCTTGGCCGAATTTTTCAATAAGGAAGAATGAGGGTTTTGGTTTTAATTTATAGTGTACCATGGAGAATTCTAGAAAACCTTTTAATTAGTAATTAGATTTGATATCAAATTTAGTCTCCTAATCCTACCCAAATACCCAAATTGCCGCCCCCTATTATCATATATATATTTTTTTATTATTTTTTATTAAATTTAATTATTACACTTAAAACCTTATACTCTTTATATTTTATAAAAACCCTATACCAAAATTTACACCTTACGCGATAAACTTACGTTTTTACGACAATTCGGAAAAATCTCATTTTCAAAATACAGTTTCCAAAAATAGAAATTTCACACTTAACATTAATATAACCCATAAAAAAATCTCCACGTAACTTACTAACGCTCAAATATTTGAACGAAGACTTGTTACGCAAAACCACCAAAACACCAAAACTACACCAGTCATTTCTACACCACTAAGGCGATCAAAATGAACTTATCCCACAAATACAACTCAAATCATGATAAAAACCTCCAGGGATTTAGTGCTATCACAAGTACTTATTACCCATATACCGCACATTCACCACATAAAAGCACATAATACACACCACATAAAAGTTAAATAGATTGAGACTATTAGTCAAACTAACCTGCTAAAATCACGGTTGTTACATCATCCACCACTTAGGGAAATCGCGTCCCGAGATTTAATAGCTCGTCTCATCAACCTTCTCAGCAAACAACTTCGGGTACTTGGACCTCATCTGATCTTCACGTTCCCAAGTAAACTCAGGACCACGCTTTGAATTCCAACGTACCTTCACCAATGCTATCTTACCACGTTTCATACTCTTGACCTCTCGGTCCATAATCTCAACAGGTTCCTCAACAAAATGAAGAGTCTTATCAATCTTAATTTCCTCTAATGACACATGCAAACTAGCATCCACCAAACACTTCTTCAAATTAGATACGTGAAACGTATCATGCACACTACTTAACTCGTCAGGAAATCTCAACCGATATGCCACAAGTCCAATCCTTTCCGTAATCTCAAACGGCCCTGCATATCTTGGTGCTAACTTGCCTTTCTTACCGAAATGCACAACACCTTTCCAAGGAGACACTTTCAACATTACAAGATCACCAACACTAAACTCCAAGGGTTTACGGCGATTATCCGCATAACTCTTTTGGCGATCTCTTGCTTCCTTAAGTCTTTCCTTAATCCGAAACACCTTATCCGTAGTCTCCTGCACTATTTCAGGACCAATTAGTTGGCTTGTTCCAACCTCTGCCCATAGAATAGGTGATCTACACTTCCTTCCATACAACATTTCAAACGGTGCACATCTAATACTGAAATGATAGATGTTATTATAGGAAAACTCCGCCAAAGGCAGATGAGTATCCCAACTTCCTCCAAAATCAATAGCACACGCCCTAAGTAAATCTTCCAAAGTCTGAATCGTTCGCTCACTTTGCCTATCAGTCTGTGGATGATAAGCAGTGCTCATATCTAATTGTATATCCAACGCTTTTTGCAACGATTGCCAGAATCGCGAAGTAAACGTACTATCGTGATCAGAGATAATCGACACAGGCACACCATGTCTCGCCACAATCTCATTAATATAGATTCTTCCCAGCTTCTCCATCTTATAATCCTCACGATTGGCCAGAAAATGTGCAGACTTCGTCAGCCTGTCCACTATGACCCATATCTTGTCATGTCCATTACTTATTCTAGGAAACTTAGTAATAAAATCCATTGTTATTCTCTCCCATTTCCACTCAGGAATCGGCGGCTGTTGTAGTAGTCCAGAGGGTTTCTGATGTTCCGCCTTAACCTTCAAACAAGTCAAGCATTGGCTAACATATTCAGCTATTTCCCTCTTCATTCCCGGCCACCAGTAAGCATCTCTAAGATCATAATACATCTTATCCGATCCTGGATGAATCGAGTATCTCGACTTATGAGCCTCATCCATTATCAACTCCCTTACACCTCCTACCGATGAAACCCATATTCTATCTAAGAAATACAGTCCACCATCCTCCTTTTTCTCCATTTGCTGATCCAATCCACGCAGCATCTCAGCGGTCGCATTCTCATCCTTAAGAGCTTCCTCTTGTGCTGCCGATATCTTACCCTTAATTCCCGACTGTAGTTTCATACACATCGCTCGCACACGCTTAGGCTTAATCCGCTCCTTTCTAATTCAAGCATCAGCTACCACATTCGCCTTTCCAGGATGATAGCGAATCTCGCAGTCGTAATCACTAAATAACTCAATCCACCTTCTTTGTCGCATATTCAGCTCCTTCTGACTGAAAATATGCTGAAGACTCTTATGATCTGTATAAACAACACTCTTTGTGCTATACAGATAATGTCTCTAATTCTTAAGAGCAAATACTACCGCACCAAGCTCCACATCATGAGTGGTATAATTCTTCTCATGAATCGTGAGTTGTCGGGATGCATAAGCTATCACCTTAACCCTTTCCATTAATACACACCCAAATCCTTGATTCGACGCATCACAATACACAACGAAATCATCTGGCCCATCAGGTAATGTCAGAATAGGTGCATTACACAAACTATCCTTTAGTGACTGAAAAACCACCTCCTGCTCTTCTCCCCAAACATACTTCTTGTTCTTCTGAGTCAATAAAGTAAGGGGTTTAGCAATCTTCGAAAAATTCGCTATAAATCTTCGATAATATCCTGCCAATCCTAAGAATGAGCGTATTTCGAACGACGTCGTAGGAGCCTTCCAGTTCTTGACCGCTTCTATCTTACTAGGATCTACATGTATTCCTTCACTGTTCAACACATGTCCAAGAAAATGTACCTCCTCAAGCCAAAACTCACATTTTGAGAACTTGGCATACAACTTCTCTGTCTCCAGTAATCTAAGTATCGTCTTCAAATGTTCTATATGCTCCTCCTTCGACTTAGAATAAATTAGGATGTCTTCTATGAACACAATCACGAATTTATCCAAGTAAGGCTTGCAAACGCGATTCATCAAGTCCATGAATACCGCAGGTGCATTTGTCAACCCAAATGGCATAACCGTGAACTCAAAGTGTCCATAACGAGTCCTAAAAGCAGTCTTCGGAATATCCTCCTCATGCACTCTCAGCTGATGATACCCAGAGCGTAGGTCAATCTTCGAGAAAAACCGAGCACCTTGTAGTTGATCAAAAAGATCATCAATTCTAGGAAGAGGATACCGATTCTTAACCGTTAACTTGTTCAATTCCCGATAGTCAATACACATCCGGAACGAACCATCCTTCTTCTTAACAAATAACACAGGTGCTCCCCACAGAGAATGACTAGGTCTAATAAACCCCTTCTCCTGAAGTTCTTGCAACTGCGCGAACAACTCCTGCATCTCAGAGGGTGCTAAACGATATGGGGATTTTGCCATAGGGCCGCTCCAGGAATCAACTCGATACGGAATTCAACTTGATGGATTGGAGGCAATCCGGACAAGTCCTCAGGAAAACGCCAGGAAACTCACATACCACAGGAATCTCTTCTATCTTACGTTCTTTAGCCTTCGCAGTCTTAAGGGTTTTCAAGTCCTTCCATAAGCACTCTCCTTGTATCCGAAGGACACCACCACTCTCCAAAGGTATACGAACTACCTTTTCGTGGCATATGACCTCGGCCCTATGCTTAGACAACCAGCTCATCCCTATCACCACATCAAAACTCCCATGCCCAAAAGGTATCAAATCAATTGTGAACGGGATACTCTCTAGCACTATAGTACACCCACGAATAACCTTGTCAACCTCTACCCCCTGACCACTAGCTATTTCAATCACAATACTAGGTTTAAGTTCACTAGGCTCATCATTCAATAGTCTAGCAAACGAACCAACTTAAATATCACAACATTAGTACCAACGGACAATCGAGGTATCAGTATATGATAGGTAGAATGGAATCCTACCACCCACATACTCCCACATACAACGATTTCCCAAACGGTTAAGAGAATACATCTCTAACCATACAACCATCATCAACAGGATATCACAAAACACCTACCACAACATATAAAAACAAACATCAATCAATGTAATCATGGTCACAAGTCCACGTGTGTGATACCCTTATAATTATGTTCGCGACCATAGTTATAAGGCCTATTCCACACGCATACTTGCTTCCAAAACCACACATCTCAATGATAACGCATATATACCACATAGCACCTAATATACAACACAATCCATGCTATCATACTTGCAAGTCCACTTGTGTTGTGAAGCATGTATAATTATGTTGGCCACCATAATTATCTATGCTCCCTTTCACAAGTGCACTTCCTCCTATGACCACACTTCATGCAAACAATCATCTCACATGGAACAATTCCAACGATCATGGAACAATTCCAATGACCACTTAACTCTATAGTCAAAATCACATAGATAAAACTGATCCAATATTCAGGAGTAATCGTGCTCCAACATGGCTCCCGACGGCAAAAGACAATATAAGAATTCCAAAACATGACACAAAACAAAAGACGTCGCACAATGGCTCAAACTCCACTCTCGCACTTGCATCCCCACTCAGATCGGTTAAACTTACTACCTGCTGCGGACTCCAGATCTGATACTACGTCATTCCATCCTAACTCCCCTTCATTTTTGCTCAACCACCCATTCCTGTTTCTCTCTTCCAACTCCGCATGATCCACAAGTACATACAACTCACGAGGTTTACACAGAACCACCTTTCCTTCATATGAGAAGTGAGGACACTTCCTAGAGTACTTGGTATCGGCTCCATCTCCAACTGTCACCGTGGTTGCAAACCTCTCCACTTCTTCTCCATCAATGTTTTCCATATACATCCCATCCTTGTCCGAACATAGATTTATGCTAGCGGGAACTCGGATTCTGCGGTTAGTCCGCTTCATCCTACCACTTCCCTTACAACCGGTAGCAAAATGATAGCCCAACGAAACTTCTTACGCGAGGGAGGTCGATGTATACAATACTAAGTATGAGGGTCCAATCGGCGTTCGAAACTCGACGAAACTACTCATAAACTCAAGAAAAATAGACACATAAAATACCATACTCACACATAGGCCCTAAATGGAACTATATGAGGGACTCCTAGGTTATAGTCTAGGTTCAACCACCTACTTCTCTATAACCAAGGCTCTGATACCAATCTGTCACACCTCGCCGATGGCGGAAACGCGAGTGCAACATCATGGATATCATCACAACACATGGCGTCTATATAGAGAATTACTATATGCAAATAAATTGAGCAAAGTACAGACACAAAGTGTCGTAACGATACCCCAAAATAAAACAACCAAAAACAAACTCCAAGGTATCTTCATTAAAACATAACGTAATAATGGAAGACATTCAATGTATCATAAACAAAATCCAACTAAATCAAATTAAAAACTTAAAGATAGTCATCCTCAAAATGCAACTAGGTCTCTTCTAATCGCGCCCTTCTATCTTAGCCTTAGAATGCTCACCTGAAAATGATGCTTAAAAACGTCAACATAATGTTGGTGAGATTCATAGGTTTAAGACACACAATACACCTCGATTATCAGTTCACTGTGAATATAAAACATAGCAGGACAGCAAAAATATAGTTATTATACAACTAACATGCAATCACAGCTTACAGGACGGAACGTGCCCACCGATCCAAGTATAAATTGGGACGGAACGTGCCCACCGATCCAAATACCACCACAATTGGGACGGAACGCGCCCACCGATCCAAGATAATTATAATGAGTAGAGCTACTAGGACTTTCCCACTCAAATAATCACCACAATTAAACACCACAATAACATGCAGTATACATACAATAACCATTACAAGTCCATGCTTTTAACAACACATAATCACAGTAACTCAAAAACAATTTTAACAAGCATCATCTCCATCCCAAGTTTAAAACAAAGTAAAAATATGGGACTATGAACTCACCTCAACCTTGCAGCTTCCAAATTATCCACACACAAATCTATACAAACAAAACAATACCACATTACACGTGACCAAGCTAAAATCTATAGTCCATGTAACACATAAATGATGGATGTCTAAGGTTCATATAACCCACCATGGATTACCTAGACTCCATACTAATCACTACCAACACCTATACTCACTAAATCCCTTAAATAAAACATCTCAGAAAAAGCAGATTTTTAGGGTACTTTCACCCACATAAAATCACTACCAAAATTCATCCACAACTCACACCAAAAATTCACCATGATCCTTCGTAAGTATACAAGCTTCTCCCAGAAGGCCATGCACCAAAAACATACAATTCGTGATCTAACTCATTTCATCTATTAGATCTTATCGGATCTTTACAGACTTACAAATCCGTCAAAACCCTAACTCATTAATTAACATGTTTTAAACCTTAATCTTTTCACCAATCACCACAATATTATTAATTAATGATCCCAACATGTTTAATATTATTAATTTACAGAAACTCATAAACCCTAAATCCATAACAATTTGTATTACATGAATTATAAAAATTAATTAGGCATAAGTATTATAAATTTACCTTGATTAATGAAATATGAAAACCCTAAAAAAAATATTCTTCTTCTCTTCTTCCTAGCCTTGGCCGAATTTTTCAAGAGGGAAGAATGAGGGTTTTGGTTTTGTATTTATAGTGTACCATGGAGAATTCTAGAAAACCTTTTAATTAGTAATTAGATTTGATATCAAATTTAGTTTCCTAATCCTACCCAAATTGCCGCCCCCTATTATCATATATATATTTTTATTTTATTTTTTATTAAATTTAATTATTACACTTAAAACCTTATACTCTTTATATTTTATAAAAACCCTATACCAAAATTTACACCTCACGCGATAAACTTACGTTTTTACGACAATTCGGAAAAATCTCATTTTCAAAATAAAGTTTCCAAAAATAGAAATTTCACACTTAACATTAATATAACCCATAAAAAAAATCTCCATGTAACTTACTAACGCTCAAATATTTGAACGAAGACTTGTTACGCGAAACCACCAAAACACCAAAACTACACAAGTCATTTCTACACCACTAAGGCGATCAAAATGAACTTATCCCACAAATACAACTCAAATCATGATAAAAACCTCACACCCAGGGATTTAGTGCTATCACAAGTACTTATTACCCATATACCGCACATTCACCACATAAAAGCACATAATACACACCACATAAAAGTTAAATAGATTGAGACTATTAGTCAAACTAACCTGCTAAAATCACGGTTGTTACAGTCTGCTCCAAGGTCGAGCATTGACTTGGTGGAACAACCAGCTACAGACCAGAGGGAGAGAAGCTGTAAATGGGTTACCTTGGACAGAATTCAAGAAATTACTAACCGAGGAGTACTGCATAAAAGACGAAGTGCAGAGATTGGAGGAAGAGTTTTGGAACCATTTGATGGTGGGAGTAAAAGTTGACAAATACACGGCCCGTTTCCACGAACTCACTAGAATGGTCCCTCACATGGTCTCTACTGTAGAGAAGCTGATTGATCGATATATTTGGGGTTTGATCCCTGAAATCAGGAGAGATGTCATGTCATCCAAACCAACCACACTTCAAGACGCTATAGGCATGGCATATCGCTTGACAAATGATGTGATCAGGTCTGGTGGACTACAAAAAGGAAACGACCATGGACAAAAACAACGGGAGGATCAGCAGGGAAGCCGAGACCAGGACTAACAGAATAAGCGGCAACGAGTAGCCAGGAATTTTGGAGCAACAACCCAGGAGCGTAGAGGATATGCATGCCCACATCCTAAGTGCACACGATGTAACCTCCATCCCTTAGGAGACTGCCCGAGGTGCGACAGATGTCGGCAGACTGGCCATCTTAGTCGGAATTGCCCAAATAGAAATGGGAACCAAGAGCGAAAGCGGACATGCTACGAGTGTGGGAGTTTGGATCACCTCCGGAACGCGTGTCCTAAGCTGAATAGGGCACAGAGGCCAGTGCAGAACAACAAAACCCTCACTGTAGCAGTCGATGGAAATGACCCAAACCGTGGAGGCAGTATCAACCCAGCTCGAGGTCAAGTATACCTTCTAGGCAACAAGGAAGCTCGCTAGGACCCAGACATCGTGACGGGTACATCCTTTTGAACAGTCGCTTTATGTTCGTACCATTTAGTACTGGCGTAGGATTTACTTTGGTTACCTACCAAGTTAACGACGACGACTAATATGAGACCTGACGTCATAAGCCGTAATTGAACGTCTAGCCTTTATTTGTTGATTAGATTTGGCCTAGATGATTCCAAACTTGAGCCAAACCTTCCAGAGGCCTTCATGTAAGATGTAAAAATATTCCCTTCTAGCAACTTGTTCCAGTTTGATCTAGCGACAGTTCTTGTTTGATGAGTTGCGAAAATCAAGATGGAATCAAGTTGTTACTCAAACTCAAGACAGTTCCCGGTTAAGGAGTTGTGAGATTAAGTGAGAATTCACTAACTAAAGGTCACGTGAAGGCTAAGCTCGAGAATGGAAAATTTGACCGTCAATTCTAATCATGGGGACGAACGTCAGTAGAGCGAACGAACTGAATCTCGAGGACGAGATTCTTTTTAAGGTTGGCAGACTATAACAACCCGTAATTTTCAGGCCATTATTTTAATAATGTGATATGTTATTTCACTTTCACACAGACTGACACCACACGCAAACCTGGAACAGACAGAAAATCATGAAATGTTAGAAAATAATTAAAGACTCGGGGATAAACTTAAATAATATCTGACAACTCTAAAAATATGAACTCTCGGATTAGAGACATTTAAGGACGGAACCAGACTTGACACTGTTTAGCGGGACTCGGGTGTTTAAGCTACTCACCTTATCTTTTAAAACATTACAAATAATAATACAACTTATATAAAACACACCCTCTATACACTCCTAAATAAATAAAATCCTACAACCCTACACCTACTAACCCTTCTCCCAAAATACTTTAACTGCTACTCTCCTTTTCTTTGTTCTTGTCGCCATTCCTTCTTCCCCAAAAAGACTGAGTTCGATCCATCCCCATCACCACACACACACAATTAATGCTAGTTGACCATAAAAACTATTATCCCCTCACCTTCACGGGTTCACTTAGAGTTTAGAAACCCATATAGAGATTTCACACCAATTAGGAAGGATCATTTTCCCACAATCCGAAAGTAGTATGGAGTTAAACTCCATTATTCTCCATAAATCTCCACCTCCTGGGAGAAATTCGAACCACACCCAATTACAAACCCACCCAAAGATTGAGAAGTTCTCAAGATCTAGGGCACAAGTGGTTCGAATAGGAGGCTGTGGGGGTTAATCTTGGAGCTTTTGAATTCGGATTGGAGGGTTTGTTATAGGGTTCGAACGCCAACAAATTTACCAGGTTAATCATTGACTTTTGTTTTGTTATATTTTTGAGTCATCAGTTAGATAGTGGGTCGAATAGAAGATTATTTGGGATTAGTGAAATTGTTTTGGTTAATGTCAAATTAAAATATTTAGGAACCCTTGATTTAGAAATCTGAAGGAAAAATATTAGTTATAATAAAAATGGGTCGATTAAGGTTTGACCTTTTTGTGGGTCATGGGTTATTTATTATAATGGTAGTAAGATTGTTAAGAGATATTGAAACCTTATGATGATAAAATTGTGCAGTCGAATTTATAGAGGCAGTAGCAGTTAGGATGTTGAAAGGATTGTGTTTGTAAGATTTTGTGTGATTGTCGAACTTCATTAGAATGGGCAGTAGGATGTCGAATGGATTTGGGTGTTAGAACTAGTTTAGAAAGATTGTAAGTTGAAGTTGTGTTGTGGGATGGTGGTACATTCGAACCATAATAATGGTAGCAAAGGTAGTAGCCTCGAAACCTATGAATGTAGAACTTAGGATGGATTGAAAGTGATGATTGTGGTTATGGTTCATACACATTAAGGGTATAGTGGAAATGATGATCACACCTAGACATCTCGCTTGGTTATGCCTCAACTTGAGGAAGAAACGTAGGAATGTGGCCCTCGAATAAGCACCAAAACAAGCCAAATGGGTATGATTTGGTTAGGAAAGAAGGTAAGAGAGCTAGATAATTTGCGTTGTTTTGAGACCCCTAAGAGCACCCTTTTGCCGACCCTAAACGAGCCACAAAACTTGGGTAAACCACCACTTGGACACCCCAAGTGGCTTGAGCTCGAGTAGTACTAGAGCATGGATTATCAAGTGAGACCTAGGCTCGATTTGGTAGCACCTTAGGAACCCCAAATGAGACTGCCAAGCAATAAACTTGGCGCAGGGATTTGTTTTCCCTCATATGAAACACCAGGCAAACCAAAGACCAACCATAGGCTCATCTTAGAGGTCATATTATAGCCCATTTTAAGTGATATAAGTACTTGAACAAAAATGGAGGAGTGGGCTTAGGTAAGCCCATTACACTCACTCGAAACCCCCTTTCTCATCCACTTTTGAAGGCCCATACGTGAGCCATTAGCCCACTAGAAAAACCCATAGAGACAACCCAATTAGAATAAACTACTAAGTCAAGTACACATTTTATGAGGAATTGTCGCAAAAAGTTAAAATGAACACCGTTACCGAAAATAAAATGGTATTAGCAAATGTATGGACATGTAAAAGGGAAACTTGTATAGCCGTACCTATAAAACACGACGACGATAATTGACACGTTAGACGTTGCTAACACAATATAGACGACTTTATGAATTCACCAATGATAGGACATAATATTGACATAAGAAACATAAATCGTATACAAACTTGTGTGTAGTGAAATATGACGAACCAGTTTCATGCTAAGGTTAGACAATTACTCACATCGAAACATATACAAAAGTTAACACTTACATTTTGTTTTAAAAGTTAAATCAATTAATCCAGACGTCACTAATAAAAACAACGGATGATATAGCGCACGTAACTTGAACAAATTTGACAATATATATGGTCCTAAGTTAATAACTAACCAAGTCCGTCAAAATTTAAAATCATTTAAATAGTGAGTAATAAACGTCACATATATTAAGTCATAGAACCCACATAGATGTACGAAAACGTTGAAATTAAAATGTGTAAGAACTATAAATATAATACTTGAACTAAGACATGATTATTTAATCTAGGTTGCGTCTTGGTGTCGTACACAGCGTTCACTGTTCAGACTATAGAAGGTGACTATTCAGAACCCCTTTTTACCGCTTTATTGTTTGGGGTGGAATGCATGACTTAAATTTTTATTTGAACTTATGACATATGTTTTACCTGAACTATTTGGAACTTGACTTTGACCTTTAAAATATTGTTTGAGCCTATGACTTGTTTTGAACTGTTGACGTGCCGTACGCACTTAAATTTTAGTCTCCCATGTTTACGGAGCATGCCTAATTTAATTTGTATATAATAGTTGGTATGATGTACCGTTCGTACATTCGTATTGTTAGTCCCCGGTTGGTTTGCCATTCGCAGTCCAATTTTGACGTATCGTTCGTACGGCTCCCTTGTGCGAAGCAGTAGGTAGTATGGATAGCGCTATTAGAGGTTAGCCAACCTCTCATTCCCCTGTTTACGGAATGCATATTATTTATTTTAGGGGCTTTGCCGCATACATTATTATATACTTGTCCTTTAATGTGAACTAAATGAGTATGTGTGTTTGACTATAAGATGTTCAATATTTTTATATAATATGACGGTGAAATCATAGGTTACATGACTTGTATGGGCAAGACATGTAACTGAATGATTTGACGTTTGGACTTTTTTAAAGACATGGACTTCCTTTGACTAAAAACCTGTATACTCACCAACTATTTTCATAGTTGACCCGTTTTCTCATGCATTTCAGGTGATCGCTAGTAGGTATTTTTTATGAAGACTGTAGCATAAAGGAGTCGTCATGTTTTTCATTAAGTTGACAAGAAAATATTTATCAAGAGTTTAAAATTATTTTTATTTGCCGATGTCGGCCAAGACAATATTGTATTAATGTACGGTTTCCTTAAATTTAATTATGGCATTGTACTATATCTCTTTTGCGATGTATATTGATTTCGTAGCACCCCAGGACCTGAAAGCTTCCGCAAAGCCAGATTTTGAGGGTGTTACATCTTCTATCCACCTAACGAAGGGTGTAGCCGAACCCATAGGGTCCGAGTATAAACAATTACAGGGCGGTGCATACATAGGAACAGTATTATACGGATTATGGTTTGGGGGTATTCCCATAGGATTTTGGCTAGGGTAGGACTGATAAGGTGTGTTCATTCCGAACGGGTAACCATTTCCCATGGCATACGGAGGGTATACCGTAGGATGCCCGAAGGTTATGCTCCCATAAGGTTGAGGGAGACTTGGTTTATTAGGCTGCCCATTTACTGGAGGATATAAACCTTGAGGATAAGATTGAGTTTGGAACGAGGGGTACATACCATTGGGAGGAAGATTTCCTCCCATATTAATTATATGCGGATTGCCTTCTACGCCTGATGCCTGAGAAGGCTGCAACGGAACCCCTGCTTCGGTTCTTCCAAGATGAGCTGCTAACAATGGAGGCAAATTCACCCCCGTCTCTTCCCTTCGTTCGCTCCTCCTGTTGGAACCTTTGACAACCGCTCCTTCTCTCCTGGTCGAAGCCCTTTCCGGGACTCCTTCGAACCCAACGGACCTTCTACTTAGCCTTCGACCCACTGGTGACCCAATCCTTAGGGCCGAGAGTGTTGCTCCTTGGTCCGAAGGCCTAGGCTCCATTTCCATCTCTTCATCATACTCGTCATTTGAGTATTCCAATTCCCTTTGCATCTCAGCATTCCTAACTTGCCTTTTGTGATCCCTTAAGAGAGATTCCAATGCTTCGTGGTTGGCTTCGACAAAGGCTGGGCTAATAACAGGCTCCCGATTGGCTGATGTCGAAGCATGATGGTTGGGTGTTATTTCTGGGTGAGAACGTGTTGTGAACGTGGAAGCGGTTATTAGGGGAAGGTTGTTGGAGTCGTTAATTGGTATTGGTTCCAAGGTCGAGAAACCCGGAGGGGGAGTATCTTCTCTCCCTTGATCCATGTCGTATATATAGTGAAAGTAGTTGGTTGGTTATAAGCTTGGAAATAACGGGACCAATTGTAGCTGGTCCCACGGATGGCGCCACTGATTGTACAATAATTTGCACGACCAAGCCTTCGATGATGATCAAAGGATTTATGGGGTGATGAGGTTGCGCCAAGCTTGTCTTTAACCTGAAATAAGAAATACTAAGACACTATGTTAAGTGATTGCGCAGGGGTTCGGCCCTGAGAACCACCTCCGGCGTGCGAATAAGTATGTGTTATGATAATGTTGGAAGTAAATTGAGAGAGTTCAGTTAGCATACCATGGTTCTTGCCCGTCTAAGCTATTTATAGGGGATAAATAGGCCTTAGAGGGCAGTTGCACTTGATTCGGAGATCATGGGGGCGTCCCATGATTTGTGGTAACGGCTAAGGCCTTGTAGCCCACGTTCTCCTCCTTGGCGGGAAAGCCTAAGGGAAGAGGGGACGTGGGTATGACCAGGTCAGAATGGTTCTCCGTCCTAGTTCCTTCAAAGGAGATACCCTGAAGGGCTTAAGGCTTCGATTGGCGGATTCCCACATGGTAACCAATTCATAGGTGAATGGTTTTACGCCAATGAAACGTTTTAGGAGGTTGACCTGGGCCTTCGAAGAGAAGGCTTCGTATAGGCTCGAAGGGGAGTCCTTCGACCCGTTCGGAGGGTACATCATCAAACATCAAAGGTGAAGTTGTTTTCAATGAGTATTAAAAACAATATTTAGGCAAATGATAAGTGGAATGAAGATGGGGATTTGAACTTGGAGGTGAGATCCCTCACATTATTGTGGTATCTAAAGAACAAATAGGAAGATCTCATCCATCCATTCACCTTCAATCCAATGGCTGAGATGGAAGCCAAAAATTACAAACAAGGGCACGTTAGTAATTTTACCCGTCTCATTTAATACATCACTTTCTCTCACATAAAAAAACCTAGATCTATTTTCTCTCTCCTAACCACTCACCGGAATCACCTAACCACCGCCTGAATCACCATGAAACCGCCGTGCCGGAATATTTTCCGGCCAACCACCAACTTACCCTAAAACATAGATCAGACCCCCCTGATCATATCTGGAAAGTTTGAAGACCTACGGAATCCATTAGACCCTTGTTCGAAGAACCACAGCCACCACCACCGTCACGCCACCACCCACCGCCGAAATCATCAATAATGTAGTTACACAAGATGTTTTAGATGATTTAGCAGAAGATAAAGATAAATATGATTCAAATACCTTGAGATGTTTCAGAATAAAGATGATTTACACCTCACATATCTATGGCTACCTTGGGATTCTCCTTGAAGGGCGTGAGCGTTTTGTAGATTATGAATCACATGGGATTCAGCATGAATCACATGTGAAGCCCATGTGATTGATTATGAATCCCATGGGATTCATAATGAATCACATGGGATTCAGCAGGATTCAGCATGTTGTAACACCCCGACCCGACAAGGGCAGAGATGTCACAACAATGGTTACATATCATAACAAACACAAGCATTTGACATTAATAATACAATAGAATTCAAGGGTTACAAAGAAAAATCTGAAACTACAAGGTTACAATTCAATATCTTCTACGTCTAATTTAAGGTTCTTCTAGTCAATCTTCAATAGCTAATAAAGTCTTCTAATGCCCAAGTACTCTCCACTCAAACCCAGCTTCCAACTAAAACCTGCCGCAGGAAAAGAAATGCGGCTGAGCTACGAGAGCTCAGTGAACAGATATAACGATAACAAGGCAGTAATAAAGGATAGTGAAGTAAACGAACATTTCATGGTGTAACAAGAGTAGAAAAGATAATGGAAAGGTTATCAAGAAATAGTTACAATAGGTAGGTGTAAAATCAACCATAACCCCCACCAGCCCAAGTTCAATTCAAGTCAAGTCAATTATCAAGTCATAGGGTAACAGAAACAGAAACAGAAATCCTCTACGAGCCCAGAACATGTCATATCAAGTCAAGTAAACAAGTATACATGTATACGGAGGGGTGACCTCGGTATGCCAAGTATAATATGAGGGGATACCTCCAAGGGTTGGAGTCGCGTGCTCCCAAGAGTGAATGACGTGTATCGCACACACCCATCATGTCACTAAGTAATACAAGTAATCAAGTCAAGTCAAGTCAAGTACAAATCTAGGATGCATCCATGCGCCCCTGTAGGCTGCCACAATGTCTTCATCTACGTGTACAAGTAAAATATCAAGTCATGGCAGGGACGGGATAGGTAATCACTTTCCTACCCAAAAGTCAAGTCATTGGTGCATCAATGACAAGGACATGAAACCCTCATGCCTAGTATGGCTCGTAGTCTCAAACTGTGGGTCAAGGTCAAGGTCAAGTGTACAAGTCAAGTTCAAGTATCAAGTGGTTCAAGTATCAGGTTTCAAGTTTCATGTTTCAAGTACAAGTTCAAGTTTATCAATGGGTTCAAGTCAAATGGTCAAGACAAGAGATCGTAGCAAATGTTCATAGTAAAGGTTCAATCTAAAAGTTCATTTGAAAACAATCCTTTTAAAATAGTTTCCATAAAATAATCTTTTAAAATGGCTTTTCATAAAAATAGTCTTTTAAAATGGTTTTCATAAAATAGTCTTTAAAATAGTTTTCAATAAGATAGTTGTAAAAATTGATTTTCTTAAAATATTTTCATAAATAATTAAAAAGGTTTTCTCATCCCGCTAAAATCCCAAGTATATCAAGGTTCAAGGTAAGGTGTATGGCAAGGTTCATATCCAGGTTCATAGCAGGGTTCAGGGCAAAGTTCAAGACAAAAGGTCAAGGCAAGGGTTCAAAGCAAAAGGTTCAAAACAAGGGTTCACAATACAAGGGAACATAGCAATGGCTTGGGGAAATCCTAAACGAATCAAAACAAGAGATCAAGAGAACGAAGGCTCCTTACAAGAAGGGCAGAATATCTGTACCTTAGCGAGTGAATGGAAGCAAACAAATGGATGAACACAAGGACACACTGTCACACCTCTTCAACGAATCTACATATATGATGATTCATAATATACTTATTAGCTCATTTAATTTCATAACGGATTTTAAATACTTGTTACTAATCACATTCTTATAGTTAGGGTTTATTAAGTAATTATAAATAGTTTAGGGATTATAGTGAAACTATCGTAAGATTAGGGTATGAAATATAAATATCATAAAGTTACATGTTTTAACAAGTTAAACCATTTTAGTTTGAATAATGATAAGTTACACCCTTAAGTTACACAATTTATCCTTATTTAGCCCTAATTAACTTCTTATCAGCTTTTAACCCTAAACAGACCACACTTGATCGAATTTATGAACCATATTAGAACTCAGAGATAAAATCCACAAAAATTCTCAGAGCTACCCCAATGTCTTGACAACCCACACTAATTTTCCCAGAATTTATTAATTAGTTTAACCCCATATGAAAAATACCACAACTCGGACTACTCAGAAAACATGTTTGCTGTAACACTCAGAAAGTAACCACTTCATTTACCCACCAATACCTCCAGGAAAAATCCACAAAAATTCATGACACTACTAAACATATTGAAGTCACATACTGGAGAATTTCATGACCTAACTCCTCGTGGTTTGAAAATGAAAAATCGTCAAAACGGACTGATTTCCAGACATCCGAATTCAGGTTTGACACACGAATTTCTAAAAATCAAAAAGTTGCCTTCCTGACCTCTAAAAATTACAAGGCTAATTTTCCCAGAAAGCTCTTTTCTTAAACTTAGTTTTAGACTCCAGAAACACCTAAAAACACGTTGTTATCACCAAGATCCATTCAATTTAATTTGACCCATATTCCTGGACAGCTTACATATGGGACAGAAACCAACCCTAATCCCAAATCAAAAACCCTAATCGACCCTAATTGATCATAAAACTTATATTCAACATCATCTAACATGTTCTTATTATTCCATAATGATAACCCACGAAAATCCATCCAAAACCTTAATTACAAATCGTTATTTCATGTGTTAAACGTTATGATTTTATGTGAACTTTGTTCTATCATCTTATGTATTTTAATCAACAAGAACATCAAGAAACAAACAAGAATTCAAGTAATTAAGATTGAATTGAACAAGGAGGATACAAGTTACCCTTGTTGCAAGATCCAAAAGAAGAAGAAACACCAAGATCGAACATCTCCCTTTTTGTTGCTGCCAATGATCGAATAGAATGGAACAAGAAGAAAGGTCGACATTTTTTTTTCTGTTTAGAGTTTTAATATTCGGTATATATAATATCTAGGGAACCGATTTTTTTTTTTTTTTTGTATTTGATAAATAAGGGATGACCTATTTTAGTGGGATTGGGATACCATTTAATTTCAATGCATATCTTTTCCTATTTTTCTATTTTTTTTCTTCTTCTAGTCGAAATATTAAAATGTATGTATATAATTATTTATTTTGTGATTTTACATCATAAGGTAAAGTTTTTATTAGTTACATTTTATTAAGTAACTTAAAGATTTAATTACCTTAGGTTATATTCAAATAATGTTTATTTG
Source organism: Artemisia tridentata subsp. tridentata (assembly GCA_021014915.2). Classification (NCBI taxonomy): domain Eukaryota; kingdom Viridiplantae; phylum Streptophyta; class Magnoliopsida; order Asterales; family Asteraceae; genus Artemisia; species Artemisia tridentata. Next base: position 345,274,255 of record CP139504.1, read on the forward strand.
TATGCTTTTATATATTCTTAAAATTTTAAAACTAGAGGGGTATTTTGGTCATTAGCATGTTTTCAAATTTCGGGTATTACAACTTCTTCCCCCCTAAAAAAAAATTTCGTCCTCGAAATTTGCAGGAAGCAGGAAGAAAAGAGAATGGAAACTCATACGGAATGCGAACAAGATTTCAAATCAATTTAACTGTGTCAACAGTAAAGATCTCTACAAGAGTTCAAGATTTATAACTGAAATCAACAAAACGCAAAACTAGAGTCCAAACTTACCCAGGTATCTAATGAACGAAGGCAAGGTATACGCATAGGCAGAATGAACCTAAAGTATTACTAATCACGGATAATCCAACGGAGATCAACTACTGAAGTTTTTTTTTTAGGTACTTCCCAAGATATCATATGGCCACAATGAGGGCACGTTATATGGTGTAAGTATTATCACGTTCATAATACCAGCACCACATAAATATGCCTTCATGATGATCATACTTTATCTCGAGTCGTAAGCAAAACAATCTATCTTAATCCACCTAGTATTTCTATAGTCTCGGAGGTCAACAAGATCAAATGTCATAACAAGGCACGAATCAGAGTGATGCGGAAACGATGATACCCAAATGCCTTATAGTCTACCCATTCCTCACCGGTCAAAACTTAAGTTCATATATGAAATCCTAAAGTAAGTCCTCAAGGTGTTCTCCTATGTTCTTACAGTGGAAGCCTAATGGTCCTAATCTCACAGGACAGGGTAAATGTATTACAAGTCGTCAGCCCGTTTCTCTGATACCATAAATTGTAACACCCCGACCCGACAAGGGCAGAGATGTCACAACAATGGTTACATATCATAACAAACACAAGCATTTGACATTAATAATACAATAGAATTCAAGGGTTACAAAGAAAAATCTGAAACTACAAGGTTACAATTCAATATCTTCTACGTCTAATTTAAGGTTCTTCTAGTCAATCTTCAATAGCTAATAAAGTCTTCTAATGCCCAAGTACTCTCCACTCAAACCCAGCTTCCAACTAAAACCTGCCGCAGGAAAAGAAATGCGGCTGAGCTACGAGAGCTCAGTGAACAGATATAACGATAACAAGGCAGTAATAAAGGATAGTGAAGTAAACGAACATTTCATGGTGTAACAAGAGTAGAAAAGATAATGGAAAGGTTATCAAGAAATAGTTACAATAGGTAGGTGTAAAATCAACCATAACCCCACCAGCCCAAGTTCAATTCAAGTCAAGTCAATTATCAAGTCATAGGGGAACAGAAACAGAAACAGAAATCCTCTACGAGCCCAGAACATGTCATATCAAGTCAAGTAAACAAGTATACATGTATACGGAGGGGTGACCTCGGTTATGCCAAGTATAATATGAGGGGATACCTCCAAGGGTTGGAGTCGCGTGCTCCCAAGAGTGAATGACGTGTATCGCACACACCCATCATGTCACTAAGTAATACAAGTAATCAAGTCAAGTCAAGTCAAGTACAAATCTAGGATGCATCCATGCGCCCTGTAGGCTGCCACAATGTCTTCATCTACGTGTACAAGTAAAATATCAAGTCATGGCAGGGACGGGATAGGTAATCACTTTCCTACCCAAAAGTCAAGTCATTGGTGCATCAATGACAAGGACATGAAACCCTCATGCCTAGTATGGCTCGTAGTCTCAAACTGTGGGTCAAGGTCAAGGTCAAGTGTACAAGTCAAGTTCAAGTATCAAGTGGTTCAAGTATCAGTTTCAAGTTTCATGTTTCAAGTACAAGTTCAAGTTTATCAATGGGTTCAAGTCAAATGGTCAAGACAAGAGATCGTAGCAAATGTTCATAGTAAAGGTTCAATCTAAAAGTTCATTTGAAAACAATCCTTTTAAAATAGTTTCCATAAAATAATCTTTTAAAATGGCTTTTCATAAAATAGTCTTTTAAAATGGTTTTCATAAAATAGTCTTTAAAATAGTTTTCAATAAGATAGTTGTAAAAATTGATTTTCTTAAAATATTTTCATAAATAATTAAAAAGGTTTTCTCATCCCGCTAAAATCCCAAGTATATCAAGGTTCAAGGTAAGGTGTATGGCAAGGTTCATATCCAGGTTCATAGCAGGGTTCAAGGCAAAGTTCAAGACAAAAGGTCAAGGCAAGGGTTCAAAGCAAAAGGTTCAAAACAAGGGTTCACAATACAAGGGAACATAGCAATGGCTTGGGGAAATCCTAAACGAATCAAAACAAGAGATCAAGAGAACGAAGGCTCCTTACAAGAAGGGCAGAATATCTGTACCTTAGCGAGTGAATGGAAGCAAACAAATGGATGAACACAAGGACACACTGTCACACCTCTTCAACGAATCTACATATATGATGATTCATAATATACTTATTAGCTCATTTAATTTCATAACGGATTTTAAATACTTGTTACTAATCACATTCTTATAGTTAGGGTTTATTAAGTAATTATAAATAGTTTAGGGATTATAGTGAAACTATCGTAAGATTAGGGTATGAAATATAAATATCATAAAGTTACATGTTTTAACAAGTTAAACCATTTTAGTTTGAATAATGATAAGTTACACCCTTAAGTTACACAATTTATCCTTATTTAGCCCTAATTAACTTCTTATCAGCTTTTAACCCTAAACAGACCACACTTGATCGAATTTATGAACCATAGTAGAACTCAGAGATAAAATCCACAAAAATTCTCAGAGCTACCCCAAATGTCTTGACAACCCACACTAATTTTCCCAGAATTTATTAATTAGTTTAACCCCATATGAAAAATACCACAACTCGGACTACTCAGAAAACATGTTTGTTGTAACACTCAGAAAGTAACCACTTCATTTACCCACCAATACCTCCAGGAAAAATCCACAAAAATTCATGACACTACTAAACATATTGAAGTCACATACTGGAGAATTTCATGACCTAACTCCTCGTGGTTTGAAAATGAAAAATCGTCAAAACGGACTGATTTCCAGACATCCGAATTCAGGTTTGACACACGAATTTCTAAAAATCAAAAAGTTGCCTTCCTGACCTCTAAAAATTACAAGGCTAATTTTCCCAGAAAGCTCTTTTCTTAAACTTAGTTTTAGACTCCAGAAACACCTAAAAACACGTTGTTATCACCAAGATCCATTCAATTTAATTTGACCCATATTCCTGGACAGCTTACATATGGGACAGAAACCAACCCTAATCCCAAATCAAAAACCCTAATCGACCCTAATTGATCATAAAACTTATATTCAACATCATCTAACATGTTCTTATTATTCCATAATGATAACCCACGAAAATCCATCCAAAACCTTAATTACAAATCGTTATTTCATGTGTTAAACGTTATGATTTTATGTGAACTTTGTTCTATCATCTTATGTATTTTAATCAACAAGAACATCAAGAAACAAACAAGAATTCAAGTAATTAAGATTGAATTGAACAAGGAGGATACAAGTTACCCTTGTTGCAAGATCCAAAAGAAGAAGAAACACCAAGATCGAACATCTCCCTTTTTGTTGCTGCCAATGATCGAATAGAATGGAACAAGAAGAAAGGTCGACATTTTTTTTTCTGTTTAGAGTTTTAATATTCGGTATATATAATATCTAGGGAACCGATTTTTTTTTTTTTTTTTGTATTTGATAAATAAGGGATGACCTATTTTAGTGGGATTGGGATACCATTTAATTTCAATGCATATCTTTTCCTATTTTTCTATTTTTTTTCTTCTTCTAGTCGAAATATTAAAATGTATGTATATAATTATTTATTTTGTGATTTTACATCATAAGGTAAAGTTTTTATTAGTTACATTTTATTAAGTAACTTAAAGATTTAATTACCTTAGGTTATATTCAAATAATGTTTATTTGTATGCTTTTATATATTCTTAAAATTTTAAAACTAGAGGGGTATTTTGGTCATTTAGCATGTTTTCAAATTTCGGGTATTACAACTTCTTCCCCCCTAAAAAAAAATTTCGTCCTCGAAATTTGCAGGAAGCAGGAAGAAAAGAGAATGGAAACTCATACGGAATGCGAACAAGATTTCAAATCAATTTAACTGTGTCAACAGTAAAGATCTCTACAAGAGTTCAAGATTTATAACTGAAATCAACAAAACGCAAAACTAGAGTCCAAACTTACCCAGGTATCTAATGAACGAAGGCAAGGTATACGCATAGGCAGAATGAACCTAAAGTATTACTAATCACGGATAATCCAACGGAGATCAACTACTGAAGTTTTTTTTTTAGGTACTTCCCAAGATATCATATGGCCACAATGAGGGCACGTTATATGGTGTAAGTATTATCACGTTCATAATACCAGCACCACATAAATATGCCTTCATGATGATCATACTTTATCTCGAGTCGTAAGCAAAACAATCTATCTTAATCCACCTAGTATTTCTATAGTCTCGGAGGTCAACAAGATCAAATGTCATAACAAGGCACGAATCAGAGTGATGCGGAAACGATGATACCCAAATGCCTTATAGTCTACCCATTCCTCACCGGTCAAAACTTAAGTTCATATATGAAATCCTAAAGTAAGTCCTCAAGGTGTTCTCCTATGTTCTTACAGTGGAAGCCTAATGGTCCTAATCTCACAGGACAGGGTAAATGTATTACAAGTCGTCAGCCCGTTTCTCTGATACCATAAATTGTAACACCCCGACCCGACAAGGGCAGAGATGTCACAACAATGGTTACATATCATAACAAACACAAGCATTTGACATTAATAATACAATAGAATTCAAGGGTTACAAAGAAAAATCTGAAACTACAAGGTTACAATTCAATATCTTCTACGTCTAATTTAAGGTTCTTCTAGTCAATCTTCAATAGCTAATAAAGTCTTCTAATGCCCAAGTACTCTCCACTCAAACCCAGCTTCCAACTAAAACCTGCCGCAGGAAAAGAAATGCGGCTGAGCTACGAGAGCTCAGTGAACAGATATAACGATAACAAGGCAGTAATAAAGGATAGTGAAGTAAACGAACATTTCATGGTGTAACAAGAGTAGAAAAGATAATGGAAAGGTTATCAAGAAATAGTTACAATAGGTAGGTGTAAAATCAACCATAACCCCCACCAGCCCAAGTTCAATTCAAGTCAAGTCAATTATCAAGTCATAGGGTAACAGAAACAGAAACAGAAATCCTCTACGAGCCCAGAACATGTCATATCAAGTCAAGTAAACAAGTATACATGTATACGGAGGGGTGACCTCGGTATGCCAAGTATAATATGAGGGGATACCTCCAAGGGTTGGAGTCGCGTGCTCCCAAGAGTGAATGACGTGTATCGCACACACCCATCATGTCACTAAGTAATACAAGTAATCAAGTCAAGTCAAGTCAAGTACAAATCTAGGATGCATCCATGCGCCCCTGTAGGCTGCCACAATGTCTTCATCTACGTGTACAAGTAAAATATCAAGTCATGGCAGGGACGGGATAGGTAATCACTTTCCTACCCAAAAGTCAAGTCATTGGTGCATCAATGACAAGGACATGAAACCCTCATGCCTAGTATGGCTCGTAGTCTCAAACTGTGGGTCAAGGTCAAGGTCAAGTGTACAAGTCAAGTTCAAGTATCAAGTGGTTCAAGTATCAGGTTTCAAGTTTCATGTTTCAAGTACAAGTTCAAGTTTATCAATGGGTTCAAGTCAAATGGTCAAGACAAGAGATCGTAGCAAATGTTCATAGTAAAGGTTCAATCTAAAAGTTCATTTGAAAACAATCCTTTTAAAATAGTTTCCATAAAATAATCTTTTAAAATGGCTTTTCATAAAAATAGTCTTTTAAAATGGTTTTCATAAAATAGTCTTTAAAATAGTTTTCAATAAGATAGTTGTAAAAATTGATTTTCTTAAAATATTTTCATAAATAATTAAAAAGGTTTTCTCATCCCGCTAAAATCCCAAGTATATCAAGGTTCAAGGTAAGGTGTATGGCAAGGTTCATATCCAGGTTCATAGCAGGGTTCAGGGCAAAGTTCAAGACAAAAGGTCAAGGCAAGGGTTCAAAGCAAAAGGTTCAAAACAAGGGTTCACAATACAAGGGAACATAGCAATGGCTTGGGGAAATCCTAAACGAATCAAAACAAGAGATCAAGAGAACGAAGGCTCCTTACAAGAAGGGCAGAATATCTGTACCTTAGCGAGTGAATGGAAGCAAACAAATGGATGAACACAAGGACACACTGTCACACCTCTTCAACGAATCTACATATATGATGATTCATAATATACTTATTAGCTCATTTAATTTCATAACGGATTTTAAATACTTGTTACTAATCACATTCTTATAGTTAGGGTTTATTAAGTAATTATAAATAGTTTAGGGATTATAGTGAAACTATCGTAAGATTAGGGTATGAAATATAAATATCATAAAGTTACATGTTTTAACAAGTTAAACCATTTTAGTTTGAATAATGATAAGTTACACCCTTAAGTTACACAATTTATCCTTATTTAGCCCTAATTAACTTCTTATCAGCTTTTAACCCTAAACAGACCACACTTGATCGAATTTATGAACCATAGTAGAACTCAGAGATAAAATCCACAAAAATTCTCAGAGCTACCCCAATGTCTTGACAACCCACACTAATTTTCCCAGAATTTATTAATTAGTTTAACCCCATATGAAAAATACCACAACTCGGACTACTCAGAAAACATGTTTGTTGTAACACTCAGAAAGTAACCACTTCATTTACCCACCAATACCTCCAGGAAAAATCCACAAAAATTCATGACACTACTAAACATATTGAAGTCACATACTGGAGAATTTCATGACCTAACTCCTCATGGTTTGAAAATGAAAAATCGTCAAAACGGACTGATTTCCAGACATCCGAATTCAGGTTTGACACACGAATTTCTAAAAATCAAAAAGTTGCCTTCCTGACCTCTAAAAATTACAAGGCTAATTTTCCCAGAAAGCTCTTTTCTTAAACTTAGTTTTAGACTCCAGAAACACCTAAAAACACGTTGTTATCACCAAGATCCATTCAATTTAATTTGACCCATATTCCTGGACAGCTTACATATGGGACAGAAACCAACCCTAATCCCAAATCAAAAACCCTAATCGACCCTAATTGATCATAAAACTTATATTCAACATCATCTAACATGTTCTTATTATTCCATAATGATAACCCACGAAAATCCATCCAAAACCTTAATTACAAATCGTTATTTCATGTGTTAAACGTTATGATTTTATGTGAACTTTGTTCTATCATCTTATGTATTTTAATCAACAAGAACATCAAGAAACAAACAAGAATTCAAGTAATTAAGATTGAATTGAACAAGGAGGATACAAGTTACCCTTGTTGCAAGATCCAAAAGAAGAAGAAACACCAAGATCGAACATCTCCCTTTTTGTTGCTGCCAATGATCGAATAGAATGGAACAAGAAGAAAGGTCGACATTTTTTTTTTCTGTTTAGAGTTTTAATATTCGGTATATATAATATCTAGGGAACCGATTTTTTTTTTTTTTTTTTTGTATTTGATAAATAAGGGATGACTTATTTTAGTGGGATTGGGATACCATTTAATTTCAATGCATATCTTTTCCTATTTTTCTATTTTTTTTCTTCTTCTAGTCGAAATATTAAAATGTATGTATATAATTATTTATTTTGTGATTTTACATCATAAGGTAAAGTTTTTATTAGTTACATTTTATTAAGTAACTTAAAGATTTAATTACCTTAGGTTATATTCAAATAATGTTTATTTGTATGCTTTTATATATTCTTAAAATTTTAAAACTAGAGGGGTATTTTGGTCATTTAGCATGTTTTCAAATTTCGGGTATTACACATGTCATTCATTATGAATCCCATAGGATTCATTTGAATCCATGTAATTAATTATGAATCCCATGGGATTGACTAATGAATCACATGGGATTCATAATTAATTATTATAACAAATCAGCCCATGTAACAAGAGACCAAAAACCAAAGTTGCAGTGCAGCGAAGCAACTTCAAATAGCTCCGAAACATCAAAATCCATTTCCCGTCACTTCAAGAAGCATATGTATCCTAAAAAAAGATGCTTTTTATTTGTTAGTTTTGTAAAGCATGTGCCAACAGTGGGAGAAAGAGAAAGAAATATCAATCCTCTTCCATCGAGACATCTGGAATGTCAAATCTCTCTTCGTCTATAGTTTTGTTGATGACAGAAATAGGAGAAGGTGATGCCAGTTAAAGAAAAAGAAACAATATTCCGGCAACACCACCGCCACGTCAGCAACAACAACAACAAACTCAACAACAACCTAACGGCCTAACAATCCTCTCACCTTCAGAACCACCTCCACCACGCCACACGCCACGTCCATCCCACACGCCACAACCCCACGCGCCATCGCGATGCGGTCTAACTGAGATCAGAAACTCATCAACGCGGTCTAACTGAGATCGGTTCCGATTACGTTTTTGTACATGACGGATAGGAGGTTCCGTTCTTCGATTGTGAGTTCGGTTGTGGCGGTGCAACCAATGCGCCGTCCTAACATCCCACGCCACAGATCGGAGGTTATATTTTCCAATCGGAGGTTATATTTTCTGGTAAAGGTTCCGCCGCCACAGATCGGAGGTTATATTTTCCGATCGTAGGTCTGCATTCCATGAATATCTCCAACTTTACCGAGGTCTGCATTCCATGAATATATTGTGTGAGAGAGTGAGTAAAATGAGAGTGTGTGTGAGAGAATGAGAGTGAGTGACAAAATGAGTAGTGTGTGTGAGTATAAATGACCAACCTACCCCTCTATATAATTAAATAGGACGGATGAAAAATATATCCAACCGTCAGATCAAACTGAGATTAATGGCCAGGATGGAGCGATTTTTTTTTTTTTTTTTTTTTTTTTTTTTTTTTTTTTTTGTTTCGTATTGAACTTTCGTCTTTGAACTTATGTCTTTTGGCTCAAATAACATATATGTAATAACTTAGGCCAATTTCACCTTCTCATAATATATTACAATTAATTTCTTTTAACCAATACTTAAGCAAAAAAAGTTAAAAAGTATTTAATTATGAATAGTACTTTCTCCGTCGCAAAATTATTGTCCCCCGACAAAAAACACACTGTATAAGAAAATATAATCATTACTGCATTCTCTCTCTTACTTTTTTGCAAAATTTCAGTTTTACCCTTACGCAATTAATTAAATCTTTGAATGATCTTTGTAATTTTTAGTATCATTAGGTGCAATATAGTAAACTTGCTACATTCTTCACAACTATATTTGAAATGTGACAATAATTTTGGGACAACCCAAAATAGAAAGAGAGACTATTAATGTGAGACGGTGGGAGTAGTAATTTTGGGTTTGTGAATGTATATATTGTTAATTTGTTTAAGGTGAATATATTTTCTAAATTAGGTTTTCTCCACTTGATACAAGTAATCAACGTTTGACATCTTGCTTTATTTACTATACTTTTACCACCAACGGACAGAAAAGTTTGTTGTTCAATGTCACATAGGTCAAAAATGACGGATTTCGAACGTAATAGTGTTTATGATATATGAAATGGGTTATACTATACAAGCCCTTCTATGATGTTAAATCATAGGGGACAAAGGGAATCTTCCTTTGATTTTGCAGTTATAACATAGTTTTTTGTCAGTTTCTGTTCCGTATTTTTGACAGTTTTTAGCGTTTGACATATCAAACTTTATATTTTATGTTCCGTACTTTCAGGTTTATAGTTTTTTGATATAAATAAAATTATAAAAAATAAAAAAAAATAAAAAAAAATAAAAAAAATCAAAAATAAAAAAAGGGAGAGGCTTGGATAAAAAAAAAAGGGGGCTTGTATAACTTGGCCCATATTAAATACGTCATTTTCTGCTTTCATAAATGTCGAAATATGTTGCTGTATGTTCGTTTATGGATAGAAATAACCTTTGCAGAGTGTCGGCTAGATGCCAAAAAGTCACTTGTAATTGATTATATGTGTGTAGCTTTTAGCAATTATAAATTATCATTTGTAGCAACAAGCTTTTAGCTTTTAATTTATTTTAAACACTTATAATATGACGTGACATAGAAGAAGCATTTTTACACATCAAAGTTACAAATGCATTTCTATTATTAAACGCTTTAACAAACAAAAAAAAAATAACACTATAATAGCTGACGTCTTAAAAAATTTGCATACAAAAAAAAAAGTTGAAACCCATTAGTGATGACTACTCACTACAACATTGACTGCTTTTAGAGCAGACTTTTTCAGGCTTTCGGCGGTGACATGTCCCCGCCAATGACTTTCAACGGGGACATGTCCTCGCCGAAAAGTCCCCGCTAAACGCCCGCCGCTTATACTTTTGCCTGGGACATATGTAACCATTTGGCGGTGACATGTGGGTCCCACAACCTTTGAGCTGGTCAAACTTGGTCCAGCGTGGCAATACTTTCGGCGGGGACATGTCCCCACCAAAAGGATTACCCACCGCCGAAATCATCAATAATGTAGTTACACAAGATGTTTTAGATGATTTAGCAGAAGATAAAGATAAATATGATTCAAATACCTTGAGATGTTTCAGAATAAAGATGATTTACACCTCACATATCTATGGCTACCTTGGGATTCTCCTTGAAGGGCGTGAGCGTTTTGTAGATTATGAATCACATGGGATTCAGCATGAATCACATGTGAAGCCCATGTGATTGATTATGAATCACATGGGATTCATAATGAATCACATGGGATTCAGCATGAATCACATGTGAATCACATGTCATTCATTATGAATCCCATAGGATTCATTTGAATCCATGTAATTAATTATGAATCCCATGGGATTGACTAATGAATCACATGGGATTCATAATTAATTATTATAACAAATCAGCCCATGTAACAAGAGACCAAAAACCAAAGTTGCAGTGCAGCGAAGCAACTTCAAATAGCTCCGAAACATCAAAATCCATTTCCCGTCACTTCAAGAAGCATATGTATCCTAAAAAAAGATGCTTTTTATTTGTTAGTTTTGTAAAGCATGTGCCAACAGTGGGAGAAAGAGAAAGAAATATCAATCCTCTTCCATCGAGACATCTGGAATGTCAAATCTCTCTTCGTCTATAGTTTTGTTGATGACAGAAATAGGAGAAGGTGATGCCAGTTAAAGAAAAAGAAACAATATTCCGGCAACACCACCGCCACGTCAGCAACAACAACAACAAACTCAACAACAACCTAACGGCCTAACAATCCTCTCACCTTCAGAACCACCTCCACCACGCCACACGCCACGTCCATCCCACACGCCACAACCCCACGCGCCATCGCGATGCGGTCTAACTGAGATCAGAAACTCATCAACGCGGTCTAACTGAGATCGGTTCCGATTACGTTTTTGTACATGACGGATAGGAGGTTCCGTTCTTCGATTGTGAGTTCGGTTGTGGCGGTGCAACCAATGCGCCGTCCTAACATCCCACGCCACAGATCGGAGGTTATATTTTCCAATCGGAGGTTATATTTTCTGGTAAAGGTTCCGCCGCCACAGATCGGAGGTTATATTTTCTGATCGTAGGTCTGCATTCCATGAATATCTCCAACTTTACCGAGGTCTGCATTCCATGAATATATTGTGTGAGAGAGTGAGTAAAATGAGAGTGTGTGTGAGAGAATGAGAGTGAGTGACAAAATGAGTAGTGTGTGTGAGTATAAATGACCAACCTACCCCTCTATATAATTAAATAGGACGGATGAAAAATATATCCAACCGTCAGATCAAACTGAGATTAATGGCCAGGATGGAGCGATTTTTTTTTTTTTTTTTTTTTTTTTTTTTTTTTTTTTTTGTTTCGTATTGAACTTTCGTCTTTGAACTTATGTCTTTTGGCTCAAATAACATATATGTAATAACTTAGGCCAATTTCACCTTCTCATAATATATTACAATTAATTTCTTTTAACCAATACTTAAGCAAAAAAAGTTAAAAAGTATTTAATTATGAATAGTACTTTCTCCGTCGCAAAATTATTGTCCCCCGACAAAAAACACACTGTATAAGAAAATATAATCATTACTGCATTCTCTCTCTTACTTTTTTGCAAAATTTCAGTTTTACCCTTACGCAATTAATTAAATCTTTGAATGATCTTTGTAATTTTTAGTATCATTAGGTGCAATATAGTAAACTTGCTACATTCTTCACAACTATATTTGAAATGTGACAATAATTTTGGGACAACCCAAAATAGAAAGAGAGGCTATTAATGTGGGACGGAGGGAGTAGTAATTTTGGGTTTGTGAATGTATATATTGTTAATTTGTTTAAGGTGAATATATTTTCTAAATTAGGTTTTCTCCACTTGATACAAGTAATCAACGTTTGACATCTTGCTTTATTTACTATACTTTTACCACCAACGGACAGAAAAGTTTGTTGTTCAATGTCACATAGGTCAAAAATGACGGATTTCGAACGTAATAGTGTTTATGATATATGAAATGGGTTATACTATACAAGCCCCCTATGATGTTAAATCATAGGGGACAAAGGGAATCTTCCTTTGATTTTGCAGTATAACATAGTTTTTTGTCAGTTTCTGTTCCGTATTTTTGACAGTTTTTAGCGTTTGACATATTAAACTTTATATTTTATGTTCCGTACTTTCAGGTTTATAGTTTTTTGATATAAATAAAATTATAAAAATAAAAAAAAAATCAAAAAAATAAAAAAAATCAAAAAAAAAAAGGGGGAGGCTTGGATAAAAAAAAAAAGGGGGCTTGTATAACTTGGCCCATATTAAATACGTCATTTTCTGCTTTCATAAATGTCGAAATATGTTGCTGTATGTTCGTTTATGGATAGAAATAACCTTTGCAGAGTGTCGGCTAGATGCCAAAAAGTCACTTGTAATTGATTATATGTGTGTAGCTTTTAGCAATTATAAATTATCATTTGTAGCAACAAGCTTTTAGCTTTTAATTTATTTTAAACACTTATAATATGACGTGACATAGAAGAAGCATTTTTACACATCAAAGTTACAAATGCATTTCTATTATTAAACGCTTTAACAAACAAAAAAAAAATAACACTATAATAGCTGACGTCTTAAAAAATTTGCATACAAAAAAAAAAGTTGAAACCCATTAGTGATGACTACTCACTACAACATTGACTGCTTTTAGAGCAGACTTTTTCAGGCTTTCGGCGGTGACATGTCCCCGCCAATGACTTTCAACGGGGACATGTCCTCGCCGAAAAGTCCCCGCTAAACGCCCGCCGCTTATACTTTTGCCTGGGACATATGTAACCATTTGGCGGTGACATGTGGGTCCCACAACCTTTGAGCTGGTCAAACTTGGTCCAGCGTGGCAATACTTTCGGCGGGGACATGTCCCCACCAAAAGGATTACCCACCGCCGAAATCATCAATAATGTAGTTACACAAGATGTTTTAGATGATTTAGCAGAAGATAAAGATAAATATGATTCAAATACCTTGAGATGTTTCAGAATAAAGATGATTTACACCTCACATATCTATGGCTACCTTGGGATTCTCCTTGAAGGGCGTGAGCGTTTTGTAGATTATGAATCACATGGGATTCAGCATGAATCACATGTGAAGCCCATGTGATTGATTATGAATCACATGGGATTCATAATGAATCACATGGGATTCAGCATGAATCACATGTGAATCACATGTCATTCATTATGAATCCCATAGGATTCATTTGAATCCATGTAATTAATTATGAATCCCATGGGATTGACTAATGAATCACATGGGATTCATAATTAATTATTATAACAAATCAGCCCATGTAACAAGAGACCAAAAACCAAAGTTGCAGTGCAGCGAAGCAACTTCAAATAGCTCCGAAACATCAAAATCCATTTCCCGTCACTTCAAGAAGCATATGTATCCTAAAAAAAGATGCTTTTTATTTGTTAGTTTTGTAAAGCATGTGCCAACAGTGGGAGAAAGAGAAAGAAATATCAATCCTCTTCCATCGAGACATCTGGAATGTCAAATCTCTCTTCGTCTATAGTTTTGTTGATGACAGAAATAGGAGAAGGTGATGCCAGTTAAAGAAAAAGAAACAATATTCCGGCAACACCACCGCCACGTCAGCAACAACAACAACAAACTCAACAACAACCTAACGGCCTAACAATCCTCTCACCTTCAGAACCACCTCCACCACGCCACACGCCACGTCCATCCCACACGCCACAACCCCACGCGCCATCGCGATGCGGTCTAACTGAGATCAGAAACTCATCAACGCGGTCTAACTGAGATCGGTTCCGATTACGTTTTTGTACATGACGGATAGGAGGTTCCGTTCTTCGATTGTGAGTTCGGTTGTGGCGGTGCAACCAATGCGCCGTCCTAACATCCCACGCCACAGATCGGAGGTTATATTTTCCAATCGGAGGTTATATTTTCTGGTAAAGGTTCCGCCGCCACAGATCGGAGGTTATATTTTCCGATCGTAGGTCTGCATTCCATGAATATCTCCAACTTTACCGAGGTCTGCATTCCATGAATATATTGTGTGAGAGAGTGAGTAAAATGAGAGTGTATGTGAGAGAATGAGAGTGAGTGACAAAATGAGTAGTGTGTGTGAGTATAAATGACCAACCTACCCCTCTATATAATTAAATAGGACGGATGAAAAATATATCCAACCGTCAGATCAAACTGAGATTAATGGCCAGGATGGAGCGATTTTTTTTTTTTTTTTTTTTTTTTTTTTTTTTTTTTTGTTTCGTATTGAACTTTCGTCTTTGAACTTATGTCTTTTGGCTCAAATAACATATATGTAATAACTTAGGCCAATTTCACCTTCTCATAATATATTACAATTAATTTCTTTTAACCAATACTTAAGCAAAAAAAGTTAAAAAGTATTTAATTATGAATAGTACTTTCTCCGTCGCAAAATTATTGTCCCCCGACAAAAAACACACTGTATAAGAAAATATAATCATTACTGCATTCTCTCTCTTACTTTTTTGCAAAATTTCAGTTTTACCCTTACGCAATTAATTAAATCTTTGAATGATCTTTGTAATTTTTAGTATCATTAGGTGCAATATAGTAAACTTGCTACATTTTTCACAACTATATTTGAAATGTGACAATAATTTTGGGACAACCCAAAATAGAAAAAGAGGCTATTAATGTGGGACGGAGGGAGTAGTAATTTTGGGTTTGTGAATGTATATATTGTTAATTTGTTTAAGGTGAATATATTTTCTAAATTAGGTTTTCTCCACTTGATACAAGTAATCAACGTTTGACATCTTGCTTTATTTACTATACTTTTACCACCAACGGACAGAAAAGTTTGTTGTTCAATGTCACATAGGTCAAAAATGACGGATTTCGAACGTAATAGTGTTTATGATATATGAAATGGGTTATACTATACAAGCCCCCCCTATGATGTTAAATCATAGGGGACAAAGGGAATCTTCCTTTGATTTTGCAGTATAACATAGTTTTTTGTCAGTTTCTGTTTCGTATTTTTGACAGTTTTTAGCGTTTGACATATTAAACTTTATATTTTATGTTCCGTACTTTCAGGTTTATAG
Source organism: Artemisia tridentata subsp. tridentata (assembly GCA_021014915.2). Classification (NCBI taxonomy): domain Eukaryota; kingdom Viridiplantae; phylum Streptophyta; class Magnoliopsida; order Asterales; family Asteraceae; genus Artemisia; species Artemisia tridentata. Next base: position 345,289,914 of record CP139504.1, read on the forward strand.
TTTTTTGATATAAATAAAATTATAAAAATAAAAAAAAAATAAAAAAAATAAAAAAAATCAAAAAAAAAAAGGGGGAGGCTTGGATAAAAAAAAAAAGGGGGCTTGTATAACTTGGCCCATATTAAATACGTCATTTTCTGCTTTCATAAATGTCGAAATATGTTGCTGTATGTTCGTTTATGGATAGAAATAACCTTTGCAGAGTGTCGGCTAGATGCCAAAAAGTCACTTGTAATTGATTATATGTGTGTAGCTTTTAGCAATTATAAATTATCATTTGTAGCAACAAGCTTTTAGCTTTTAATTTATTTTAAACACTTATAATATGACGTGACATAGAAGAAGCATTTTTACACATCAAAGTTACAAATGCATTTCTATTATTAAACGCTTTAACAAACAAAAAAAAAATAACACTATAATAGCTGACGTCTTAAAAAATTTGCATACAAAAAAAAAAGTTGAAACCCATTAGTGATGACTACTCACTACAACATTGACTGCTTTTAGAGCAGACTTTTTCAGGCTTTCGGCAGTGACATGTCCCCGCCAATGACTTTCAACGGGGACATGTCCTCGCCGAAAAGTCCCCGCTAAACGCCCGCCGCTTATACTTTTGCCTGGGACATATGTAACCATTTGGCGGTGACATGTGGGTCCCACAACCTTTGAGCTGGTCAAACTTGGTCCAGCGTGGCAATACTTTCGGCGGGGACATGTCCCCACCAAAAGGATTATCCACTGTTGAGATTAGCTTAATTAAATAATGATTATCTTAATTAATCAATCTTTTAGCGGGGACGTGTCCCCGCTAAAAGTGTTATTCACTGTTGAGATCAACTCTTTTGGCGGGGACATGTCCTCGCCAAAAGAGTTATCTACTGTTGAGGTCAGCTTTTTTGGCGGGGACATGTCTCCACTAAAAGGGTTATCAACTGTTGAGATCAACCCTTTTGGTGGGGGCCAAAAGTCTAAACCATATAAAGTTGTTTCTCACTTTTGGCGGGGCCAAAAGCCTATCAACTATTTTGCAGCATTTTGCTACAAAATGGGTAATTTTTAGATTTTTTGCGGAATTTTTCCGGAAAAAATCTACAACATCCCAACATGTATATCCAAATGCTACAACACCACAAAAGACTCTCACATCACAAATTCGCTAAACATAATATCATACATATCCAAATTCGCTAAACATAATCATATGTATCTAAATTCGACAAAAACAGTTCAAAAACCGTGATCACATGATCATTTACAAAACTATATATAAGATAGCTATCCGCAAAATGGTCCAAAACTATACGCGGGAAACAAATTAGCGGGAATCCTAACACATAATCTACATAAACACATAATAATCCATGTAAATCTCCACAAATTTGTCCATAACCCCAAAACAAATATAAACCGACCCATGGGACCTAAACAACCTATATGCTACCCCCCACTCTCCCCACTACCCCCACTCTCCTCCCCGGTACTTCGAGACTCACCCTGTGAAGGATCATGTGATCCTGATGTCCCCGGCATGCCACTTGCTAGCCGATCGGCCCAACCCTGTTGAGTCCTGGCCCACTCCATCAAAATATCAAGTTGTGTCCATTGTGTGGAGAGCTCCTCGGATTGCTTCTGCACGGTTTCCTGCAGCGAGGACGAGGAGGCTTGCTCGCGGGCTCGTGAGCCGTTGGGTCGTCTTCTGACCTCCGCCGGGTAACACTCAACCTACGCCAGGAATATGACCGCGCTGCTTACCACCGATCACGTGGCGCATAATGTAACCACTGTAATTTTTCAAACATTATTTTAATGATAAAAATTAACTTATTGTTATTTGGCAATTTAATTGAGCCTTTTTTAGCCTACATGATTATTTTGGGAGGTTATCTCGCACACCGTAGCATACAGAAACTCTCCAAACTATTGAATTTTATCAAGAAAAGTGAAGTTATCACTTCCTGACACTTACTGGCAATTTATTTGCAAAACCGAGAAATCATCTCGCTTTTCTGAAAAATGCGACATCACACGCGTACCAACACCATATCATTTACGGATTTAGTCCAATAATTATTTTTCGGAGTCAATAGTATTGTTTTTATAAGAACGTTCATGAAAATTCATTTTTCGCATTGTTGCCCGAAAGCATCAAATCGGGTTGCCACGACTATATTTTAGCTCAACGGGACACGGGGTACACGAGTTAATAATAAAACAAAACATATTCCCTTTTAATTAAACCTCAACCGCCCCACCCTTATTCCTTTTCTCTTTTCGATATCTTCCATAGGTCCAGGTCCTTTTTTCTGCCTTACAGATGATATATCACCATCATCTCTTCCTTTTTTTTTACTGATCTATCACCATCACTGTTCTCTTAAGATGCCTATCTTCTCTTTTATCAAAAGAGAATATCGAGATTCTGCCTAAGAACCATCAATGGATGGTGACTACTGCACAAAAACGGCCTCCCCAAGGATCGAGAGTAAAAAGGGGAGTCAAACTTTCCTCCTCTTCTTCTTTTTATTCTACCCCTTCGATGCACAGGAACAGCACAACTTACATTGGTTATCAAAAATCGTAAGGGATAGCTGTGGTGGTCTCCTGCTTGATCGGAATGGGCTTGTTCTTCGTGATTCAACATCTCTTGCTCTCCTTTGTTGGTCGAACTATACCACTGTAAGGTTATCCGAGTTCTTTTCTTTGTTCACTGTACCGATTGTTAATTTGAATCTTTGTTAGTTTTCATGATTTGGTCTTGAACTACCCATTAGAGTTCTAGGATATAAAAACCTATTTAAAACATTTTAATTAGTTTCGTGTGGTTTAAAAATCATTGAGATGCTTATTGTGTTGTTTGCTCTCGATCTGGAATTATAAGCCATTAGAGTTCGGGTCGACCCAGTTTGGTCCTTGGTTTAAGATTGAACTGCTTGTTTGTTATCGAATCGAGTCGACTCACTTAGTCAACTCAGTGAGTGAGTCACTCTTTGATCGCCCTTGTTATGTGCCAAATGTTCTCGCCAATGTAGCTAACGATTGGATAAAGCGGTTTGAGCGATTGTTTGTTGTTTATGTTGTTGTTAGTATTATCGAATTTATCCTCTATGTATCATCTTACCTCGGTTTGAATCTGTACCTGTGGAGTCGATATGTTGGGTTTGCCCATATTGAAGCCTATGGCTTACTTGAGTCTAATAAGCTCCTATGAGCTTATCTTAAATTTTCTTGGTCTCGGTTTGTCAATCTACCCGAGAGGGTGCTTGTGTTCCGTTCTCAGTTAAACCAAAACTACATGAGCGGTTTGTGTTTAGCGTATACTTTGCGGCTTAGCGTTTTGAATTCTAAATTCGTGCTTATTATGATTCGACCTATAGCTTAGGTGGTCGTCTAAATTGCTTACTTTGAAAACTTAGTTATATTGCGACGGGTATATGTTTCGGCTGCATCACCCAAGTAAGGTGCGTCCAAATTTATTCGTTAATTCTCGGTTCAGGAAAAATAACCCACGTAGGGTGCGTTTTTGGTCTCGGTTAACATCAATGACCCACTTAGGGTGTTTCGCGTGACACGGTTTGTCAAACACAAAATGTAACAGGAACGGTTGCAATTAGTTTTAATATTCATGATTTGTGCTTAATTATGGATTGTGAAATTGTCCAATAATGTGTCAAGTTGTTCTCAGCCAAATTAGGGTGCGCTTATGATACGTTTGGAGTTTGTGTGTCGACTGGGCTTGTACTTCAAATCAGTTTGGGCTCAACAGCCCACTTAGTGTATTTGTTCTATTTAAAATGAGTAAGCCCAACCATTTAGTATAAGTGTTAACATTTTTCAAATATGAAACACTTGACATTTAGTATAATCAGTTATGTTAACAATTTGCAAATATGAAACACTGGACATTGGCGTTCTGTTGGTACATGTCGAACTTTTGGGGATTTATAATTGATATTGGTCATTACGATTAATCGATATTGGTCATTACGAATACTAAACGGACATACTACTTAACGGATTTTATATTGAATTGTTACTTGACACTTGACATTTACCGGATAAAATCATTGTACAATTCAACATAAGCGGACTAATCGGACATTTTTAGAATAAACGACTGATTAATGTTCTAAAAAGTAGGATTAACTATTACCGTCAATTGTCATCATTATAAACTGTCGGGAGCATTATTTTGAGAAACTGAGTTTTATTAAAGTCACGACAACTTGTGAAAACTTTATAAATGGGCGCGTCATGCCAAAATTTTATAAAACTCCCTAAACTTATACTTTAATGTCGAAAAACCTTTTATCTTATAAAAACCTGACAATAATCAAAACTCATGGTTTTATTAATATGAAAACATTTACCATGTGATATGCTAATTTAAGTTCCTTTTAAAACTTAAATTATATTTCCAAAACTTTATTGATTATTGCCGAACTATTTAGATCATTGGGAAAACACCGAAAACGTATTAATTGACTCATTTTGTCGACATTCTCCTTTGTCACTATTTTTCCTTGACTTCGTTTGTCATTTCTTTCTCGACTCAAGTTTTCGTCCGTACTTGTCTCGACTAAATTCTCTATTCCATTTTTGCGTGAGTATTCTTGAGTCTATGCTATCTTAACACCACACGAAACGTTAAATCTAAACTTTTTACAAACTTTGTTACGAGTAATCCACGAAAACTAAGGCGCTTGTCTTTTCATAGCTCTTTACTTTTCGAGAAGTAATCTGAGACAACTATATATACATATTAGGTCGTGCCGAGCCAGCGCCGTTGTGCCTGTACCCTCAATATCGTTGTGTTTTTCTCTTGATGCCAGTTGTGACCTCTGTGATATTTTGCGTTGCTGCAAGCTAAGGTGAGTTCATGGCCCCTACTTTTACTGATTTTTAAAGTTTTTTTAGGGGAGAATACATGCTCGTTTTTTTAACTAAACTCAATGATTGTATACTTGATATATGCGAACGGTTTACGAAATATTTGACTGTTTAGCTGAAATATTTGTTTTGGATATTTGAAAGCGATATGTGATTGACTGATATTTAGCCCCACTTTATTTACGCTTGTTTTACAATCGGGGTGAGGAACATGCAAAACTATTTTTATGGACCAACACTGTTATTATCAAACTATTACGCAGCGTAGCCTAAGCACTATTATGTCCCAAATTGCCCACACTTATGAACCGTCAATTCCTGCTGGGAAGCGCGAATGTTATAGATAGATCTATTGGGAGTCACGTCCTTGTTCGGGTTGACCGGATAGGCAAACGAACGTATACCATATCGAAATTACAAGTGTCTGGGATACACACTTGCTGGGCCACTGATATTTAACATGCTTCTAGAGGCATGCACACTAGTGATAGCTTCGGTTACATGAACTTAGAGCTAGCGTAATAAACTATTTTATTTTGGATTGCATACCCTACACTTGGTCCACAACACAAACTTTACTTTAAGGTAAACTTTATTGTCAGGACATTGTAGGCGGCACAATGGTCACAAAATTTTATTTGAACTTACAGTATCTTTACTGCTTTATCATAAACCTATGAACTCACCAACCTCGTGTTGACACTTTAGCATGTATTTTCAGGTATAAAGTGATAGCACACTATTGGAGGCTTTTGGCATGGCATGACATGGTCATAGAAGACTCTGATGTATTTGGGACCACTTGAAATCTTTCATGGGCTTACATTTCTGCACCATTTTTGAAATGTTGTAAACAAATCACTTTTGAATATGAAATCTAGTTTAAATGGTTGAGATAAAACCATTCTTTATACTTTGTGTTGTGATACCAATTTAGTAGCACCCAAACATGTATGCTTCCGCTAAACCAGATTTTGGGGGTATTACAGATTGGCATCAGAGCCTAGGTTATAGAGAACTGGGTATTTTTAAAACCTAGACTATAACCACTTTAAAAAAAAAAAAAAAAAAAAAAAAAAAAATCATTTGACCGACACATGCCTGCCTGCCAAGCCTACTGCCTTACTCGTTATAAGACATATTCTTTTAAAAGTAAGGGATATATTACTGGCGTAACTAAGCTGACTATTCCAAAATTTATTGAACCTCGGTGGAATATAGACTGATCACCTATATTCGACCAGGGGCAGTGGGACATAGACTGATCACCTATGTCCGACTCAGAGGTAAATTTTGCAATACTCAGAGTAGTTGTACTAGAGGTTATGCCAAGATTAATTGGTAATTGATTGTTGAAGGTCTCAAAACTTTGTGTGTGTACATAATCATCGCATAGCATAAGCATCCACATCTGCACACAACACACTGGCATCACAACACCTCACAAACCATTATATAACCAACACCACTATACTTCTCCATTCATGTGAGATTCCTGTTGCTGCCGTCTGACCATGATTTGCATCAGGTCGGTTAGACCCGATTGGCACCGTTTGAACCCGAGTTGCTTATTTGTAACCCCTCGAGATTGTAATAAGCCATTTGAGCTTATTGGAGCGTTATAAGCCCGCCCGAGCTTACTGGAACGTTTGGATTTGATTTTAGCCACGTTAATATTTGATTTTGGCCACATTTGGATTTGAATTTCGACTACGTTTAGATATGACATCAACTATGTTTGGATTGGTTTTAATTCTGATTGAAATTGGATTGTTTTGATTTTGTGATTTTAGACGTCATCCAAGATTTGGATTCGTTATTCGGCCTTGTCGCAGTCGCTTCTACCCTGAGCCTTGTGCTCAATCAACATTGTTCGATCGAAGTTGTTCATTCAATGTTGTACCTTCGCTTTAAGTACTATGTACATTACTGATTCAACCAAATAATTGCTAGTAGCAATCAACATCTTCCCTCAGAGTTGTACTCTGAACTCGTTGAACTCTCTATTCGGCAGAGATTCTGCGCCCGACAAAAACCTTAAGACCCTAAGGAATAACCTGAACTGCGTCCCTTGGACAATCACTTAATTCTCCTCTCGTCTCGCGGGAATATCAATTATTTTTGCTACCCTCTCATAGGATAATAAACCATGTCACTAATACCCTACAACTGCTTTCAATTATTCTGCAGACTATATTGTGGTCACCCTACAAAATTTCAAATCTTTAAAAATCAAAATTTTATCCCTATAACCATTTGTAAAGAGCGAATAGTTCTCGTTTACAAACTGTTTTACAAATCATTTCACAAGTTATTTTATGACCCAATTTGTTGTCTAGCTACTATATCACAAACTAAGCTGCAGTTTGCTATTATTTTGTAAATGATAAATTGTTTCCCATTACTCTATAAACTATTTTACAAATCATTTTATAAATTCTTTTACAATCACTCGGTGAACTATCCACTCACCTGGAAAGCATTTTGGTATTGTTAAAGTAAATTGAACATTCATGTTTAGGAAATCCATAGTGATATCTTTCTAAAACACTCATTTTAATGCGTAAAAATCTTTCTGCTCAAACTTTATCAAACTTTTGTTAAGGAATGTCAGACATCAATTTTTGTGAAATTTCCTACCCAAACCATGACTAAGAACCCTTTTACAAAATTTTAAATCTTCTAAAACCGTGTCACCCTACGTACCTATTGATCTCTTACAAAGAAATGTGAAAATTGTTGGAAAGTTTTTTTGATCAAATTCATATAAAGACCTACTCAAATAAAGTTTTCAAACAAGATTTCTATCCAACCCTATGAGAAGGAAAAACACACCACTCTAAATCAAAACTTGACAACCAGTCATCATGCCATCTTATCATTCTAAATCAGGACATGCATCTCACCGACTCACAAAAATGGGAAAACCAATGGTAGACAATCTGGGTACCCTCCCGTAAACAAAGATAAACCCCTAAACAGCCTGGTGAGACTCAATTCTATTGTGAGTACCAACCTCAACGGATAACATAAACTGAAATCCGGGACGGATTTCGCGTAAGGAGGGTAGACTGTAACCACCGTAATTTTCCAAACATTATTTTAATGATAAAAATTAACTTATTTTTATTTGGCAATTTAATTGAGCCTTTTTGAGCCTACATGATTATTTCGGGAGGTTATCTCGCACATCGTAGCATACAAAAACTCTCCAAACAATTTAATTTTATCAAGAAAAGTGAAGTAATCACTTCCTGACACTTACTGGCAATTTATTTGCAAAACCGAGAAATCATCTCGCTTTTCTGAAAAATGCGACATCACACACGTACCGACACCATATCATTTACGGATTTAGTTCAATAATTATTTTTCGGAGTCAATAGTATTGTTTTTATAAGAACGTTCATGAAAATTCATTTTTCGCATTGTTACTCGAAAGCACCAAACCGGGTTGCCACGACTATATTTTAGCTCAACGGGACACGGGGTACACGAGTTAATAATAAAACAAAACATATTCCCTTTTAATTAAACCTCAACAGCCCCACCCCTATTCCCTTTCTCTTTTCAATATCTTCCATAGGTCCAGGTCCTTTTTCTGCTTTACAGATGATATATCACCATCATCTCTTTTTTTTTTTTTTTACTAATCTATCACCATCACTGTACTCTTAAGATGTCTATCTTCTCTTTTATCAAAAGAGAATATTGAGGATTCTGCTTAAGAACCATCAATAGATGGTGACTACTGCACAAAAACGGCCTCCCCAAGGATCGAGAGCAAAAAGGGGAGTCAAACTTTCCTCTTCTTCTTCTTTTTATTCTACCCCTTCGATGCACAGGAACAGCACAACTTACATTGGTTATCAAAAATCGTAAGGGATAGTTGTGGTGGTCTCCTGCTTGATCAGAATGGGCTTGTTCTTCGTGATTCAACATCTCTTGGTGTCCTTTGTTGGTCGAACTATACCACTGTAAGGTTATCCGAGTTCTTTTCTTTGTTCACTGTACCGATTGTTAATTTGAATCTTGGTTAGTTTATATGATTTGATCTTGAACTACCTATTTTCGTGGATATAAAAACCTATTTAAAACATTTTAATTAGTTTCGTGTGGTTTAAAAATCATTGAAATGCTTATTGGTGTTGTTTGCTCTCAATCTGGAATTATAACCCATTAGAGTTCGGGTTGACCCAGTTTGGGCCTTGGTTTAAGATTGAACTGCTTGTTTGTTATTGAATCGACTTGACTCACTGAGTCAACTCAGTGAGTGAGTCACTCTTTGATCGCCCTTGTTATGTGCCAAATGTTCTCACCAATGTAGCTAATGATTGGATAAAGCAGTTTGAGCGATTGTTTGTTGTTTCTGTTGTTGTTAGTATTGTCGAATTTATCCTCTATGTATCATCTTACCTCGGTTTGAATCTGTACCCATGGAGTCGATATGTTGGGTTTGCCCATATTGAAGCCTATGGCTTACTTGAGTCTAATAAGCTCCTATGAGCTTATCTTAAATTTTCTTGGTCTCGGTTTGTCAATCTACCCGAGAGGGTGCTTGTGTTCTGTTCTCAGTTAACCCAAAACCACATGAACGGTTTGTGTTCAGCATATACTTTGCGGCTTAGCATTTTGAATTCTAAATTCGTGCTTATTATGATTCGACCTATAGCTTAGGTGGTCGTCTAAATTGCTTACTTTGAAAACTTAGTTATATTGCGACTGGTATATGTTTCGGATGCATCACCCAAGTAAGGTGCGTCCAAATTTATTCGTTAATTCTCGGTTCAGGAAAAATAACCCACGTAGGGTGCGTTTTTGGTCTCGGTTAACATCAATGACCAACTTAGGGTGTTTCGCGCGACACGGTTTGTCAAACACAGAACGTAACAGGAACGGTTGCAATTAGTTTTAATATTCATGATCTGTGCTTAATTATGGATTGTGAAATTGTCCAAGAAGGTGTCA